>JAMXBB010000002.1:17635655-17875754 GCA_024138015.1 Lumnitzera littorea | reverse complement strand
GGGGGGGGGAGTGGGGGGGGGGGGGTCATAAGGAATGCATATGGTCATTGGTTATTGGGCTATACGTGTAATCTTAGCAAAATAAACATCCTAAATACTGAACTATGGAGCCTATATTGGGGGTTGGAGCTTTGCAAGAGCTTAGGATATAAATGCATTGAAATCCAACTGGACTCTAAGCTAGTGACTGATATGCTAAATGGCATAACACAGGTAATACCTATCACTTCACATGTTTTGTCTTTGTGCAGGGGAAGGATTAAAGATTTCCAAGATAGCATGGTGTTTTTTGTACCAAGTGAGGGAAATCAACTAGCAGACTAACTTGCATGAAAGGTAAGGATAGATAAAGTTGAGAATGCAATTCTATTCACTCTACCTATCGATGTTCTTAGTCTTATCTTTTATCCTTTGTTTCTGTTAAAACTTGTAAAATTATTGTACTTTGACACTATGGAGGTTGTAGCCTCACTTTTGACTCTATGGGTTAATCCCATATCATGAATACACTTCTTTTTCCTTATTAATATAAGTCTTCCTTAATAAAAAAAAAAAGATTAAGTAGTAGTTATTATTATTATTTTTTTCCCAAATAGTTTTTTTTATATGACAATAATAAAAATTCCATATACTGGTATTTGGAAAATGATATGTAGCAATAGCCTTATAAGGATTAGGGGAAAAATAAATAATTATTTCATTCTATCTTTATGAGTTTCACAGAATATGCTACAAGATCGTGCTTAACATGGAGAATGAGGAGAGTAAAAAAACTATAGGTAGGTTTTAAATATCTTTTCACTTCTTTCTAAGAATAGATGAATATGTAAAAATTAGATTAACCATCTTCCACGTTAGAGAAAATGTAAGTTCCTAATAAATTATAGAAATGGGAGCTTCATCCATTTAAGGTAGAGGGAAATAACTTGTAAAATTTGGACAATGAAACAAGTGAGGAATTGTATTAGTTTTTCAATACACGTCAACATTTTATAAATTCTGCATAATTAGCAACAAGAAGCTACTACTGATCATCAGAAACCTAATTGAGTGAGTAGTGACAATCAGATCGGCACTATTGGCAACTTTTACTTGGGACGATGGGGAAGCTGGTGGAGGTGCCTCAACTGTAGTGCAATCCAGACCTTCTTTACCCTCATGACACTTAAGAAAAAACAGCCCTTTCGGGTAGTATCCATGGCCGTTGATGTAGTCAAACATGGTTTCGGCACAATTAGTGGTCAGGTCATTTATCGCTGCCCGGAAGGGGCATGCGAATTGCTTGAAAGCACCGCAGCAACGGTTGACGTCGTACTGGGGTCCTATGCACTGGCTTGTGATGACTGTATAGTTTTGATTCTTGAAGTCGACCGTACAATCTTCGCATTTATGAAACCGGTTTTGATGCATGAATCATGGAAAACAAATAGGTTAGTTTAAACTCCATCAAATGTTTGATCCCATGCATACAAAATCCGACTATAATATATGATCTTTTAAGTGGAAAATATAAGTAATCCCTTAACTTTGATTTTGGTCTCGATATATTTAATAAACTTTTAAAAATGTACCTTTAGTACCCCAACCATCTCTGTGCATTTTTTTTTTTAACTTAAAAAGCCTATGTCTTTTACAAAACTAGTTTATTTAAAATATTAGGAGATGTTAAAAGTGCACTTTAAAAGCTCAGGGACATTTGGCCAAAAAATAAAAAGTAAAAAGTAAAAAGTTCAGGGATGTGTTCCTGTGGATGCCGATTTTAAAAGTTTCTTAAATTTTAAACTTCTAATTATGGATTTTCTGTCTAATTCTATATTTACATTACAATAACATGACGATGCATATCATTGGAGCATAATCCACATATAAATGAATATTACCGTAGAAACAATTTTGCAAAACTAATAATGTGAGATTAATCGATTGATTTTTTTTTTAAAATACTATAAATATCTTTTCTTGTTGAGCTGATAAATTCAGATGGTTTCTTGATACACTTTGTATTTGTGAGAGAAAGAAAGAGATGGAGAGAGGAAAAAGTAAGCTAGGATGTCTAGTTTCTCCCCTCTAAATGATTCTCTCAACTGCCCCATTTTTATATCTTAGTCCATGAATGTGGAAAGATTAATTAGTAATTGTCTTAGAAATTCAAAATCCTGTGAAATAAAAAGTAGTGTTTTCTATATTAATAACAGAAGATGTATATAGTAAGGTTATAACTTAATAGTATAAATATCGATTTCCAGTAGAATTAATTATATTTGATTCTACCCTCTTCTTTGTGCACATGTATAAACATATATATATATATATATGTATATATTGCCATGCTTTTATAAATATATATATATATATATATATTTTCATGTCTTTCATAACTGCAATTACAAAAACAAAGCCATTTGGGAGGCCTAAACTAGGACAAAGGCATTTGTGATGGAACCCCTTTCATGGTTATAGACGAACTAGGAAAAAGAAAATATTTAACTTCTTGTTAGTAAGTTATAGAGGATCATCTCAATTACAGTAATAAGGTTTGTTAGCAGGAAAGGGAGCTGTTAATAGGTCCTCTAAATGACTAACTTACCAAATGACCCGTGAACAACGCATTTTGAATCTATCAGGAAAAGCAATCTAATCGGTATACCCATTACTTAGCTTCTCGTCTAATTAAGAAAACAAACAATAATTAAGACGATACTTTACAAGAAAAATGTCTTTTAAAACTCCATGCCTTCCAAATCTAGCCTGCTTTATCTAGCTTGGCTCGTCTTCCATTTAGAATGTATATTGCGTATATCCTATGCTCGAGATAGAAGGGTTCAACTAAGGAAAAAATTGGAATAAAGAAGGTATCAATCTATCCCATCTAACACCTAATCGTATTACGAGAGATTCTATATACTCATTTTTGTTTTTAATATGATTGATACCGTAATTTTATTGATACTATTTTAAATCTGAATCGTTGAATTCAAAATTCATTCAATAATTGAAATTTAAATGAATGCAAATTAAAAGTAAGATAAGGAGCTGGATCGATTCAATAAAAAATAAGAACAAGACTGTAAAAAAATCCTTCTATTATAAGTTTCAAAATATTTAAAATGTGGCATGCCAAATAACATTTAAATAGCCAAAAAAATTCAATTAATTAAATTACCGTGGATGTCACACGATTAATATCCTTGAAATCCTCAAGAAGTTTCTTTATTTTTCCTCATTAGGAAATGTGTATTTATGCAAAAAGAGAAAAAAAAAAAGAAGAAAAGAATAAAAGCGAATAGAAGCACCAACAGAAATATAATATCTTACCCTTTCTCCCCTCAAGTAGTGAACGTCCACCACGTACATGGGAATTAAATATGCCATCTGCAAATACACGAAATATATTGTCAATGTCATTCGAAAGGTACTTTTTAATTACTTAATTGGATAATTATGAATAGATTCTGCTAATGGGTGTTTTCGAGAGATTTCATCAAAACACATAATGGAGTTGCGGAAAAAGTAAATGCATTGAAAAAATGGAAAGCACGTCTATTTAGCATTCGAACAAGTATGCAAGGAGCACCAATTAACATCAACCGTGGTGGATAAAGACGACATCATTTAGGTAGGGTAAAAAAAAAATAAAAATTGTCGAATTGAATGAGATGATCACCAGAAATAAAAGCTGGAGAGGCAAGAGTCGCGGTGTAGAGAGAAATGAAGCAGAAGAAGAAGAAAGGAATCAACGCCATTGTTCTCTCTCTCTCTCCCTCAAAAGATGATTACTACATATTATAACTAAACCCCAACAAACCCTACATTCTTTCTTCAACATCGTATGCGTTTCCTTTGAAAAAGAATAATGATACCAGGTCCAGCGGATTTATTGCTGGGAAATCAACATAAGTGCTAGATGCTAACGATATTTTAATGTTTTTCTGCCTAAAACCGTTATGAGATACCATGAAAATAACTGATTTGTCATTGGTGGTTAAAGCTATATACTTAAATTTAAATGTAATTTGTTGGCAAAATTGGAGTCAACGAACGAGAGAAGATGCTTTTCAACGGAATCAAGAAAAGGAAAAACAATCGTATCTGGATGAAAATGAGTTAATTATAAGAGACTGTTGAAATGTAGCAAATAATTTGTCGTGAAATGTGGCATGCCCAACCATTTGAGTCGTAGCCTCGGCATTCGATATTACTATATATGGACACACATCTACAATGTGAGGCTAAAAGAATGTACATGATAAGAGAAAATTAAAAACAAAAAAAAAAAAAAAAAATCACAAGTCATATTTTCAGATTTGATGAGATGGAAATTCGGAGGTTATCTTTCAAGACATGTTAATGCAATACTATTTTTATGAGCTGTGGAGTAATTATGTTTCGTGGGTTGGTGCAATTTTTTTAAAGGAATTATTAATTTTGACAATCCATGACTACTTCTTATCAAAAGTTGTGGAAAAGTTAAACATGTTGTCTTAATTTACAGAACTTGAAGGTACTTAAATAGATAAGTTGTCTATTTGAGAACTTATGTGTATTTTTTTTCTTAAAATACACATGTATCAACGATTTATCAATCATCCTCCTATATAACTAGTATAGGCCTCGGAACATAATGGGTCATTCAATTTAACAAGTACAGCTATATATAAATACATTGGTTATATTCATTAATAATTTTACGTTGTCATTTAATTACAGTTCAATTCTATTTTCTAAACTTTTATCATGATTCTTATAACTCAGCAGCTTGACCTTTTAATGAGATAATATTATTTACATATTTTTCTGTAACACTCTAAAAATATGTAATATTAGAATTGATAAGTTATCTCTAAACAACTTATAATTATTGTGTGAGATCTATCACTCTATCAGCCAATATTCACATATCACATTCATACACTCGTATCACACAATTACTTAACTTCCACATTTGCATCTTTTTAACTTTTTCGAGGTGTCTAACTCTACTTTCCTAAGGAAAATACATAATTTAATAACTATTTAATAAATATACTTAAGGGTGGACACTAAGCCTTCCTCGGTCGGCTCACAATATTTTCCTTTTATCCTTACTTGTGCTCATGCAGGGTTGTCCCACGGAATTTTGTGCCCATATCAAGTCTACTCCCAACATTATATTCGTTCCGTGCTGATCATTATCATTTTCATGAGATTGATTGTATTTTTTATCTAACTATTTATTCATATATTTTAAAATTTAATTATTGAATTTAAAATTTGTTAAATAGTTTAGATTTAAAGGAATTTAAATCAAGAATAAAATGGATGACAATATCGATTTTGTAAAAAATAAGAACGAATTGTAAAAAAGTCCTTAATCTATAGATACGAGTGGACGGTTTCTTATAAACTATCCAATCCAAACAAATCCAACATTTAATACCTTATAGGATTTATAAAGGTTCCTATAAAATGTTAGAATTCTATAGGATCTTAGGTTAAGCGCTTGAATACATTAATGCTCCATAGAAAAATCAAACTCATTGAGTTCTACCTATTATTAATTTTTTTTTGTATTTTTTTTACAAATATATTTGACTTACCTGAATAGAATCATAATTAACCCTATTCTCATTCACATTTACATTCAAATGCATTTTTCATTAATGCTAATCTGCATGCATGGTCAAGGGTTTACTTGAGTTTGGTTGAAAATTACCGGTGAAATAAGGTTGTGCTAACAATCTTGTTGTCTTTGTTCACCTTAGCAATTTCTTATCAGCGGACATCATGCGTATGTCTTAAAAGTGGAAACTCAAATGGAATATAGTCTATTGCTCATTCTTTTAACAAATTATGAAAGTATTATTTTCCTCTTACGTAGATTTTAGATTGATTAATTATGAACTTTAAAGCATTTTAGTAGGTGTTTATTAATTTAGTGGGCAAATTGCAGGTGATTTGTGGGATGCTATTATGGTTAAAAGTAGGTTTTGGGAACAAAGTGAAAAACTTTATTAGTATCATATGCTTAGCTTATGACAAAGTTCATAATGAAATCAAGTTAATATCACAAATGATATCTAAACTTTGCTACACTACTCAATTTATTACCTATATTTAAAAAAAAATCAATTTACTATCTAATTTAAGTTTTTGTGATCATTTATGTTAACTAAACTAACTCTATTAAGTTTATTTACTAACATAAACATAATGACGAATTAGGAATTAAATGTCCTAGTCACCCTAAGGTTGAAGGTGGTTGGTGGCCAACTATAAGGAGTTGTGCAATCTCCTCTCCTTCTAACCAAGTGGTTGCTAGTTACCTCCCAATTCTAGAATAGTCAGAATGGTTGCTTAAGGCGAAATGATTCCCTTAGTATGATAGTAACTATCCACCACTATATAATTTCAGCCAATCAGTTTATTTTTGTTTTTTTTTTCTTTAAATAATTTTATTAGTAATGGATAGTCATCCACTATCACTATATGGGTCATGTAACACATTTTTATTGGTAGGTCACAACTTATACTCACATTTGACCCCTTGCTAGCTATCCCAAAGTTAGGGAGTAATTGGTGACCTTTGAGGGGTTGTTGTGCAATCCCCATTGACCTCCTTTTCCTCAATGATCACCGGTCATTCACTGGTCTTAGGATGGCTAATAAAGGGCTGCACCGTTACTCATGCTATTTGTGTGGTTTTTTTATTCTCTTTAAGTTTTTTGTTTATGTATTTTATATTTTTATTTTCCAATTATAATTTTCCATTATAATTATTTAATAGTAGTCCATGCACTAAAATTGTGCTACTTGTCCCTTAGTATGTATTAGAGATAACTTTAAAATACAGGTACCGTCAGAAAAAATTTCACAAGTAATTTGTTTGCGAAATGTCCATGATACAGATTATCTTTTTCGTAGTTAACCCTCATTTTTTTTAAAACCAAACTTCGATTTTGATTATTTACCATAATTAAGGACAGTAGCTGAATCGTACTTAGGGGAAGATGATAAATCAAGATCTGTGATATGTGGGGCAAAAAAAAAAAAAAGGGACAAATCCCCTTTCTTGTGTGGCTATCTAATTGGCAACTTCATTCGTGTTCATTAAGACTACTTCTTACATGTAGCAAATCCAATTTAATATCATCTATAGTAGGCTTGAAGGCCCAGCCTATTTGACGGTATCTTTCCGTAATAGACCTTACCGCATGGACTATGTCCACTACTTAATAATACTCTTCCGTCTATTCTCTCTGGCCTAATTAACGGCCTCTGATAAATAAACTAACATTCAATACACAACATTTTCTATCATCTTAATCTTTATGCATTGTACATTTAACATTATAAATTGAAGTGCGATAATGCATTGACGAATTAGATGAAAAGAAAAAAGAAATATATTAAAATTTTACATAATTTATTGGATGTGACATTTGGAACCCAAAAAGAAAATAAAAAAAGAGAGAGGGAGAATGAATAATGAAGTATGATTACATTTGGATTTACTTTCACTCTCTCTGGCCAACTTAAACTATTAATTTAGTAAAACTTAATTTATACCGTTTATCCTATTAAAATTAACTAACCTATTATTTAGACAATAAGTTAATAACTTTTATGGATAATTAATTAAATAAGAAAGGAAAAGAGAGAGGTGTTCTATTAACCCTTTATAGTATGTTACTTTAACCAACTTTATAATAATACTATATTGCTAGTATTATAGTAAAAAAATCTATATATATATAAACAATGCACTATGCATTTTGGGGTGGGATACTACCAACACTATTTCTATACAGCAAATAGGGACCTTTTTTTCATAATTGCTCATATACTTTGTGGTGCATTGCTTTTTATCATCCAATCTATGTGGGCTTTGTGATAATTAGATTTTCTTCTATTTCAAATTAGGATTGCTTGTCAAATAGAATTCAATTGTTAACCAAATCAAATCAAATCAAACTATAATATGCAGTTCTTTTATATAATAGTTCTATTTATGATTCAATTTTAGAAAAGTTTAGACAATTCACTGTTCAATTTAGGAGATTAAGCCCAATTGAATTGTTCCATATATAAAAAAATTTAAAACTGATTAGCTTTACCTTTTTCTTTTCCAAAGCCTTCAGGATTCAATTCAAAGAAGGTTTACATAGTTCATCGTCCAATTTGAGAGTTCAAACCAAATTATACTTAACATGAAAATTATTTAAAACCAACAAAGTTTTTATGCCTAACCTTAAATCCCTAATTCTTAATCTTAGTTCTCACATTTTACTTCGTTTAACACCATCATTCTGCATGTCATCCCTAATAATGCTATCAGCCTCAGTCCCTCATTACGGTTCATAACCTTACACCTTCTTTTTGTTATGACAATACCATTGACTCTACTCTACTGCAAAAAAACTCCCATTTTCCTCTTTTGATGCTAGGGGAATTTTTTATCTTTGATATTGCATACTCTCTAACATGAATCCATCTTCCACGCCACTTCTCCCTAGCATTGGATAATAGGAGGGGAAACACTTAATCAACAATTTAGATGAAAATTATTTATTTAGTTGTTTCACAACCTTACTCAATGTCTATTTAGTTTTTCATTCTATTCTATTCAAATTTTTCATCATCTGGATTACACTATTAAAAGTACCTTTGAAAAGCTATCATGATTAATTATTAGGTTTTTTTTTTTTTTCTTCTTCAAATGGTTCTGAGCTAGAGCAAAACCAAACCTTAATTAATATAGTTTGATTCAAAATCTTGAACCATCAAAAGTGGTTTCGGTTTACTAGGTATTTTAGAGCAAACTATTTTAAATAGCATGTGATTCAATTTTAACCTTAAGTCTATCTGGATTTGTGTAAAGACTGGTTTTGAACTGTGAATCAATCTAAAACTTGCTCGGCCTAGAAGTAGCTAGGCTTGAACTATCCCCTGAATCACTAGGCCTTAAAGTTCCAAGGGATTCAAGGAGTAGGAAATGCCTGAATTGATAGACCCAGTCGGCTTGATTGGTTTATTCCCTTAAAAAGAGAGAGAGATGGAATCATTAAGTTAGAAAAAAATAATTGAATAATATATATTAGATCATAACATGTTAAAATTATATTTTTTACGATAGTGAATAATAATATTTTAAAAATAATATCATTAAACTAATAATAGAGGATTAATCATAAATTGATTATGTATTAAGGATGCATATAATTTTTAATTTAAGTTAATATAAGTTTTTTTTTAAAACTTGTTAAATGTTAAGAATTTTAATATGGGAAAAAAATAAAATTTGAGAAGAAAAATAATAAAAAAGTTGGAACTATATTAAGATAGAAATTAATAAAAAAATTAAAAATTATTATTGAATTAATACAATTTAAAAAAAAAGAAGAGGCAAGAAGCCACGTTTGAGGAAAAAATATATAAAAGTTGGAATAACATCAAGTTAGAAATTAAAAATTATTAAAATTAATAAAAAATATATAAATTAATAAAAAATTAAATATAAAACAAAAAACGAGCTTACTTAACTTTCCTTGAAGCATGACCACACGGTCCAGTCATAGTTCAATTGTAAACTACTCTGTAAATCGGCGGTTTCGGAAAAATTCGGCCCGTTGGGCATCCAACTGCAATGACGCATGAAGACTCGTACTCCGAAGCATTCCTTCTCCGACTGAAACGACGCTACCGTAGAGATTTAGGAAATCAATCATGGCGTCGTCGTGTGATTCCGATCAATCCACGATTCCTGATCGTAAGATCTTTCCTACCCTTGGCGCGGGATCCAGCTGTCAAACTGCGCTACCATCTCCAACTGCAGATCATAATATAGCTTCAATTTCCGGAATCAACAGCAAATGGCGACGAGCAACAAGCAAAATGTCACAGTTTGTCAAGCGGAGTCTCAGAGGACAGGCGCTCCTTTCTCTTCACTCTTTTCCAAACGAAACATTCCCAGAAAATCAATGGTCCACACCTTGAGCAATTTAAATGCTAGCCAGCCATTTGTAATCATGTAACTATAGGCTTTATTATATGTTCATCGGAAGTTTTGTTGTGCTCTATTCATTAACGATGATTTGTAAAAATGCCGAAATTTGAAACAAGAAAATGATGAAGATTGCCTCGGCAATGGCAGTGCCCATGACAGGAAACACAATAAAATATTATATATATGTGTGCGTATATCAAGCACACGACAAAGCCAGTGGGCAGTGTGGAAATTGTGTTGGAAAAAGTTGACGTTCTTATTATTGTTTAATGTATAGTTAGATATCCGTATATTATTATAATAGAAGAGAAGAGAACAGTACATTAAAAATAATGTAATATAATATAATTTCTTGCATAATGTTTTTTTTTTTTTTTCCGGAGTTTGGCCACCCGTTTAATGGTGCAGTATTCTTTTAGGAATCCAAGGTATTTTGTAAATTAAACGCGAAACAGCTGCAGCCACACACAGAATTAAGGTACAAAGTTTGGCTGAATTGTCAAAGTCCACGCCAACAGATTGCACGCCCTTCCCCCGATATTAGTCCAAATTATTCCTTGTTCTGGAAGAAGATTGCAGAAGAAATCTATGGTTGCACATCGTTCCTCGTTTTTTAAGCTGCCAGGAAAGAAAGATTTAATAATCCGTCATCACCCTTTACATTTTAGGGTTAATGCTTACTGGTGTATACGCGTGAGAAGCAGTGCTTTGGTTCCAGTTTCAACTCCATACCGCAGCAAAAAGGAATCCTTCATAATTTGGTATGTCCTTGATGTTCTCTGTTTGCCTCTCGTTGAATTTCTGCTTCTTTGCATTGAATGTGTTGATTCTGTGATCTTAATGGTTCTGTTTATTGATCATTCGATCATTCTTTCCTTCACTTTCCATTGATCAAACTCCGTGATTCTCAAAAGCTCTTTGATTTTGTGAGTACCTGTAATCTGATCATAGAGAATGGAATGAAATCGATGCAGAAAAAAACAAGAAAAGGTGTCAAGTGTTGAAGATGGAAATCGATCACTCCTTAGGAGATAATGCTACATCACAGGGTTGCATTGAAACAGATAAATCTGCCTTAGGTAATTCGAAATCAAGCTTGGATTCCATATGCGGCTCTGATGAGAGTCATTCCACCGGTTTCGAGTGCAACATCTGCCTGGACTTGGTGCGCGAGCCCGTGGTTACACTCTGTGGCCATCTCTACTGCTGGCCATGCATCTACACATGGCTTAGATTCCAGGATGTTTCAACACAAAATCCGCAGCTGAAGCAAAAGCAGTGTCCACTTTGCAAAGCAGAAGTCTCGGAAACCACTCTCATCCCGCTCTTTTGCAGAGGAAACATTCCTTCCTTGAACAACAAAAACAAGCATCCGCATCTTAGCGTCGCTATTCCTAGAAGACCGCTAGGTCCTGCTTCTGGTGTCACCACACCTCGGTCGAGTTGGAGTACCACCGCCTCTAGTCCTCGTGCAGTTCTTCAATCACGCGATCAAAGTGATGTAACTCACTCGGGATCGTACTATTCTCCCCTGGAAGATTATTTTAGGTCTCCTATGTTCAATCAATTTGTTAGAAGCAGAAGCATTATTTATACTGTTATTGCGATGTTTGCTGAATTATTTTTGGCTAGGATTTTCGGAGAATCGATAGCGAATTTGTATAGTCCGTATGTCAACATTCTGGATGGGAATGGTAATTCAAGATTCGGGAGGCGTATCGTGCAGGCGGATCAGTCGCTTAACAGGATCTGGTTTTTCCTCTTCTGCTGTATAATGTTCTTCCTCCTCCTTTTCTAAGATGTGAATAGGGGATTTTTTTTTTTTTTTTTCGGGTCACAAGAATTTAAGGAACTTGCTACAGCATGGGTTCTACGAGGTGTGTGTATTAGATATAAAAATCGGAACATACCTCTTCGTCAATCTATCTTTGGAAGAATCTGCATTTGAAGGCGTGAGCGAAGCATTTCGGAAAATCAAATTAACACAGCAATGGGTATGTATGTTAAGCATGTCCTCTGCTACCATACTTTTGTAAATTGGAGAGGTGATATTTTTGCTGTCTATATGGACCCCGATGTTTTGGATCTCGATCCTCGCTTTTTCTTGTGGGTTCTGCACATATGACGGATAAAAACATAGTATTGTGTATACATAGTATGGTGTTGAATAGATTCTTGTTAGGCACACGTCAAATCATAATAGCTGCTTAAATCTTAAAGATGCATTTCAAACATGTTAATAAATTTCATTGTTGAATACAAAATCGGATATTTGAAACTGGTTACGATGATTCAACCTCCTATAATATCTTGCATATATAAGCTCCAACATATCCATATGAAATGCAATTGAATTAGCAAGTTTAAATTTTCAATCGTTTAATTAGCATATATATATATATATATGTAAGTTTCTTTTGATCTGCAATAACATCTCTCTCTCTCTCTCTCTCTCATTTTCAAAACTTCTGAACAAACCATACCGTAGCTACGATTACGTGACTGCTGATCTGCCCTTTTTGTAAATCCCTTCCCTTTCTTTACCACCTTAAATCTACAAATTCACCAGTGGTAATTAATGAACATTGAAGGAATGTAAATACAGAAGAACAAATATTATGTTAAGGGATTTTGATATGAGAAAGATTGAATGATTGGTATGGTTCTCTTGGCCAGTTTTATCTCATAAATCACCACCAGCTTCGACTTGGTTCTAGTGGTTAGAGTGTGCTAACATTTCCCAATGCACCAATTAAAGCATCGGGCAACTTCCCTGATCAGGCATCGCAAAGCAAGCGACTCAGAAGCAGAGAAGTCTAACAATAGCAAAATAAGCTTAGCAGAGTGTTCGACAGTTCAAGGATGACCGAGCCGCCACTCCTTCAATCAAGGGCCAACAACAGCTCCATCTTCAAGAGTAAGAGCCGTAACAGAGCTTTACCAACAGAGGATAACAATGAACAAAGGCAAAATATTGTGACTTTTTCGGGGAAATTAATTATACCTACTTACAAATTTTAAGTCACGTAGGTATTCACGTTTCCGCCGCGTTTGTAAAGTTTTAAAAATTACCGTTTTCAAATAAACAAGCAAAAAAGAAGCTTTAAAATTTAAAAAAGAATAAGAAAGGAGAAGATAGCCGGAGCCTGCTGTTCACCACCATATGATCTCCTGGTTAAAGATTGTAAAGCACATCATGTGTTATCCTGCTGATTTTCCCGTATGGTATATCCCGTAAGGTTTTCGATTGGGTTATAAATTTCAAAACCCTATAGGATTTTGAATCTAAGTTTCGAGATTAAGATAAAATTTGATAGGAAAACTTAAATATGATAAAAAGAAATAAGTAATACATATAAATAATTAGTGCTACTTCATACATCACTATGTACATAATACACTACATACACTAAATAAAAATAATAATATATCTTGAGAGATTTAGACTTGCTAAATATCTTTCATATATTTTGATGATAACAAAAAAGGACAAATACTAATGAATTATTAAGTTTGCAGGTATTCAGAAGGGTTTTTAAAAAGTTTAAATTCACAAAACTAAGTTATTTTTAGAAACTTATTGAAAAGGTTTAATTTGATTGAAAAAGATAATAGTTTGAAATTTTTTAGAAAGTATTTTAGAAGCTTTATAAGTAGAAGTAGTATAACACTTTAGAAGTTTGTTAAAAAACTTTAAAAAAAAGGAAGAATTGATACTCTTCAAAAAGTCGTTCCAAAAGTTAATATGGAACTATATGACATTAAATTTTAATATCAAAATTTGAATTCAACAAGGGCTAGCTCCACTAGATTAGGTATATTAGAGAAATATATTTAATCCCGTTTCACTCAAGATGAAATCATGATCCATTGGGATTTTTAAGCGAATTAATTTTTGAAAAATTAAGATATGCACAAATGCAAATAAGGATAAGGTTGAATCGGATTTTGTGCAATTTCTAATCTTAAATATAAATTTTATACGAAAGTTACTGATTAAGCTTATCTCCTCGTCAAATTCAAATCAGAAGCTTATTTGGTAGTTGTGAATTGAAGTATATCTGATCAAAATAAGATAAAGAGAGTTGTTTTTGAATTTTAAATTACTGAGATCTTTTTAAAATATCTAAGGAATTATCTTTAACAATTAATGGTTGAATAAATATGGAAGTGAAGATAATTTTCAAATTAGTCATTGGAAGATTTCAATTAAAAGAAGAAGGATTCAAAACAACTCTAAAAAAAGTTTTGCTACACAAAAAGAATTGTGATCAAATTCTACCTTCTGAAAAGCCACAAAAAGTCCTTCAAATACTTTTTCAGAAAGTTGTATTAAAGCAAATTATACAACAATTATTATTTCTCTTCAGAGCAAAAATAATTGAGATTTATATTTTTGTTCTCACTTGTAATTTGTAATTTTTATTTGTTGTTCGAGTATTGAGACAAGTACATTTATGCTTTGTAGATCTATATTAGCCTAAATTGTAGAGAGATTGGATAGGTAAAGCAAAGTGTTGTAAAGTTCATGTGTGATGAGTGCTTATAATCTTTTGTGATTTGATTTAGTAGATTAAGTGGAACAATACCGGTGAAGTGGACCGGATTCCCAATAGTGGAGTTGAAAGAAAGCAGTAGGCAGAAGGTTAAAGGTCTATAAAATCTTAGCTCGATTTTCTCTTTCCTTAAATTTTTAATTTTCTTTATTGTTTATTGTGTGTTGAATTATTAAAATATCACTATTTACCAATATAAGTTGTTATAAGGAATAACTTTATTTTTCTTATATTAAATTTTATTTTAAAAAATTTAAAAATATTAATATACATCTCTCTTGATATCTTATACGGGACCAATAAGACTATCGTAAGATTAGTGCTTCCTTGTGAATTGGCTAAGCATGCTATGTTAGAAGGAGATGAGTGATGACTAAGTTCACAAGCTCTTGGAGGAACTGGATGAGTGGTGGTTCTAGACTTGGAGTTATGTTTCTTTGATGGATTGCGATGTTGCTTTAGTGTTTGTGTTAGAAAGAGTAAAAAATTTCTTCTAATGTAGCTTGATGTACTTGTCGATGTTGGAGTTTGGATTAGTTGTTGGTATAGATCTTTTGAAAAATTTAGCAATGTTGTTTTATCATTAAAAAAAATTGTTATTATAGGTTTTTGGTATAAGATAAAAACCTTATATCGTTTTAAAGTAAATTCTAGAAAGCCCTAGAGAGTATTAGGTTAAGTTTGTGTTTTGTAAAGCTTGTTTCAAACTATCCTCGATGGCATCCCTACTCATGGTGGCAAATCCCCATCTAGATTGTGTAACTAATTGACTAGTGGTAATGGGTTATTATGCCATGGTTAGAGAAAATACAAATATTTATCTCTTAAACTTTGATTTTGGTATGGATTTTACTTTATGAATTTTCAACTATTGCAAACCAATCCCTTGTACTTTAATAAATTAGAAAATGATTCCTAAATTTTTATAAATAATTTCTTAAACTTTGACTTTAACGTAGAAACACCCCTTGAACTTATTTAAGGGTATTTTAAAACTTTTTAAACTTTAACCATCATTTAGCTTTTTTTTTTTTAAACTAAAAAGAAAATATTCTCTATATCACCGATTTATAAAGTTTTGGGGTAATCTATAACATTTGGAAGTCTTTAGGATAAATCCATACATAAGTTAAAGTTTAAGAAAATTATTTATAATTTCCCCTATATATATTGGATGCTTCTCAACCTTCTTAGTAAAATCGATTTAGGAATATGGTTAGCATCCCACACGGGTGGTGGCTACTTTTCTTTATCTCAAAAAAAGAAAAAAAAAAAACTTTTGTATTTTGAGTCATTTTCACCCAAAATTGACCTTTCATCTTTTTAAGTAGAAGTGTATAAATGGGCCAACCTAGCCCGGCCCACTTTGACTCATGGATTAAACGGACAAAGATTATTTAGCTCGTTTTTAGACAAGTAAAAAAATTTTAGTCCTAATCTATCTAAAAAGTGAGTTAAATAGGCTGACCTGTAGTCTAAAAGTACAAATGTATTAAAAGGTCGACTCAAATCAGCCCACTTTGGCTCACAAGTTGAACAAGCCAGGCTCATTTGGTTTGTTTTAAAATGAGTCAAAAAGTTTTGGTCTAAACTTGTTTTAAAAACGCGTTAAATGAGTCAGTCCGCAAGTCAAAATCCACTTACACACCTTTATTTTTAAGTAAATACAAATATCTTATAAACTATTGGTTATGTATGGACGGATCTTTTGAATTCCTCAAGTTAATGGAGGTGAAATCAATCTTAAGAAAATTTTATCCATACCTAACAAATAGTATAGAAAATGAATTTGCAATTATTCCTCTTTTAATATAGGCCTATTCGATGCTGGCTTGTTTCTTTAGGTAAGTCTTAACCACGACCTGGTGGGTGGATGCACCTCCGTATTTTACCTGATGTACCATTATTCACGCTTAAACCTTTTTTATCTTTTTTATTTTTTCTTTTTCCTATTCATTTGCTGTACTATCAATAATAGTGGATTACGTAACACATGCAGGATCACTACCTTGCCCAGCTGCATTGCCAGCTGCCTTCCATATTTTTCTTTTAATTTTAACTTTTTTTCAGCTTTCCTACCTTTTTTTGGCTAAATTATATTTTCATCATTTAATTACTGTATTTTGTAATTTGCTCCCAATTTTTTTTATTTGTTTAGAGAATGCCAAATCAAGGTAGGATCCTCCAAAAGGATTCAAGACACCATCGAAAAATTTCTCTATATTAGTCGTGCTTTTGCTACTAAGTGTCTAAATGGTTTCCAGGTCAAAAATGATCTACAAGAATTTTCTTCCTCTCTAGCTAGGTGTTTCTATCCAAGGTAAGCCGGTTCCAAATAAGGGATCCAAAACCTAGTCGATATAGTTTTTGTTTCCTAATCTTTTGAAACTGGAAACCTCTCCGTAATAATAAGAAACTCACTTGGTATTGAATTAACCGGTTCTATGATAGTTCCGAGGCATACTTAGGAACCTGCTTTCTCGCAAGTTTGCAAGTTCGCGGAATTTGACAAAGTATACCAGTTGGTATGGACATTCTTAGAGAAGGGTTAATCATTAATGACCATGAAAAAATTGCATTCTGTCGTCTTTTCCGTTATAAGCTTAGACTCACGAATTAACATTAAAAAAATGATAATAAGATAAAGGCAGAGATATAAAACATGAAAATTGGATTCATGCGCCTTATCTAGAGTGGAGACAACATGGAGAAAATTAAAATCCTCGCAGAAAGTTCGACATGGTTGGCTAGGTGGATATGCACAAATGGGTATTCATCCTAGGATTTTGGAACCTAAAGCAAGATTTAGGTTCCAACGGAACCAACTAGACTTATCCTCAGAGGTCACATTCCTTGTCTCTTATTCCTACTTTGATGTAAGCTGATGCCAAGCAATAAAATACGTATACGTATGTCTTACTTATGATAGAGGTTCAATGAAACACAAAGAGGTAAGTTTGAGCTGGCAAAATTAAAATGTTGACACTAAATATTGGTCATTTGGGAAAAAAAAAATTATGGATAGTTATAATAAAATGGTAATAAGTTCGGCTCCAAGTATAATATAGCATGTACCTTTTATGTGATGCAAATTGAGAATAAACTTTGGGATATATGGTACATAAAAAGAACGTCCTTGACTCCATTTAACGAAGTTAAATGTCACTTATACAAAGGATTTATCTGCACTCACAAGTCACAAATGATATATGTATGCCCTTAAGTGCAAACAAAGAATAACCAAGATCACTATTAGAGCATAGAAAAATATACATGTTTACAGCTCGCCGCTACGTGGAAATAGAGGGTGTAAGTATGACGACTAACGGGGAGTTCATGATTTCTCTTTTAGGTATCATATTTTGTAACATTATTTTCAATTTGCACCACTTAAAATGTGTATTTTCTATTTACAAGAGGAGATAAATGTACATTTTCTCTCTTGTAAATTTATAATTATCTCTAGAAGTAATTTTCCAATCAAGAGTATCCAAATTATATATACACACACACATACCATTATAGTCGTGTCCTAGATTTGAGGTTGACATTGTCTATTTAGTGGGTTCTCTAGTTCAAGATGCGATAATTGTTTAGTTTGCAATAATTATAAAAGTTCTAACTTAAGTTACAACCCAATAGATGTTCTATAAAAAATAAATTATAATTTATAAATACAATTGTTTATAAAAATATTATGGGGCATCCTTGTTCTCATGTGAACCTTTTAAGACTGCAGCAAATCGGAATCTCCTAGTGAACAGTAAAATAGGATAGTAAAAGCTATTTCAAAGCTAGCCTTTTTCTTAATAACCTACATCAACAATTCCACATTCAGGCATAGATTCTTCTATTGGGTTTACAGAAACCTTCATGTACACAAAATCCTAACCCTTCCCATGCTTTAGCTTCATTAACTTGCAAGAACTATGGGGAAACGAGTTAAAGAACTACGGGCTTAGTGAGGCGCAAGAGACAAAAAAGCATATACAAGTTGAGGAAATCAATAGGGTTGTTAATTAATTATTAGATGTAATAAATGAACAAGCAAATACTATCAACAAAATATTATTTGGTCTATCATGAAGTTAGATAAATTATGCCTGCTCTAACTCAGGTTAAGAAGTTTACATATGAAGGCTACGATAGTAACATAAATGTGACGATGCCCTTGTGACCAAATCTGCACTTGTGCAATGGAGATAATCCTTCTTCCTCGACTACCTACGAACTAGCTCCCCTAACCTTAATGCAACCTCATCTCTTTTTACTTAGATTGACTAAGGGTGAAAAAATGCCAGCACACTACACCTTTTCGAATAGGTTGAAATTTAGTTGGAGAATCCTAACTATCCCTAAGTGAGATACAATACAAGTCATTTTAAAGTTTTAGTTCATATTTATATTAGTCAAGTTAAATGTGATCAATCAATTTGCAAACATTCAACAAGGTTAATTTTCTAACAACATAACAAAACATGTAACTTAGCTGCTAAACAACACTTCAGTATCTAATCACAAGTATAGCATATGCACAATCAACTACCTATAACAACAAGCAAGCATATACTTGGGTTTCCAAAATTCTCATTACACGTATTTATGTTTTGATATTAGCTCTCTATTAGGGCATCGTTTCAAACCTTGAATTCCCTATATAGTTATAATTAAGCACTTATTTTAGTTTTGTATATGAAGACTATAGTTTATACATTTAGTTAAGCTTATATAATATAGAATTGCCATCAACTACCATTAGACATTAAGAATATTTATCAAAGTATTGTTGATTGATTTTCCATTGTTTATTATAAGATATGCTTAATATTTTATTACGTTATGAGAAAAATATGTATTATTATTACCAATATATAGTTGTGTACATGGGATAGCTATATACTTAATGGACCAAAAATACTATATTGTTTAGGAAAAGATATGTATATATACATATATTATATTTATATATACATATCTACACACACTTGCACAAAAGTATTATGTGTTCCTATGCGGGAAGTTTTATTTATATGGTTAGATACATGTATTCTTTAAGAATTATAGAAATGTTTATACCATTGATTCCCACATAAAGACACATTAATATATCGTATATGGAAAAATATAAATTATTAAGTTATATACTTAGTGAATAAAAGGATTATCAACTATATATGAAAATTGGTTTCGTGTTACTTATAGTACATATATCATATACTTTATATTTTAATCTTATTTATATGGAATAAAAACTATATCTTAAAGAAGCTTTAATATAGTTGACCAAATATTGTACCAAATGTATCATTCAATCCATATTGAGCTGTAATTTTTACCGTAGTCTTATATTTTGGTTTTTGATTAATCATGGAAGATATTATTTTTTGTAAACATTATACTTTGGGGGATTTATTGGGGCATTCAAAACTGTTTACGCCTAGGGTTTGAATGGGTCAAAATTGAATCAGATTCAAATCTTACTATGCAATATCTTAAATCAAATACTATGATTCATATGAAATATAAAGCAGTTGTTACCTTATGTAGGGAAAGTCTGCCAATTGAAGGATTGGATACTCTAACAAGTTCCACGTGAAATTAATTGCATAGCTAATCACATGGCTGGTCGAGCAAGTATTTGTGAGGGAACTTTTGAACATCTCATTATGCTTCTCTCAAATTTTGTAAAAGAAGCCCTCAAATGAGATCTTGTTGGTTATGGCTATATAAGAAATGTTAGAAAGCTAGTTGAAAAGACAAGAATTTTTTGTTTTGTTTGTACTATGGCACCTACAAAAGGGGCAATGGATGATGCTATGTAAATACGCCTGTATTGATATTTTGTTTTATGTAATGGAATTGTCCTTTTTAACTTTAAAAAAAAAAACCATTATACTTTGCTCTTAATATATAGACTTACCCAAAAAATTTGTAATACTAGTAAATTACTTGAACATATACTTGAAATTTTGAAAATGAACACTTGTATTTTTCATATTTAAAGTAATATGCGATCCTATAAAAAACATGGATGGACCGTAGAAAAATCTAAATTACTTACATCATTGTGAATTAATTGAATTTCTTTTAATATTTTTGGACAAAAGTTCTTCCATGAGTATACTACTTCCTTCCTTCTTTAGCAAAATCATAGTGTCTTCAAAGATTCCCTTGTGTCCTAAGTGTGTCGAGAGGCTTATATTAAGTTGCAAACATTTAAGACAAGAATTGAGAGACCAAAGGCTGGGTTTAACTTGGCTTAAACCCACAAATTCAAGGACTTGGCCCCCTTGAACTGGGATTGGTGTCATGCTCTTAAGTGATAGAGTTGTAACAATCTCGCTATGTAAATTAGTCTAAGATAAAAGCTAATTATATAGCGGCTATATTAGACTTGATTTACACAAGACGTTTATGACTAATTCACTTTGAAATAAACAGTTCATACATTAAATAAGTTATTTACTTAAGAAAATACGAATATATATATATATATATATATATACACTAGGATTCAAATATTACAAATAATGTTTTCAAGGTTTCATTGTGCTATACTTTCTAAGTAATACATTATTTGAGAATAGAAAATTCTAAAATAAGAGCTAAGACCTTAAAAGTATATCTGTTCTTTAAATATATTTCCTTACTCTCCAAAATTCAATAGTTACTAACTTTAAGGTAATATAGACCACTTCCTAGCTAGTACCTATAACAACGTTTATAGGAATGTGAGCAACTATAGCTCAATAAATTGGGATAGAGACTCAAAACTATATATTAATCATGAACACGGTTATCAACAAAATTAGTTAGATGCTATGCATTTATAAGTAAATGTCATCGCATGACGTTGTTTGGTCTATCGTAAGGTTAGAAAAATTATACCTACTTTAATTCGACTTGAAGAGTTTCCATTTAATACAATAGCTCATAATCAAACCTAATCTTATGCAATAGAGATATCGTTTCTCTCGCGACTATCTTTGAACCATTGACTTCACTTTTACCGCAACCACTTCACTTATCACTTAGTTTGATTAGGGATAAAGAAGGGATTAATTATTCTATCAAGTGCTATCCCTTTCGAAGGGATTAATATTTAGCTGGAGAACCTTAAGTTTCTCCTAATTGGTTGCTATGCAGGCTCGATTTAGAATTTCAAGTTACATATTTAATTAGATTTGGTTTAAGGTGTTTAATTAGGCTAAATTCTGATTCAGTTTTGAAGTTGGTTTTTAAATTAGGTTTTTAATTCAGTTTTCGATTAGGGATTTTATACGCAAACCCTAAGAAATCTTTCCGGCTTGTAATGTGAAATTAATCACATTATCTTTGACCATCCTAAATATCGTTTTTGGTCTTTAACCAATGTTTTAGTCTATGTGGTACATCCTAGTCTTAATTTAATTACTAAATTTACTCTTGATGTAAGAAAATTTTACATTTTTTATATAATTATCCTAATTTAAGTTTCCTACCAGATTTATTACATATTTCTATTATTAATATAATATAAATTTTAACCTAATAATTTCTTACTCATAAATTTCTTATTCTTACATATTATACATTATCACCTAATATGTACATAATATACACATCTAATATCTTTATCACTTCAAATATTATCTCCCAACATCAAATAACATTTCAAAATATCTAAATTTATTCCAAATAAGAATTTATACCCAATTACCCTAAATTACAAAATTAATTTAAAATATACCATTTTTACCTATTACACATATACTACATATTACCCTAATAATTATATCTCACACCCTAAATGCCACAAATGTTATACTACATCATATTTCAACATTCTAAAATATATAATTATACACTAAATCAATGATCATGCTTTTAATTACCTAATTAGCTCAAAATTACCCATTTTATATATTATTTTAAGATCTAAAAATCATCTAAAATTTTCGAAAATAATTTTTTGAAAAATCTTTTCATAGGACTGTTTTAAATGCTCTAACTAGTTTATATAAAAATTTTTAGTTCAAAACTATACTTCTAAGATCATTTATTTTTTATTCGAAATATACTTTTCTTAGGCACCATATATTTTCAAATGTAATTAAATCTAACCAGTATTTTCTGCTTAAATCTACATATAATAAAATATCAGAATAATAAAATTTATAATTTACACAAAATTGAGCTGAATTTGGACTCGCTTGACTATTGAACTTTCGGCCACCAGTAACGGTCTTAAGGGTGTTGGTCGATCTAAGCGAGGGGTATGGTGGTGGCGACAATTTGGTTCCAGTTGGCTGTGGGTTGTGGGTTTAGCTTAAATGCCCTAATTGTATAGATTTTTTTTTTCTAATTTTGAAAAAAAACCCTAATCTTCTGTTTTTCGGTTCTCTTAAATTTTCTTACTCTCCAAATAAACCAAATAAGCTTCTAATTTAATTTGGGTATTTATAGAGCTATATAAATATTTTTTTCTTATTAATTTGAGTTGACATTAATCTCATTTTATCCTTTTCCACTTTCTATTTGTTTAATTTTGATTGGTTAATTTTGTTTCTTCCATTTCTAAGCTGCTACGACCACTTTCTAGACATTTTCTCATTTTTTCTTAATAATTTATGAATTTTCTTTAATTATTTAGTATTATTTAAATGTATTTCGGGTATTTTGAGTAATTTCGACTATTTCTACCTACATGTAAATTCATATATAGTACAAATAAATATTCCTAAACATCATTTATGTTATTTCATGATTTTTAGTATATATATAATTTACTTCTATCGATTCGTTAGTTATCTGAACTAGTTTTATACGTTTCCGATAAATAACATATAATATACATATGATTCAATATTATATTATTTAATTATTTATTTTCTTAAATCTAAACTTATGGGATTACTTTTACTAATATTCTTAGTTGGTCATAAAATTTAGATTGGATCGGACAATTGCTTAATCACTATAAATTTTACGAACAAAGCCCCAAGTACTTGATTGTAAGGCTTTTAATCGACCTGACATAGGCCAGTTTTAGGCCAAGCTTATAAGCCTACAGGTTCCATTAGCCGGTTCAGTGGCCTGTCAATCGGCAAAACTAATTTTTTTAAAAAATTTTCCTTCCTTCATTGATTTAAAATATGTACAAAATAATTCAAATAATTACATTTTTTCAATAGTATCTTTCATTGTGTAGTTTTCTTTTATGTAATTCCCAAACTTGCATTCTTAAATTCTTAATTAAAATAATTACGAAAAACAATTTCAAAATAAGTCCATTATTGGAAACATGTTTGGGGAAAAAAAAAATGCACATTAAAGGATTATTGAAGAGATTACACGCATCACGTTACATGTTATAGTAAATGACCATATAAGCCATACTGACATGTACAATCGACAACATTACAAGTTAAAAAAAACATATGATCAAAAGCAATGGTAATGATTTGTAAGAGAACGGAGTAAATGTAAGCCTGGACTAGACAATAATGTAGAGACTTCATTTTTTCTTACACATTTACAATAGTTGCTAGTAGTAGAACCATATATTTACTGCTTTGTACCTGAATGGGTAATATTGTTTCATGTGTTTTTTAAATTCTTTTTTGACCATTCGGTCCGATTGTTTGCATATCTCGCATTTGGGCTCAGGGATATCCAACACAATTTCATCTACATCTATATCATCTTCTAAATCACCTATCTCCTTATGATGGCTCACTCCTCTTGGTTACTGAACACTTTCTTGGATAGTTGGTGCTTGGTTTACCTTAAGTTTGTCTCCCCCCTCTTTCATAGCAAGGTATCTTTCCATGGACATGGTTTCTTCCTCCATTTACCAGATATATTGATCTCTTTGAGTTCTGTTCGCATCCTTTTGAAGGATGATCTTGAACCAATAGCACAAAAAAATCAATCCATTTTTGGAAGTGAATATGAGCAATTGTGTAATGATCTTTGTTTATGAGGCAATGGGAGGTGTAAGTTTTTTATGTGTGGAATGTGGAACAAAGTGGAGTATTTATAGTGTGAAGTTTGTATTGTTGGCATCCATTGTTCACTTTTTCATTTTGAAGTATTTACTTGTGTCCTTTTCTTCCCATACCTTATATAAACTCATCTGTTCCTATCTTCTCATCTTTATCTCTTTCTTTTCTCTTGACTTCTCTCTCTTTATATCTTTTCTCTATTTTGTCTTTCTCTCTTTCTCTTATAAGGTCTTTTAACAAAGTTGTTCTAACAACACACGATAATTATATGCAATGAATTTCCCATAAGCAACGCATAGCGTGAAGAAATTTTTGTACACCAACATAAAAAATCAAGTAGTTTGTATTTGTGAAAAGGGATTGAAAAGTATACAATCTTGACATATGACCACCATTATAAATTACAGTAGTAAAATTACACTTTTCTTTCAAAATTGGATTTCACAACAATTGCATACATATGAAAGCATCTCATACATGAGATATAAGAAATTACAATAGTAAATATGCATTGTCAATGAAATTCTTTATTTTTTAATAGATTTTAAGTTTGCACTATAGAAACGGTTGCTTATATATCCGTTAGTCGGAATCAGACTATCGTAGTTTGATGATTAATTTTATTTTGTTTTAAAACTTTAGTGTGTTAGTTAATTTTAATATTTTTGAAAAAGCGCTTGCTTTACTTCATTAGCCACTAAATCTGGTTTGTAAGAAAATGCTATACCATACTTACAGTTTTTTCTAGCTTAGATTTTTTGAAAAATTATCGGACTTGAATCTAACCTAATTTTTCATAAAGTACTAGTTAGAATTTTTCTTTTTTTTTTTTATGAAAACCATTTTTCTAAGTGCTAAAATTTTTTAAAAAGGAAAAAGAAGTAATTGAAAACTATCGTTTAGTCATTATCACCTTGTGTGCCACTTTGTTATGGGGTGGAGCCTTTACTTTCTCCGGAAGATTTGAAGTCATTGAAATAGTAATTTTCCACGACTGATGTTCCCATTAGCTCCTGTTCTCTGTTTGTCGCCTTCCACCAATCTTCATTGCAGGCGGTAGTTTCTACGTTGACAATGCCTAATGATGCATGACGATTGTCAAGAATTAGGCTAGCTGCATTGAAAGCTTGCTCTATACGATCGTTGATACCGGAGTAGCAAGGACCTACCATGCTATGCGAGAGAGTATGGGGTACGACTTTCTTCATAATTTCCACCATTCTAAGATGTCAAACTTCTAAATTCCAATATTATCCTTGAACTTGAAATTGGTGTTAAGATAGTGTTATAGTTTAGTTTGCTGACCTTTTGACTAATGTCTCTTCAATTTTTAGGCCAACAATTTTTCTCCTATGAAGGAGTAGTTGTATGTCGTCACAGGTGATGATAGAGTAACAGGTGCTTGGCCCTCGTACATGTAGGTGAAATGTTCAAATTGCTCATCCATCTCTTTGGTTGCCTAATGAAGTTTGTTACCTATACTTACATTATATAAATCTTGTGTATTTGATAAGTTATCAATTACTGATATAAAGTTTGTTATTCGAAATCAGGAGGAACCATTAGAGAGTTTAATAAATCTTTAATTCGTTTATTGATGAAGTTATTTTAGATGGCGTAGTCGTTAATGTTGGTGAATCGCTCATTTTGGGGATTTTTTTCCTTTTTTGTTGGAATCTTTTTTGCTCGAGAAAAATTTATCGAAAAAAGTGATCTAGATGTAATTTTGACTTACGCGTACAATTGTAAATATAAAACAAAAAAAAAGAAGAAGATGTGTGCAAAGTGGTATACATAAATAGGTAAATATTATAATTATTGTATGTAGTTGAAATTGTGGTTGGTAAGAAAATTTTTTTTGAGTTTAGCACGAAAAATTTTGTGATCGGAGTGAAAGTACAGTGCGTAGGCTCGGGGTGGGTGCGTTAGAAATAAACTCAAGTGGTATAGCAACCGTGTGTAGAGAATTGTTAGATATTAAAAATTTAAGGGACGAATCACAAGAATTTATACATGCTAATTTGGTTCAAATTTTGAACAAGAGCTTCACAATGCATGTTCCGAAAATTTTTCTGAACAATTATAAATTCAGAATGGTCACCATCCATGTGAATTTGAATTGCTTGATGAAATCATGAAGCTTCCACACCCATCAAGTTCAGATGTATTGTCACTTTGATCAATTAACTGTGCGTTTGCCAACATTAAATTATTGTCCAATTTCTAAAATGTTGCAGCAACCCCATCCACTAGTTAATTTTTCTTTTTTTTTTTATTTGCTGCACGTTTGTGCAGCTTTTTAAAAGTTGTTGTTGTTGTTGTTTTTTTTTTTTTTTAATATGCACACATCCGTGCAGCTTTCTTTGGCGCCTTTGTGCACCATTTAATGCTGCGTTGTGAAATTATGCAGCCGTTGCTGCAATATTGCTGCCTTGTGCGGTAGCTTTTGCTACTGCATTGGACCAACGGATTGACCCATCAGTCCAAAGACTTGGACCAACGACCTACTGGTTTGGCGGATCGATGCTACTGAACCATGGCGACCCTTCAGGGCCGGTGGGTCAGTCTACAATGTCTGGGTCCAGACCAGTTCAATAAATCGGCGTGCTGGGTTCGCTTTGGTTTCCTAGCCGGGTTCGACTCTTCCCAAGGACCAGAATTGGCCAGTGATTAGGGGAGAAGAATTAAGATCACGTTCATTTAGCTATATTTACAATCCTTCTCATGTAATTATTATAATTCACCTGTATGTAACTGCCTTAACAAATACTCTAGGTACGACACTTTATCATTGGTCCAAAACCTAGTTGTTCGGTCATTGTTGGACAAGGGCTTATTAGATATGCCAAGTGCCAATTCTCAGTTTTTGTTAGTAACCATGTTTGAGATAATGCATCTTAATTTAAGGATTATTCTAGGGAATTTGTTTTGTAGTTTAACATTCTAGATGCATGTTTAGGGAAATAAATGAGCTGAGCTTGTAAAGATTTAAATTTGGCTCGTTTAAAAATTATTTAACTCGAGCTTAAGTCAAACTTTTTATCAAGTTTGAAATTAAGATTTGAATTTGACTTGTTTAGATTAACGAGTTTTGTCTTAAGCTCAAGCTCGATTTATTTATTAATCAAGTTCAAGCCTAGTCGAGTCTAAAGCGAGCTGATCTCATGCTTATTAACAAGCTTAAATATATAAATAAATAGATCAACTAATAGTGAGTAAAGATTAAATTATATATTATATATTATCTTATAATATATTATATAAATATTAACTTTTGAATTTTAATAATATATAATATTTGTAATATATATAATATTTGTAAACCTACTCACAAATTTAAACGAGTCGACTTACAAGTTTAAGTGAGTAAACTTGCAAGCTTGAATTAGAGCCCAAGCTCAATTTGTTTAGACAAATGAGCTTTATTTTGAGCTCGAGCTTAACTTATTTACTAATTGAGTTAGAGTTCAATTGAGTCAAGCCAAAATGAATCAAGCTCAAATAACTTGAGAGCAACTCAGCTCATTTATAATCCTATTATGTTTTATCTAATTTAATAAGTAATTATAACATATATACAGATGCATATACACATATTATATCTATAAATATATATATAGATATGTATATTTACATATAATACATATATTATACACCACTAGCTTAAAACAAAAGTGACTCTTGTTGGTGTATATGTGTATATATATATACACATATTGGTGTATGATACACCAATATGTATCTATATGTATATACATATACACATTATACTTTTCTTTTTATTTTTCTTTCTTTCTTTCTTTTTTTTTTTTTTTTTTTTGTAAGACCATAAGCACCTAAAACAAAAGCGACTCTTGTTGGGCCAAATTTGTGAAAGGGATTAATGATTAGCTAATATTAACTTTATTATGCATAAATGTTAAGTTCAAAAATAGAACTTATTACATCCTGAACAAATATATACATAATTTATACAATTGTATCAATATACGTAAATGATATATATTCATTAATACCATAATATATAGTTCAATTAGATGATATTATGAATATTTGAAAGCAATCAAATGAATACAGCAATTAAGGCTAATGTATATATGTTGTTTATGAATATATATAAATGGATCACTTATTATATTATACTAGAGATATGTTAAATTGCCTACATATTCTTTATTAGGGGTAAGCAAGTAACCTTGTTGTATAGGATACCCAATCGAATGTTGCTTGATCAAGTAAATTTCAAATGGATATTTAAGGTCACACGATAAATTTTGAGTAGTAATATCTTGGAATTTGTACATGTAAGAGAGGGTACGAGTATGGGTATGAGGTCAATGTACCTTGTACCCACTTTAAAACTTGTATTGTGAATTATATTATATAGACTATATGTTCTAGGTATCTTGTCTCTACCATATAATAATAATTAAATAAAATTAATAAATAAAAAAAATACCATTTCATTTGTATAAGTTAAAAAAAATAACAAAATATAGTCCATGGGTTCCCTAAATTAAACTTGATGTCCTCATATTAGTCTCTTCCTCCTTAGTCTTTTTTTTTATTGCATTTTTTTTTCCACTCTATTTTCCTCATTTACCAAGTACAACTCTACTAAAGTTAAAAACTCTACAATATGATTATTACAAAATGAATATTTTATTTAGACAAAGAATATTTCATATAATACTTCCTTAAAAACCCATTTATAATAACAATGGTTAGAGAATCATTTAACAAAATAATAATTGGTTAGAAATAAACCTCATTAGACTTTATTCATTGTGTTATTTAAAAGATTGACTAAATTAACCAATTGCTTTTAAAAAAAGAAATGGTCAGCTTTGTTTTGTATTTTGTAATAATAGTTATATTAAAATTTATAAGGAAAAAAAAAATCTACAAGTTTTATAAAATACCCCATACCTTGTACAATTTATAAGGTATAGAGTAAGGTACATGGTAAAAAAGGTTCTAAGATACTATAGGATTTGGTGTGAATAGTAAGGTTTTGAAACCTATATCCATAAGATAGAATATGTATAAGGCTCATACTTTACTCACTTTATACTCACTTACTCCTATTCTTTATGTGAAATACAAACTAGATATAAAAGACACTTAAAATTGTGAAAACATAGTTATTTAGAACTCTTTTTTTTTTTTTTTTTTGCCTTGCCAAAGTTACCTAGAACTCTTAGAACATCGAACTCCTAAAATTGTACAGTTACTTCTCTCTCCCTCCCTTCCTATTTTTATTCACACCCTCTCTTTTATTCTGCTTTGAGTTGGTTTACAAGAAGAATCATTTACTGCTCTTTTTCTCATAAATGGCTTATTGCCATATTTATAGGAGCATTTTCACCGCCAAGCTCAAGGCAGTTTGTAAATTATCATTGTTTATTTCTTTTTCTTTTTCTTTTTTTTCCTTAGTTGACCAATACTCAATAGATAACAATGAAAATAAGGCTTGGCACTTATCCTATGACACGGCACGAGGAACGTAAGAGGACCAATTAGATTTGAATTGGCTGTTGCTAGATTCTTGTTCACTCCATTTGCCATATTTTACTTTACAATCATTAGATAATATTGCATTTATTAATTGGTATCACAATTATAAGCAAACTCCAACGTGGATTTTATATGATCCTAATCCAATTCAACGTCATTCTCAAGGCAGGTATGTCATACATACATCCAATAATTGTCAATACATGCGTATAAGTAGGCGAATCGATTAATGTTTAAAATTTGTTCTTATACTTTTTAGATTTTTTTTCTTGCCAACTACATTATAATTGGGCAAGGGTTCATATTTAGTCCATCTCACTTGAGTGCCCAATATTAATATTGTAGGACTATAGAGGCCTGGGTACAATAAATAAATAAATAAATATATATATATATATATATTTTATTGATTACACAGGTCAAATAGTCCATTTCTAGTATTACTCTTACGTGTTATTCTTTTGAATCAGCACATGTGGTCCGAATTGTATAACACACCAGTGCTTTATTACACACCAATGTAATAATGAATGCTTAGGTGTTGGAATGAAATTACAAACCAGTGCTTTATTTTCCACGAGAATACTGATATGTTACTAAATCTTCCCATACGATATATCTTAATAAGGACCAATAATGATTCTCATATGGTCCTAGATTACTAACATAATTTGTTTTTTACTAATTTTATTTATTATTAATGTAACCATAACAATCTTTTTTTAAGTTTATTTAGGGAATGTTAACAATAGATATATGAATAGTACATTCTGTTTTCCTCTACATGTTCAGTTAAAAAAAAAAAAAAAAATCTTAGGTCAGTCTATGCCGTGGCTAGGGCCAGAAGGTGGTAGTCGTACATGACTGCTCTTTGTAGCTTCGCCACTACACGGATATGTGAACGGAAGAAACACAGAATGGCCCTCCGACCCCAACGCAAGAGCGAGGAATATAGATAAGAAAATTATGATATGGCCCAGGAAACTTGCTCTTGAGTTGATCGTCCTAGGAAACTTGCCTAAGACAAAGAAAACTTTTGATAACGATGTGTGTCCTTGATTCCCATACATGAATAATAAATAATAAGAATATTTCGGATAATAAAAAAAAATTAAGATACATATGTGTATGGTTTAATTTAATAACACAACTAGACGAATGCGTATCCAAGATGTATATATCTTAAAATAGTATAGATGCCTTTATTTTCAGGAAGAAAAAAAAAATACCTTTCTGTTTGTACAAATAAATAAAGATAAACAAAGTTTGGTTTTTTATTTGAATAAACCAACAAAGCATACATATAGAAATGAGATTTACCTGTATCAACTTTAAAAAGAAAAAAGATTGAAACGAACTGCCGCACATAAAGTAGTAATTTGTCCTTCATAACAATCGTGTTGGAATAAAGGACAAGATTTCCTTAAGCTGAAAGTTCTAAACCATATTCCTGATTCTTTTAATTTTATGACTTCACGGTTTTATAAGTTTACTTTCCCTACTACCTTAAATAAAACCATGATTAAGAGAACAATTATTTTGCTGTTCAGCAATAACCCCACCCAGCTCCTGTTGAACCAAATATAAGCATGTTTAACATGAGCTCAACCGATCTCCTTCTTACTGATACAATCCTAAATAGAAACAAATTGACTTGTAAAACAAATTGTACAACTGCTGTCTTGAATCAAATTGTTTGTAGAGATGAGAATATGTTTGGATAAGGGTAAGAACAGAACACCATAAAGATTTAAACTTGGACTCAAAACAATTGTACCAATATGTGTTGCAATTATGTGCTGTTTGTTAGGCAAGAATACATGCTTTTGACCAATTTCAGAATATGTTTGAGACAAACTAATTATACTAACCATGTGACTATTGGATCTTGAATCCAAAATTCAAGTGATAAATCCTTTTTGTAAAAAAAAAAAAAAAAAAAAGAGGGATTGGCCATACCTACCATATGGCTCATCGATTGTGTTGCATCTGAATGACTAGCTTTTTCCATATTTCTTTAGCTGTGTTCATGTACAGAATTATTGATGTGATTGATGGTGAAACCGATTGAAGCAACCAAGCCACAATTAAATTGTTGCATCAATTCTAAGCTATGAACGTCTTATCAGATTGTTTTGAAATTGGAATAGATTTGCCCACAAAGCTGACTTTGTTTCGAATTGATAAAGCCAAGAAGAATGACTGGCTTCGTGTGTTATAATTGAGACCAGTAAGTATAGGTGTGATTGCAACTAAATTTTGCGAGTCTGAGTGATGAATTTAGTAAGGAAAATTGACATCCTCTACAGTTGAAGCTGACACATTCGATTGATCACAAAGCTTTGATACCATGTTACAGAAGCTTAGTTGCTAGAAAGGAGAGAAGCATACAAGAATGAGTTGAGTTGAAAATGAAGTTTGTGTAGTAATTTCTATTTATCTTTCTACGTAAAGAGACTCACTTATATACAGAAGCCGTGACTATGGCTTTACCAAAACTGTTACAACCTAACTACTAGTAACTAACGGTTAACACAACTAATTTGTTAACTAACTAAGATAAATATCTTTAACATTACATGTTAATGACTATTTTACCCTTAATAACGAGATAATAAGGGCTTATATTGTAAGATGTTATCTATTAATATTATCACATTTTTGATTGAGTATTCTTTTTCAAGTAAATGTTCTTATCAATCAAATTTAATTACGGTAAGCAAATCATTTTCTTGTTTCACGTGTAATGTTAGGTTGAGAAGTGTAGAATGATCTCTAAAGGTATGTATTATCCAATGGAGAGTGTTCATATCCAATTTAGTTATGGAATCCTAAACACAAAATTTCTTTATTTGTGTGATATTAATTGTGTTTTGATGGTTGTTGATCTAGTATAGAAAAGAAATTGCCAAAAGGGAAAAGTACATTTTAGTCCTTACTTACTTTTTATTGTAAATCCTTAACATTTTCAAAACATTAGAAGAGTAGAGCCTCCATAAAATCCATTGAAGTATCCATCTATTAATAATATGCATAAATTGCAAATTGATTAACAATAATTAATTTAATAAAATAATAATATTAAATATATTTAATTATATAATATAATAAAAGATAATACTCAAAATGCAAACCCTAAAGTTAAGTCAAGTGATCCTAGAATTGAACCTAGTACACAAAGTTTAAGACAATCAGTTAAATGATTTGATTAAATCTAAATTATAAACTATAGATAGAAATATTAGTAAAAATGACCCCATAAACTTGATTTTAAGAAAATAAGTGATAAAATAAAAGACTATAAAATTTTCGAATTTTAAGCATAATACTTGTTAATTATCGAAAAAGCGAAAAGTATAATATAATAACTAATAAATTACTAGAGATAGATTATATGTATACTAAAAATCATAGAATGACCTAAATAATAATTAGGAATGTTCACATGTACCTCATATGTATTTACGTGTAGATAAAAATATATGAAATTACTTTAATTAGCTTAGAAACTTATTAAATAATTAAAGAAAATTATTAAATAATTAAGAAAAAATCAGAGGAATAGGGACTAACTTGAATTTGGTTGTAGCAGGTCAGGAAGTAAAGAAGAAAAATTAACTAATAAAAAACAAGCAACACAAAAGGTAAAATTGAAGGGATTTAGGCAATATCTTATTTGATTAAATGCATAATAATTACTACAAAGCTTTATGAATAGGTGGAAAAATTACAGAACTCATTTGGATAGTTAGAAGTTAGAAAAAATTGAGAGCACTGAAATTTGAAGAGAAAAATTAGAGTTTAGGAAATTATTGAGCAAATTTGTACAGTAGAGGCTAGTGAACTGAACTCACACACCACCATCACCTAGAACTGAGCTAGAGCCACCACCACCACCACGCCACTCTAGACCCACTACTTGAACCGGCCAACACACCTAGACCGGTGTTAGAAGCCTAAAAGATATCGAACCGGTTGAGTCTTACATCTGCTTCGATTTTGTATAATTTCTTAAAATTATTTATTTTGCCCATAAAATTATGAAATTTATTATTCTGAGGTTTTATTGTATGTAGATTTGGGAGAAAATAGTAATTAAGTTTAATCACGTCTGCAAATATAGGATTATTAAGAAATTAAGCAAAAACAAGCATGATTAGAACCATAAATAAATAGGCTTAAGAGTGCAGTTTGGAGCTCAAATTTTTTTTGTAGAATGCTTAAGTGATATAGAATAGTGCTATGAAGTCTTTTTTTTTTTTAAATTTAATTTTTTAAGTTTTTAAGTAAATTTTTGTCGTAAAATGATAGAAAAATTGGATAATTTTGGGTTAATTAGGTGATTAAGTGATTAATTACTGATTTAGATGGTAATTAGATGTTTAAGGATGTTAATCTCTGATATGGAAACCTAATCCTAACTTTTAAAGTGTTAAGTGTAATTAATATATGAATTATGTAGTAATTGTAGGAAATTAGGAATATGTGGAATTAGATATTTAATAAATATGAAAAATTAGGTTTATTTAGATAATATAATAATAAAAATCATTATATAATAAATCTGAAACAAAATTTAATTTTAGGTAATTGTATAAAAAATGTAAGATTTTCTCACATCGGGAGTAAACCCAATACGTTAAATAAGATTAGAGTATACTGAATAGTTTAGAACACTAAATTAAGACCCAATATGATATTAAAATACTCGAACTTAATGTGATTAATTTCACATTAGGATACGAGCATATTTAGGATTTTTCGTAGTCAGAGACAATGTAGAATCAAAATTGGAATCTAATTTAGAAAACCGAAATCTCGAAATAATAACTTAGAATATGAATCATTAAAGTATAAGTACTAAAAATATGTATTTGTATTATATGATACCCGTAGACGAATCGACTTGCAAATAAGTGATTGGGCGACTCAGAATTCTAAGTAAGTTGGGTTATTACTTACTGTATTGAAGTACTATTTTATGGTACTCGGAGATTTAAGATTGTGTATGATTTTGATTGTAAGTAGTTTATGCATGTTTTTAAGTATCTGAATTCGTGTTAAAATTTATAATATAATTGATTTTGTGTTATGACTGAATTGGTGTGAAATTGTTTGAACACCCTAAATGGAATTTAATCTTATTCGACTCTAATGATCTAAATTGTCATGCATTGCAACCTTTTAAGGGATTATTAGGATTCCCAACTAAACACTGACACCTTCGATAAAGATAGTATTGGATAACAATTGGTCTTTTCCTTATCCTTAGCCGAATTAAGTGACAGGAGAGGAGGTCGCGGTGAGGATGAGGGCATTGGTTCGAAGGATAGTCTTAGGAGAAGCAGTATCTCCATTGCATAAACTTGGATTTGGTTTTAAGTTGTTACATAACATGAAAACTCTTCAACCCGGATTAGAGCGGGTAAATTTTTTTTGATTTTGCAACGGACCGGACTATGTTGTGTGATGACACTTGCTTATTGCATTGCATGAAAATAATTGCTTGATAATCTTGTTTGTGTTTATATACATTCATGAGTCTCCAATTCAACTAATTGAGCTATAGTTGCTTATATTTGTATAAATCCTTTTGCAGGTCCTGATTTTTGAATGCTTTGAGTATTATGCCACCCTACAACTATCTAGAGGTTAGTTTTTTTGAAGCCTGGGGTGTAAGGATCAATTCGCCTAGTAGTGGATGTATAGCTAGAGTCTCTTTTATTGCTTAAAAATGAAAGATTGATAGTTGTTATGTAAATTAGTGAATTGTTATGTTAATATAGAATTTCTTAGGAAGTTTTGTGGGATGTACATGTAATTATGTATGTTGACCTAAAATTTTTGATAATTACTGTAACTTTAGCTAAATTAAACTGTTTACTTCAAAACGGGAAGTCGTCGACGCCTTATGTAGATTATGTTTATGGTAGGTACTGTAAGACCAGTTATTATTATATAATGGTTTATACGACGGGACTGTTGCGACTTTGTGACTTCTGGGTGTAACAATATTTAGCTATGTAATATGATGAAAATAATTATAAAAATATAAAAAGCTAGTTAAAAGTAAGGTTAAGAAAAAAAACTATGAACTATGGATCGAATTATAAACCGAATTGAAAAAATGGTTTTTTTTTTTTTCTTTTTATGAACCGTTTGGTCACAGTTCAGTTCGATTATATATAAACGATTCAGGGAAGCTAACCAAATTGGACTGAACTATTTTGAATTGAACCGAATCAAATTGAATCGTTTGGTTAAATAAAAATAATTTCATGCAATTGTTGTGTTTTTTTTTTTTAATTTTTTCATTAATCTTTATGGATTTCATTAAATTTTTCATAGCTCATTCTTCTTATTTGTCTTATTTTTAGGTAAATTATTAAAATTAAGTTGAATAAATTCTATTTGAAATTTCACATTTAGAAATTTTTTTTTCTAAATTATTATTTTCTTATATATTTTCAAATCAAGGGTCTCATTTTAATACTTTTTACTTATCTCTTGTTTTTTTTTTTTTTTCAATTTTTAGTGTATTTCTTTTGTTTTCTTCGTATTGCTTTTTGATGAGTAGCTTTACTTCTCCTTCTTTGTTGTTTATTTGTTGGAGTAAAGTTTCTTATTCTCATTTAATTAAGTTGAGTTTGTTAAAATCCTGTAAAATTTTTTTACTGAGTATTATTACACATGATAAATACATGAGAAATTAATTGGAAACATATGAAAGTTTAATGAAAAAGAAAATATGTTGTTAGAGATAAAAATATTTAGCGAAAATTTGACATAAACGGTTTAAACAGATTTTAATTTAATTAAAAAAATTTACAAATCGAATTGTATGGTTATATTTGATTTAAAATAAAAAACTGAATTATTATATTAGGTTTGGTTTTATAAGGGAGGAAGAAGTAAACTGTATTAAATTGAACTGTACCTACTCCAAGTTAAACGTAAGAAAAAGGGGGACGAGAAGTTTGTACAGACCTTAGTCGTATTGGCCAACTATCCCAAATACCAATTAGAAGCAAACATATATAGAAGATGAGCGAAAAATTTTACAGATTTAATGGATGTCCTTCTTTTACATGAAGTGTTAAAAATATTGAGAACTTAAATAAAACATACTAAGTAAATGCTGAGAACTCATAAAATAGTACATAGATGTTGCAAAACACCTTCACCGATAATGATCCATTGACTATCGATTGGTTAGAATCCACAAAACAAGGGAAATGTCTGCTCTTGAATAGATGTTTGTATATAATAGTAAGATCCCTTTCCAGAATCTTAACCTTAAAGTGTATGTCCACTAAAGAGTTTATTGTTATTATGACATAAAGAGGAAGATCAATACGACAATTTTAGGTACTTTGGTGCTATTGAATTCAAAGGGAATGAATTAAATGATGGCATAAACTAATTCTAAACCGAGTTCAATTTTCTCCTTTGGACATTTGTATTATATAGTAGTTAGAAAAAGGAAAGAATGTATCAAACATTAGAAATTAAAACATCTTAATGATTCTAAAAGTGGACGAGTCATGATTTCTATCACATGGTTGAATTCTTCTGATTTTATAGGAGAGTTTGGGCCTGAAAGTGCTTTTCCCTATGCTTTTGTTGTCGCAGGGCTCTTTTGTAGAAAAGGCCTTGTAAGAAGAAACATTTTGACAACATGTTTTTCGTACATTCTTTCGATTGGTAGTGGATTGTTGCTTTAGTCTTTTGTCCGTCAAAATTACTTATGTTTATTATTTACTTTAATCTTGGCTTATATTTTGTCGAGTCTTATTTGATTAGATTTGATTGGAAGTCTACTCATCATTCATATTTATTTAGTCTTCTCTCACGATGATTCTTTTATTCTAAATTTCAGAGTGTAACTAAAAAAGATACTATATGAAACGATCTTATTGTCGAGTCCGGTGATAAATTCGAATTACAAATAATTGGAACAAAATTTAGAAGATGGAAAGTAGAGGGACAAATACATAGGAAACCAAAAATGGTAGAAACCGCGAACAGGGAAATACATTAGATACCTACCTATTCTAAAGGGTAGAGATCAACACGACGTCATATAAAAATCTTATAAATAAATTATGCTAACATAGTAACATCCTAATGCAGACATCTCAAATCCGAAGAATACGGCAATGTATCCTGTCGATATCAGCTGTTTAAATATGTTACCTTAATCTAACCCCATAAAACTTACAGGCTAAAGAGATTTTTTTTTTTTTTCCCCTAAAGAAAATTAGATATGTCTCTACTATATTAATACTTTTTAAGAGATAAAAACATAACTTACCTTAATTACATTTATCCATCAAGAAAAAACTATAAAGTACAAGCTATGGCTGGTTTTATCTTGATGATGATAGAGATCAGCCCTTGATTTGCTTGATTTTATACCAATCCAATTTGCATGAAGCTCCAACAACTCGAACACTCTTAGGCTCCTCAGAACTTTGGCTCTTTCTGACCTTATTTTGGAAATCACCCAAGCTAATTAGAGATAAGGATTCAAGATGCAGAGAGAGAAATGTTGGTTTAAGGAAGATTTTGTAATTACCTCCAAAAGTAATTTATTGCTAGAGAGTATCCCAATTGTTGCTTATATATATATATATACACTCTTATTGTAGGTGTAAAATAATTACATACAAAACTAACACTAAAGTGACTAATATGTTTTTCTCTCTCTCTCTATTCATTTAGTATCTTAAGCAATTTAATTTTATTAAATATTTTAAATATTATAAATATGTGAATGCATACTTTTATATTTATTTTAGAGAACTCTGAATTTGAATTCAACTATAGAGCAATTTATCCATATCAACGGTTAACTTCTTACAAATATTAGATTACTACACCCATATTTTTATTAAAAATTTTAAATATTATAAATATGTGAATACATACATTTACATTTGTAATAGAGAACTTTAAATTTGAATTCAACTTTCATATTCAACTATAGAACGATTTATTTATATTAGGGCTAACTTCTCACGGATATTGAAACTTCTTACTGATATTGAAACTATCCATATCTATCTCATTAATTAAGAGAGATTTATGAGAAAAACTAATGGAGAGAGATGTGAAGCAAAATTGAGAGAAATACCAATTTTATCGATATATAAAATATTTAATAAATTATTTAAGTATTGATTTTTTTTAATAGAATTTTTAATTAGAGGTCTAAATAATAATTTTAATGGGGTAACAAGCCTTTTCTGACTTTCATAATATATATTATATATAGAGAGAGAGAAAGAGAGAGTCCAATTAATGTAAAAACAATAAGATGCACCTTAACAATAACTTCAACATAAATATACGATCAGACATTCCATAAAACAATGAGCTCAATCTTACTTAAATATCGTAGAAGATCACAAAAGAGCCAACACATACACTCTTTGTTTCCTCAATAAACATCATCAACTGCTCCATAGCACATTCTTTTTTCCTCAGCATGTTCAGTCGAAAAAAAAATCTTGGATCAGTCCATGCCGTGGCTAGGTCCGGATGGTGGTAGTCGTACATGACTGCTCTTTGCAGCTCCGCCGCTAAGAGAGATGGCTCGGGCCTGCGACTCCAACACAAGAGAGAGGAAAATGGCTAGGAAAATTATGATATGGAATAAGATTGGTTTCTGGAGGAAAAAGGTTGCCATTTTTTCCTTGTCTATTTGCTCTTGAGTTGATCCTCCTATAAAACTTGCGTAACACAAAGGGAAGGTTTTATAGAGATGTGTGCCCTCCATTCCCAATGCATGAATAATTAGTTATATGTCAAATAACAACTAAGATATGTACATGTATGGTTTGATTTTTGTTATTTAATAACACAGTATAGATACCTTAATTTTAACAGGGACAAAAAAAAAAAAAAAAAACTACCTTTTTTTATTTTACCATATAACTAAGGATAAGGAAAGCTTTGGTTTTCTTCTTTGAGTATTTTCTTTAATGTTTCTTTGGGTGAATAAACAGACAAGACATATGTATAGAAAGGAGATTTACCCGTATCAACTTTAAAAAGGAAAGGAAACAAATAAATAAATACGAAACGGACTGTCGGCTGGCACATAAATTAGTTTCTCCTTCATAATAACCGTGTTGGAAAAATAATGCTAAAGATCGTCTAAATATTTTGTGTTAAGGTCCTCAACCAATAACATGTCATGGACCAAAAGCTATCGAGGACAGAAGCATCCTAATTTTACAACTTCACAGTCTTATGAGTTTTCTTTCCTTAATTAATTTACATATATTTTTTATGGTGATCATTTTAGCCTTAATAACGGGATAATAAGGTTTTACATTATAAGACATTGCTAGTTATTAGTATTATAACATTCTTAATTGAGTATTCTTTTTCAAATTTTTTTTCTTGTGAATCAAATTTAATTATGGCAAACAAACCATTTTCTTGATTCACGTAGAAGACTGAGTTGGAGAGTGTAGCGCAATTTTTTAAGGTACCTAATATCCAGCAAAAAGTTCATATCCAATTTAGTTATAGAATCCTAAACACAAATTTCCTTATTTGTGCGATCTTGACTGAGTTCTAGTGGTTGTTGATTTGAGGCAAATCAATTAGTGACCAAAAGATATCATTAAAATGAAACGATGAAAGCTATAAAAATAAAAATTATGAAAATGTATTAATAATGAAGGGACATAGGATACAAATAGATAAAAAAGAAAAACAAAAAAGAAAACTTTCGAAAGGGAAAAGTAAATTTATAGTCATAACATTTACTTAGTTTTCAATTTAAGTATTTAACGTTTTCAAAACCTTATAATAGCAAAGATTTTATCAAATCCATTAAGTTATCTATCTATCAATGATACATATCGGCTTCAAATTGGTCGACAATAATTAATTTAATAAAATAATAATATTAAATATATTTAATTACATAATAAATAAAAATAATACTAAATATAATTAACTATATAATATGCTAAAAATAATAAAAAAAAATATAGAACATCATTAAAAGTAAAAAAAGGTGGTTGAAGAAATTCATACAAACCTTAGCCATATTAGCTTTCCCAATGCCAATCAGAAGCAAACATATACTTATGAAGAGTGAAAAATTTTATGGATATAAGAAGCCATATTTTTGTCAGGTTTTAAAAATGTTGACTACTCAAATAGAATAATGAGAAAATATTGATAACTCAAATAGAATAGTACTTAAACCTTCCAAAATACCTTGACAGATGACACTCCATGGACTAGTGATCGTTAGAATCTACAACATAAGGGCCTGCTCTTGAATAGATATTTGTATATAATGGCAAGATTCCCTTTCTAGAATCTTAACCTTAAAGTTTATATCTTCTGAAGAGTTTATCATTATTATGACATAAAGAGGAAGATTGATATAGGTATTTTGGTGCTATTGAATTCAAAAGATTCTTAATAACGATGGGTTGAGTTCAATTTGTCGGTCTGATATTTGTAATATATAGTAGTTGAAAAAAGAAACAAAAAAATCTAACAAATTTAACGAATTAAAACCTCTTGATCATTCTAAAGGTGGATGAGTCAAGATAACTTTGATACTATCACAGGCTTGGTTGAATTCTTTTGCTTTTACGGGAGAGTTTGTGCTAGAAAGTGCTTTCCCTATGCTCTTGTTATGTTAGGGCTCTTTTGTAGAAAGTGTTTGTATGAAGAAACGTTTTCACTCTATGTTTTTCACATATTATTAGTGGATTGTTTCTTAATCTTTTTTCTGTTGAAATTACTTATGTTTATTATTTTCTTTAATCTTGACTTATATCTTGTCATGTCTTGTTTGATTAGATTTGATTCGAAGTCTACTCATTATTCATATTTATATGGATCTTCATATTTCTATTTTAAATTTCAGAGTGTAATTAAAAAAAAAATATATAAAATGATATTATTGTTGAGTCAGGTGATAAATTCTAATTATACATAAATAATTCGAAAAAAATTAGAAAATGGAAACTAAGAGGAAAAATACATAGGAAAAAAAAGGGTAGAAATAACCATGGGTAGAGGAATTCATCAGATATCTAGCTATCTAAAGGGAAGAGATATACATAAGTTCAAATAAAAATTAAATTTTATGGACAAATTATGCTAACATCCTAATACAGACATTCTGAATCCGAAAAGTACAACAATGCACGGAGTCGACATTTATTATTTTACTACTTTCCAAGAGATACGAACATATAGTAATGATGATATATCAGCCCTTGATTTGCTTGAACTTATACCAGCCCAATTTGCATTTTGCACGAGGCTCCAACAACTCGAGCACCCTTCTCGAAAAGGCTCTTCAGATCTTTGGCTCTTTCTTTGACCTTATATTGGAAATCACCCATTGTGTAGTAGCTAGCTAGAGACCAGGATTCAACGAAGAGGAGAGAGAAACGTTGGTTTAAGGAAGATTTTGTGTATGGCATTCATAAGTTGCTAACCTAGGCGACATTATTAACCCTAGTTTCCTAAGATGCAATCTCCACGATGTGGCGCACATCTAATGGATGTCACGTCTTGATTATGGATCTCACATTTTGGATGTGTAATTATAAAAGTATAATCTATGCTGACTTCGGATAGGCGCCAAAAGTTTCAGCAGGTGGAAAACTTGGTTCAACAAACATTAATTAGTGAAAGAAATTTGGTCGGGTTTTATTACCAACTTAAGAGTAAAATATGAAAATTTTGAGTAATTTTTTTATGAAGAGTAAACTTACAAATTTTTTACGGGATGCTATAAGCATTTATATTCATCAACTTTAAGTAAAATTATGATTATTAATTGGTTTTACAAAATATGTAGTGACTGTACCGATATTAATTGTTAAAATTTCTCAAAAGTTTGTAATATATTCAAAACTATAAACATTTGAGTGGAGTTAATTTTATAATATTTATACAAATTTTAGTAAATTATGAACTTTGAATGATGTTATAAACATTAGAGTAAAACTGAAATATAATAAGAGATATTACACTTTAAAATAGCTTTTTATGATAAATGTGGGGTCTTGGATCCTTTTGATTTAATTTTCCGCGATTTCTCTTAATTTATCCTTTTAAGATGTTGTCACGTGTAATCAACAGTTAAGATTAAAAGGAAGATGATACTGTTATAGTAACAACATAAAATATTTTAAAAATCAAGATAATTTTAGTTATTAATTTATGAATTGAGGAAAATTGAGAGAATCCAAATCTTATACATGGAGATTCTATGAAAAAGAAAGTTAACTTTATCTAGTTTGAGTCGGTTTACAAACTTGAGATAAGTTAGGAATTATCATGTAAAACTACGAACTACAAAGTAGTTTTATGCACATGAAAGTCCAACTATGAAGTTACATAGAGTTACCAACTATAAAGTAAAATTACATACTAAATCTTTTATAAACTTTACAAGATTTTACAACTTGATAAGATTTTATGAACTTGTGGGATTATTTTTTCAATCCCACATCTAACTAAGTAACAATATGTAAATGATATTTGCTCGTTTATGCACTGTATTTAAAACCATTATTGATAATGTATAATGGTATAAAGCGAGTCTCCTATCGCTTCTCTAATAGTCTCTTAGAGATCAGTAATCCAGAAATTGGAGATGTTTTAGGACTTTAATGATACTTCACCAAACTTTCTTGACAATAGCAATAAGATTTATAATAATAGAAGTATTAGCATTTCGGAACAAAACTAGATATAAGATTATAGTTTCTGCTCTTATTAGCTATCCAAACCAAAAAAGAGTTCATTTTTGTCTAATTTAGTGATTTAGTAAAATTTCCTTTTATTATTGGATTGGGAATTCTTGTTCTCTACGGTATTGAAACTCCATATGAAGATGGAGGTGTACACACATGTATTTAACACTTTTAATATCACAGGTCTAAAAATCGATAATTAAGCTAGAGTCTCCATGATTCTTGTAGGATAAATTCTACCAACCCCAAATTCCAGGGGTGCGAAGGCATGAGCCCACTTTTTTTTTTTTCCCCCAGCCCCCTTCAGACTTTTGCCGGAAAGAATAGCTACGCTAGAACTAAGCCATTTAAGTTATAAATTATATGGACTCATACTTTCAAATTGTTTATATTCACCCTATAATATTTTCCATCATAGCCTATGTGGAAAAGTGAGTTTATATCTTCTATAGATAGAAATACTAAATCTTAAATACTTTAGAATCTCATGCAATTAGAAAAGTTTTCAAAGGTGGATCGTCGCATTTTACCATACTAGAATTGAAGTTTATTGAATGAATACGTAAATAGAATAATTTTATCAAAATAAAATCGATATAGAATGTGGAATAGGGAGGACCGTCTCATGCAATTTACATTTATTCTTTTAAACAATATGGTTTGTTTAAAAACGATTCAATTCATGCCGTCTTAAACGTTTGAAGATCAAACTGAAATGTAAAACAAACTACGAATTAAATAGAATGGTAAAAAAAGCTATATTTTTGCGGTTTTGATCGGTTCTGATTGTGAATAGGTTTCAATGACAACCCGATATAGGTGTACGCTGCAAGCATATAACCAGTTGACCACACCGCAGACTTTCAACAAAATGCTCAATCGTCCATCTTTGACTATACTTCCCCATAAATCCATGAGCACACTTGTTCTTGTTATACTTATATATATATACATATATATTATATGCAACTAAAGACCATGAATCATTGTTAAATAGCACATTTTCTTCCAAAATGGATCTCAAAATACGCATAGAAACAGAAAACAACGAAACAAAGTGGATGCATAGACATGAGAGATTAGCAACGTTGAAGACAAGACCACTCGCCATGCTCCAACATTATACTACTACCATCATGGATCCTCTACCCTATGAAGCGGCACAAAACGGCGATGTTGACCGTTTCATCGACGCATTGGAACATATTTCCATTACGACACAACAACCTTTGAAAATGATTTTGGATGACCTGGGTCCATCCGGAAACACCCTACTCCACGTGGCAGCTAGCTGTGGAAGCGACGGAGTCGTAGAAGCAATAATAAGTCATTTTCCAGGCCATGTCAGCCGGAAGAACGACGTGGAGGATACCACCCTTCATTTTGCGTGTAGAGGTGGGCGGATTAGTGTGACCCAAATGCTGGTCAAACATAGGATTGGTGATGAAGATGATGGGAGTTGTTGGATATGAAGGGAAAAGAATGAATATGGTAATGCGGCATTGCATGAGGCTGTCTTAAGCCAGCATATTGATACTGTTGGTTTTCTGGTGAATGAAGACCCAGAGGTTAGGTTTTATCAAAACGAGGAAGGGAAGTCTTCTTTGTATTTGGCTGTGGAAGTAGGGAATTTGGATATTCTTAGGATTTTGTGTCAGGTGAGCTCAAGTTTGAGCTGGACTGGTCTTATGAAAGAAGAGGGTTTAGTGGAAAAATACTGTGGATTATCACCGATTTACGCAACCATTAAGCATCGAAAATTAGCTACTTTTACTCATCTTTAATTTAGATAAAGGAATTATGTTAAGAATATCATATCAATTCCTTACAAAAACTTCTATATCGGCACTTATATATATATATATTTTAGGGTATCTATTTTGGAAGCTAGCTTTTGAGATAGCTAAGTTTTCAATATGGAGTCGGAGCCAGTTTTTATCATAGGTTTGTTTCAAATCAAGTATCACTTTAATCAATCAGTTCTATTTCGCTTGCAATAGTTGTATTTATTAAGAAAGGGTGTTAGCCTGGAAAATTTTGTTTGGTGCTCGTATTCCTACTTCTACCTTCCATTTTATAAGCTAACTTTTATGAGTGAGTTTAGATTCCGAAAAACCAATATTAATTTTTCCGGTTGCTATGCTTTTATATAACCTAGCTACCTGCAGGTCGGTATTGTTCTCAACTAAATCCTAAATTAATTTTTTCTTTTTTAAATAACCAGACGTGTTAGAAGAGCTAGAAAAAGAAATGCCCCAACTAATCTCAATGGGAAAAGGAAAAAAAAAATGCAAAAAAAAAAAATAAAAAATAAATTCATGAAAATACCACTTTTAGGAAAATATTGTTAAAAATACAATACTTAAAATTGTTTTTTGAAAAAGTGATTTTATTTTGAACTAAAATCGCCTATAAAATTGTTTTTTCACTTAATTTAGTATGAAAATACATCTCAATAAGATCAATTCATTTTGAAATCGCATTTTAAAAATACGATTTCATGTGCCTTATTTTTTGAAATATTTTTTCTAAGAGTAGCAATTGTGTAATTCTTTTAGTTTTTTACATTTTTTTTTCCTTTTCCCAATCTCAATTAGAGATGAAAATGGAGGAATCCCACTTCATTATGCAGCATTTATGGGTGATATAAGGGGACTTCGTTTAATACTAGGCACATGTACTTCACTTTCACTTCAAAGGGATCAACACGGGTTCTACTCCTTACACATCGCTTGTCAAAATGGACATGTGAAAATAATTGAAGAACTACTTTCCCTATGGCCTGACCCCACCAAGCTACACAACAAGAAGGGTCAAAGCATTCTTCATGTTGCATGCAAGTGTTATGGACCTCCCAAAATGGGCCATTCCTAGAAGGTTTCTAAGGCCCAAGACTAAAGCCCAGTCCTTGAAAAGCTTCTAGAAGATGAAAAGTTTTAGAAGGTTCCAGAGAAGTCTAGAATCTTAGGATAGGTGAATGTGGTAGTTGGGAGTTAATTGTAACCGTTAGATCGGATTGATCTTAACCATTAAATTGTAAAGGCTTTTTGTATATATAGGAGGTTCCTCTTCAGATGTAATACACAATTCATTGTTGAGTGAATACAACATACCTTTAGAGCTTTTCTCTCTACTTTCTCTCTCTAAACATTGTGAGTGTGTTACAGGCTGACTTAACCTTCCTTAGTGTGGTCAGGAACGTTAAGTGTCATATGGGATTGAGTGACGGAATCTGCCCGTGACAAGTGGTATCATAACCTGAAAAGGGACTACTTGTGGAGAAAATATCATCTGGAGGAGACAACAACAACACTTCAATGGTCGATGAGTTAGCCGACTATGATGATCGCCATGTTACCAGGCAAAAGGCTAGGTCCCGAGACTTGCTGAACTCCCTCCTTAATAGAATGAATAAGGCAGAGTTGAGCATTGCTGAGGCCAAGGAACAATTTGATGAGTCTCAAGGAAGTCTGGAGGAAATGGAGGAAGAACTCTGAAGCGAATTGTAAGGAGCACTGAATTGAGTAGTAGAAGAACTTAGGCAGCATGGAAATGTTATTGAAGAGAAGGGTAATGCTCTCCAAGTCTGAGTTACGGTTTTAGAAACGAAGGAAGAAGCTTATGAAGCTAAGATGGATGCAATGGTAGTAGCCATGTGTCAGGAGATTGAAGATCTCAAGACGCAATTAACTGCTTGTCGGATTGCTGTTGCGAATGGAGTGACCATCCAGACAGGCCATAGGGTTGATGTTCCAAAGCTAGAACATTTTAACGGAACGTGGTCCGCGCGGGAAGTAGACAACTTCTTATGGGGAGTGGAACAATACTTTAACGCTGTAGGAGTCTTAGATGATGCTGGAAAGGTACGTACTGCTGCTATGTATCTGAAAGACTCTGCTATGGTATGGTAGCGTAGGAGGGCAGCTGATATCAATACATGGGATAGCTTTGTACAAGAGCTGAAGGGTCAATTCTCCCCTCAAAATGCTGCTAAGGAAGTAAAGGTGAAATTACGTCATCTAACCCATAAGAGTGACATAAAGCAATATGTAAAGGAATTTTCAGAGTTGATGTTGGAAATGTTAGACCTCAACTAAGAAGATGCTTTGGTAATGTTTGTGGATGGCTTAAAGCCCTGGGCTAAATTAGAACTAGAGCGAAGAGGAGTGGAAGACATTTCTAAGGCTATAGCAGTTGCTGAAGGCCTAATGGAATTTCAGAAGATAGATCCTAAGATCACAGGGGGAAGATGGAAAGAGGGAGCTGATGTAAGCCCCAAAGCTAAGCCAATTGACCGTAGGATTGAATTTAGAACCCAAAGTTTAGGGTGATCGGTTAAAAAATCCGATCAAACCCAAATTATAAACTATTGAGAAAAATATTAGTAAAAATGACCCCATAAACTTGAATTTAAGAAAATAAGTAATAAAATAGGAGACTATAAAATTTCTAAATTTTAAGCATAATAATTGCTAATTACCGAAAAGGCAAAAAGTGTAATCTAATAACTAATAAATTACTAGAAATAGATTATATGTATACTAAAAATTTTAGAATGACCAAAATAATAATTAGGAATGTTCACATGTACCCCACATGTATTTACGTGTAGATAAAAATACGCGAATTTACCTAAATTGGCCAAAAACTAAGCAAATAATTAAAGAAAATTATAAAATAATTATGGAAAAATCAGAAAAAAATCAAAAGGGTGTGGAATGATGTAAACTTGGTCGTGGCATGTTAGGATGAGAAAAAGAAAAATTAACCAATAAGAATTAGGCAACACAAAAGCCAAAATTTAAGGGATAAAGTAATTGTTTTATCTAATTTAATGTACAATAATTACACTAAAGCCCTATAAATAGTAGGAAAAATCCAGGAACTCAATTGGACAGTTGGGAATTAGAGAAAATTAGGGAGAGTCGAAAATTGAGAGAAAAATTCGATTTAGAAAAAAATTAGAAAAATCTGTGCAATTAGGGCTTTTAAAGGGAACCCCTACCAGACGAGCAGTTGGAAGTGGACGGCCATCATCACCACACGGTGGTGGTAGCACCCAGGCCGGCCGATAAGGCCACGGCGGCCCGCGGTGGCCGGAGTCACCCAAATCGGTGAGTCCAATTTCCAACCTGATTCTTGTGTAATTTTGTAAAATTAGTTATTTTGCCCAGAAAATTATGAAACTTATTATTTTGAGGTTTTATTGTATGTAGATTTAGGGAAAAATATTAATTTAGTTTAATTATGTCTGGAAATATAGAGTCCTTAACAAATTGTTCAAAACCGAGCATGATTAAACCGGAAAATAAATAGGCTTAAGAGTGTAGTTTGGAGCTCAAAATTTTTCTATAGGATTCTCATATGATGTAGAACAGTGCTATGAAGCCATTTTTTTAAAATTAATTTTTGAAATTTTTAAGTTAATTTTTAGCCCTAAAATGATGGAAAAATTAGGTGATTTAGGGTTAATTAGGTGATTAGGATGTTAATTACTGATTGGGATATTAATTATATGTTTAGGGGTGTTAATCTTTGATGTGGAACCCTAATCCTAACCTTTGGAGTATTAAGTATGGTTAATTTAGGAAATTAGGTAATTAATATAAGAAATTAGTAATATGTGAAATTGTAAATTAATAAATTTAAAAAAATAGGGTTATTTAGATAATATTAGAGTAAAAATCAGAATAATATTAAATTTGAATTAAGATTGAATTTTAGGTAATTATATAAAAAAGTAAGATTTTCTCACATCGGGGATAAATCCGATACCCTAATTAGGACTAGCATGTACTGAATAGCTTAGAATACTAAATTAAGACCCAATAGGATATTTGAATACTCGAGCTTAATATGATTAATTTCACATTAGGATTTGAGCATGTTTAGGACTTAGAAATCGAACTAAAACCTAATTTAGAAATTGATGCGGAAACCGAAACCGAACCCGAACCCAACCCCAAACCTAGAATAATTATAAAAGACTTAAGACCTAGATAATTAGGTATATTAAACCCTAAACTAAACATAACAATAAGCGTTATAGGATAAAATGAACCTATAATAGTTATATGAAAAATTTAAACCACGTTTGTGTTATAAGGATGATCGGCGATGGCTTGAGCAAATCGGACCTCGAGTGAGTGAGCGAGGAGTCGAGGTAAGTTGGGATTAATACGATGCTGTATTTTGGAGGCTTAAGATTATGCTTGGTTGTACTTGTTAGATAGTTGAATGTGTGCATGTGCTTGATTATGGGTGATACTATGATTTTGTTTGTTGCTCTGGCACATATTGTATGAATTATATGAAAGGATTGATCACCCAAAACTGGACTTAATCAAATATTCGACTGATAATCATAATCGGACATGCATGGCAACCCGTTAGGGGAATTTAGGACTCTCCGGCCAAATACCGACCCCTTCGGAAGGGATAGCGCAGGATTGCAAAATGATCTCTTCTTCATCCTCAGTCGAACTAAGTGACAGGAGAGGAGGTCGCGGCGAGGGTGAAGGCAGTGGTTCGAAGGTAGTCGTGGGAGGAGCAAGGTCTCCATTACACAAGCCTGGGTTTGGTCGTGAGTTGTTGCATTAACGGCAACTCCTCAACCCGGATTAGAGCGGGCGCAATTTCTTTAATCTCACGACGGGCCGGATAACATTGTGCGATAGCATTTACTTGCACATGCATTGCACCTAATAAGTGATTGAAAACCTTGTTGTGTGTATGGTATAGTTTTAAGTCTTCCGTCCCTACTTACTGAGCTGTGGTTGCTCACATCCCTATAGACGTCGTGTAGGTGCTAGCTAAGAAGCGGCAACTAATTACTAAGAAGCGGCAACTAATTACTTTGAAGCTAGCAACTGCTGGATCCTGGGGAGTGAGGAAAAACATTGAAGAATAAACACATATTTTATGGTCTAAGTTTTTATTTTAGAATTATTTTTCATCTGTGAATAATGTAATAACTAGGAGATATATTATGGAAAATTATTGTAAACTTTAATTGTAATAACTGAATTATACTATATATATATATATATTTCCTCACTTTCTTAGGTAAATGATTTATTTAAATAACAAACTGTCTACTTCAAAGCCGGTTAGTTGTGGACGCCTTGTGTAGATCAGGTCTAAGATAGCGGTTGTGAGGCCAACTTCTATCTTAGGGTGGTTTACACGGCGGGGCTGTTACGACTCTGCTACTTCGGGGCGTAACAGCTGAAAGGGAGAAGAGTGGGAGTTCATCCAAAGGGAAAACCAAAGCAAAAGAAAGAGATATCGATCGAGGTAGAACTCGTGAAGGGAGAGATGGGGAAAGATGGAAACCTCGCGAATTGAAATGTTATTTCTGCAATGGTCCCCATTATGCCAGGGAGTGTCCGAAGAAAGAGAGATTGGCGGCACTAGTAGCAGGTGAAAGCTCAAATGATGGGGATGAGGCTCAGTTAGGGTCAGTTCGTCTACTCAGTGCCATGAAGTTTCAAGTTAACGAAAGAAAAGGATTGATGTATACCGAAGTATCGGTAACAGGTAAGAAACTTAATGTCCTAATCGATACAGGGGCATCTCATCTTTTTATTTCTGATATGGCAGTAAAGAAGTTAGGGCTAAAAGTGGAGGAGATCAAAACATGGCTCAAAACAGTTAACTCAAAAGAAGTTCCCACTATGGGAGTAGCCAAGGGGATAGAGCTCAATATTGGGGGTTAGTAGGGAAAGGAGACGGTTGAAGTAGTGCCAATAGATGATTTTGAGTTTGTGATTGGGATGGATTTCCTCGATTGCATTGATGCACTTATCGTATCGTGGGCTAACTGCATTTGTGTACTTGATCACAACTCACAGTGTGTAATCCCCGTTACAAAGAAGGTAGGCTAAGCCACCAAATTTCTATCAGCTATGCAATTGGAAAAGGGAATCAAGAAGAATGAAGTCACTTATTTGGCTGCCTTAAAAGTCAGGGAAGAGACTATTAACTAAGAAAGGGTTCCACCTCAAGTGGGGGAGATATTGGAAGAATTTAGGGATATAATGCTACCAGTGTTGCCCAAGAAACTACCACCAAGAAGAGAGGTAGACTATGTGATAGAATTGGAACTTGGAGCCAAGCCACCCGCCGCCGTCCCATACAGGATGTCACCTCCAGAGTTAGAAGAGTTAAGGCAACAATTGAAGGAATTACTAGAAGCAGGTTTCATTAGACCTTCAAAGGCACCTATTAGAGCTCCTGTGCTCTTTTAGAAGAAACAAGATGGATCTCTCCGAATGTGCATTGATTATCGAGCCCTAAATAAGGTGATAAAGAATAAGTATCCCATTCCATTGGTTTCGGACCTATTCGACAGGTTGGGAGAAGCTAGATACTTCTCCAAATTGGATTTACGGTCGGGATATCACCAAGTGAGGATTGCAGAAGGAGACGAACCTAAGACCACTTGTGTTACAAAGTATGGTGCTTTTGAATTCTTGGTCATGCCGTTCGGCCTTACCAATGCCCCGGCTACTTTCTATATACTTATGAATCATGTTTTGGCCCCCTTTCTTGATCAATTTGTAGTTGTGTACTTGGATGACATTATGATTTATAGTAAGACATTGGAGGAACATAGAGAGCACCTTCGCTCGGTATTCTTAGCTTTGAGAAGGAATGATCTATATGTGAAACTGGAGAAATGTGCTTTTGTACAAGAAGAGGTGACGTTCCTTGGTTACATAGTGGGGAGAGGAAAGATTAGAATGGATGAAGGAAAGGTACGAGCCATCTGGGATTGGAAGGAACCCACCAAGCTTATTGAGCTGAGATCCTTCCTTGGCTTAGTGAATTACTATAGAAGATTCATTAAGGGTTATTCAAGGATAGCGAGCCCATTGACAGACTTACTCAAAAAGAATACCCCGTGGAATTGGAGTGCAGATAGACGACAGGCCTTCGAGACCTTAAAGATGGCAATCATTAAAGAGCTAGTCCTTCTCCTTCCTGACTTTGGCAAACCCTTTGAGGTATGTACAGATGTTAGTGATTTTGCTATTAGAGGGGTTTTAATGCAGGAAGGACACCCTGTGGCATTTGAAAGCCGGAAGTTGAATGACACAGAGAAGCGATATCCAGTGCATGAAAAGGAGATGACGGCAATAGTACACTGTCTCCGAGTATGGAGGCACTACTTGTTAGGGAGGAAGTTTGTGGTCAAAACTAATAATATGGCCACTAGCTACTTTCAAACTCAAAAGAAGCTCTCTCCTAAGCAAGCCCGATGGCAGGTTTTCCTGGCAGAATTTGATTTCGACCTTGAACATAAGTCAGGTAAGACTAACGTTGTGGCGGATGCCTTGAGCTGAAGGGTTGGGTTGGCAGCCATCAACAAACCTGAAAGCAACTTCATTGATAGAATTCAAGAAGGGATGGAGAATGATAAACAAACTAAAGCTCTATTGATCCAATATCAAGAAGGGAAAACGAGGAGATTTTGGCAAGAGAATGGACTAATATATACAAAGGGACAACGAATTTATGTGCCTCAATCCATGAACCTAAGAAGGGAGATACTTAGAGAATGTCATGATTCTAAATGGGCAGGTCATCCAGAAATACACCGCACTCAAGCCTTACTAGAAGAAAAGTATTTTTGGCCATACATGAGAGAAGATGTTGAGAGCTATGTCTGAACTTGTCTTGTGTGCCAACAAGACAAAGTTGAACACAAGGCAACTCCAGGACTACTAGAGCCTCTTCTCATTCCTGAATGGCCATGGGAGAGTATTTCCATGGACTTTATTGTAAGTTTGCCCCGATCAGAAGGGTATGGTACAATCATGGTTGTAGTAGACAGGTTTTCAAAATACGCGACCTTTGTTCCAGCAACAAAGGAGTGCCCGGCAGATGAGGCTGCCCGATTGTTCCTGAGACATGTAGTAAAGTATTGGGGCTTGCCAAGAAACATTGTAAGTGATCGAGATGGGCAATTCATAGGGAAATTTTGGACAGAATTGTTCAAACTTCTAGGATCCGAGTTGAACTTTTCAACTAGTTTGCATCCCCAGACGGATGGTCAGACGGAGCGAGTGAATGCTTTAGTAGAATTATACTTAAGGCATTTTGTAGGAGCTAACCAGCGTGATTGGACCAAGTTGTTAGATGTGGCGCAGTTCTCATTCAACCTACAGAAGAATGAGTCCATCGGACAGAGTCCTTTCAAGATCCTCCTGGGAAGGCAATCTTTAACTCCCTATACAGTGACAATGGGATATACGGGGTCGAGCCCTCCCGCATATAAATTTGTAAGAGAATGGCAAGAAAATCATGACTTAGCTCGAACATACTTAGACCGAGCTATCAAGAGAATGAAGAAAATTGCAGACAAGAAGCATAGGCCGATGGAATATCAAGTAGGTGATCAAGTGGTTGTTAAGTTACATTTGATACAACGTATGAAGGGACAACTACATAAAGGTCTAATGAGGCATTACGAGGGTCCATTCCCAATTGTGAAACGAGTGGGGCAAGTGTCCTATAAATTGGAACTTCCATCTAAGCTGAAATTCCACCCGGTTTTCCATGTGAGCATGCTAAAATCCTTCCACAAGGATGAGGAAGACTCTAGAAGAGCCATATCACAAAGGGTCCCAATAGGAGTACGGGATTCATTTGATAAGGAAGTTGAAGGCATCATAGCTGATAGATACGTGAGGAGACGTGGACAGACTCCTAAACACAAGTATATGGTAATGTGGAAGGGAAGACCAGAGAGTGAGGCCAGTTAGGAACCAGCCGAAGCACTATGGCAATTTAAAGACAAGATTTAAAACTTCAATGATGAAGACGCGACGAGGGTGTCGCCGGATTGAGCGGGGGAGAATGTTACGGATCTCCCAAAATGGGCCATTCCTAGGAGGTTCCTAAGGCCCAAGACTAAAGCCTAGTCCCTGAAAAACTTCTAAAAGATGAAAAGCTCTAGAAGGTTCCAAAGAAGTCCAGAATCTTGGGGTAGGTGAATGTGGTAGTTGGGAGCTAATTGTAACCGTTAGATCGGATTGATCTTAACCATTAAATTGTAAAGGCTTTTTGTATATATAGGGGGTTTCTCTTTAGATGTAATACACAATTCATTATTGAGTGAATGCGACATACTTGCAGAACTTTTCTCTCTACTTTCTCTCTCTAAACATTGTAAGTGTGTTACAGGCTGACTTAGCCTTCCTTAGTGTGGTCAGGAACGCTAAGTGCCGTACGGGATCGAGTGACGGAATCCGCCCGTAACACAAGCGTGGGAAGGACGAAGCTTTTAAATATTTGCTAAAATTCACCAAGCTGCATAAAATGGTGAATGAGAAAGACAGTGATGGAAACACGCCTTTGCATTTGGCCACGATTTACTGCCATCCTAAGGCTTTGCTTTCTTTGACGTGGGATGATAGAGTTAACTTGAAGATTGTTAACAAAGAATGTTTGACTGCACTCGATTTGGCGTTGGACCGGTCAAGGACATTATCTACATCTAGAATGGTACCAACTACAACAATTTTGAAAATTGTATTATTCCATATTGCTTCCATATCGTGCTACTTTGAAAATGAGAAAGACCCAGTCGAATGGATCGTATTTGTGCACTTTAAAAGAAAATAAAATAAAGCAGTTTGGATTTTTTATCATGTGTTTAATTTAATCTAACTAGCGAGCTATAAACATCTCAACATCATTTGTAGCTTTGAATTTAGCTCATTTTAATGTCATATAAATAGTTTCCAATTAAATATCTTCATGCAAAAATAGTTTTGCATTGATAACTTTATGCATCTATAGTTGAATGGTAGTTGTCTTACGTAAGAAAACCACCATATACAGGAACACCGTTTCTGAAAAATTTCCACTTTTCCATACACGTGTTTTTTATAAATTGTCTAATCACTATTGCATAACATTAAAAACCATATTATTTGCTTCTTCCAGGAATTAATATCTGTTAAGGGGCCCTTTACAGTAAACTATTTTATTGAACTTGCATGACCCAACTCGAGGCTACCAGTCCATCCCAAACATTGGATTTGGATTGTTATGCTTGTCCCTTGAAATTTCATAAATATAATAATGCATGTCACCTAATTGAACCCATCGACTTTGAATTCATATGCAGCTGATAATCCGTGCAATCTTGGTCTCTGCCGGTGCACCCCGAAGCAAAGACCTAAAACTGGTCCACTGCCAAAAATCAAGAGACATCATAGGACGCAAACCCTCCTATTACCAGCCGGATTGGATCAAAGATAGAGTCAACAGTTAAACGTGATCTTGAGATATATAAATCATCGTAAATAATATCATAATCATAGGATCTTAAATGAATAAATTGTTACATTTAAAATATAAAAATACTTACTTAATGTGAAATCATCATAATTATTAAGAGAAATATAAACTGAAACACTTTAGATTTTAAATTCTTACTTTTAATTAAAATTAATTTCTCTCCTATAACCTTTTCTTGATGCCTCATAGAACTAGATGGAATAATATTTTTAATTTTATGTAACCTCAATTAAGTGAAGAGAGGATTAATTTATATATAGAGAATAACTTTAAATTTGGTACGTTCATTATATTCCAAATTAAATGGTTTAAATTTATTATACTATTAAATAGGATTCCTAATTAAATAAGTTAACCAAGAAATATTAAATATTAGAATATATATAATCAACTTTTGAATCACAGATCTAACAGGTTAATCATCGCCACCACCATGACATTCACTACTGGTTTCACCGTCCCTGGTGGATACCACGATTCTGGACAGCCTGACCAGCTGGGCATGGCAACACTAATACACAAAACCATGTTCCACGTCTTCGTCGTAAGCAACACCCTGGCCATGTACAGGTCCATAGCTGTCGTCGTGATTCTCTTGCGGGCTCAACTGGATGATTTCTACATGGCAGCGAGTTCTTACACTTTTGTAGTGCCTTTACTTGGAGTTGCTCTTACGTGCATGGCGCTGGCCTTTCTGGTTGGAGTTCATAGTGCAGATTGGTAATTGAAGTGGCTGGGGAGTTTGAATTTGGCACTGGGAATATTGTTGCTTGTGGTAATCAAGGTGCTTTATCTTGCTCTTATTTTTCCATTATCACCTTCTCAGCGGTTCATGCGTTGAATATCGTACTATTTGATTAGGGTTTTGATTCCAGTCTCGGAAAGTTATGGTAAGATTGTTGATGATGAGCATGATGAGTGCTTTGAAGGGAAAGACTACGAGATTAAAGAGTCGTAGTTATCGAATTCTCACACAAAATTAGGTGACGAAAGGAATCAAATCTAATTTATAAGGCTATGTTTGAATATAAATGTTGAACATAATATTAGGATAATGTAAAAATCAACATCCAAATTTCATAAGTTGTTTGAATTTTACATCTAATATTTGAAAATACTAATTTTTATGGAGTGTCGATAAGATATTTTGGACCTAAGCCCCTCAGGTCTATGCCAACCTACCTAAGCTCATGGCCCAACTCAACTTAGCAATATTCTGGCCCACTATCTTATTAGCCAACCTAGACTTAAGCTTACTTAATGGCCTACCTAGTTACCATAGGCACACAATGGCCAGTAAATAATAGGATAAGGCTTGGATAGGTAGTAACAGCCACTACTCAATAAATTCAAACCATGTTAGACTGTACATTCCCACGACCCATGACATGCGGATATATCAAAGTGCTAATCTAGGTTCCTTAACTTCCAATCGCCCTCTTCTATAAATATCAATCAACATCCTAACAATAAACCACTTAGACTCTATAGCATTCTTGCATCCTTACTCTCTCTATGCACAAAGTATTAACTTAAGTATCGGAAAAGCTATGTCGAATAGTACTTCGGTTAACAGGGATCATGAACTGATTATGCGTTCCCAAGCCAGAGGGCTTGCTCAATTGGTGTACTGAGCTATTCGAGGTGAGTTGAACATTGAGGAGCAATGCATTCCCCAGACCACTTTGCTGAATTACCTTGCCCTCCAAATTCAAGAATTCGATGAGGTGACTACTCCAAATGCTGAGTTGACCCCTTCGATACACTCCTGTTCGAACAACAAATTAGAGTGCTACTAGTTACATTTGTACCAATGCTGAGTTGAAAATTTTCAAGAGTCGATCATTGAGGTTAACCCGAAGATAATTTGCCCATAAACCCGTCCCAATTTGGTCCCAATTGTCTAAGCTTTCAAAGCGCCGACGTCAACCTGATTGAAGTTGCCCCTGCTCGACCTGCAATGTCATTGGGATTACAGAATGAGCAAAATGATACACGTCCTACCTTTTTCTAACATCTGTACTGTCCTTTCTACCAACAGATAATCTTTTGCATGATTATAGTGCTACCTTTGTAAATTATTCCTCTTTCCCTCAACAAGTAAGAATCCTTTTTTGTAAATTCTTGTAACCTAAAACTTATTTTAATTAGGTACTATAAATACTTGCATATTGTAATAGCTGTAACATATACAAAGAATACATTAAACTTTCATACTCTCTTAAGTTAAGTGTTCTTTTACTTACTCTAGAGCTACTCTTATCTATCCTATTGAGCGTGGATTAGTAGTGAATAACCTCTAACTATACTTGTACGTCATATCAAGTATGACCTGAGCTCATGTGAGGCATTAGTGCATCGTATCCATTATTGTTGCACAGGAATCCCTACTTAACCTTCGATTATCATTTATCTTTCAGACTATCTCGTAGTTTGAAACTACCTTTTTGGTTATACATGATATTAGATATGTGTATTCACCTACGAAATTCGTATCACCAGTGCCCCTCATTGTATCTTTCTTTGTAGATCAAGCACAAAGCCCAACTTTCCTAATACTTTACCAATAGAATCCTAAAGACAACAATTGGCGCCACTCGTAAGAACCTAACTCACTTAACACTAAAACACTCTATAAACAATTTCTTGTTTTCCTTATCTACCATGTCTCATGTCGTGGATCCCAATAACCAACCCCTAAATAACCTGTCCACAATTAGGTAAACCCTTGAGCGATGACGAGAGCATATGGAGAAGTTACTTGAAGAGTTCACTGCTCATAATAGGGAGCTCTAAGCTAGGCTTGATGAAGTTGAGAGGTAGAGTAGGCATACCTAATTACTTGAGGTATTAGATGCCTATAACGGGTAGAATAATTAGCAACAGTAGCAGAATGGTCTGGCATAACAACCCAACTCCTTAATGTAGGAGTAATAGTGTAGTCTGCGATTAACCACGACCGCACCCTTGCTAGCAATGAGTAGGTAGTTAACTTCAATGCTATGATTACTTCCTTAACAGCATGCAGGGTTCATTTAGATGACAATACTAACCTAAACAAGTTTTACAAGATTGTTAAGAGGCTCTCTAAGAGGTAGGAGAGCAAGTAGTGAAAGGCATTGGCCTAGTTGCTAGCAACAAAACTCCCTTCACCAAGAGTTTTAAGGATGAGGTCGTTCATTCGAACTTTAAGCTCCCTACCCCAAATCAGTATGATAGTATTGGTGATCCTAATGATTGCCTCCTTCATTTTCGTACCCTTATTAATCTCTATGGTCATGGGGATGCAATCATGTGTAATGCCTTCCCAAGTACCTTATGGAAGGGAGGAAGGCAACCCAAACATGGTTCAACCAGGTCTCAAGAATTCTATCTCCTCTTTCAACAAGCTTGCTTGTCGCTTTAGTCTCCATTTCAGGGCTAACAAGCCTTCATCCAAGGATACCTCATCCTTGTACCTCATCAAGCAAAAGAAAGGGGAAACCCTTCGTGAGTATATGGCTTAGTTCAACAACGCCATGGCTGAGATCCTTCAGCTCAATAAGAGAGTTTCTATTCATGCCACCTAACTTGGCATTAGACCTTTTGGGGATTTCTTCCGGTCGGTCTTAGAAAGCAAACCCAAGACTGATAGGGATTGTATATTGATCATGTACTCCCAAGCCTTAGGGCTTTCTCAAATGGTGTATTGAGCCGTCCGAGGTGAGCTGAACGCCAAGGAGTAGCACATTCCTCAGACTGCTTTGCTGAGTTATCTTGCCCTCTACATTCAAGAAGCTGCCGAGGTAACTAGCGTAGATGTCGAGCTAACCCCTTTAATACACTCCTGTCCGACCAACAAATCAAAGTGCTACTAACCACATTCGTATCGAAGCCGAGTTGACAATTGTTAAGAGTTGATCACTTGAAGAAAGAGGCTTTGGTAATAACCCGAACCAAGTTGAAAAGAGAGATGAAGCTTAAAGGACCGACCTATCTACTAGTCTAAAGAATACGGGAGATGAGGTCCCATGAGAGGGAGTAGCCTGCCGAGGTGAAAATATTAATGGAAGAGTTTGCTGATCTATTCCTAGATGAGCTACTAGAAGGTCTGCCTCCCATCTGTGGGGTTAAACATGCAATTGACTTACAACTAGGAGTTGTATTACTGAATAAGCCTGCTTATAAATTGAACTATGAACAAGCTGCCGAGCTGTAGAGACAAGTAGATGAGTTGATGAAGAAAGGGTATGTACATGAGTCCCTTAATCGTTATGCCATATTGGCCTTGTTGGTACCAAAGAAAGATGGGTCTTGTAGAATGTGTGTAGATAGTCGTGTAATCAATTAAATCACCATTAAGTACAAAGATCCCATACCAAGAGTTGACAATATGCTAGATGAGTTGAGCGTAGCAAGAGTGTTCTCTAAATTGACCTTAAATTAGGATACCATCAAATCTGAATGCGTAAGGGTGATGACTAGAAAAATGCATTCAAAACGTGCCATGGATTATATGAATGGCTTATAATGCTGTTTGGATTGTCCAACACACTAAGCACATTTATGTGCTTGATGAATCATGTACTTTGAGAATTTATAAGGAAGTTTGTTGTGGTTTATTTTGATGACATCTTAATGTATAGTTTTGATCTGAAGACTCACTAGGAGCATCTTCGGAGAGTAACTTTGAGCCGAACAACTCTATGCCAATTTGAAGCAATACGACTTTTGCCGTTTCGAAGTAATATTCTTGGGATTTGTTATAAGTGGTGGTGGCATATGAGTTGATGAAGAGAAGATTAAAGTGATCATCAAATGGCCAGTATCAACCACTTCAGCCAACATGAGGAGTTTCTATGGCTTGGCATCGTTCTATTGTAGGTTTATAAGGAATTTTAGTATAATTGTAGCCCTACTCACTGAACTCTTAAAGAAGAATGTTAAATTCAAATGGGGAGACGAGGATAGGAGTTTTGAGGAAGTGAAAGAGAAGCTGATTATAGCCCCAGTCTTAGCTTTGCCAAGTTTTGACAAAGTATTTGAAGTAGAGTGTAATGTGTTTGGACTAGCCATAGGTATCATACTAATGCAAGAAGGCCGACCTATTGCTTACTTTAGCGAAAAACTTTGAAGAGCTATACTCAACTATTCTATCTATGACAAGGAGTTTTACTCCTTAATTTGAGTCCTAACAGTATGGCAACATTATTTTCTACCTTAGGAGTTTGTGATCTACACCGATCACGAATCCTTAAGATATCTGAAAAGCCAACCTAAGTTATCATGGAGATTAGCCAAATGGGTCCAGTTCATGGAAGAATTTTCTTATGCTATGAAATACTAGAATGAGAAGAACAATGTAGTGGTCGATGCCTTATTGAGACGACATTCCCTCATAACTAAACTATAGATCAGGCTACTTGGTTTCTCAACAATAAATAACTTGTATGTTGAGGATCCATACTTCGGTCCCATCCATACCAAATGTGAGGAAGGATGAATATCGGACGACTATCACAGGGAGGACGGATACTTGTTCGGAAAGAAAAGACTATGTATCCCGACCAGCTCCATGAGAGAATTGCTAGTGCATAAGGTGTATGGAGGAGGATTGATAGGACACTTTGGTTTACGCCAAACCCATAAGGTACTATCTATGAGATTCTTTTGGCCAAGAATGATGAGAGATGTGTAGTTTGATGTGAACCGCATCCAAAGATAGACAAGGCCAATTGCGAAGATGGGTCTAAGCTTGTTGAAAGCTTGAAAAAGGTGATGGGGAAACTCACGAAAGGATGAACAACAAATGAAGGAGTAAGCAAAACCCACGAACAACCCCAAAGGATATGACGTACAAGTGGAACTTCTAAAGACTCACAGTATAGCTCGATATGACACACAAGATAATTCAGTGAGGTTACTCGCTACCTAGCCTTGCTTAAGGGTTAGGATAAGAGTGAAATGAGAGTAAACAATCAATATTTACGAGAGGAAGAATATTTCGTATATTAATGGTAATCTGATTATTTTAGGCTATATGTATAAGGGGTATTTATAGTCGAGAATTTTAAGGCAACTTGTCTAAAAGGGAAAAGACAAAGTGAGTATTGGCCTAAAAAAGTAATGTATAAGAATACGAAAGGGTAAAGATGAATAATCAAGAAAAACAATGATTAGTGTAGTAGATTCTATATGTGGTCCTGTATACGTGGTAGAGATGCATTAGTAATGCTGTTGGAGGATATAGACAAAAGAATACAAGCAGATTAGTTGTTTGAGCAGGGGTGATTGAGGATTAGTCTAAGGCAACTCTCTAGGTCTCTTGGCAAGAGTGATACCGAGCAATTGATCGGTTGGGACATGGTTGAGCAAATGTCGAGGTTTGGTAGTTGTCTCGACATTCTTTAAGTCGGCACACAACTTCCGAAAGGTGGGTGGCCATACAACTTGGCATATAAAGTTGATTGGCAGTAAGGAGAAACTCGATCTCAGCATGAGACAGTTAAAGTGGGAGGATTCGCCTTGCCAGTCCCTTTAGTCCTTAGGTTCAGTTACGGGTTAAAGGCCTAGTAGCTTGATTCCTATTGTTCCCTACAGGTTGATTTGGATTTGGGTTCAACTCTGAATGGTCTTCAATTAGCTCTCCGTTAAGGTGATATGAATTGAGGTCGGTAATGTTGATGGTATCAGAAATTCCATAGTCCTTGAGCAGCTCTAGTATGTAGGTGTTATCATTGATCTTCTAGAAGATTCTAAAAGGTCCTTCAGTCTATGGGGATAGTTTGTTCCTCTTCTTGCTTGGAAACCTTTCTTTGCTTAGGTGTAGTTATACCAAGTTTCCCGGCTGAAACTATCTCATCGTTGTACCCTTGGCCTTCTCTTGCGTTTGTTTGGTAGCTTAGTTGATATACCAAATAACTTTGTTATGGATGTATTGAAGGGATTGTGCTCGAACTCTCACGGCAGGGTCTTCTTGCTTAGATACAAGTATAAGGGTGTGATCGAGGGGCAATTCGGGATTAAAACCATAGCAACTTTGAAGGGGGTCTGCTTAGTAGTGTTATGTACTATTCAATTGTAAGCAAATTCGACCATTAGTAAGCAGATGTCCCAATAAGCTAAGTTCTTACCCATTATAGCTCAAAGCAGCAATCCCAAAGTACGATTGACTACATCTATTTGGCCATCCATTTGGGGATGATAGGAAGTTTGAATAGTAGTTTGGTCCCCATCCATCACCATAGAGTCCTCCAGAAATGGTTAAAAAACTTTGGATTTTTGTTTGAAACTACACTTCTCGACACATTGTGTAACTGAATAACTTCCTACAGGAGAAGATAATTAATAGCCAAAGCATCATTAGTCTTAGAGTACGATATAAAGTGTGCCATCTTGCTAAACCTATCCATGATGACCATTACTAAATCTTTGCCTTGGGCAGTTCATGGTAATTCGAGAACAAAGTCCATGCTCAACTTAATCCATAGTTTCATCTGAATAGGCAAATGTATTGCTTTCTCTTGCTTGGCTCAACATTTAGCCCTCTTGCACATGGTACAACCTTCAACAACTTGGTGCACATCTTGCCTCATCCTTGGTTAGAAGAAATGTCCATTCAATAATTCATACGTTCTTCTTTCTCCAAAATGTCTAGAGAGTCCTCCATTGTAGACTTTCTTGATTAGTAAATTTCCCTCCTCAGAATAAATATCCCTCCTTCATATGATACTCATTCACTGTCCTTCCATCGACATAACGTGTAAGTATGGGTCCAAAGTGTAGATTGATTGCCTTTAAATAGAGCTTCCGAGTTTTATAAATTAGATTCCTATATTTTACTTTTTACTCTATTAAATAGGTAAGTATATCTATTGTTTATTAGTACGGATATGTATAGGGTCATCTCTACTAGGAAAATGACTCAAATATTAGTACTTATTATTCTTCCTACTTACTAGCGACCAATTTTATCAAGTGATGAAAATATTAAAATATCTAATTTACTAGCTAAACTATACTAATCCACTACAACTGCTACATATACTATTACTACTATAATGATTAAAGTACGAACTTGCTCACTCGCTTAGTATGATATTACTAATACACTTTTTTTATCTTAATAATTGTTATCTGTAAGAAATTATAGGTATGTAAGCATCCTGCTCAAAATTGCTGACGTCGGATCCTAATTGTGTCTATTAAAATCTCTTCTGAATTAACAACCAAACTCGGATCGCAATAATGTCATGTTAGTTTATCTATTTTCCTAAGAATGCGACAACTTTCCTAAAAATATCTCTATTATCAGAGTAAATTGTTCTAATGAATTGGATCTATTCAATAGAATTGTCTATTAACATATTTTATTGAAATTTGGCCTAAAACAATGTTGTGCACTATATTGTTTTTAGATTAATTAAGTTCAATTCATTTGAACTAACAATTATCAAGAATTCAATAATTCTCGCGTTTATTCATATCCAGTTGATGTAACGAGTCCTAATTACTACTCATACATAATGAAATAACAAAGTATATTAATGCAATGTAGAGATAACAAGAAAATTAACATAAGACAAGCAAGAAAGACAACGCCATTTGAATTTCACTATAGAAATCTTTACACGTACAAACAATGAATCCTATTGTCTCTCTCTCTCTCTCTCGTAGTTTTGGGAAATATATGATATAACACTTAGAAAATTCTACTGTAAAATGGGAATGCAATGGTACAAATACGGATGATAAGGTGTTCTTTTTGAATTGCTATTCTTAATTATATATTTTTTTCTCTCCAAAAGTTGTGGTATATTTATAGTCTTTCCATCAAAGGACTCGAATCTATCTCTTCAAGGCACAACTTGATGTTTCCCACGTACTAGTTCATGTGAAAAAGTTAAAAAAGAATAGTTATGCCCCTATCATCACGCCTATGATTCTGGGAGTGATAGTTTTGGAAAACAAAATTCTATACCCATCACGGTCATGATGAACGCCATAAACTCCTCGTCACTTTATTACATCTCGTGGCGTGATAACCCTTTTGCTACGTAATCACAGTCATGATTGACAAGGGGATCATCAAAAGTTCCTCAATTACGCCTGTGATGAAGGGCATGATCAGGTTGGCCTTTTCATTCCTTCATTATTACGCCCGTGATTGAGTGAATCCTGGTAGTACTTCAATGTTTTCTTTTCCTCATGGCCGTGATTGCCTTAAAAGTTATTGTTCTTGTGTAAATTTCATCCTCTTTCTCGTGATTTACCTAAAATTAGTAGATTATATAATTAAGTACCAAAACTTAAGAATTAAATCACAATTATGATCAATTATATGCCTAAACATGCCTTGAAAGTGTAGAGTAATTTACGCTTATCAAATTTCCCCACACTTAAGTTTTGCTTGTCTTTAAGCAAACACTTAAAAATAATCACTAAAACTAAACAACTTTTTTTCAATTGCATATTTGACAAAGCACTCCTAGTGGATTAACTTTGTACCTAACACATTGTGTTCTTAGAATACATAAACCAATATTCTAAGACTAATCAAAGTAAAACACACTTCACCTTTACTATTTAACAATAGCTTCTGAAGGCCCAAAGTTAACACAATGCTAAATAGATCAAATGAAAATTGGTTATAATTTATCCACTTTCTTAAGTATATAAAAACCCTTCAATTACTTCTTAAAAACACTAATCTAGAAAAAAAGTATATTGCATCCATCTTTCTCCTGTATTTTTACTTCTTTATTGAATCTCTCTAAGAACAACTTACACATTACATTCACATTTTTGTTTCTTTTCTTCTTCTTTTTCTTCTCTCTCTTTCTTTTTTTTTTTCACTGTAAGAATACCAAAGATCAGTAGCGAAGTCAGACTTCACTCTTTTAAGGGACCAAAGCCTACCCTTTCTAACTTGGTTGTAAGGACAAAGATCAACAGTGGAGTCAGACTTTGCTATTCTGAAGGACCAAAGCTTGCCCTTACTAATTTGGTCTTTAAACACTTTAATTTACTTTAATTTGAAGAGATTCTCAAGAAGTATGAACGAGTGAGCTACTTCATTTTTCCTTTTCATTCAAGATTAAATGAACTTCTAAAAGTAATTTCTAAGTAGATATACTATTTAGAAAATTTAGAAGTACAACCAATTAACTTTGAACTATAGACTTCGATTTACGTCTAACCTCTAAATGCATTCATTAAATAGCAAGTAAGTTTGCTTCACTTAGATTTTATCTTACAATATTTATCATGTATACTAAGTCCACAAAAAGTAGTTAGGAACAAAATTGATTGCCGTTATGCCAAATTTACATTCTACTTAGTAAATTCATAACTTAAGAACAAACAACTTAAGTGGGAAACTTTTGATAAATAGAGTTTACCCTTCCCTATACTTAATGAGAGATATTGTCCTTTATGTCCAATGAAAGTAAACATAGAATAGGCATAGAAATGAAATAACTAAAAAGATAAAAATTAATAAACACAAGAACCGGCCTTCCCTGAAGTATGTAGTTTAATCAATTCATTGATTCTTAAATCATCAAAGAGTATAGCTCCTAATACCATGACAACTCGAACAACAAAAGACACCTGACCATCAAGACAAAAAAAAAAAAAAAAAAAAAACAAAATACGATAAACTCATGATATGGGAGTCTCCATTCATATTACATTAGTGAGGTTAAGCTCTCAAACATATAATGAGTTTAAAACTAACAAAATACAATAAAAGTAAGAAAATAAACAAGAAAGAAAACAGGTTAGTCAGCCTCATCTCCTATCTTTTCATTTAAACTATCTTCATCCTCCCTAGATGACTCCTCCTCACTCTCATCCCTAGCACCTTGTTTGGCTAGTGCTTGCTAGGTTCCTTGAGTTTCTTCTTCATCATCATTGTCATCCTCTTCTAACTCTTCCCCTTCATCATTAGAGCCTTCTTCTTTCGACTCTTTATCTCCTTCTTCTTCTTCTTTTACTTGAGGAGCTCTTATTGGTAGGGGAGCTGGAGGTTGATTGGGACCCGCATCCTTTTGGGTTTGAGGACGAGAGAAACAAGAGGGAATAGCTGCTCCCACTTTTGTGGCTATATTCTTCAAAAGCTCAACAATTCCCTTCCGAGTCTCCTTACTCTCAGCCACTATAGTTTCCAATCTCTTTAAATTCCCAATTATGAAGCTAGATGTTGATGGTGCAAAATCAAGAGCACTAGGGTCCTCAATGTCTAAATCAGGATCCGAAACTCTTGCAATACCCCATTGATTAAAAGGGGTTCTCGAAAGTAGTTTTGGATCAACACAAGAGTCACTTAGCCTGTTACTCATAGGCCGCAAAGTCAAATTTTTTAGGATCCTTCTAATCAGACCTCTAATGAAAGTACCCTTACTTTTATCGAATGTTTATCGACGAAGTCCAAATGCAGTTAAGATGCTTACATTTATTGGGAACCCCTTTAATACACTGTATAAGGGCAATAAATCATACTCCCCTACTGCCCTAAGGCTCTCGTGCTTACCATAAATTGTCCTCACAAAAATGTAATGGAGGACTCAAGCACTAGTCTTCTTCAAAGTGGAAGCCTAGAATTTGCTTGCCCTGAAAGTGCTCTCATTGGAGATTTCTCTCCAAAACTCATTTACTGAAGTTCCTTAAGGAAGACTTACGGGCAAATCAATAAACTCCTCATCTTTAAGTTCAGCTTGTGTATATAACTTTATCACCCGTACGAATGTTAACATATCAAAGGTGTGAGTCCATTTAAATGCAAAGAACTTTACCTCATTATCCATCTTGGAGCCGATATACTCATACTTAATCTTAAAAGATGAGAGAAAAGCCAAATTTGTTTGTTTATAAGTCTTCTCTTAGATCGAAAACAACTTTAGCTATGGTCTATTTCCTAAGAACTACCACATAGCTATCTTCAATTTGTACTCCCCAAGCATATCCTAATCTACCACACAATGTCGCTTAATAATCTTCTTAGCTAAAAATTCCTTGAACCTCTCTTTCTGCTCCTTAGTCATACTAGCTGGTAGAGCAATGGCCTTATTGAAACTTGCTACATTGGATCGTTTGGGAGGAGGAGAAGGAGACCTATCAGCCTCAGTCTTTTATGCTGAGAAGTAGTTGATTTTTTTGGTGCCATCTACAAATATTAGTGTTAGTTTAAGCTCATGTACAGTTCAAGCACACTTTAGACTAAACAACCTGTTCCAACTTCTTTCCACTTACAAACATAACGCATTTATTGACCAATCTTGATCAAACCTAACCAACTTCCCTATACGTATTTTACAAGCAAATTCACAATGACCAAACTTGTAACCTGAGAATCAACTAAGGATTAATGTCTTCCCTTAACTATACATCACTCAACTTTACATTATTATACATAAACATAACACTTCAATCATACATAACAACAACTAGCAATACAATTCTACATAACACTTAAGTATTATGATGAGGCTAGTTCATCAACTTAGGCCCAATTTGCAGAAATCCCTAATCCTATCATTATCCATAGAAATTAGGGTTTAATCTTGATATGCTAACTTCCATCACAAAATCATGCAAATCAAAGTCTAATTATGATACAAACACAACTACTATTACTATAATAACACTTTTACAATTTATAGCAAACACACATATATAAACTGTAATGTTACATGAAATAAATCACCGTAATTGTAAAGAAAAACAAAAGAAAAAGAGGAAAATCATACCTTAGAAGAGTGATACCTAGGAAATAACTTAAGTCTAGAATTGTACAAAAGCATTGGGTCACCATCCTTGAATTTCTTGGGTGCTTAATCTTAGAATCATGAAGATGTTTAGCTCACTCCTTATACATTCGATTGTTCTCATAAGCTATCCAACGCCACTCATCCAATTCATTATGTTGGAAATGCTTAAGTTTACCGGTTGCTTCATAATCCAAATTTGATGTCTTCAAAGCTTAATAAACTTTATGCTTAATCTCTACTGGTAAATAAGAAGCCTTACCATACACCAATCGATAAGGTATAGTACCTAATGGAGTTTTATAAGCAGTCCAATATGCCCATAAAGCATCATTTAGCTTATCAGGCCAATCTTTTTTGTTATGTGTTACAATCTTTTTCAAAATCCTTTTTAGGTCCTTATTAGATACTTCCACTTAGCTATTTGTTTGTGAATGGTAAGGAATGGCCATCCTATGGTGTACCTCATATTGATTAAAGATCTGATTGTTGCAAAAGTGGATTCCCTTATCACTAATCAATGCTCGAGGTGCTCTAAATTTAGAAAATTACTTTCTCAAAAATTTTGCTACTACCCTAACATCATTTGTTGGTAAAGCTTGAGCTTCAACCCACTTTAACACATAATCGACTACAACTAAAATGTACTTATTACCATAAGAATTTGGGAATGGTCCCATGAAGTTTATTTCCCAAACATCAAAGACTTCATATTCTAAAATATATTTCTATGGCATTTCATCCCTCTTAGAAACATTCTCAATTCTTTGACATCTATCGCAAGCTACAACATAATCATGAGCGTCCTAAAATATACTTGGTCAATAAAAACTAGCCTCCAACACCTTTTGAGATGTTTTGTTTGTGCTATAGTGATTGCCTATTGGTTTACTATGGCAATGAAACAAAATCTTTTGTCCTTCATAAGATACACAGCGTTGGATAATCTAATAGCACATGCTCTAAAAAGAAAAGGATCTTAGAAGTAATGCCTTAACTCCGAGAAAAATTTCTTTTTCTTGTAGTGATCCAAGTCTTGAGGTAGAACATTCCCCACCAAATAACTTGCTATATCAGCGAACCATGGAATGTTGTGGGTTCTTACTTTACAAAGAGCAAACAAGCTTTCTTCTAGAAATTTATCATTAATGTCATCCTCATCCAATTCTTCCAGATGTAGATTATCTAACCTAGACAAATGGTCTGTAGCCAAATTTTTGACCCCCTTCTTGTTCCTTATTTCTAAATCAAATTCTAAGCAACAATACCCGATGGATCAATCGAGGTTTTGTATAAGATTTAGATAAAATGTATCTTAAAGCTGAGTGATTGGTGTAAATAATCACATTTGAGAGAATCAAGTAGGGTTGAAACTTGTCAAAAGCAAATATAATTGCTAACAATTCCTTCTCAGTTATGGTATAGTTCGCTTGAGTTGGAGTGAGTGTCTTGCTAGCATAATGTATTGGTTGAAAGTGTCGGTCTTTTCTTTTCCCCAATATCGCTCCTATTACTGAATCACTTGCATTACACATTAATTCAAACGCCATGGTCTAATCCGATACTACTATGATAGGAGTGTTAATCAATTTTTTCTTCAAAACATGAAAAACCTCTAAACAATTGGCGCTAAAATCAAATAGCATACCCTTCTTAAGGAGCCTTGCAAATGGCTTAGCTATCTTAGAAAGTCCTTAATGAATTGCCGATATAATCCAACATGTCCCAAGAAACTTCTTATAGCCTTTATAAATGATGGTTGTGGTAACTTTGATATCACTTCTACCTTTATCTTATCTATCTCAACGCCTTTGTTTGATAAATTGTGTCCTAACATAATGCCTTACTATAAAATGGCACTTCTCCTAATTGAGCACTAAATTTGTCTTTTCGCACCTCTGTAGTACCCTTTTTAAATTTGCAAGGTGTCCATCAAACGTATCACCAAATACGGAAAAATTATCCATGAAGACTTCCATCACATCCTCTACTAAATTCCCCAAAATGGCCATCATGTAATGCTAGAAAGTAGCTAGTGCGTTATGAAGTCCAAATGACATTCTACGATATGCAAAAGTACCATAGGGGCAAGTAAAGGTAATGTTCTCTTGGTCTTTCGGAGCTATCAGAATATGAAAATAACTGGACATCCCATCTAGGAAACAACAGTATTCATGACTTGCTAATCTTTCCAGCATTTGGTCAATAAAAGGTAGTGGAAAGTGGTCTTTCCCTATGGCGTCATTGAGTTTCCTGTAATCAATGCATACTCTCTAACCAATCACAGTAGTATTGGTATTAGTTCATTCCTCTCATTTGGTACTATTGTCATGCCACCCATCTTTGGAACTACTCAAACTGGACTCACTTATGGACTATTTGAAATTAGGTAGATGAGTCTTGCATCCATCAACTTCACTACCTCTTTCTTAACTACTTCCTTCAAGTTGGGATTCGACCTCCTTTGAGGTTGCACTACCGATTTAAATCCATCCTCCATCAAAATTTTATGGATACAAAAGGAGGGAGTAATTCCCTTAATGTCAGATATCTTCCATGCAATTGTCCCCTTATATCCTTTTAGGATTGATAAAAGTTTCTCTTTTTGGCAAGAATCTAGCCTTGATGATATGATTACCAGTAGCTTAGAATCTATAGACAAAAGGCATACTTTAAGTAGGCAATTGTTTCATTTCTAAGTCAGGGGGCTCCTCAATTGATGGCTTTAAATGAGTAATATAACACTAGTTAATCTCTTCAACCCTAAAATCCTTCACTTGTGTATTGCATACCTCTAACTAAGTGATCCCTCTTTCACCTCTTTGACTTCATCTACCCCATTTCCTTTTGTCAAGCATGACTCCAAAGGATCCCTACTCAAAACATCCTACAAAAACTCATAAATGGTGAAATCAAAAGAATCAATAGCAAAGCATTCATCATTACTGCTCATTGATTTCTTGAAGACATCGGGCATTTTGATCACCATTTCCTTGCTTTCGACCCGAAGGACCAGCTTCTCATCCTTGACGTCAATTACAACACTAGCAATTGCCAAGAATGGTCTTCCTAAAATGAGTGGAACCTTGATATCCTTGTCCATGTCCAACACTACAAAGTCTATAGGAAATATAAAGTCATGTACCTTTACCAAAACATCTTCTACAACTCCTCTTGGAAATCGCATGGATTTGTTTGCCAACTGGATGCTCATTCGTGTACTTTTAGGCTTTCCAAAATTCAATTTCTTGAACAAACCATAGGGCATCAAATTGATGCTAACTCTAAGATCTGCCAATGCCCTCTTTACTGGAAGGTCTCCTATCAAACATGGGATGATGAAGCTACTAGGATCTTTGAGTTTCCTAGGCAACTTGTTCAAAAGAACTGCAGAGCACTCTCCACCCAAAATAACACTAGAAAGTTCTTCTAATTTCCTCTTGTTAGAAAGAAGCTCCTTTAAAAATTTTATGTACTTAGGCATCTAACCCAAAGCTTCCACTAAAGGAAGGTTGATGTGCAACTGTTTGAAGGGCTTTAAAAACCTTTTATAATGCTCGTCATCCTTATCCTTCCTTAGTTTAGAGGGGTATGGTAAAGGTGGCTTATATTCCTTTGGTGTTATTAGTAAGACTTCCTCTTCTGGTGGTCCATTATTCATTGGCTAATCCTCAATCACAGTCTCAACTTCTTTTTTACAATCTTAGATCCTCTCTAAGGTTTGTAACTCCTTGCCACTTCTAAGAGTTATAGCCTTAACATGCTCCTTAAGGTTTGTCTCTATATTACCTAGTAGTGATCTAGGAGCTCTTTGAGATAACATCTTAGAAATCTACCCAAGCTGATTCTCTAAGTTATGTATTAATGATCCTTGATTTCTTAAGGTTGCTTCTATGGGTTAGTGGCGGTTCATAGAGGTCTTGATGTATTGAGCCAACATCTCCTTAATGGACATTGGCTTACTTTAAGGAGGTAGTAGTTGGAACCTTGACCAATGTTGATGATTCCTCCTACCTGGATTGTAGGAGTTACTAAAAAAATCATTCCTTGGTCTTATCAAGTTCCCCATATAGTCAAAATATGAAACTACTAAAGTCTTGTTTTGACCAATTATGAGACTATCCAGCTTCCTTATCAATACCTCCATCTTGTGTGCTAGAGCGAAAGTGGCATCTAACTCATGTTTTCCTGCTTGCCTCCTTTCTCTTCCTCTTACTGATGACCATTGATAATGATTATTAACCATATCTTCGAATAGTTGAATACATTACTCCGGTGACTTATCGTTCAGGCTTCCTCCAGCAGTTCCATTAATGAGCTGCTTAGTGGTGTAGTTCAGTCCATTGTAGAATGTTTGAACTTAGTGTCAATCTGAAAGACCGTGATGGGGGCACTTCCTTAACGATTCCTTCCACCTCTCCTATGCTTCATATAGAGTTTATGCATCCATTTGATTGGAAGAAGAGATATTTGCCCTTAGCTTAGCCGTCCTTGAGGGTGGAAAGTATTTTCTTATAAATAGCTCAGCCATCTCTTACTAAGTATTAATAGAATTCCTTGGCATAGAGTTGAGCCATTGTTTTGCATTGGATCTTAATGAAAATGGAAATAGCTTAAGTCAGATAGTGTCCTTTGAAACTCTACCTATCTTAAAGGTATCACAAATTTTCAAGAATTGTTGTAAATGGTTATTGAGGTCTTCATTGCTGAACCCATCAAACTGAACACATTGCTAGATCATTTGAATGATACTCAGTTTAATTTCAAATGTATTGGCTTAAACTTTAGGCCAAGCTATGTTGGTACTAGCCCCATCCAAGTTAGGCCTACAATAATCCAACGTTGTCCTAAAAACTATAAGTGGATTTACTCTTAGCTCATTTCTCGCTTGTACTACATTTCGATTTCCATCAAGAGGTGGGTCCAAATTTAATGGTGATTCTCTTTGGATATAAGCTTCCAAATTCAAGAACTGGTTTCCTAATGGTGACTCGACGTTTTGATTTTAATTATTCATTCTAGATGACTCCCTTTTGATTCTTAACGGTTCCCATGTTCTTACTTCATCATTAGCAGATGCTTGCTTCTCAAAATTTTCTCAGACTTTCTTTAAGTTGCTTTTAAGTGTTCTCTCGGGTTCAAGATCGAAGTCAGCTATATCAATTATGCTGCTCTGGGTTATAAACTACAAATCAACAAAATAAACCAATATGAGCACAAATATTTCAACCAGACTAATAACAAATGCTAGAAGGACAAGAATCCTAATTTTCTTAATGATGATGTCGTTTCCCCGGTAATAGCGCCAAAAACTTGATCACCTTTAAATAGAGCTTTTGAGTTTTACAAATTAGATTCCTATATTTTATCCTTTACTTGGTTGAATAGGCAAGTGTACCTATCATTTATTAATACAGATAAGTATAAGGTCATCTCCATTGGGAAAAAGATTCAAACACTAATACTTACTATTTTTCCTATTAACTAACAACCAATCAAGTGATGAAAAGATTAAAATATCTAGTTTTCTAGCTAAATTACACTAATCCACCACAATTACTACAAATATTATTAATACTACAATGATTAACATACGGACCTGCTCACCATTTGGTATGATATTACCAATACACTTTTTTTTTTTATCCTAATAATTGTTATCTATAAGAAATTATAGGTATGTAAGCATCCTTCTCAAAATTGCTTACGTCTAATCCTAACTGTGTTTATTAGAATCACTTTTGAATTAATAGCCAACTCGAATTGCAGTAATATCATGTTAATTTATGCATTTTCCTAAGAATGCAACAACTTTCCTAATAATATCTCTATTATTAGAGTAAATTATTCTAATGAATCATATCTATTCAATAGAATTGTTTCCCGACATATTCTATTGAAATTTGGTTTAAAACAATATAGTGCACTATACTATTCTTAGATTGATTAAGTTTAATTCACCAAAACTAATAATTATTAGGAATTCAATAATTCTCGCATTTATTCATACCCAATTAATGTAGCAAGTCCTAATTACTACTCACACATAATGAAATAATAAAGTGTATTAATGTAACGTAGAGATAACAAGAAAATTACATAAGACAAGTGAGAAATGCAACCTTATTTGAATTTTACTGTAGAAATCTTTACATGCACGAACAATGAATCTCGTCGTCTCTCTCTCTTAAGTAGTTCCAAGAAATGTATGATATAACACTTAGAAAATTCTACTGTAAAATAGGAATACAATGGTACAAATATGAATGATTAGGTGTTCCTCTTGAATTGATGTTCTTAATTATATATATTTTTCTCTCCAAAAGTTACAATATATTTATTATAGTCTTTCCATCAAAGGACTCAAATCTACCTTTTTAAGGCACCACCTAAAGTTTCTTATGTACTGGTTCGTGTTAAAAGGAATAGTTGTGCTCCTATCATTACGCATGTGACTTGGGGAGTGATAGTATCGAAAAACAAAATTCTATACCCATCACGGCCGTGATGAATGTTGTGAACTCCTTATCACTTTATTATATCTCATCATGCCCGTGATTGAGGGTGTGATCACCCTCTTATTATGCAATCATGGCTGTGATTGACAAGGGAATCATCAATACTTCCTCAATGATGCCTGTAATGAAGGGTGTGATCAAGGCTAGCCTTTTCATTCCTTCATTATTATGCTTGTGATTGAGTGAATCTTTGTACTACTTCAATGTTTTCTTTTCCTCACGATCATGATTGCCCTAAAAAGTTGTTGTTCTTTTGTAAATTTCATCCTCTTTCTCATGATTTACCTGAAATCAATACATTATATAATTAAGTAACAAAAGTTAAGAATTAAATCACAATTATGATCAATTTTATATCTAAACATGCCTCAAAAGTGTAGAGTAAGTTATACACTTATCATGGATCCCCATAGTACTATTCTTTAATGCTTGTAAACCTAAATAACCCGGTCTATAGTTTTATTAGGAGCACATGTCTTCTCGAAAGAGTATCTACAACTATGTTGCTCTTTCCTTGTTTGTATTTGATTATAAAATTAAATCATTTAAGGAATTCGACCCATCTCGCCTGTAACTTCGATAACTTTGTCTGACTTCGAAGGTACCTTAGAGATTCATGGTTAGTGTAGATGAAAAATTCTCTCAACAGTAGATGATGCTGCCATACTTACAGTGCTTGGATTAGTACTAAGAGTTCTTTATCATATACGAAGTAGTTTAGCTGAGGTCCTCTAAGCTTCTTACTGTGGTAGGCAATTGGTCAACCTTCTTGTATTGGACAACACCTATCCCAATGCCTGAAGTGTCACATTCCAATTCAAATACCTTTTCAAAGTCGGGTAAAGCTAGTATAAGGTAGAGGTCAACCTCTCCTTCACTTCGGCAAAACTTCTCTCCTCCTTTTCTCCCCATTTCAATCAGTGTTCTTCATCATCAGCTCAGTAAAGGGTGTGGTGAGAATGCTAAAATTCCTTATAAATCATCTATAAAAGGAAGCCAGTCTATGGAAACTTCTAACTTTGGCACAAGTAGCAAGAGTTGGCCACCTGACGATTACTCAGATCTTCTCGTAATCTACTCATAAGCCTCCTCCACTTACTACATAGCCTAAAAATACCACTTCTTCCTGGCAAAAGCAACATTTCTTAAGATTGTCGAATCATCTCTCGATACGGAGGACATTCAATATGGCTTGGAGATGTTCATAGTGACTTGGCATGTCAGCACTAAACACTAGGATGTCGTCAAAGTACACCATGACATACTTCCCTATTAAAGTTCTTAGTGCGTAGTTCATTAGTTGTATGAAAGTGCTTGAGGCATTCGATAAGTTGAATGACATGACCATCTACTCATAGAGTCCATGCTGAGTTTTGAACACAGTCTTTCACTCATCTCCCAATCTCATGCGGATTTGATGGTAGCCATACTTCATATCAATCTTGCTGAAGATCTTAGCTTTACTCAATTCATCCAATATGTCTTTTGATCTCAAGATAGTACCTATATTTGATCGTAATCTTATTTAAGGCTTAGCTATCAGCACACATTTGCCAAGTTCTATCCTTTTTCGGCACTAAAAGTGCCAGAATAGTGCAAGGGCTGGATCATGACCATGAATTGATAAGGTTAGTTGTTGGATGGGTCCAAGCTTGTAGAAAGCTTGAAAAGAATAAGCAAAACCCACAAATTGCTCCAAAGGATATGACGCACTAATGGAACTTCTAAAAACTTATGACACAATTCGATATGACTCACAAATCGGTTCAATGAGGTTACTCACCACCTAGCCTTGCTCAATGGTTAGGATAAAAGTGATGCCGAGAGTAAATAAGTAATGTTTATGCAAGGAAGAAAATATTCGTGTATTAAGGATGATGATCTCTATTATAGCTACAATTACAAGGATATTTATACCTATAAGTTTAGGCAACTTGCCCAAAAGGGAAAAGACAAAAAGGACATTTTTTAAGGAAGTAATGTATAAGATATAAAAGGGTAAAAATGAATATAAAAGGAAAGCAATCATTAGTACAACAGATTCTACACATGATACTGTACATGTGGTGATGTTGTTGGAGGATGTGGACAAAAAGTATGGACAACTTACTTGTCCGAGTAGGGGTGGCTTGGTTAATCCAAACTCTCTCTCTCAGCATCTCAGCATCTCAGCAAGGGTAAGGTTGAGTAAGTAATTGGCTAAGCATGTGCGAGAATGAAGATGGGCTATTATCTCGGCCTTTAGTTTCTCAGCACTTAATATGCGAGAAATAATTAGTCACTCAACTCGATAGGTAGAATGGATCGGTAAGGAGATACTTAGCCTTTACATGAGTCGGCTAGAATAGGAGAATTCATCTTACCGGTCCCTTTAATCCTCGGGCTCTACTGTGGGTCAGAGGTTTGGTAGCCTAATTCCCATCACTTTCCTTAACATTCCCTCTCTCCAGTAGCTCATTGACTTGTCGTTGGAGCTCAGAAGCCTATTCAAGACTCATCCAATAAGTTAGCTTTTTTGGCAGGGCAACGCTAGGTACTAAGTCAATGCAATGTTCTATGCCTTGGACAGAAGGTAATCCTTTGGGCAACTATTCTGAAAACAGATCGGTATGTTTATTTAGCAAATCTTTTATCTCTAGGGGTAGTTTACCCTACTCCTTCAATTCTAATAGCTATCCGACCAACATGAGGGTTAGCATGTCAGCTTTAATGGCCTCTTGAAGCATAGCTCTATTCATTGTTAGAGTCTTCTTTTATATACAAGCAAGTTTTGCCTACTTGTTGACTTTACTCGGGGAGCATCGAGTTCATCGTTACTTTCCTACCATCCTTCTCGAACACATACATATTCCTGTATCTATCATGGATAACTCTTCTATCAAATAACCATGGTTGGCCAAGCAACATGTATGAAGCGTCCATGGATAGCACATCATAGAGAATCTCATCGAAGTAATTTCCAATAGTGATCAACAGTAGTACTTGCCGAGTCACATGTGGTGCTCCCTTCTTACTCAGTCAATGCAAATTGTACGGCCTTGGGTGTACAATAATTGGCAACTTCAACCTTGTGATCAGATCAACTGATGTCACATTGGTGCAACTTTCACTATGCATAATTAGTGTGCACACCTAATCATTCACCTTATACGTGATATGAAACAAGTTCTCCTTCTGCTCCTTCTTATGTGAGGGTTCTAAGTTCATTACGTATCGGACAACCAGGATCAAGTGATCTATGTCTTTGGTAAGCACATCCTCTTCAATCAGTTCATTTTCCTGAGAGACTTCTTTCTTGGCAATGTTCTCCTCCTTAGGTTCTTCATCTGTACTTTTCACTTCCAACTTCGAGATGTTTCCCTTGATGACCATAGTTCTTCGGTTTGGGCATTGAGTAGCTATATATCCAAACCCTTAGCACTTGAAGCACTTGATTTGGCTCGTCTTCCTTCTAGATCCTTACCTTTTCTCATAAGTTTGAGTCAATATGTCACTATTAGGTTGGCCCTTCTATTTAGCTCGGACATCTACCTTTCAGATTAGCTTGATACTTAACTGAGCTCAGTGACTTCCTTATCCATGTCTGCTAATTAATGGTCCAATCGGTACTCATCTTCTTCTTTACCTTTTTTCTTGTTGAACTATTCATATAGCCTCATCCATAGTGGTAAATTTTTGGAGTTCCACAATGTCTTGGATGTTACTCCTCAAGCTTGTGAGGAACCTAGAGACCGTTTGCACTGATGGTTCCTCTACTTTGTAGCAAATCATGATTATTCGGAACTCTTGAACATACTCGTCAATAGTTCATCCTCCTTATCTTAGCTCCTGAAGCTGAATGAAAGTGTCTTGCGAATAAGTATCTAGCATAAATCTGTTTCTTAGTATTCTCTTCATCTCAAGCCAAGTATTAATCTCTTTGTATCCTTCTCGTCTCTTCATAGCTTGGAAACTCTTCCATCACATGGCAGCATACCTGGAGAACACAATAGTAGCAATTCTCTCTTTCTCATAATCCTTATATTTGTAATAGTAAAAAATATATTCCACCTTCTCCTCCTAATCTAAGTATTCATTCGCACTTCCAAACCCATTGAAGCTTAGAATTCGAAGTTTCATATGGTCAGATACTCCGGGTGCTTAAACTCACTCTTCTTCTTCATAATACTCTTCCTCATCCTCTTCTCCTAGATCCCCTCAATCAATTCTTCTCCTCACTCGTCAGCTTACTCCTCCACCTCGAACTTGTCGAGCTGGATTTTGACCTCTCGTAAGTCGGGTAGCTTATAGGGTATTTTGCACATCTTCAGTAGGTCAATAAGCCAATGCATGTACAACTTGAGTTAAATCCACTAAAAGATTAGCTACCTCATCAAGTCCCTTGGTAGTACTTCTTGGAGTATCTTAAGACTATTAGTCATGGTGGATAACACTAATGTCATCATCTCCAATACTATCATTAATACTTGGGTTTGACATTTTCTCGGAAAGATTCAAATCTTAAATTCCCTAATTCGGTGTAATGATAAAGGTATATTTTGCTCATATTTTAGTGTGTGAATTATGTATAATTATTATTGATTTTATAGAAATCATTAAGAAATGGTACTTAAGTATTTTCATTTAGATATTTCAGGTCTTAGAGGATTCAAAGTGGAAATACAATCAATTTAGATGAGTTTTACGCAAATGAAGGAAGCCTGAATCGATTTACAACGCTTTGGAATTGAAGGTAACCGGCCTTGAGCGGGCCTGCATTCAACACCGGTGGCTTTGGAGCTCTATACCGTCAGCCTTCATGGCTAGCCTTCAAAGAAAGAGATTCATTTGACAAAGAACCTTAGTTTTCTCTATAAATAGCCATATGATTGATATTTTAGATAGACTATTTCATCTTTTTTAGGAGTTATTTTTGAAGAGTTTTCTTTTGAAATTCGTGGATCATTGAGAAGACTTCGCTTTTGCTATGGAAATCATCCTTAGAGTTTTTGCAACTAAAGTTTCTTTTATCATAGTTATAGAATTGGTGATCTCTATTCTATTTCCATTTATGCAATTTTGTGTTTTGTACTTATTTCTAATCACGAACTTCTTTACAATTTCTATTATTATTTGTGCTTTTATTTTAATTTCCATGGTTGGCTAGGTTTTAATTGTGGGAATTAATAAAACCTTAGATAGTTGAGTTGATAATTGTATTTATGTTATACGGTCAATAGATATATGGATGATTCATAATTGCAATTTCTATTATTTTAATTATAATTATCTATTGGTTATAATTGTTAGAAATACTATTAATACAGGAGTTAATATAGGGTTTGTTAGAAATTCTTGATTGATCGGATTAGCTAATGTGGGAGTGGCATTAATTAGATTAATTAGAAATTATCTAGGGATTAATGCGATGTCCCAAGTTAATTATTTGCTAAGACATTAGGGATGGTTAATTTAGGACATTAGACGATTATAGCATCAGGATATGTATGATTATAACTTAGAGTCTACTGTTAATTGGAGATGTGGGAGCTGACTAATTAATTAGCAGTTTAAATCCTTAATTTTAAGGCATGATAATTTTACTTGAATGACCGTATAGCTATTAATCTATATAACATGATGACAATTTGATTTGTACAACTAGGGTGAATTCTGTTTTTCCCACATTCTCAATTGATTGCGTAGTTTTAGATATTTTATCGTAATTATCTTTTTGACAGTTTTAGGGTAATTAGAAATTAGTTAATTTACAATTCAATTTTAATTGCCTAAATATTGATAAGAGCTATCATATGATTAGTACTTTTTTAGTCCTCGAGGGATTGATAACCTTATTCACTCTTTATTACTTGATTCCGACCTAGTATACTTGCTGGAGTATTTGTGATTTATTTTTATATATATTTTAAGTAGATCATGTAACACCTAAAACTATCTCTCGAAACCATATAACACACTTCTTTTAAGCCAAAAGCTTAATAACCAGCAAACACGATAGTTAAGTTAACATAGAAATTTGTTCTATTTCACATGCCTAAAATAGAGCATTGCTAGCACTTCGAAACAAACTTCTACAATCTAAGTGAAACCTCTGCTTTGATATTAAGATGTTGCGAACCGTAGCTAAGGATAGATAAGGTTGGTCATAGGGATGGGTCTAAGCTTGTTGAAAGCTTGAAAAGGGTGATGGGGAAACTCACAAAAGGATGAATAATGAATGAAGGAGTAAGTAAAGCTCATGAACAACCCCAAAGGATATTACACGCCGGTGGAACTTTCGAGGACTCATGGCACAGCTCGATATGACGCACTAGATGGTCTAGTGAGATTACTCGCCTCTTAGCTTTACTTAAAGATTAGGATAAAAGTGAAATGAGAATAAATAATCAGTGTTTACGAGAGGAAGAACAATCAGTGCATTAATGGTAATCTGATTATTTTTGGCTACATATACAAGGAGTATTTATACTTAAGAATTTTAGGGTAACTTGCCTAAAAGGGAAAAGACAAAAGGGGTATTGCCCTAAAGAAGTAATGTATAAGAATACAAAAGGGTAAAAATGAATATTCCAGCAAAACAATGATTAGTGTAGCAAATTCTATACATAGTCTTATACACGTAGTAGAAATGCATTGGTGATGCCGTTGGAGGATGCGGACAAAAGAGTACGAGCAGATTAGTTGTCCGAGCAGGGGTAACTAGGGATTAGTCCAAGGTAGCTCTCTTTAGTCCTCGAGCTCGGTTAAGACAGTAAAAGCAGGAGGATTTGCTTCGCTAGTCCCTTTAGTCTTTGAGCTCAGCTGCAGGTTAAAGGCTTAGTAGCTTGATTCTTATCACAGTCTGTGTTGGAAAGGTATGTGACTTATCGAATAGTAAAGAGTCGAGCCGAGCAAAGCAAAGAAAATATTTACCTTTCCTGTCCTAACCAAACCATGGTCCAAGATGAGTCTTTCTCTTTTCTTTTCTTACAGGAAGTGATCAACCCTCATGGAGTGCCCATAACCATTGTTTCGGGTTGAAACTCAAAGTTTATGAGCTACTTTTGAAAGATACTATAGAGATGAATGGGAACCAACCTGTTGTACAATACGTCCTACCATCCATAGACTAAGGTTGTTAAAAGAATCGTGGGAACTTTGTTGTGGGTTGCTATCGAACGAAACATGGCTGATTGGGATTTGTGTCTACCAATCATTGAGTTTGCCTACAATATGACTGCCCACAACGTAACAAACATGTCTCCATTTGAGGTTGCCTATGGGTTTAACCCCAAGCTCTTGATGGACCAAGTACCTTAACTGAGACTTGATGATGACCAGCCAGCCATAGAAAGAGTTGAGGCCATTAAAACCATGCACCAGAAGGTTGTAGAGCAATTAAATAGAGCTATTACTATGCTCGAGAAGCAAGGCTGAGGATGGAAGAAGAAAGAATTTCAACTAAGTGATTTGGTCTGGATACATCTCAGTAAGGAACGATTTTCAAACTTAAGGAAGAGCAAGTTGTTTCCTAGAGCCAATGTACCTTACAAAGTGCTTGAAAAGATCTATCCTAATGTTTATAAGATTGAATTACCTAAGGGATATAGTGTCTTAGACTCCTTCAATATTGCTAATCTCCACCCATACACTCCCGAGGATGAGTAACCTAAAGCCAACCTAAATCTCAAATAGCCTAGAGGGGATGATCGGGATCGTAGATTAATCATGCACTCCTAAGCCTGAGGGCTTACTCAAATGGTGAACAAAGCTGTCTGGTGTGAGCTAAATGCTAAGGAGCAATGCATTCCTTAGATTACTTTGCCAAGTTACCCTGCCTTCCACATTCAAGAAGTTGTTGAGGTGACCAGCCCAAATGTTGAGTTGACCCTTTTGATACACTCCTATCTGAACAACAAATTAGAGTGTTACTAGCTACACTTGTGCCAAAGCCAAGTTGACAATTGTCAAAAGCCAATCACCTAAGGCCAACTTGAAGATAATTCACCCATAAACCTGTCCCAATTCAGCCCCAACTGTCCAAGCTGTCGAAGTGTTGACACCGACCTGATTGAAGCCGCCCTTACTCAGTCCATAATGTCATTGGGACCATAGAATGAGCAAATTGATGCTCGTCCTACCTTTTTTTGACACTCGTACTATCTTTTCTACTAATAGATAATCTTTTTGCACAATTACATTGCTACCCCTATAAATTATTCCCCTTTTCCTCAATAAAGAGGAATCCTTTTCTTGAAATTCTTATAACCTAAGACTTATCCTAATTGGGTACTATAAATACTTACACATTATAATAGCTGCAACATATATAAAGAATACACTAAACTTTCATACTCTCTTAAGATAAGTGTTCTTCTACTTACTCTTGAGCTACTGTTATTTAGCCCATTTAACATAAACTAGTAGCGAGTGACCTTCAGCCATACTTATGCATCATATTAAGTGTGACCCAAGCTTATGTAAGGTGTTGGTGCATCATATCCATCGTCGGTATACAAAAACCTCTACCCAACCTTTAACTATCACTTATCTTTCAGACTATCTCGCGGTTCGAACCTACCCCTTTAGTTACAAGCGATATTAGGTTCATGTGTTCACCTACGAAATTTGTATCAAAGACCCTGATCGAATTGTGGAATAAGGCTAAAAAATATATAGACTAGGAGGATAATATCTGCACTAAGTGCAAACTCGATTAGAAAGATTAGGTAAAAACAAGGATAAAGAGAAAGGGTCTATGAAGGACCACCTTAGCAGAAAAGTGCCGATCTGAGCTGATGGGGAGAGCTCCAACAATAAGAAGCACCCATTATCCTTGCCAATATTCACTTGGCATACCCCTCTAAATTAGCCTTTAGGTTGGGTTTATATGGAGGTTTAAGGAAGGGACCTACTGTAGAAGCCCCATAAGATTAGAGGAAACCCTAGTCATCGGAACTTCAACAAATGCTATTAGTTTTATGAGGATTATGATCACATAACGAATGAATGTTTTCAGCTGAAGAATTCCATAGAATATGCTATCCAAAGAGGCTTCTTCAATGAATACATAGCCAAGCCCAATAATGATGGTAGAGATAGGGCACTTTAGAGGTGGTGGATTGAGGTTGCCTAAGATAAAGGCAACAACGACCATCACAATGACCACCACAACAGTATTATCAACATTATTGTTGTGAGGCCACACCCAAGGAATCGACCAAGCTATAGTAGCTTAGTTAATGCCCCATCTGAAGTGATGGCTATAAGGGAGAAGGGGCAAAGACACGACACCTCTATCTCTTTCTCTAATGAGGATTTAAAGGAGGTTGATACCCTCCATCAGGATGGCCTAGTGATGGGGATAAGGATCTCAGGCTTTGAGATCTGAAGGATTATGGTAGATACTGATAGCTTTATTGACATCCTCTTTAAGTACACCTACGATAAAATGAGGAAAAAGCTACTTGTAAAAAAGAAGCCATACCACCATGACTTAAGTAGCTTCAATGGGGGAACCGTCCGACTTAAGGGCATCATTACAGTAGACATGGAGCTTGGCAACGATGAGAACATCACCCAACAACCAATAGAGTTTATGGTGGTAAACTGCCCATCCCCCTATAATGCTTTGCTAAGACGACTAAGCTTCACTAGCTTCAGAGTTATTACATTGCCCTTGCATTTGAAGGTCAAATTTCTAACCCTTATTGGGGTAAGAGTTTGTAGGTGTGACTAGAAGCTCTCTAGAGAGTTCTATATCAAAGCGGCTCGAGGTAACGTTGTATTCTCCTTGGAAACGGGTTTGCAAGAGAAGTTAGCTGAGAGAGGTAAGTTAGGTAAGAAGACAAAAGAGGTGCAAGTTGGCACCAGCCCCAACCAGATTACTAAGGTTGAGGTCGATACACCTCTAAAGGTGAAGGAGGCCATTTTTGAGATCCTATGGGCCAACTCGGATAGGTTCACCTAGTCAATCTCACATATGCTTGGTATCTCTCTTGATCTGGTGACTCATGCGTCAAAATTGATGAAAATGTTTAGATTATTAAGGAAGAAAAGACATTTTGCTCCAAAGTGGTAGGCTACCATTAAAGAACAAGCATAGAAGTTGCTAAAAGAAAGCTTTGTACAAGAGGAGAAGTACCTCGACCTGATTAGCCAATGTTGTGCTAGTAAAAAAGAAAAATAGCAAGTGACGAATGTGTATTGATTATACTGACCTGAATAAAGCTTACCTAAAAAATTGCTTCCCTCTCCCAAAGATATACTAATTGGTGGACTCTATGTAATACATGCTTTGTTGAGCTTTATGGATGCTTTTTCGGGTTATGATCAGATTGAGATTGACCCAAAAGACAAAGTTCACACCTCTTTTATCACAAATTTTGGCATCTACTGCTACATCGTCATGCTCTTTGTCCTTAAAAACGTTGGGGCAGCATATGAGCAAATGGTTACCACCTTGTTTAAGCCTTAGTTGATGGTACATGGAGGTGTACATGAAAGACATGATTGTCAAGAGCAAGTAACTTGGCGACCATATCAAGGACTTATAGGAAGCCTTCGATGGAATGAGGAAGCATGGCATGAAGCTAAACCCCCAAAAGTATATATTTAAGGTCGACTTTGATAAGTTCTTAAGCTTCATTGTCACCCAACAAGGGATTAAGGCAAATTAAAAAAAATTAAGGCCATTAGGGACATGAAGTCCCCTATCTAATACGCTGTGCTAAGGATAGATGAAGATGGTTGTATTTAGGGGATAGGTCTAAGCTCTCAAAAAGCTTAAAATGAAGGGTGAAATGTGTGAGAATAAGCAAAACCCATAATTGGCTCCGAGGATATGACATATCGAAGAACCATTAAGGACTTTAGAACTAGCTTGATCTAACACACGAGTAATTCCAATAGGGTACTTGCCACCTAGCCTTATTGAAGGGTTAAGACAAGAGTGAGTAAGTAAGCAAGCAAGAAAATGCCTACCAAGAGAAAAAAAAAACTTAGTATATTCGATAATGTCAAGATGATATTGTGTCTACATAATAAAAGGGTATTTATACCTAAAAATCTGGGGAACTTAATAAAACATAGGAAAAGACAAAAAGGAGATTATCTTAAATAAGCATTATAAAAGAGTACAAAAGGGAAATCAATGAATAGAAGATTTGTGCAGTTGATTCTTTCACGTGAGGGGTTTAGGTACGTAGCTGGCAAACATTAGTTGACTTTGGCCAGAAACAGACAATATAGTACGATCAGGCTAGTTGATGCCGAGTTGACCTATAAGACCTTCTAAAGGGGGTTTAGCATGAACATTATCAAGATAGCTTGAAGAAATGTTGGTCGAGTTGATGGATGAGTGAGCCGAGTTGTTGGATGAGTGAGCCGAGTTGTCTACTAAGTACTCCTCAAGTTAGCATTTGAAGAGCAATATTAGGCACAGGAGAGCTTAACTTAGAAGTGATAGTAGGTTAGTAGATAGGAGCAGCTCAAACTCTTTTGTATAGGTTGGGAAAGGAGAATACGCCTTACTAGGCTCTTAAGTCCTTGTGCTTAGGCTTGAGTTAGAAGGTCGGCAGCTTGATTCCTATCATTCCCTTTCGGTTGATTTGGATTTCATACCAAATCCAACCGGTCTTCCTATTGCTCTTCGTCTAAGTAGTATGAGTTGAGGTTGGCAATGTTGAATATGCTAGATACTTCAAAGTCTTTAGGTAATTCCACTTCATAGGCATTATTGTTAATCTTTTAAAGTATCTTAAAGGGTCCTTTAGCTTTGGCAGACAACTTGTTTTTTCTTCTACTCGGGAATCTCTCCTTGCTCAATTGTATCTACACCAAGTTGTTGGGTTGAAATTGCCTCACCTTTCTTTCTTTTTCTTCTTCTTCCTTCTTTCTCCATCTTGGCGGCTTAGCTGATTTGCTGGGACACTTTTCGGTATATTTGTTGGAAGGATTGAGCTCTAGTTCTTGCTTTAGGCTCTTCTTGGTTGGATAAGGGCAATTGAGAGTGATCAAGGGGGAGTTTGGAATTAAATCCTTAGATGACTTCAAATGGGGTATGCCTAATAGTATCATGTATTGTTCTATTGAAAGTAGAATCTACTACAGGTAAGTAGATATCTTAGTTGGTTAAGTTCTTCCTTACTATAGCTTAGAGTAATGAACCCAAAGTGCGATTGATGACCTCAGTTTGGCCATTGATCTAGGGGTGACAAGAAGTATTGAGAAGTAGTTTGGTTCCCATCCAACACTAGAGAGCTCTTCAAAAATGGCTTGAGAACTTTAGGTCTCGATCTGACATTATACTCCTTGGCAATTCGTACAAGCGAACGATCTCTTGCAAATCTTTGGCACTCCATGCAAGTAGACGATCTCCTGCAAAAAGAGAAAAGCAATAGCCAAAGTGTCATTAGTTTTAGTATAGGGCATAAAGTGTACCATCTTGTTGAATCTATCCATGACGACTATCTTAGAATCTTTGCCTTAGGTAATTCAAGGTAAACTAAGGACAAAGTCCTTACTCAAATTAGCTTATGGTTTGGTTAAGATAGGTAAAGGTAGAGCTCTCCCTTGCTTAACTCTACATTTTTCCCTTTTACAGATCGTACAACTTTCAACCACACAATGTACATCGTGCCTCATCTTAAGCCAAAAGAACATCGTATTCAACAACTAGTAGGTCCTTCTCTCACCAAAATGCCCACAAAGTCTACTGGAATGAACTTCTCTCACTAGTAATTCTCTTAAGGAACAAGTCGACACCTATAGCTTGCCTCCTCGGAAGAGATATCCATCCTTTACATGATAATCATTTATTGTTCTTCCTTCTTCAAAGCGTTCAAATATGGGACTAAGATGAGGGTCTTGAGGATATTGCTCCTTGATGCTTGCAAATCCTAAAAGTCAAATCTATAACTTAGTAAGAAGAATATATCTTCTTGACAGGCACTAACAACCATATTGGTTTTGCCTTGTTTATACTTTACCACAAAATTGAATCCTTCTAGAAATTCAACCCATCAAGCTTGCCTCTTTGAAAGCTTGGTCTAACTCTTGAGGTATCTTAAGGACTTATGATTAGTATAAATGACAAACTCTCTTAGTAGAAGATAATGTTGCCATACTTGTAGAGCTCAAGTTAGTGTAAAGAGTTTTTTGTTGTATCCAGAGTAATTAAACTAGGGTCCTCTCAACTTTTGATAATGATGTGCAATAGGTTAGCCTTCTTGCATTAGCATAACTCCTATACCAACACCTAATGCATCACACTTAAGTTTAAACACCTTCTCGAAGTTAGGTAAAGCCAATATGGGTGTGGAGGTTAACCTTTCATTCACCTTGGTAGAACTTTGTTCTTCCCTTTCTCCCTACTTAGACTCGATATTTTTCTTTGTCAATTCGATGAGGGGTACAACAATGGTATTGAAACCTTTGATAAAGTGACGATAAACCTTTGATCTTCTTAGTGTCAACATGTAGGCCTCCTCTACTCATAACATATCCAAGACTACTTTATCCTGATAGAAATAACACTTCTTCAAGTTTTCAAAGTCTTTTAGCTCATAGTACATTAAACATAGCTTAGAGATGGTTAGCATGACTGGACAAGTCAACATTGTACATAAGGATGTCATCAAAGTAGACCACAACACACTTTCCAATCAGATTTCTTAGCATATGATTCATTGCTTGGGGCATTTGATAAGCTAAAGGGCATTACCATCCATTCATATAAACCATATTGGGTCTTAAAGGTAGTTTTCCATTCATCTCCTTACTTCATACAAATTTGATGATAACCACACTTTAGGTCGATCTTACTGAAGATTCTAGCTCCATTCAATTCATTAAGCATGTCATCTAATCTTGGGGTGGGATATTTGTACTTAATTGTTATCTTGTTCACAACTCTACTATCTGCACAAATATGCTAAGTACCGTCCTTCTTTGGCATAAGCAATGCAGGTCTAATAGGTCGTTGACTTGTCTTTGGAGCTTGGCAGCTTGTTGGGGATTCATTCGATAAGTAAGCACGTTTAATTAGGTGGTACTAGGTATCAAGTCAATGCAGTGCTCAATCCCTCGAAAGGGGGGAGGGGGGTAGTCCTTCAAGCAACTACTCGGGAAATAGGTTAACATACTCTTCCAACAGTTATCTAACCTCTTTAGGCAACACAACTTGCTCCTTCAACTCCAATAGTCTTCTAATCAGATTAAAGGTCGACACATTGGATTTAATGGCTTCTTGAAGATTGGATCGACTTAGTATCAATGTCTTCTTAGATCCTTGGGCTAATTTGGCCTATAATTTGCTCGCTTAGCTTAGGGTCATAGTGTTTAGGGTGATCTTCTTCCTACCCTTTTCAAATGTGTAGGTGTTTTTGAACCCATCATGAATGACCCTTCGATCAAATAACCAAAGTTGGCTTAATAACACATGCGCAATACATTACAGAGAATTTCGTCAAAGTAGTTCGCAGTAGAGGTTGGCAGCAGGACTAGTTGAGTAACATGTAATGCTTCCTTCTTATTTGGCCATTGTAACTTGTATGGCCTTAGATATGACAAGGTTAGTAACTTTAGCTTCCGAAGTAGATCGATAGATGCTACATTAATACAACACCTACTGTTTACTTTGAGCATGCACACTTGCTCATTTACCTTATAGGTGATGTGAAATAAGTTCTCTCATTACTGTTTCTTAACAGATGGTTTAATGCTCAAGGATCATTGGACAACTAAAGTTAGCTTGTTTAAGTCATTGGCAAATACATTTTCTTCTATAAGCTCTTCGCCATACACTTCAGCTTATTCCTTTAGTTCAAGCGTCTCCTTAAGCTCCTCGTCAATACTATCTACCTCAATGGTAAGGCCTTCACCTTTGATAACCAAGTACATCTGTTGGGGCAATGGATGGCTATGTGACCAAAATCATGACACTTAAAGTACTTCATCTGGCTTGTCTTTCGTCTTAATCCTTAACCTTTCTCATAAATCCTCTTCAGCACCTCCTAGTTGGTAGTACGGTTTTTTTGCTCGCTCATGACTTCAATCCTCCTACTAGGCTTAATACTATATTAAGCTTAGTTGTCAACATGGCCAGGTTGGCTGCTTTGAACAGGTCAGCTCAGTTGAGGTCAAACTAGCTTATTCTTCCTTTGTCTCTCCACTTGTTGAGAAATCTTTATAGCCTCATCCAAAGTGATAAACTATTGCAATTCCACTACATCCCTGATATTTGTCCTCAATCTAGTTAAGAATCTAGATATTGTTTGAGCTGAAGGCTCATTGACCTTGCATCTTATCATAAGTACTTGAAACTCTCTTATATACTCATTAATAGTGCAATTTCCTTGCCTTAGTTCTTGGAGCCTAGCAAAAATATCTTGTAAGTAAGTGTTTGGTACAAATTTAGCTTGAAGGACTCTCTTCATTTTAGACTAAGTACTAACTACTCTATACCCATCTCGTCTTCTCATGGCTTAAAAGTTTCTCCACCACATTATAACATAACCTGAAAATTCCATAGTAATAGTTTGAACCTTATCATAGTCCCCGTACTAGTAGTATTTGAAAACTTGCTCTACTTTTTTCCTCTTAGTCCAGATAATCATCAGCATTTCCAAAGCCATTGAAGCTTAGAACTTAGAATTTTATATGGTCGGGAGGTTATGGTGTACTCAATCCTTTGCTTCATAATTCTCATCTCTTTCCTCCTTGTCTACTTCACCTAAAGCTATTCTTCTTTGTACATGTCCTCCTACTCCTCCACCTTAATCTTAACGAGTAGGGTACTGGCCATGCATAGGTCAGGCATCTTATGGAACACCTCCAACTTCAAGGGCATCTTAAGGGGTATTTTGAATAACCTCAATCAAATTTGTTATCAACTTAGCCATTTCATTGAATCATTTGTTAGAGCTTTAAGGGTTCTTTTGTTGACTATGGTGAACAACATCACTATTGTCATCTCCAATACTAGCATTAACATTAGAGTAAGTCATTCTTAACTTAGTCTCGTGTTCTCAACAATAAGAAATACTTGTATCACCTGGAAACAGTATATAAGCACTCCCAATCTATCAACCTACTAATCTACACAAAAACCAAACCCATAATTCAACTAAGTCTTACTATAGAAATCTAACACCATTACTAACTTTATCGAACCTAATACAGAAATTTATAGCTACTACTTGTTTTGCTTTCCACAGCTTTAGATAAGGTATAACAGAGTATTATGCAACAACTACCACAATAAAGCAAAACCACCACTTATACTTCTCACTTAAACACTAACGAATAACTTGTACACAACCTCAATAGCTACTTCACTACTTAACATACTCGAAAAAAAATGGTAATCACTATAACAAAACAATAACGCAACACAAGAGTGATTTACCTAATGAGAACCTTTGCTTTGATGACAAAATGATACACTACATTGATGATAGATGAGGACTGTTGTATCTAAGGGATAGATCTAAGCTTTCAAAAAAGCTCGAAATGAAGGGTGAAATGCATAAGAACAAGCAAAACCTATGATTAGCTCCAAGGATACTACACAATGAGGAATGAATGAGGACTTTAGAAATAGCTTGATATGACATATGAGTAGTTCAAAGAGGGTAATTGCCACTTAGCCTTGTTGAAGGGTTAGAATAAGAGTAAGCAAGCAAGCAATAAAATGCCCACAAAGAGAAAAAAAAAATTAATATATTTGATAATGTCAAAATGATATTGCGGCTGTACAATACGAGGGTATTCATACAAAAAAATCTAATGCAACTTGCTAAAAAATAGAAAAAGGCAAAAGCAAGATTGTCCTAAATAAGCATTATACAAGGAATGTAAAAGGGTACAAAAGAGAAATCAATGAATAAAAGATTCGTGAAACAAATTCTTTCACATGAGGGGTTTAGACATGTGGTTAGTAGACATTGGTCGACTTTTAATGGGAACAGATAATGTAGTACGGTCAGACTAGTTGGTGCTAAGCTAACCTGTAAGACCTTTTAGAGTGGGTTTAGCTCGAACATTATCAGGATAGTTTGAAGAAATGTTGGCCAAGCTAATGGATGAGCCAGTCGACCTCTCTATTGAGTACTCCATAGGTTAGCAATCAAAGAGCAATATTAGTCATGGGATAGCTCAACTCGAAAGTGACAGCAGGTCGGTAGACAGGAGCAACTTAGACTCTTTTGGTATAGGTTGAGAAGGGAGAATAGGCCTTACTAGGCTCTCGAATCCTCATGCTCAGGCTTGACTCCGAGGGTCGGTAGTGATAGGGATCAAGGATCGATCACGTGTTCTCGAGCCTGAGGACTTTCTCAGGTGGTTTGCTAAGCTATTTGAGGTGAGTTAAGCACGGAGGAGCAATATTTACCCCAGTCCAATTTGCCAAGCTACTTTGCTCTCCACACCATCTAAGAAGCTGCCGAGGTGACCAACCGACATATCAAATTGACCCCTCTACTATATACCAGTTTAAGTGCCAAATCTAAATACATCAATCTCCACAGTGTTAAGGCTGAGTTGATAGTGATAAGAAGTCGACCATCTAAGATTGACCTTGAAAATGAGTTGTCATTGCACTAACCCTAGTTTAGTCCTAATTGTCTAAGCTACTAAACTATTGAACATTGAACTAACTTGATTGGAACTCGCCTCTACTCGGCTTGCAATGTTATCGGGACCATAGACAGTAAAACACACGTACTATCCTTTTCTAACATCCGTACCATCCTCCTGACAGTGAATATTCTTTTGCACAATTACGTGTTTTCCCTATAAATTATTCTCCTTTTCTTAGCAACTAAGGATCCATTTATGTAATTTTCTATAATCTTGCTCTAACTGGGTACTATAAATACTTGCATAATGTAATAGCTGCAATAGGATATATACAGAGAATACACTGAACTTTTACTTCGTCTTAAGCTAAGTGTCCTTCTTACTCTTAAGCTACTCTTATCTAACTCATTTGAGCATGGACTAGTGGCAAGTGATCTTCGGCTATACTTGTGCATCATATCAAGGTTAAGCAAGAGTTCCTACTCTTCATCGGTGTATGGGAACTCTTGCTCAACCTTCGACTATCCTTTATTTTTCAAGCCATCTTGTGACCTAAACCTACCCTTTTGGTTATGCGTGATATTGGATTTGTGTGTTCATCTATGGAATTCGTATCAGGTAGCTTAATTCCTATCACCACCTTAGTCAAGGAGGTTTAAAAGCTCATTAGCATGGTGGCCATATTGAATAGGTTTGTCTTTAGAAGCACAGACAGATGCACGAGTTCTTTAAGATCCTTAAGAATCTTAAGGGCTTTGAATTTACTCTTCAATGTGAAGTAGCTTTCAAAGAGCTGTAGGACTTCTTAGAGTACCTACTAATCCTCTTGAAGCCTATCCTCAAAGAGTTGTAGCCATAAATGGCCTACAAAGCATAGGTATTAATTGACTTTATCATGAAGTATAGGATAGTAGGATGCACCATTTGTAAATGATAAACCAGTGTGAACTCTCCACATCAATGATTCTTTTACCTCCAAAGGAGGAAGAACAGGTTTGGCACGCACCGAGCCGCATAAGACCATGGCTTGTTATACCCTTAAGTTCATGATCAACATAAGCAACAACGAATTCGAGTATGAGCTGTTGCTTGCTAGTCTCAAGTTGGCCAAAGAGATCAACACAAGGCACCTTAAAGTATTCTTGGACTCCATGCTTATAGTTTAGTAAGTTCGAGGCGGATAAGAGGCCAGGGATTACACTATGGCAAAGTACTTAGACAAAGTGCAGGCTCTTTGGGATAAGTTCTCTTCGTGGAATATTACAAAAATTCCTCGAACTAAGAACTCAGTAGTCAATTGACTATCTAAGCTTACCTCTACTGGGATATAGAGGCTAGAGGTAAATGATAGAAGGATTTTCATCAAGTACTTGCTAGAGAAGAGCATTGCTCTGGGTAGAGCTGAGGTCTTTGAGCTTAATGCGACACCTTCAAAGCTAAGCTAGATGAATTTTATGAAGAGCTATGTAGAGCAAGGGATGCTATTGGTTGATAAGATGGAGGCCAAGAATTTGAGGTACCGTGCTACTAACTACACCCTGATCGACGATGTCCTATATTGAAGATGAGTTAGCTTCCCCTTGATGAGATGCCTCTAACTTGACGAGAGGCTATACGTTATGAAGAATTACATACTAGAGTGTGCAACAACCACATTCAATCATAAGGCCTCTACATCCAAGCTCTTTAGCTAAAATATTATTAGCTTACTATGAGGCAGGATGTGAAGGTGGTAGCCTAGAGGTGTTGCTAGTACCAAATGCCTACCTTAATCATATATACCCCTAGCTCCAATCTTTAACCTCTCACTAGCCTGTCGTCGTTCGCCCAATGAGGCATTGACATCCTTAGCACCTTCCCAAAGGCTTTCAAAGGAAGGCAGTTCATCATTGTAGCTGTCAACTACTTTACGAAGTGAGTTGAGGCTAAGGTTGTTGCAAAGATAATGGAGAGGAGCATGGAGTCCTTCAAATGCAACAACATCCTCTCCAACCTCGAGGTCCTATACGCTCTCATCATGGATAATGAGCGACAATTCAACAACCCCAAATTCAAAGAATTTTTTGCAAAGCACTAGATCATGCCCCACTTCACCTTAGTCACACACCCCTAGTCCAACAATAGGTCGAGATAACCAATAAGATCATCCTCAACAATATCAAAAAGAGGGTCGACCAAGCCCAAGGCAGATGTGTGGACAAACTACCAAACATTTTATGGGGATACATGATGACTCACTGCACTTCTATAGGTGAAACTCCTTTCCACCTAGCTTTGGCTCGATAGCAATCCACCCCATTGAACTGGAGTTGCCCCAACATCTGGATTCATTTGTTTAATGCCATCACAAATGAGTCTCTTCTATAAGCCAGTGTAGACACCATAGAGGAGATCTAACAGCTTGTTGTAGCTCAGATGGCTGCTTATCAACATAAGGTGGCCAAATACTATGACAAGAAGGTCCAATACAAGGAGTTCAAAGTAAGAGACCTGGTCCGCCAAAAGCTTCAAGCTACTAGCTTGCGAGAGGAGGGGGGTGGGGGGAGCAAGGAACATTGGCCCCCAATCGAGATGATCCAATGAGAGCAAGAGAAAACTTAGAGAACGTAGCATATAAACTAAAGAGTTTAGATGGCGAGCTCATTCCACATACATAAAATGCTGACAACTTAGGGCTTTTATTTTGATTGAAATGTTGCAAATATGTTTGTAATTGTTTTGAGAAATTATTAATGAAATTTTTGTAATTGTTTTGAGAAGTTATTAATGAAATTTTCATTCCCCAAATTTACTGTGTGTCTTCTTTTACTCTCTCTCTCTCTTAACTTATCCTAGTCCTAAATAGGCAAAGGGACCTAAAAATTATTGAAGTCCTCATAAGGACTCCTAATACGTACGCCTCTTTAGGAATGAGCAAGATAGAACACCACCAATCTAACCCCCCATCGAATAATCTCGGCAATAGGAAATACCTCTTACACAACAGAGGAACTCCCACAGTACCTGTTGGAACACTACCAGCTTAGCCCCTAAACCAACCTAAGCTACTCTTAACTAAATAGTCCTCTAAGAAGAGCGACCCTAGCCCTTTCTATAAAAGCAAAATGACCTTAGCCTTCAATGGCTAAATGGTCCTAAAAGAAAAGTAGCACTAGCTCTTTAAACTGAGTTAATCAAATATCAATAAGCCAGTGCTAAGTATTAGGGTAAGATATCCAAGTATCAACAAGTTAGAAAGACGAGAAAAGAAATAACAAATAACAATAAAAGGAAGTCCATTAGCAAAAGCTCCTTTCCATTAGCAGGACATTTACAATGGTAAAGGTCAACATACCGGCTTGGTATAAGGATTCTTTCCATAAGCAAAAACTAAAGTAAGTACAACAAAGAAGAGGAAGACAATTAGAAAAACACTAGCTTGTCATTTCGGATCGACCAACTCCGGTAATCCAGAGAAGTCCAGCGTGTTGATTTGTTTGGAGGGTTAATCCATCTGTATTGGTTGGTCTTGAGCAAAGGAAGAAGGAGGAGGAGTTTGTTGGGCTATGGTTAGTAGGAGGATCACCTTAACTTTGATCCTTCTCTTGCATGCCTTTAAGGGTGACCTCTTGCAGAGATGTCGAGGTTAAGGAGGATGCAAGAGGGCCTTAGAGACCTTAGCTGTTGAAGTAATCGTCCTTCCCCTCTCCTTAGCCGCCTTTTCCTTCAAATGAGTGGATAGTCTAAGTAATCCATAAAGCCTAATTCCAGCCCGGGGTGATGTTTGAGCACTTCTTCTCGAAGCACCTAGCCTGACTAGATGGATATGTCTTTGTATTCATTGATCTACTGCCTTGTTGTGAAGAACTTCTTCACAACTTTCTACTCAGCAGCGGTGCTCATGACATCCCCATTCTCCAGGCTAAAGATCGTCTCCTTCATCTCATTGGCCTCTTTTTGAAGATCCTAAATTTTCCACTCCAGTTCGACCTTTTGATTAGCCAGCTCTTGCAAATATCTCTTAGCATTCTTATACTCATCTGCCTTCATTGCTAGCTTAGTCTACATCTTCGAGATTGACATCCTCTGCTCTTTATTACATCAATCGAGGCCTTCCTTGGCCTTCTTCTCCTCTTCTAATCTTTTAGAGAGTTTAGCCTTAAATTTTTGCTCTTCCTCTAACTGCCTTTTGAGTGTACTAACCTCCCTAACATCTCCCTTAGCCTTCTCTTGCTTTTGCCTCTCCTTCAACACCTTAGCCTTTAGCATTGTCCTCTATACATAAGAACGATGTAGACGTCGGTTGGCCTTGCTAGACATTTTTACAAAAGCATTTATAAAAGGACTCTGCCTCCCTAAGACCCTTCTACGCACTAAACACCTCTTTATAGAGGTCCTTTACCTCATTTAGCACTTTGTTTTAGTGTTAAGTCAAAGCAACACCTGACCATGATACTGCACCATAATAAGATAATCACGAGCAATTAGAAGAAAAATTTAAAAGCACATTGCAAAGTAAAGCAACGTAGAGGAATTAAGACTCACCTGATAGATGAGCAAATTGAGGTAGCACATTAAGCTAAGTGCCGAGTCAACTTGTGCCATCGCCATTTCCTCTAGGATGGCCCAATTAGTAGGAGTGAAAGACCTCATAAAGGCTTGAAAGTTGAGCTCCTAATGGTGTAACATCACATTGCTACCTTAGATGTCCTACTTTCGCCTGATGAGTTTCCCTTTGGCTTGCCTAGTGGTTGATTCAATAGCCCCCATGAACAGGCTACCATTCTTGGACTCGTATAGAACATTCTTAAATGAGTCTAGCACTGTTCCTAGCATTTGATACTCATTTAGGATATTCTTATGGGTTTCCCCCATGTCGTTGAAGCAACAATACAGGTGAGTAAAGGGCTAGTTGTAAATGTTGGATTAGTTAAGTAGCTCCTTTATCTTGGCCCTTTTTGCGTAAACTACACAAACTTAGTCTTCTAGATATAAAGTCGAACTCAAGTACTGTAAATAATTCCTTGAGTCAACAAAACTGTATAAAATTAAAACTGATTTAAATTTTATTTTGGAACCTAAAAGGAATATGAGAAACCCTAATATACGATTCGAAAACTTTAATCGTATAAGAAAACCCTAAATCCGACATATACATACTTATAAGAAAATGAACTTGAACCTAGTCCTAGTAAGAACCTTAATCTCAAACCTTAAGATTATAAAACTTTAAAAATTTACTCTAATATTAATAAAGCCCTAGTTCGATAAAATTATCACTAGATACAGAAAATCACGTAAAATCCGTAACAAATGAATAGAGATAATTTTAAATAATAATAATTAATTAATTTCAACCAATTGAAAACAATAAATTGCAAATAAAATCTACATATGAACTACATGTAGTGCCATTAATGTGTATGAACATATATATTATATAATATCTTCCCTTCTTAATATATCAATGATAAATATATATGTATATTGTAGAATATTAAGTTATATTATATTATGTATTATACATATGTACCTTTGTATAATTAAATACCTTAACTAAATAATAATTTTTTTATATATATAACTAAACTAGAACCAATTTCATTAGAAGCCAACCAAACACCTTAACAAAAAGGATAAACTCCTAAAGCCTAATACTGTAGTGACTAGACAAATGATAAAAAAAATCTCCCTAACCCTTTCAACTCCTAGCATTGTCCTTATTTTGTTTTTTTTTTCCTTCCTCTAAGTCACAAAAATACAACAAAATCCCCCCACATCCCCAAATTTTCTACTAAATATAAGAAATATCTATTAAACCCATGTGGCTAAAGTTAACAAGTACAATCAAGTCACTTCTTCTTCTTTTCTTTTCTTCCATTAGCTCCATGTCTCCCCTTTCAAACACTCTTTAACTTCATTTTTCTTTCACAAATTCATGACCCCAGCCACTCTTGTACACCACACTCTCCACCTAACATGCCTTCTTCTTCCCTTCACATCCATTTCCATGATTTTTCTTCACTTCTTATTCAACCATCCACCACTCTTCATTTTATAACATTGCACACCATCTCCACTTCGATTCCTCTACCAACTTGAAGCTACCGAGAGCTTTAAGGAGTGAACAAGGAGACCACCTTACTAGGAGCTCAAAACCGCCACTTCCTAAGCTCCATCAACAACGTAACATTGTACCCTTACTCATTTTTGTGAATCTCTTATTGTGTTTCTTTGTATGCTCCTATGTATATTTCTTTTTCCACCATTGATGTAATATTTCCTTGTTGGTAGAAATGTGTATGTAATAATTTAGGATTGGTGTAAAAGTTATATAATTTAGTAACATGTTTGTAGGAAGTAACATATCTTCATGTAAATGCAACACACTTGTGGATTTCTCTAATATCCTCAAGAGAATATGATGTTGATGTAATAGACATCGTAGGTGCTAGATTTTCCTTGTATTTTATTTTGTTTCTAATTTATTAAACTTGCAATGATATACATATATATGGATATATATATATATATAAGTATTTATGTGTGTGTATATATATATACATACCCATGTATTTCAAAAATAGTATATGTACATATATATATAACACAAAAAAATATAAGATTAGCACAAATATACATAAATACATGCCTATGTACATTTTTCTATGTAGATTTATATATTTTATATTTTATTTTATGGATTGAATATAAATATATAAGAATATATGTAATTATGTGTATATATGTATATTTTGCATATATGTATATATGCATACTTTGTAGGTATTTTCTTTTTCTAAAAATGTAACAATAAATACAAAAATATATATGTATATGTATATGCCATGACATGTAGTACATAAATTAAGACCATTTTCTTTTATTTGGATATTTTATGGTATAATATGTAATAAATTTACATTATAAATTAGTAAAAAAAAAATCAATAAAGTTAGAAACCTTGACAAAGTCCTAAAACATGCTGGTCAATTCATACCAAAATTTTTGACCAAAAATTTATAAAAATCATAATTATAAATTAATAATAGAACATTTATTATAATAATAATTAGAATAATTAACAAAATTCATTAGAATAATTAAGAAACCCCTAAATTTTTGTTTAATTAAATTGAGAAGAAAAGCATATAGATAATTTAGGTCCATAAAGTGAGAAATTGGAAAACCAAAAGAAAAAGCCCATTTAGGGATAATGCCAAAGATTTTAGCCCAAAAGTGAAAACAAGTAGAAATTATAAAATTTAGTAGAATTATTAAGACCTAAATAGTAATTTTGAAAGCTAACTAGTCATTAAAACAAACTCAACTAGAGTCAGATACAACAATTAGATATAAAAAGCCCTACATGAAACTTCAAACCTTTTAACTAGGCCCAATAGAAATAAAATAGGTAGAAATTAGGCCAATATAATTTTAGGCCCACTAGTGAAATTAAGGTAAAAGCCAATTAATAAAATTATCAAGAAAAGCCCATAAAAAGCAATTAGAAAGTGATTGAACCCAAGATGGTAAAATTTGTAACTGATTAGGCTTATACCAGAAAATGCTAGTCCCAACTTTTAAAATGGACCTCGTTACATGAAAATACATAAAAAAATGATAAAGATTAATTATAAGATCATAAAAATTGAACTTAAAATGAAAAAGTTATACGTAATTAAAGATTTTAGGAAAACCAAGGAAGACAAGCAGAATGACTAAGTTATTCACATGATTTGGAATTGTCAATAAATAATTAAGGTAAACCTCTAAATAAGTAAATCAATACATAAACGCATTTGGTCATAAATATATATATATATATTCCTACAAAAAGGGAAACCAGTAAACACATACCGTAAAGTACGTATAAAGCATAAATTGTATGACATAAAACTATTTGGAAAGTAATAGTTCTATATATATACATCTATATATGTGTTTAAAGTCCAAAAATTTTGAACAAGATATGCTTCTATATATACAAATAATCAATATATAAAATTATAATGACCATAGTATAGTAATGCGAAACAACCATAATAATAATAACCATGCTATTGATGATGATATTACTGATGATAACCATAACATAAGATCGTATACCTACAAGAATTGAAAAGGGTATATAGTTACGAATACACATGTAATAAGTCCTTAGAATAATGCTACACTTAGTCTTTCAGTTAAATAAATATACAATATCAATATTTTCCACCCAACTCTATTACTTTGTCTACCTTATACTATCACACTACTATTTATCCTACTACACGCGGGTATTACCATTAAATTATAATATAACAATATACCAATATAAGATCAATAGATATTGAGATAACCCAAACTCGTATTACTAAGTTATATATTATTATTCATATGATAAAATAATATTTCCTATTTGCCACAATAAGTAAGTTAAGCAGAGTGAAATATCATTGAAATTTTAATTAAATTATATCACTGAAGAAGTATACTCGAACTCCATATGGATCGGCTATGAGAACGTAAAGATTTAAGGTAAAATTAAAAAGTTACATGAGATTCAAAACTTAAGTGAAAAAGGGAATCATAGTTTAGATAGTAAGTTAATTAGGCTGTTTAGCACTATATCTAGACACTCATTAGGTTTGATTATTATTTATTATGAGACATCGATTGAGAGGGCAAGTTGCTCGATGATTGTTATGACTCATATGTGATTCCCTTGAACTATATATATAAAAATTGAATTGCGAATACTCCAGCAAGTATACTGGGTTAGAATCAAGTAATATAGAATAAGTAAGGTTGTCGATCTCTCGAAGACTATAATATTACTAAACCTATGATAGTTCTTATCAATATTCAAGCAATAAAAAATAAATTAACTAATGTAATAACTATACTAAAATTATTGAAAAGAAAATAACTATAAAATTTCTAAAACTAAGTAATCAATTGAGAATTGTAGGAAAAACAGAATTCACCCTAGATTATGCAAATCAAATTGTTATCATGTTATATAAATTATTAGCTATATGGTCATTCAAGTGAAATTATTATGCCTTAAAACTTAAGGATTTAAACCCCTAATTAATCAGTCAGCTCCTACATCTCCAATTAATAGTAGACTCTAAATTACAATCAGATATCTCCCCATACTATGATCGTCTAATGTCCTAAATCAATTATTCCTAATGTCTTAGTGAATAATCAATCGCTGAACATCGCATTAATCTCTAGATAATTTCTTATTAATTCAATTAACGCTGCTTCCACATTAATTAATCAAATTAACCAAGAATTTTTAACAAACCCTATGTCAACTCTCATATCACTAGGGCTTTTAAGAATTATAATCAATTAAACAACTATAATTGAAATAATAGAAATTGCAATCATGAATTATCCCTAAATCTATCAATCTTATAATAAAAACACAATTATCATCTTAGCTATCTAGGGTTTCATCAATTCCTACAAATAAATTTAGCTAATCATGGAATTTGAAACAAAAGCGTAACTACTAATTGAAATTGCAAGGAATTTCATAATTGAAAGCATGAATAATTAATAGAATTACATAAATATAATTAAAATTGATGTCACCAATTTTGTAATTGGAAAAGATAAACTTCAATTGCAACTCCAAAACTTGGTCTCTATAGCAAAAGCAAAATTTTCTCAATAATCTAAGTGATTCTATAAAAGAATTCTTCAAGAACTATTTAATAACTGTTCTATGACTCTTTAAGTCTAAGGAAAGTGTGCGTCACTAAAAAAAACAAAAGTCTTCTAAACAATGAAACATAAGGCTATTTATAAGAAAAACTAAGGTTGGCTCGTGTAAAGCTTCTTTTTAATGAAGGCCGGCGATGTAGACTTCAAGGCCAATGGTGTAGACTCTAAAGGCTGCCGATATAAGTGTAGGTTGGCTATGTTGAATTCCAAATTGCAACATGTTGATTTAGACTTTATTCATTTGCGTAAAACTCCTCTAAATCGTTCGTATTTCTACTTTGAATCCTCTAATTCCTAAAATGTCCAAATGAAAATAATTAAGTAACATTTCTTAATGATTTCTATAAAATCAATAATAATTATATCTAATTTGCCCATTTTAAACATGAAAAATATGCTTTTATCAATATGGCTTTAATTAGGTGAGTACTCCCAATAAATATTTGTTTTGTGCATGTAGTTAATAAACCTAAATTGGTTATATTAATAAATGGATGCTTAAAGGTTGTTATGTGCATGTGCTTGAATATTGGTTGATTCTTATGCAAAATACTGTTAGATATGATAACCAAAGAATTAATTGTATGATTGACTCTTGCATGACTTGAATAGTTTGCTAATATTAGTGGATCGCCTAATAATTTGACTTTAATTATATTTGATTTATCTTAAATTGAAATGGATCATGCATTAATCATGTATTGCATTACTTATTCTGACCGTTACCTTACGCGAAGATAAAGAGAGGCCATGCAAGGGTTGTTTTTATAAATTGAATTAAAGTGTTTTAGTATAGTGTACTCATACAACATGACCTTACCATTGGCTCATGAGCTTCCTTAGTGCTTGGAGACGCTAATCGTAGGTGGTTAAGGGTTGAGTCTAAAGACCCTTGCTATAGGGCGTAATCATAGGCTACGGAGGCTACCTTACCATTAGACTTGGAAATTGTGAATTGTTGTATTTTTGGAAATGGAGATATATTTTTTGAAATACAGAAATTCAATATATGATTAAAAAAAAAACTGTGTTAGAACCTAATTGTGATTAGTGTTGATAAATCTTTAACCCTTTAAAGGGCGTTAAATCCAAAGTTGTATGTAACACCTAATCAACTGCAAACATTATTGGGTATACTACTTGTTCATGCATTCATATAATTGTTCATGCATTCATATAATTGTTAAATTAATTGTTTGACAACTTACTTATCGATATAGCACGAGGGATATCTCACTAAGCTTGTGTAGCTTACTCCCCAACATTTATTTTGTAGGTTCAATTAAGCTGGGACTGGGATAGGCTTCAAATGTAGAGTGCAAATCCAAGATATGTAAGAGAAAATTAGATTTAGTTGGGAAACGTATAACTAGTATAGGAACACCATATATAGGAAGTATTTATATGTTAAGGTTTTATATCATTTAGTAATTGTTGTAATTTATAAAATTGATTCATCCTATCTTATTATTTAGTAAAGGATACCGATTCTCTACAATTCTAATGGACTATGAAATATTAGATATTGATAGTTATTTATAATTTATGTTAAGTTAATAAATTAAAAAACTAGATGCCTTAGTGATTAATTAATTATAGTCTTTTAATCTCTGACTTACAAGGTGATTTTCGTATCATAGGTGTACAGTGATATAAAAATCTTAAGTAATCCTACTAGTCCTAACAGTTTAGTCCAAGCATCCTTTCCTCCTTTGCATAAAAGGCCTTCCTTTTTTTACTAGCCCCCTCCTCCCCTATGGTGCCTTTAGGCATCTTCTCATTGCCCATAGAAGGAGGAGGGAGCACTATCAACTCCGGCTCATCGGTAGCAAAAGCATTCTCCCCAATGATAATCATTGGCTTAAATGTTATAGTAGAATCTAATATGGGAGCTATGTAGTCAGGGGTTGGAAACCATCGGCTCCAAAGAAGTAGCATTGACCAAAACCCTCTCACAGATGGCTTCGTCTTGTTAGTCTCCTCTACCCTTGGCTTTGGCTTCATAGCCTTGCCCTTTACATCGACGACTCTCTTATTGGGCTTTGTTTTAGACTCCTACAGCCTCAGAAGCTCCAATCTGCTAGGTCGAGGCGGTTTCCCAAACCCTACTACCTTCTTACTTGTAAGAGTAAGTCAATAGCATCAACAAAAAATAAAATGCTACAAGTACTTACAAGCTCTACTGTGACTAACATGGGCAAGGAGGATTCCCCATTCTTTAGAAGATGATGGACAAAGGATGGCTTCATGCAAGCCTATACTAATATGACAGAGGAGTTAATTCACATTGAGGACAAACCTATACCTTCCATCCACTTCTTCATCACAGCTGTTGAGTTTAGTTTTTTCCTCCCAATTATTTTATAATTAGTTTCTTCAAGTTTAGATGCGGTAGTCAGGTCGAAGTCAGGTTTGGACTAAGTCGGGTCGTAGATCGGGTTAGTTTTCAAACCCTCTCCAACAGTAACAACAACAGGACATGTTCTGGGGTGATTTATCTACCAAAAAGAGCGAGAAAGGGTCGTTTTGTGTGTTTTTGATCCGGTTTGGGTAGGGTGGGGAGAAGGTGGGGATGTAGGGAAAGTGTTGTAGCCTAACTCGGCTGTTGATGGTAGTTGATGAAGAACAACCGGCAATGGTAATGGGTGGTGCTCATAAGTGGGGGTAAAGAGAGGGAATGTACAATAGCTGTACGTGAACGTCGTAACTGTACAGTGGGTCGAGTGTATTGTGGTTTTGAGTGTATGTGAGTAAGTGTAGGTTAAGCAGTCATGTGCAAAGGTGGTTTGAGGTTTGGGGTGTTTGGTTGGTGTGGTTGATTGGTGTTTGAAGTATGTGTGTGTCATGGTTGTTACGTGCTTGTTGTAGTGGGTAAGGTGTTGGTGTAGTTGGAGAGAGAGAATGGATGAGGATTACTGAGAGAGCTCCATGTCGTATGTGTATTATTGGTGAAGGTCAAGAATAGAGAAAGAGATCAAGCTAAGAGAGAGATGACCAGTGAGTATGGGTCGTAATCGAATGAAAGAGAGAGAGGGAATCGGTTGAGAGAGAGATAAGGTCTAAGAGAGAGAAATGAGAAAGTGAGGGGAAGAAAAGGAAAGCGGAGAAGAAAAAGGGGGAAATAAAATGTGTTGTTAAGGTCAATCGTAGAGCGCTATATGTTGCAATTAGATATATAGCCTAATAATGCCTTAACATGTGGTAGCACATGGAGTGTGAAAAAAGAAAAGGCTAAAAGGCATTTTTATGACTATAGTGAGATTCAAACCCTTAATCCCAAACCAAAACCAAATGTAATGTCTATGTATTTGTCCATTAAGCCGTTAAGCTGTTAGCTTATGCCTTGTTAAATTGCACATATAAACAAAGTTAGCTTGGGTTAGATTCAAATCTAAGTTCAAGTCCAATGGTCTCTTCCTTATTTAAACTAAAAAATTCTATTATATTTGAATTATCTAAAAAATTATTATTTTCTAAATTCCTTAAGTCTTTTATCTTTTTTTTTTTTCAAATTTTTCTATATTTTGTGATTTTTCAATTTTTCTAAATTTTTTTTGTGCTTTTTCCTATTTTTAATTTTTTTTTATTTTTCTAAATTTCATATTTTTGGGTTTTCTTAATTTTATATCTTTTTAATTTTCCTAATTTATGACCTTTTAAATATAAAAAAAATAGGGCAAAAATTGGGTGTCTGTAACAGCTTTTTCCATACTTGGGAAGAGCTAAGAGATAGGCTAAGTGAAATGCCTCTACATTGTCTCCTCAACATTGATCTCTTGATTATGCCTCAAAGCCATGAAGGCCTTAATCTTTTATGCAACCTTAAATTTGTTTAGGCTGAGCTTCTTCAAATCTCCAATCTAGACTAGTAGGGTCTACCGAGTTTAGAAGTTAGTCTCTAAGGGCAGCTCTACCACTATAAACTCGTGCTACCACTTGTTTACGGATGACTTTAGGCCTCCAAACAATTTTTTCCTTAGGCGATCCTAGATGTATATCTACCCTTTCAAGGTTTTCCATAAATAAAAATAATTAAAAAGTTTAAGTGTTGCCCTGTAACGCCTTCAACAACCTCTGCCCATCAAAAGGAATTTGAGTAGGGCAATATCGATGGTAATTAAATAGCTCCCTCTCAAACTTGGTTGAAGGGAGGCACAACCCATACTCCAGACACTTCTCATGTACTACAAAGCGCCTCTCTAACAATAGAGGCACTCTCTCATCTTGCCATGGTAGCCGCACTTCTAAGCTAGAAAAATCCTCTATAACAAAATTACTTAGAACATAATTTATTGCGGTAGGTTTGCTTTTACTTATCTAATCGCTTGGCCCCCTATCATTCCCAAGCCTGTCAAACAAATCAATGACCTTTGGTAAGTGATTGTAAGGGTAAACATCATGAAGAATGGCCTCTATGAGTTCTGTCCTATCAAGCTCCTCTAGTACCCTTCTTGACTCCTCGTCTAATTCTACCAGCATAGATACGAGCTCTTCGCCCTCGTTCCTATCACTCCTAGTTGCTTCAGAATTTGGAGTTGTTAAGTTATACTTTAATGTGTCAATAGGTGTCTCATTTAAATTTGCTTTAAAATCAATCAACATTTTCAAGAAAGGATGGAAGCGAAAGACAAATGAAGAATGTGAGAAACTTGATTGATAAAGAAGAAAGTCGAAGAGAAACAGCGTATTTGCAATTGCAATAAAAGACCAAAATGTTCAAGTCATGAAAAGTATTTGCTCGACCTTCATTGGGGGTATTTATAGGCTTAAGGCCTAAGAGAGCATTTTAATGGTTATGGGGATCCATATGGCTATAATCCCTCTAATGCATTATGATGTAGACACGTAGTGATGGTTTCAATTGGATGGCTACAATCAAATGACAATACGGTTGCAACTGTAGCATGCTTGCGCAAACATAATAACCATCATGTGGCATTAACTGCGCTTTAGATACATACGCTAACATAGGGATTTGAAAAGGTTAGCTTCTTAAGGAAGCTTGACTAAGGTCCCTTCAACTTCTTCACTTGCTCTAGCACCTCTTTAGCACGACAACTCAGGAAGCCTTCACACCTACACAAACAGGTCAGCTCAACTGCACCTGGGTAACCTCAACCCTGACCAACATAATTGCATGCCACCTTTATTAGACCACCTCCTCAATGCAACAACCCTTCTTGCTTAAGGAGGTTGGTCCTTTTAGTCTCCTACTTGATTCTTAAGTATCCAACTAGGCCTAAAGTACAGTCAGCTCAAATTGCTCTCTAGGGTATCTCCCTAAATCGAACTCTAGTTATGCCATGTCAGCCTTTCCTCCTTAGATGTTATCTTGTCTCCCTAATGCTACAAATCACCAAACTAGCATGAACGCTTTAGGCCTAGCTCAACCATGTTCTTGATGAGCCTATCCATTCCCTCTCCTTGCTACCTCAACAGTATTGAGATTGTGCTATAGGGTAGGTGAGGGGCAACACAAGTGCTAATAGGACATTTTGGACATAGACTCATCAAGCCCGTATCGACCTACCTAGGCTTATGGCCTAGCTCAACTTAGCAATAATCAACCCCTACTGTCCTACAAGCCAACCTTAGCCCAAGCCTACTTAACAGCTAGCCCAATTACCATAGGTCTGCAATGACTAATAAATAACAAGATAAGGCTTGAATGGATAGTAACAACCATTACCCAACAAATCTAGATCACGTTGGACTGCATGCTTCCATTACCTATAATATGTGGACATGCCAAAGTGCTAATCTACGTTCCTTAATTTCCAACCGCCTTCCTCTATAAATACTAGTTAACATCCCAATGTTAAACCACTTAAACTTTTTGTGCGCTTAGCCTATTCTACAGCATTCTTGCATCCTCACTCTCTTCATGTAACTTTAGTATCGGAGTGATCACGCTAGACAATATCCCGCCGTCTCTCACCATGTCTTATTTTGCAAGCTTCCCAATCAAGAGCAAAGCCTAACTTTCCTAATACTCTACCAGTAGAATCATGTAGACAACAATATCTAATTAAATTTTTACTTGTTAAATATATTATCTCTGTAATCTTTAATATAATATATGTAATGAGAAAAGAAGTCAAATCCAGAATAGGCTTTGAATATAATATTCGAAATGTGTACTCATTAGGTAAAATTAGGGAGAGATTATCATAAGATGATTTCAAAATGGTCAAACTGATGGACTGTTAACTCATGTATAATAGTTTCTCTCTTTTTATTCCCTTCATTTCTTTTAAACACGAAAACAGAACGTATAGCGTTTCGTGTCGAACATAGTTTCATATGTACAGATTCTGTGATTCTTTTGGTTGAAAAATTGTATAATATGTTGCACAACAATAGAAATTATTTTCATTTATAAACCGATGTGATCTTGTTGAAACCAATAATCGATTGCCTATACATTTTAATTAAATATTCATTTATTAAAAGAATCTCTAACTTTAAGATCTCTATAAGGTCTTCAAAGTACTACATCACTATCTTACGATTCATAAAATCCGAGAGTTCCTTGGCATTTTCTAAAGCTTTTGTGGATCCCACTCCTTTGTTACTTTTAACCAATACCCTTAATATTTTATTCAAGCTAAGTGTAAATAATAGTTAATAGAAAAATGGTCTGAAGTGCTTAGATACAGGGAACCGTGACAAGGTTCCTACATTAAAAATGGTATAGAAAGTGAGCTCCTTGCCATTCGAAATTGCATGAAGGAGCGTATGTTAAAATGGTCTAACAAACAATAGTTCATATTAGGAAAAAAAAATGAAAAGAAAAAAACAGTAATTCTCTATTATGTCTACTCAGGAACATTTATGATAAAGTCTCTAAGATAATTCAGTATGACTAGTATGATGATAAATATATCTTATAGATGACAAAGCAAACACATCATTGCATCTAAAATTGATTTTGGATTGATATATATTTAGATAGAAATGTATGCATATATTTCATAGTTCATACTAATTGGTGCCCATATTTGAATGGGCACATCGGGATCAATCCATCAATAGAGAACATCGTTATGTTCGGCATTATCATACTTACTTCTCTACGTGAATAATTTTCTGTAATTCCTAAATTTGAGAAATCCGCATAATTTTATGCGTAGGCAGTGGGACTTCAATAATGCCGTTAAATGTAGACTGATATAACGTCCTGAATGATTAATTTGGTTATTTTAGATATAGCATGAAGGGTAAAGAAGGTGAAATGAATGAACACAAAATGAGTAAATTATGTTGACCATATTTATAAACTACATAAATAATACTGATATCCTATTTTTTAAAAAACTTATACTTATCCCAGTTGCTTTGGCCTATTAGAATGTTCACGTGGCATAAATGATAAAAGGTCATCGCCTTATCAATATTATTTATTATTTTATTTAAGTAGTATAACTATATTTATATTTAATCACTTGAAAATAAAAGTTGAAAATAAACTTAAAAAATTTTTAAAAAAGGAAAATTGATATATGTATATACATACACATATATTTACAAAATATGTGTATATTATATATATAAATTACATAAATAAATTAATTAATCAGAATTTGATAAAAATAAAATAAAAAGTTAGAAAATTTGAGGGAAAAAAAAAAATGAAAAAACATAACAAGCGGTTTGGTGGATGGGTATCATGAGCTCCCAAACGTGGCCGCCAACCATCCTCTACCTTTGGGTGACCACCCGCTATTGAAAGTGAGTCATACGACTTATGCTTAGGGCCCGGTGGTAGGTAGTCTACCAATTTAAAGGGTTGTATGACCTCCTAAAGTACTGGATGGTCGCCTACCATCAATGAAGGGAAGAAAAAAAAGGACTCGGATTAGCCCGTAGCTTAGTTTTTGTCTGCTCTATTGTCCATAGGCTATAGTTCAAAGCTCTGTACATTCGCTACAGCATCGGAGCTCGGCTTTTGCTTGGATGAATAGCTCGGTCATCAGGTTAGAGAGCTCGGACCTACTGTCATGTGAAGCCTGGTTCTCTACTCTTGCACTCAATTCAACAACTTGGGTTTGTTGTTTTGCTTGCTCAACAAAACTAGCTTGGCTCAAATGCATCTCATCCAGCTTGGCTCTACTGAACTCAAGACAGATTGGATCAGGTGTGTGCGAGAGTCAGCTCGCATTGGTTAGCAAGAAGTGCTCCGGTTTAGATCTCTTAAGCTTTTGATTGGGGCTGCTGTCCATGGGCATCTTGGATAAAGCGCCATTTCGGTGCTGTTGTTGCTACATGTTGAAGCATGACATCGATTGAACTCAGTTTAACTTAAATGATTGTCAATGGCTACCCGAGTGACAAATCTAATTGCAGCTCGAGCGAGTAAAGTTTTGGACAAAAGTTGTTGTTCTGAGCATAGCTTGCTAGTATAGCTCGGTATGTTGCATGCTTAGTCGAGGTTTGCTATGAAGTTGACGACATGGCTAGCTAAGTGCTTGTGTTGAATGAAGCTCGGCTCTTATAGCGAAGAGTTGATTGGTCAAGTATTGCTTCGTTGGAGTTTGCTCGGTATGTGTAGATGAATTGTATACACTACCATGGCAGCTCGACTTTGGCGTTAAAAGCAGATCAGACTCAAGTCAGGTCCGTAGAGGTCGTGTCAGCCGTGGTTGCATTGATGGGAAAAAAGCTCGGGTCAAGTTGTGATGTCATGCTCGGCTAGGGATTGTAAGTAGGCCAAGTACGTGACCACGAGCACTAGCACGAGCACGAGTGTGAGTACGATTGAACTTATTTCGTAGGCTACCTAAGTAAGAGTATGAGTGGGCTTGCACTCGGGCATGCGAGCACGGTCATGCCAATCACAATAAGGTTGTTGGGCTACTTAGCCATGAGCATAAAAACATGTGGATAGCACATTAGGCCTCTTTTTTTTTTTTTAATGTAAATAAAAATGATATTTCAAGTATTTTTAATTCAATGGTATATTTGATGTATTAATTTATTCATTTAATACATTAATTAGTTGATTCTTCTTGTTGGAATTATACTAGTTAGTGTAACTTATATGTAATTTTAAAATTTAAATAATATATTACATTAAGAAAAAGTGAATTTGATGTAATAATTTATTTGTTTAATCAGTTCATTTTTTATTGGAATTATATTATACCAATAAGTATAACATGTACATAATTTCTAATTTTAAATATTATATTAAATTAAAAAAGAATAATAATTAGTGTAATTTCTTTATATCATTTTATTTAACCAATCTACTTGTTTTAATTTGAATAAGCAAGTTAAGCTTGAGTAAGATATAAATGAATGGTTCAATAAATTAATATACTTAATTTATTTAGGTAGACCTATTTTAAATTAAAATTTGAATTAATTAAGTCCTTTAAACAATACTACATTCATGAATCAAACTAGCTAAATATTATATGAAATCGAATTATTAGATTAAATCAACATAAATTGTATGAACTTGACTTAAAGCGAGTACACTCAGACTTGTACAAGTTCATTTGGTTAGCCTAAGGTCAAAACACATCCTTAAAGTAGAGAGATAGAGACTTAATGTAATAAATAGATGGGTGTAAGTACAAATTTAATTGTTAGAAGATGTAGATCAAATTTAAGAAAGCATAAATGAGCCAATCAGTCACAGAATTAATATGTTAGAACGTTGCACCCATCATTATACTTCGATGAACACCCTGCTCATTCACCTTAAGGTCCAACATATCTTCATGTTGAATCTAATAACTAATGCCTTTGCTTGTAAGAAACAATGTAATTAATCTTTCGATGTACTATTGTACTTTGAGACAGGTGTTAAATTATATTTAAAACATATTAATTTAATACCAAGTAATTGAGTTGACATACCTAAAGTTTGAAATCTCCAATAATATATATATACAACAATTTAGCAAAATTAATATTTATCATGGAATGGAACAAAATGTGCTTCAATCAGTACTCATCATTGTCATCATTAATCCATCGCATCTCCTCTCCCTTTTCCATCACCTAGAATGATCGTACGACTTCATCATCTTCCTTATGGCAAAAATTGATTCCACACCCCCTTGTCTCCTCTTATGGGCATCCCTTCAATCCTTGAGCCACATAGTAGCTTCAACAGCTTCGACTTTGAGCCGAAGGTGGTGAGGGCTGAGGACTTACCTGCTTGAGCTAAAAGCCAATGCAAACAACACCGTTAAAGCCGTAGCCCCCCAAACATCCCTTACAACAATTGATAAGATAGGTATCATATGGGATTTTGTCGCCTACTACTCAAGGACATCCACATGAGCCTCATTTTCTCGCAAGTGTTGGACTTGGTAAACCAATAGTTCATTGAAAGTTTCATCGATAATGTTACTGGTACTCCTCGAACTCTGGCTTATCTAGGTGATCCACCTGCTCTTCTTTATAGCCGTAGCATGAGAACTGCTGGTCTAATCATTGGATTAAGATAGTTGAGACGAAGGCTACATTCTATCCTTATGATAAAGGAACAAGGATTTGACTATGCTCTTAGCTTTTGTGTTAAGCCTTGCAGCTTCAATCGTAGCATCTTCTACGCTAATGTTTCGATGAAATTCCTTTAGCAAATTATAAGTACCATGGAACTTGTAACATGGATATAGTATTATGGCAACATAAAACAAGAGAGAAGATAGGCAAAAGTACGTAAGCAATTTACCCTTCATTGTTGTGACGACAAGAAAGAGCAATAGCTCATCTGTAAAGTTTTCCAATATATAAACAATATGGACAAGATTTGGGAGTACGACGTTGCTAATAGGATAATAGTAGCCAGATAGAGTCATCATTGGTTAGATGAAGGCACTCAGAAACTTGCACAAGCTGCTCGTTTTCTTCCAATCCACCATACAAATTTGACTAAGCTTGAGGTCTTGGCTTACTTTCTAATGGATGTGGGAGTTGTAAAAAGTGGTCAAGGCCTTTCAAACATATATTACCAATTAATAAAGTATTTAGTATAAAGTATTACCATAAGGTAAAAAGAAATCATGTCTCTAAATAAACGTTAGGACCCATGAATGTAGTAATAATTTTAAGTAATGCAAATTGCTAACTTTCAACGATTTGTCTAACATCTCATGTGTAAAATTCCATCATGTGATGACGTCGTGCAGTAGGATGAATAACTTTTGGTTTTAATTTTAGCAATAATTGGTACACTTTAAGTGTTTTTGTTTGCTATGACAAATACAATTTAAAGCAAACTAGATTTTGATAAGGTGATCCATTATCCTACAAGCATTCATGTTGTCTTGCATTACAAGATTTAGAATGTGGCACATGTAATGGCTTCCCTTCACAAATAAGGTTCAGTTGCTGTTTCAATGGTCATATCACTACTGTATTTATGGATGCATTATCAAAGGTGATATTGAACAACCTACAAATTTCGTAGGTTCAAATATTGTCTAAGATATAGATGCGATTGCCAAACCCATGTGAGCGTCCAAAAATAGCATGAATGAGATAATCCGCTTCTGCGCCATCAAATTTTTATCAATCTAATGTGCCGTGACAAACATATAATTGTTATCAATGTCGATGAGTGGTGACTTCCATATGTTAGATGTAAAAGAGACGCTGTAAAGAAAAACAAAGATAGTAGGAATAATAAGAAAACTTTAATAATAGTAAACCAAATAATTTTAAGGGAAAGATTCAAATTCTTATTACTTGAATTCGAGACTATGTAGCTACGCTTTTAACTATTTGCGTTTATACAAGAATAATTCAATCATTTCATTTCGTAAGGTTTGCTGCCCTGCATGCTTATATTCTAGTTGCAATGAGCCTGATGCCCATTCTCCAAAATCTTCACGGCCCACTACATTTAACGATATATCGACAGTTACCATCATCTGAATGAAAGTTTCTTATGCCTCCTTTTGGTTGAATATAAATAGTGTGTCACTTTCCTCAATAGTTGATGAAGTTCCTATTGATCGAGCATTTAAGACTCTAACTAATGGTTCATTTTTCTTTTGATGCATCTTTAAATGTCACGTAAGATGGCTTGTTCTTGACTTGGATTTTCTGGATAAAGGTTTGTTGAATGTCATACACCTAACAACATCTTCTTTGGCTATAACAACAAAATAATTCCAAATGTTGCTTGTCTACCTCCTCCATCTTCTAAAGGAACCCTTGGCCACGGTAGAACCAATATTGCTTAGTGATCTCCTACGTGGCTAGGTCTGCGAGGGGTCTTTTGTGAAGTCCTCCTAATCATAATGAGATAAATATAATTACAATATGTTCGGTTTCTTAATTCACAAATGATATCTATACCAACTATAGACGTATATTCACTTTCACTGATGATAGACATTTCCAAAAGACACATACCACATCAAAATCCTTATAGTCATCCGCATTTCCACTAGCCATAGAAGGTGGTTGTTGCATTACGAGTGAAGGGATGTCCCCATTCGAATTAGCATCGGGAACAATAAGAGCGATAGTAGGTAGATACCTGGGGATTGGTTGTCTAATGGTATTCAATAAATGTATGTACCCCTGACTAAGATTCCCTTGACTGAAGATTTGTGAATCATCATATTCATTAATTGTTGGCAAGTTATTATAAGGATTTCCATTTCCACTTCCACTTCGTTGCATTGTTAAACATAAGTAGATAAAGATAAGAGTTTGGAGAGTAAAGATTAGAGAGGGTAAAATTTCTAAGAAACTTGGGAAATCAAATAAAGGTAATGTTAGGTTGAATGTAGCCAATCTAAGTGGTACAGTTTGTATTTATAAACCAAAGGAAAGGGAGAGGCTGCCAAAGGCTAGCATGGGGACATTAGATAATGTCCCCACATTAGCTACAACGTAAGGACGTTGTAGGCCCAATGTTGGGACGTTGGTCCTAACATCCCAATGTTGGCCTCCCATAATGTGCCAACGCTAAGCTTCTCATGCAAAAATTTTTCCTTAAATAGGAAAGCAACATAAGCATGTTGCATGGAACATGCTAATGTTATTAACTTGCACAAGACAAGAAACCTAAAATCTGAATATTGGCCTACAAGTACACATAAGCATAACTACCAATCTATTTATATATTTTTCTAGTTTGTGTTTACTGAATTCTATTTCTCTAGTAAACTAACCTAGTCAACCACCTCGAGCTCATCATTTTCCATATCCTCATTAGTTGGCAATTTTATGATAGACAGATCGTTCTATTCTTGCATCATTACCAATTTTTCTCCTGTAGCTTGGTATAACTACAAATGTTGGGAAAAGTGACTTGTACCTCTACTTGGCTTGTTGGCCAATCATACGTTGCACGTAAGACATTTTGCAACATCTTACCCTTGTATTTCAACAAAAATTTTCCAAATGCTGCTTTTCTCCCAATGTTTGGACATGGAAATATGCAAAAAACTAATTAGTTAGTGGTACTAAACTGAAGCTTGAAATAAGGATAAGCCAAAATCTGTATAAATCTACATACATATGTCGAACCAAAAAAATGAGAATGAGAGAGAGAAGTGTCACTACTTTAATACCAAATAGATATAGAGAAATCATATTTATCAATTGGTAATGCAAGTTGAGGCATAGCTATTTATAGGATTGGTCTCGTTACAGATTGTTCTTCAGTTAGACCCTAACGTGCTTACGTTAAACTCAATGTGGCTTGAACATTGGGCCGATGTGCCCATGTTGCAAACAATAAGCTCAAAAGACATTGTTTTTTTTAAACCATTAGAGCACAACATAGGCACATTATAGCCTCAAGGGCCTTTGTTTTTTACTGTTGGGGCTATAATGTCCCCACTTTGTGGCCCAATGTTGGTATGTTATAGCTTAAGCAATAAAAAAAAAAAGAAAATGATTGTTGGGGTTGCAACATCCCAACTTTGGGCACAACATCAGGATGTTGTAGCTTGGGGAATGGTTATATAAAGCCATTCTTCCCTCGCAACATTTCTATGCTCAAAACAAATGTACCTACATTTCAATATCCACAAACCACATTCACCAAATCTTTTATTTCACTTTCTTAGTTATTAAATCCCTACCTAGCCCAATTATCATGGAATCCTCCTCTCACGCGCGAACTAATAAAAGCAAACGTTAAAGTAAATATAAGAATAAATGTGCTTGATCTTGTTCTCCCATACCCCCCTAGCAGCTTCGATTAATACCCACGCGTTTGATGAATACCTTTTAATGACCAAAATCAATGACCAATTCAGTCATGATTTCTACTGGTGATATGTTATTGTCCCTCGGTCATACAACTGAGATGCGTTGGTTGATGTTGGTAACTTTCAAGAGCTGCTTGAATGAATGGGCCTCCAATGGTTGTTAGACTTGGATAATGATACATATCCCAACTCAGTTCACATATTTTATTCGAATTTGACAACCAAATTAGCTTATGAAAGAGATGACAATGATCCATGGAATGTCAATGATATTAGTGTCGACTATATCTCCACTTATATGTTTGGCCGAATTTTTACGAATTAGCCAGAATACATAAATGACTTGTTACAGCTTCCTTCCGACGTGACAACTCCAAGTTTAGAAAATGGAATGCTACAGGAGCTTTCTTTTAGGTATTCAAACTGCTCATATGTTAAGGTGAGAATATTGCTAAGCATCTTAGGCACCTGAAGTCCAATGATCTCCTCATCATGGCACAACTTCTCCATCATATAATTACCAACTCTATCACCTTACCCCCCAATACCTCATTTTTTTTCAAAAGAGGATTTGTAACTTATTAACTCTATCCTCTATAGAAAACAAGTCGATGTTGGGATCATCATATGCTATTGCATGATGTGAATACATGTACAAAAGGACAATCAACTAAGATACGAACACTTCATCTCACACATGCTTGCATCCGAAGGGATTGATTTGGATGGATACGCATATAGTAGATTAAAGCCATTTAGAATAGATAGGTTGAAGCAAAAGCTTCACATCAAAAGGAATGAAGAGACATAGGAGTGATATAGGGTTAAACAAGGGCAACATCAATAGTAGCAAGTACACCATCAATAAGAAGAAGATGATGAGCTTCCTCTTGATGTACTCTTCGATTGGTAAGGTTGGTGGAGAGGGATGGAACACGAAAAAGCACACAAACATTAAGAGGTGCCTGGATCAAATGTTCCCTTTAATATGCAACAAATGCACTAGCGTATGAGTCAAACATACAAGAGGGATATGGCTAGATCTACAAGGAAACAAGAGATGTACGAAATGATTAGAGGATATAGGACCGATCTCTAAGAGCTTTAAGAGGTATAGCAACAATAAGGCCAACATATTAAGGAAATATGGTAGCACTAGCAAGCATACTATCGGTTTGTAGGCTTCATCTTTTCACCTCTACAACAACCTCTCCTTAACAGCGATCGAGGACAAAGACAAGGCTTATCATCAACTTCTCTACGTATACGATGGAGAAATTTAAGGTTTTTATTTTTCTTTTTAGGTTTTTATTGAACATCATGTTAGTCACTAATGAAAAGGAAAAAATTTAATTTCTAATAAAATGTCCTTAATCTAATTCTTCTTATACCTTTTGAATTTTGATTTTCATTTTTTTCCTTTTTTTATTTTTTCATTAATTACATATCAATTATCAAGTATAAAACGTATACTAAATACACTACGTATATATTGTATTATATGGATAAGATTTATATTACTTAATAAATATATCATTATATCTATACCAACTAACGTATTTTTCCTAAAAAATAATCTAATTCAAATTTAACGACAACCATTGCCACTACTATTGACCACTACTGCTATTACCACTACCAACTGCCAACAGTGCCACCATCGAACACCAACATCGCCACCAACTACCACCATAGATTACCTTTGCTGCCACCTAACACTATCGCCGCTACTAACTAAGTAATTGCCGCTACTAACCAAGCAATCGCCATTACCACCAACTACGACCACTACCATTGACTACTACCTCTACTACAGACAACCATAAACCACTAACGTTACCACTAACCACCAACTCCACTACCGTCAACACTGATCACCACCATTACTGCTATTAAGCACTACTGTCGCCACCGTACACCACCACCGATTACTACCATCACCATTAACCATCGCCATTACCAATTACTACTGTTATTATGAAAACCCACCAACTACCAATGTTACCACCACCATCAACCACAGTCACCACCAGAAACCACCATTGCTACCATCAGCTCTTAACCATTACTAACCACTTCTACTAGCACTGCTACATCCACCATCAACTATTGTCAACTCCGACCAGCACAATCACCACCATGACTATTGTGCCATCAACATCACCATTGCCGCTACAATCGCCTACGTTACTATGACACCTCAAAGTGGTAGAGTCATAACAGTCCTACCATACGAACCATTCTAGGATAGAAGCTAAGCTTTTAGTCGTTATCATAGACTTGATTTACATAAGGCATTCATAACTAACTCATTTTAAAGTAAACAATTCACAAATTAAATAAATTATCTACCTAAGAAAGTAAGACAATATAAGTATATTCACTAAAATTCAAATATTACAATAATGTTTACAAGATTTCGTTATAATATATTTCCTAAGCAATGTAGTATCTGAAAGTAGAAAGTGCTAAAGTAAAAACTAAAACTTTAAAACTATATCTATTCTTTAGATATATTTCCTTACTCCTTAGGATCAAGCAATCGGTAGCTTTAAGTTAAATATAAGTTGCTTGTTAGCTAGCGTTTATAGAGATGTGAACAATCACAGCTCAATAAGTTGGGATGGAGACTTAAAACTATACGGCAATCACAGACAAGGTTATCAACCAAATTAGTTAAATGCTATGCATATATAAGCAAATACCATCATACGATGTTGCCTAATCTGTCATGAGATTAGAGAAATTACACTCGCTCTAATACGGGTTAAGGAATTTCTATTAATACAACCACTCACGGCCAAACCCAAGCTTGTGCAATTAAGACATTATTCTTCCTACGATTACCTTTGAACCATTACCTTCACTCTTACCGCGACCTCCTCACCTGTTACTTAGTTCGACTAAGGATGAAGAAGGGACCAATTATGCCATCCAACATAATTCCTTTTAAAGGAATCGATATTTTGTCAAAGAATCTTAATATTCCCTTAATTGGTTACGATGCAAATCTGATTTAGAATTATAAATCATATATTTTGTTAAATTTGGTTTAAACTATTCAATCATTTCAAACAATTCATACAATTACAAACCAAAACAACAAACTAGAATCATAGCATCACTTAAAAACAAGCACATGCACATAGCCACTATCTAATAAGCATAATTAAGTACAATTTCAAGCTTTCGAGTACTACAAATTAATACTTTGAAATACAATTATGTATTAACCCTAACTTACTTGAACTCCTTGCTTGCTCATTTGAGGTGCAACTCGTACTGGCCATCGCTAAAAATCTTTATAATACAAATATTGTTTTAGTGCATGTATATAACTATCTCGTATAAACTTCATTCTATAGTTAGTTTATGTTATCTCTAGCTTAAGGTTTTTAGTATACTTAATTATTCAAGTTTTTAAGTCCCTTAAAGTTATTCCTAATTTAGGTTGAGTTTTGATGTAGTTTTGAAGTCAATTTTTAAATTTGGTTTTTAACTCAGTTTTTTATTAGGGATTTTATACGTAAATTCTAGAAAATCATTCTGAACCATAATGTGAAATAATTACATCATTTTTTAATATCCTAAATATCGTTTTTTGTTTCTAACCAATATTCTAGTCTATACGGTACATTATAATCCTCATTTAACTATTAAATTTACTCTCGCTATGAGAAAATTTTATATTTTTTATATAATTACCCTAATTTAAGTTTCCTACCAAGTTTACTACATATTTCTATTATTGGTATAATATTAATTTTAACCAAATATTTTCCTGCTTATCAATTTCTTATACTTACATATTCACCTAATATGTACATAATATACACATCTAATAATCCCATAACTTCAAATATTATCTCTTAACATCAATTAACATCTCAAAAATACCTATATTCATCCTAAATCAAAATTTGTACCTAATTACGCTAAATTGTATAATTAGCTTAAAATATACTATTTTTACCTATTACATATATTACATAATTCCCTAATAATTACATCTAACATCATAAATGCTACCAATAGCATACTCCATCAAATTTCAACATCTTAAAACGTATGATTATGTACTAAATTAATAATTATCTATTTAATTACCTAATTAGTCTAAAATTACCTATTTTATGCATCATTTAAGGCCTAAAAATTATCTAAAAATTTTGAAAATTCATTTTTAAAAAAGGGCTTTATAGTACTGCTTTATAACCCTTAAGAGTCTACACAAAAAAATTTGAGCCTAAAACTATATTCCTAAGGTTATTTATTTCTAATTTGAACAAAGCTTAGGTTCACACGGTTTCGTAAGAATAGTACATTTTTAGACACAAAATCATCAAACTAATTTTTTTTTCTAAATCTATATACTTAAAAACCTAAAAATACCAAATTTCACAATTTTCTAAGCATATTTAGTATTTTAAAAAAATATGAAAAATCGAAAGAAAGATTGGACTCACTAAAGTTAGTGGCTCTGGTTGCCGGCAGCTGCCGTAGCCTTGTTGGCTAATCTAGGCACTACCACCACCATATAATGGTGGTGGCCGTCTACTCTCAGGTTGCAGTCAGGTTGGGAATCTCCTTATATGTCCTATTTGTACTATAATTTTCTAAATTTTTGTAAATTTAGTTTCTCCTCTTTCCTCTCTCCTCTCTATTTTTTTTTCTAATTCCTAACTATTCGAAATGAGGAGTGAGAGTGATTTTCGGAATTTATAGGGCTAGTTTGATTTTTTCCTTCTAATTTTCACTTGACATTTATCCCTTATTCTCTACCAATTTACTTTTTGTTTATCTTAATTTAATTAGTTGCTTTTATTTACTTAATTCCAAGTTACTACACTTCAATTCTGAATAATTCTATATTTTTCTTTAATTATTCATGCATTTTCTTTAATTAATTAATATTATTTTGGAATATTTCGCATATTTAAAGTAATTTCGCGTACTTTTACCTCTATGTAAATTTATATATGGTATAAATAAGTATTCCTAAATATTATTTAAGTTATTTTATAATTTTTAGTGTGCATATAATTTATCTCTATTGATTCGTTAGTTATCGGCTCGTTTTATACGTTTCAAATAAATAACGGGTAATATACATATATTTCAATATTATAATAATTAATTATTTTATTATTTATTTCCCTAAATCCAAACTCATGGGATCACTTTTATTAATATTCCTAACTTCGTCAAAAAATTTGGATTGAATTGAATAATTTGCTCGATCGTCCTAAATTCTATGAATCAAACCTCAAATACCTGATTGTAGATCTTTCAGTCACAATGTCGCCCCTGCCACCACAACTACCACCATCGCCAACGCCATCATCACCACCACCAACACCTTTACTACTACCAACATTGTCGTTTTTGTAGCTAACTACCACCACCACTTTCACTGTCATTATCACTAGCATCATACATATTAGTACGTGCAGATAAATGCGTAATTAGTTTAATGTATTAATGCATAATAATAACAATAATATTTTTTTTCTTATTTAATTTTTTCAAATGGTAATATATTCCTAAATTAATGTATTAATACATACTAATATTATAATATGCGCAGAAAACTATTCAAGGAAAAATCTACAATTCAAAATTATGTATATGCCACAAATTACTAAGCCCATTTACAAGCATGTGAGTAGCACAAGAATAAATGAGTGATACACAAACAAGCATGGGAAATAAATGGGCCATAAGCATGTGGGCCCTAAGTATGCGAGTGTCACGGGCAAAATTCCTCTCTACGCTCTCATACGGCACTTAGTGCTCCTGATCACCTTAAGGAAGGCTAAGTTCAGCCTAAAAACCACACACACAAAGCTTAGAGAGAGAAAGTAGAGAGAAAGACTCTAATTATCAACTAAAGTCCACTTAATGTCTAGATGCTTGCAAATGAGGGGAGAACCCCTATATATACAAATGGCCTTATACAATGGATGGCCGAGATTTGTTTAATCTAGTGGTTACAATTGAATCTTACTTACCTACCTACCTACCTACCTACCTACTATTATACATTGAATCTGGACAACTTTAGAACCTGCTTATAGCCTTCTAACTTTTAGAATCTTCCTTAAGTTTAGGTTTAGGCCTTTCTCTTTTGATAAGTCATAGGAACCTCTTATATATATATCTCTTTTGTCTTGTCTCCTATACTCTAAATCATGTTGGGCGTATCTTAGGGGCCTTAGAAAATTAACCTGTGATATTCTCCCCCACTCAATCCAACGATGTCCTCATTACGGCTTACTTCTTGAATTCTAATCCACTCAATATCTTGACGTTAGTTCTCTATATATGCCCATATCATGGGAATGCTTGACAACCTCCTTTCTTGAAGCCCAATGTAACTCCTTGCCCTTTTTAGTCTTAACCTTAGTTACTAAGGTTTTGTCCAGCTTTTCCATATCTATTGGGTTTGAACTTTATGGGATATTATCAACTGTTCTTTCCTCCATCTCCCTTACTAAAGTCAAACTAGCTCCTTTCATCAATGTTGACTCTTCCTTTGTGATTTGCATTAATGTAATAAGCCTTGTCGCTTGTCCTGTCTTCCTACTTATTGGAACTATGCATTGAGAACCTTGATTAAGACAACAAATGCAATTAGAATGAAGAACAATGATGGCATCATTCATATCCAAGAAGTCCATGCCAATAACAAACTTAAAATCATCTATAGGGATGACTTCAATATTCTCCCTTCCCCGCCAATCTTCGATGTTGAATTCCACATTCTCAATAACCCCATAAGTTGGGAGTTCCTTAGACTTAACAGTCTTAAGTCGGGCTTTACTCCTTTCAACCTTTAGCTTAAGCCTAGAGGCAACATCCTTTGAAATGAACAAATATGAGGCCCCCGTATCCACCATAGCATTTATCTTCCTCCTTACCACTTTGGCTTCCACATACATTAAACCTTTTTTCTCTTTCATAACTTGTGACTTCATGGCATAGAGAAGACGAATGGCACCTATTTTGGACTGTAACAAAGAACAGATAAGGCAGGTCACTAAATGGGTCCAAGTTTGCAAAAAGCTCGAAAAAGGATTAATGGGAAAAGTGTGAAAAGGGAAAAAATGAGGAATAAAATAGTAAGCAAAACCCACAAACAACTCTAGAGGATATGATGCATTAATGGAACTTCCAAGGACTTATAGTATAATTCGATATGATACACAAATTAGTCTGATGAGGTTACTCACCATCTAACTTTGCTTAAGAGAAATGATAAGAGTGATGATAAGAGTAAATAAACAGTATTTACACAAGGAAGAAAAATACTCAAAAGTGTATTAAGAATGATCTAATCTCCATTACAAGTATAAGGGTATTTATACCCATAAGTTAGGGCAACTTGCCTAAAAAGGAAAAGACAAAAGGGCATTTCCTAAAAAAGTAATGTACAAAATACAAAAGGGTAAAAATAAATATACAAGAAAAACAATCATTAATGCAACGAATTTTACACATAATACTGTACACATAGCAATGCTACATTGGCGAGGCCATTAGAAGATGCGAAAAAAGAAAAAAGTATAGAAAGATGGCTTATCCTAGCAGAGATGGCTTAGTTAGTCTGGACTCTCTATCTCGGCTTCTCAACAAGGAATATGCCGAGTAATTGGTCGACTCGGTGCTAGAGAGTAATCATCAACTTAGCATACTATAGAAAAATAGGTGATCATACGGCTTAGCATGAAGGGTAACTCAGCAAGAAAGTACTTAGCCTTGGCAAGAGTTGGTTGGAACAAAATGATTTATCGTGCCAGCCCCTCTAATCCTCGGGCTAGGTTGTTGGTCAGAGGTCTAGTAACCTAATTCCCATCATTCCCTTCAGGTTGTTTTGGATTTGAGATCAAATCCGAATGGTGTTTACTCAATTCTCCATCGGGGTGATATGGACTGAGGTCAGCAATGTTGAAGGCATCGGAAACCCCAGAGTTCTTAGGCAATTCTAACCTATAGGCATTACCATTGATCTTTTAGAGTATTCTGAGATGTCTTTCTACTCTTGCAGATAATTTGTTCTTCCTCATATTTAGGAATCGCTCCTTGCTAAGATGTAATCACATTAAGTCTCCTAGCTAAAATTGTTTAGTTGTTCTACCCTTAGTCTTTTCTTACATTCTTCTAGTAGCTTGGTTGATGTACTGAGTAACCTTATCATAGATGTGCTAAAGGGATTGTGCTATGAGATGTTCACAGTGACTTAGTATGTTGACATTATAGACAAGAATGTTGTCAAAGTACACTACAGTACACTTCCTTATGAGATGTCTTAGCACATGTCTCAGCACATGGTTCATAAGTCTCATGAAAGTGCTCAAGGTATTTGACAAGCCAAAGGGCATGACCATCTATTTGTAAAGTTCATATCGAGTCTTGAATAGCCTCATGCGGATTTGATGATAACTAGACTTAAGATCAATCTTGTTGAAAATCTTAACTCCACTAAATTCATCCAACATGTCTTCTAGTCTTAGGATTGAATACATGTATTTGATCATGATCTTATTCATAGCTTGGTTATCTACACACATTTGCTAAGTTCCATCCTTCTTCGACACTAAAAGTGCAGACATAGCATAAGGGTTGAAACTCTCTCTTACATAGCCTCTCTCAGCCTGCTCGAGATTCATTTGATAAGCTGGCTTATTCGATAATGTAACGCCAGGTACTAAGTCAGTATAATGCTCTATGTCTCGAGTTGGGGGCAACCCCTTAGGTAACTATTCTGAGAATAGGTCGGTATATTCATCTAGCAACTCCTTAACCTTCTGAGGTAACTCACCCTGCTCCTTCATTTCCAATAGTCGCCTGACAATAAGAAGGTCAGCTCATTAGCATTGATGACTTTTTAGAGCTCGGCTTTACTCATTATCAGAGCCTTCTTCAATTTGCAAGCAAGTTTCATCTACAACTTGTGAACTTCTCTCGGTAACATTAGGTTCAGTATAATCTTCTGGTCATCTTTCTCGAACATATATGTGTTCCTGTAGTCGTCATGTATAACTCTCCTGTCAAACAATCACAATCTACCTAGCAATATGTGGGAAGCACACATGGGTAATATGTCGTAGAGAATCCAGTAGAAGTAATTCCTTATAGTGATTGATAATAGTATTTGCCGAGTGATATATAATGCTCCTTGTTCACTCAACCAGTGCAACTTGTACGACCTCGGATGTGAAACAATTGGCAACTTCAGTTTTGAAACAAGATCGGTTGATACCACATTGGTGCAGCTTTTACTATCCACGATGAAGGTGTACATTTGATCATTCACCTTATAGGTGGTATGGAACAAATTCTCTCTCTACTCCTCCTCTCACGAAGGTTCTATATTCATAATGTATCGAACAACCATAAGTAATCAATCTAGGTCATCAGGAAACATGTCCTCTTCAATCGGCTCTTTCTCAGTAAGAACCTCCTCCTCCTTAGGTTCCTTGTCCGTACTCTCTACTTTGAGCTTCGAGATGTCTCCCTTGATGACTATTGTCCGTTAGTTTGGGCAATGAGTAACCATGTATCTGAACTCTTGGCACTTGAAACACTTGATCTAGCTAGTCTTCCTACCATACCCTTGCTCTTTCTCATACGTTCGGGTTGATACTACATCATTAGGTCGATCTTTTTGCCCGGTTTGGACATCAACCTTTCTGATCAGCTCGGTACTCGGCAAAGTTCAGTGACTTACTTATTCGGGTCAACTAATCAGCATCCCCACCGGTACTTGGCTCCTTATTTGCCTCTCTACTCGCTAGGTAATCCTAATAGTCTCATCCATGGTGTCAAATTGTTGGAGCTCTACAATGTCCCGAATGTCTCTTCTCCACCCAGTAATGAATCTTGAAACTGTTCGAGTTGGTGGCTCCTCTACTTCATAACATATCATAAGCATTTGAAAGTCTTGAACATACTCATCAACTATTCAACCTCCTTGTCTTAGCTCCTGAAGCTGAGTGAAAGTGTCTTGGAGATAAGTTTTCGGCACAAATGTGTTTCTAAGTATCCTCTTCATCTCTAGCCAAGTATTAATCTCTTAATACCCCTCTTGTATCCTCATGGCTTAAAAATTCTTCCACCACATGGTAGCATATTCGGAGAACTCAACAGTAGCAGTTCTTACCTTCTCATAATCCTCGTATTGACAATAATCAAACACATGCTCCACCTTCTTTTCCTAATCCAGATACTCATTAGCATTTCTAGATCCATTGAAACTCGAAATCCAAAGCTTCACATGGTCAGATGTTGTAAGGATTCGTACATACTCCTCTTCAAAACTCTTCTTCATCTTCATCAAGCTCTCTCAGGTTTATCCTTTGCCTTACTCGTCTACCAACTCCTCCACCTTGAACGGGTCGAGTTAGGTTTTGACCTCTAACAGGTTAAATAGCTTAGGGAGTGTTTTGCACGGCCTCAATAAGTTAGCAAGATAGTGCATGAACAACTCGAATTAGATGTACTAAGAGATTAGCTATCTCATAAAGTCTCTCATCAATGCTTTTGAGAGTTCCTTGACTTTACTATCATCCATAATGGACAACTCTACTGTCATCACCAGTACCAACATTCATATTTGGGTTTGGCATTTTTTCTTACAGATTCAAAGCTCAAGCAAATACTTTAGGAAATTAATGGTTAACAACACATAGTCAAATGAATACAGTAACTTGCTCTGTTTTACACCCGCAAAATAGAGTATAACAAAACTTTAAGAAGAACTAACTACAGTTCACACAAAACCTTCACTTTAATACCAAGATGTCGTGGACCACGACCAAAAACAGACAAGGTAAGTTGTTAGATGAGTCCAAACTTGTAGAAAGCTCGATAAAGGATTAATAAGAAAAGTGTAAAAAGGGCAAAAATGAGGAATGAAATAGTAAGAAAAACCTACTAACAACTCCAAAGGATATGATACATTAATGGAACTTTCGAGGACTCATGATACAATTCAATATAACGCACGAATTAGTCTAGTAAGGTTACTTGCCACCTAATCTTACTTAAGGGAAGGGATAAGAGTGATGCCAAAAATAAACAAACAATGTTTACGCCAGGAAGAAAAATACTCAAAAGTGTATTAAGAATGATCTAATCTTCGTTATAAGTACAAGGATATTTATACCCATAAGTTAAGGCAACTTGCTTAAAAAGGAAAAGATAAAAGAGCATTTCTTAAAAAAGTAATGTACAAAATACAAAAGGGTAAAAATGAATATACAAAAACAATAATCATTGGTGTAATGGATTTTGCACATGATATTGTACACATGGCGATACTACATTGGCAAGGTCGTTAGAAAATGCAACAAAAAGTACAGACAGATGACTTGTCTGAGCAAAGATGGCTTAGTTAGTTTAGGCTCTCTATCTCGACTTTTCGACAAGAAATATGCCAAGTAATTGATCGGCTCGACACTAGAGAGTAATTATCAACTCGGTATAATATAGAAAAATGGGCAATCATATGACTCAGTATGAAGGGTGACTCGGCAAGGAAGTACTTGACCTCGACAAGAGTTGGTTAGAACAGAAGGATTTGTTATGCCAGCTTCTCCAATCTTTGGGCTCGGCTACGGGTCAGAGGTCTGATAGCCTGATTCCCATCATTAACAAGCTTACCCTTGTCGTCTTCATCAACTTTGTTCATTGCAAGAAGAGCATCCAATCATTTTCTTTTTAGACAATCACAAGCATAATGTGGCCCATCACAAAAATATCACTTAAGTTGTTGTGTCTTTCTCTTATCTATCATCCTCCTCCTTCCCTTTAGAGAACTTGAAGATCTCCTACTTTCCATATCATTATCTTCTTCTCCTTCATTGCTTAGGGAATGCCAATCTTCCTCCTTTTGAAATTCTACCAGGCTCTCTGTTATGGCAATGGCTTTTGATATGGTCTCCACTCTACTATACTCCAACTCTAACTTAGCCTAAGGTTTCAAGTCATCTAAGAACATAACAAGAGCATCATCAGAGTTGAGGTCCGGTATCTTTAGCATTAGTTTTGAGAATTCTTGAACATATTGCTTCACACTAGCCTTTTGTTGTAGATGCCTGACTTTGACCTTGGCTTCTCTCCTCCAATTTTAGGGGAGAGAATTGATCTCATAATTCTATTACAAAGTGTAGCCATGAAGTAATCTCATTGACCCTCTTTCTCTACTAAATCAATGTTGTATCCTTCAGGTATAAGGCTGTCGTCCTTACTTTACTTCCATTATTAACAATCCCCAATGCCTTAAAGTACTATTCAACTCCCCACAGAAAATTATCTACTTCTTTTGCAGATCATGTTCCCTTAAAGTACTCAGGCTTCGATACTTCTACCCTTGTGACTGGTTGAATAGTTGCTCCATTAGTAATAGTAGCTCGGTATGCTGCCAGTTGATTCTTAAGGTCTTCGATCTCCTACTACATAGTGACGATGGTAGCACTAGTCTTTGCTTCATATGCTTTTTCCTTAGCTTCAAGTGCACCAATTGGTACCTCAAGGATACCTTCCTTTTCTTCAAGCTCTCCATCACTCTTCCTTAGTTCCTCTAAGGCTTGGTTTAAAGTTCCCTACAACTCACCTCAAAGTTCTTCCTCCAACCCATCCATAGTAGCTCCATAGTCATCTAGTTGCTCCTTAGCTTCAACAATGCTTAGCTCAACCTTATCCACTTGAGTAGCATAGGAATTCAACAAATCCTTAAACCTAGCCCCCTACTTGGTTATTCTGCTTTCCCTTTGGTCATCCTCCTCATTGACCATGGAGTTGTTGTTCTCATTTTCAAACGACGACATTCTCTCCTCGAAAGCTTGCTTTGATACCACTTGTCACGGATGAAATTCCTCTTGATGCTCCCGTGTGACACTTAGTGCTTCTGACTAACCTAAGGAAGGCTAAGTTTAGCCTAAAAACCAGACACATAAAGCTTAGAGAGAGAGAGTAGAGAGAGAGACTCTGATTATCAACTAAAGTCCACTTAATGTCTAGATGCTTACAAATAAGGGGAGACCCCCTATGTATACAAATAGTCCCATACAACAGATGGCTAAGATTTATTCAATTTAACGGTTACAATTGAATTCAATCTACTTACCTTACCTACTCTACTCTACCTATCTACTATTATACATTGAATCTGGACATCTCTAGAACATTTTTAAAGCCTTCCAACTTCTAAAATCTTCCCTAAGTTTAGGCTTGAGCTTTTCTCTTCTGATGGGTCATGGGAACCTCTTATATATATCTCCTTTGTCCTATCTCCAATTCTTAAGATCATGTTGGGCATATCTTAGGTGCCTTAAAAAATTAGCCCGTGACACAAGCACGCTAGGCTCGGCAAGCGAAAAGTATGAGCACGCTAAGCATGCAATTTTTAGGCATGCAAAGCATGTGAGCCGCTCATTTACTATGCCTACTTGGCCATGTTGTAAAGGCTAGTGAAATGGACAGCTGTACTCGGCAAATGAACTTAGTTGTTATCTTCGGCTGATCGTGGGACTTAGTAAGTCTTTCACGTATAGTGCAACACCGTAGGTATTAGTGTGTCCTCGGTCTCATTACTGTCATTAACAGCTCAGGTCTTTTCAGTTAAGCTCAAAAAATCTGCTCGGTGCTTGCTCGATGAAAGCTCAGATGTGATTTCTTCAGCTAGTGCTTGGATGTTGGCTGCAAATCTGTTGAGTTACATGCCTGGGAGCCCATACTTGCTGCTACTCGACTGGATTGAAAGTCAACTGCTCGGTGCTGGATGGTGTTCGGCTTATATAGGTGTTTGGTTACTACCTATCTTGTTTGTCTGCTGTTGTGGAGGTCAGCTCAGTCGGAAGGAGATCGGAGCTTAGATTTGTGAATACAGCCGCTCAGCTAGGCCATGTACAACTTGGTCACGCGTGGCTACTTGTAACTGACGTTTTTATTGTCGTTACAGCTTAGAACAGCTTTTCATCCGCTTTGGCGTATGGCAAGAGCTGCTTGGCTTGGGATCGTGAATAGCTTGGCATGTAATTGGAGAAAGTTGTCTCACCACAGCTCGTATAACTTTCTGAGGCTGCTCGGCAAGTGAGTGTCCTATTTGGACTTTGCTTGGCTATGAGACTTGTTATGGTTCGGATCCTCGTCCTCTGATTTGGTGGTCTGCTCAACCGCTGTTACTGCTCTGCAGTTACTTAATAGAGCTCGTATCCACCTATAAGAAGTGCTCGGTTGTTGGGTCTAGTCATGCTCCTTTTGAGTGTGAATGTGCTGGTTCAATGGTGTAGTGAGCTCCAACTAGGTGATCTTTGCAGCTGTCTTTAGGTCTGCTGTAGTCAAGTACTTCGTTGATCAACTGGGCCTCGTGTCGTACAGAAATGGAGCTCAGCTTCTATCATATTTTGCTCGACTCTATCTACTACATGGATGTAATCGAATCTGCTCATATGGAGATCGGTCCTCATGAATCTATCCAGAGGAACTTGGTTCAATTGGAGCTTCACATGATGTGGACCGGACATTTGAAGAGCTCCGCAAGAAGCTATTGCAGTAATATCCTTGGGTGCTTCGTTCAAATTAATTACGTTGCATGAGAAAAGAGCTCGGTTTTTGCCATTGCTCTTCATTTGAGCTGCAATTCTCTCTCTTTTCTCTCCTTTTTATTTTTTATTTTTTTGACATAGAAAAACCAATGAAAACATAGTCATCCTAATCATTCTTTGCACTGACCACTATTTGCGAATTTCTACTTGAACCAACAGTAGAATTTATAGAGTTGCTTTTATCATGCTTCCAAATGCCAGAATCTGGTGATGGCACTTTCTAGATAGCTGATGCAAAATTTATTGCACCACTATATGGAACTGAAGTGCTAGGCTTGAACAGAAGCTAGTTGCCCCCATCAGTACACTGATACGAATTTTCGCTATGTTGGAGTTCATCTCCACCGTTTTCCTGTGAACCATTCTGACCTTCTGGCGCAGAGAGTGCTAGAAGGTCCAAGGCACTAAGATGGGTACTGACAATGCCCTTAAGCTAAGATTTGCACTAAAAGCACCATCACTTTGAAGCACTAACCGAGTAAGCATTTCAATTGTCAAGTTCAAGTCACACCCACTAGCATAGTACTCTTCAGCAAGACTATCTGCAGCAACGTCAGGAAAATTCAATACGAAGAACTTCAAAGCACTTGCAGCAGCATCATTGGTGATTGCAAGATCTCCCGAAATATCATGAGCAAATCCATGTCTTGAGCTTCCATTGTATGGCATTGCCTCTACGGTGCCACCAAAACCCGATCATTGTTCACAAATTGCTTGCCCCAAGGCTGACTTGGGATATGCAGAAAGTTCATTGAATTGGTATTATCTACAAAGGCAGAATTAGATTGCTGAAGCCTCCCAGCATTTCTTCTAGCTCCCGGGCTATTTCCATTAACTCCATGAGGAGTCGTCAATTCTTGAAATTCATTTAGCAGGTATCCACTCCCACTTCCTACCGAGACAAAATATCTTTTGCTTCACCATCATTGTGAAAGGACAATCCTGCTAAAGAAAGACACCAATTCCTGAAGACTCATTTCCTATCATGACCTTGAAATGAGGGCCTAGATCCTAACTGAACTTATGTTCTTCCATGGCTGTGATGACTTCCTGTGCTTGCCAAGCTCAGGTTTCTGAGTTCAGTTCGAGCTAATGCTCAGATGTTGGAGAGTTGCTCTTGTTTTTATTGAGCTCAAGCTGGAGCTCGGAGTGCCATGTTGCAGCTATCCTTTGTAGCAACTCGGATTTCACCTGTTCGATAAGGTGAACAACTCGGACAGAAAACGTTGCTCGCTACGGTGAACTTATTACAAGTGAATTCCGATTTTTATCTCCTCGAATCCCTTACATCGCCACACATTCAAGAATCAATTTCCCTTTAGCAAACCTTTTTGTTTCTCAATATCTCGACTGATACCAAAAATTACTTCATAGCGTGCGGTTTATTTATGAGTGACATCTTTGAATATAATGAATGGCGTTGCGGCTTCAGTTTCAGTGACGGTATCCGTTGCGCAGCAATAGCAGAGACTACTTCTCCTCCTCCAATTTTTCTCCTCTTCCATGAAATTGTCCATTATATGTCTGTGTTTTTTGTGTTCGAAAACTTTTCAGGAGCCAATAAGGAGACAGGTACACGAGACGGTTTTCTTGAATTTTCATGGTGTGAACAGATTTTGAGGAACAAGGTAACCGCGTGCTCAAAGAAGCCGCACACCCCAAACGAAACATTGATAGCCATCAAAATACGAAGAAAAGTAATATAAGTGCGCAGATTTTAAGCAAGAGAGAAAGGGAAATTCTAGAAACCAAAATTAATCGGTAAAATGCGAAGAAGAAAATGAAGAAAAGAACTATAATAAGTCAGATTCGGAAAAATCTATCAAAAGAATAAACGTTTGACTACAAACCTTCAAGAAATCATCGAAAATTATTGTAGTGGATTGCCTTTTTTCTTTTGGGTGGATCGCAGTTAATTTTCATTTTGGTAAAGTGAGTATCTACAAAACAAAAAATGGTTATGACTACTTAAATGCTTAAGTTAACCCTCTTGTTTGTGATAATAAAAGTGTCCGAAAGTAAAAAAATGAAAAGAAAAGATCCTTTGGAGAGTTTTATCTTATTTACAGTGGATGAGATAAAAAATTGTATTTGGATAGACCTATTGGAGTTGAGCTTAAATCTTAGGTGGGCTAGACCTATATATTTAAAAAACACTATCAACGCCACTCACCTTCAATGGGATCTACAAAAAATTTAGGCTATTTCTAGTTACCCAAGAGCCAATAGAGATGGACATGGTTTGGTATGGTTTGCCCCTCTCTCTTCTATAGAACCAAACCTAATATAAAGGTTCGGTTTTTTTTCTTTTTCTAAATCAAATCCAACCATGCGTGGAGATTTAAGTTCTCTTTAAGGCATAATATTGAGAATACTCAGCTCAATTTGTAAATTTTTCAAACTTAATTAAAATTGGTTCTGTTCAGTTTAGAATCGTGATTTTTGCTAAACATTTTTATTTTCAATAATATGTCTTCCTTTCTATTGAATTTTGATTTTTTTAATTAATTTTTTGTATATTCATCATGTGTAATGATACTTATTAAAAAGTTAAATAAGATCTTAACAATTTAACTTGATTAAATAAGAATAAAAGACTCTATTCTAACCAATAAATAATAAGGAAGAAGAAGTAAAATTGCCCATAAAAACGTAATATGAAAAAAACAAAAGAGACATACTAAAGATCGAAAAAGAAATGAAATATATGTAAAAAGTATTAAGGTAAGATCCTTGATTTGAAAACATATAAAAAATGATAGTTTAAAAAAGGAAAATTACTAAATGTGAAATTTCAGGTAGAACTAACTTAACTTAATCTTAATAATTTATCCAAAAATAAAACAAAAAAAAAAAGATATGAAAAATTTGATAAAATCCAAAAAATTGATTTAAAAAAATAACAAAAAAATTGCACAAATTTTATTTTTGTTTAACTAAATGGTTCAATTCAAAATTATTTGGTTCAGTTTACTTCTTTGAATAGAATTGTAAACTGTTTATATATAACCAAACTGAATTGTAACTAAACAATTCGTTAAAAAAAAAAAAAACCATTTTTTTGATTTTGCTCAATTCAATTTACAATTTAATCCATAATTTATGATTTTTTTTTCCCTAACCCTAATCGCCAAAGGCTATGTCTAGAGGGTTACTAATTGGCCACCCTTACCCTTGGGTTGCTAAAAACAACATGCTATGCTTTTTCATTTCTTTCAATATTTTTTTTACTTTTTTATTTTGATTAATTAATTAATTAATTAATTTGATTTATATATATATGCATATGTATATATACATATATATATATATATGTATGTATAAATGTACAAAAATTTTCTTTTTTTTATTTTTTGAATTTATTGTCAATTTTATTTTTTTATCCATTCAAAATTCATTTCTCTTGTAGAAGTAGAGGTATATGACCGCATATTCTAAATAAAAGGATGACATTGGAAGCTTCTTTTCAAGGAAAAAAGATTCGAGGGATACTACCCATTACTGTTATTGAAACCATTCTCTTTGTGTAATTTATACAAGAGTGAGTCACATGATTTGATCATGGACAGCACCGGGCAGTCATGTTATAAGATAAACGAGATATTTTGGAGGAAGTGACTTGCTGCGGAAATCGGTTTGTAGTGGATGATCTTGGTTCTCTAACCATTTATAGCAGTGAAAAGTTGTCGATAGAGAAATTATTTAGAAGAGAATTCCGAAGTTTTCCATGTCTTCAAACACTTAATTTGATAGGTAAACAACTTAGCCATCATGGCTGTTCTCTTTCTAATCGCATTTATGTGATTTGTTAGAAAAATCATATACTAGAGGGTTAGCAGAATCAATCCAAATCAGCTCTTGTTCTCCTAAAATGAGCATGACAAATGCACATAACATATGTTTGAAAAAATTAATTGAAGGACTTGGAGATGAGCGTTATGCTCTATCAAGAACAAGAAGCAATTTGTTGTTCAACTATTCTCTTTAATGCCATGCTTTTAATAGGTGTAAAACGATGGAACTGAGAGGAAAGGGATAAAAATAAAATGAAATATTTTGTCTATATAATAATTTGATAAAGAATGGTTATAGGTGGAAGTTGAAAGGAAAGCGTGAACACATTTGCATTTTGAATTTCGATATCCATTTCTTTTTCTCTTCAAAATTGCAGATAAATGGGTGAAACCAACATGAACCCAGTCAATATAGACCTTGTTAAAGTGCCCATATTAAGTGTGTAAAATGGATGCTTTGCTTTAATTGGATAAATATTGACCATAAGCGAAAAATCCAGACATCGGACTAAGTTTTGGTCAAAACCCAATTGCAAAGTGAAATTGAGGAAAAACAGACATCGATGCTTATATGAAAAATAAAAGATCGGTAGGCAATTAGTGTCAGGATACCGTAACAAACATCTTTCATAGAGTAATAAAAAGAACAGCAATTGAAGATTACAGAAAAACTCCGGTTACCTAGAGCTCAAAATTTCCCAAGAATGCTTTTGAAATAATGCATCTTTATAGGATCAAGCTACCAAGTCACACAAAAGGATAAAAGTGATTATTACATCACTAGCAAAACCAGGACCCTCATGAGCTTGTTGCAACAGCTTCTTGGTCAGCAGCTTTCTCTCCCTCGGCTGCAGCAGGAGCTGCTACTTCAATCTGAGCATCGCCATTAACAGTGGCCCCTTTCGCAGGGGATGCAGGTTTTTCAGCAGCAGCAGGAGCTTCAGCTGGTTCAGGACTTGTGCCGCTCTTATCATCTGCTACTTTAGGACTTTTGCCACTCTTATCATCTGCTACTTTAGGACTTTCGCCACTCTTATCATCTGCAGGTTTAGGACTTTTGTCACTCTTATCATCAGCTGGTTTAGGACCTTTGCTGCTCTTATCATCTACAGCTTTCTTTGCGTCTTTCTCGTCTTTGGCTGGAGGTGGAGGTATCATATGAGCTGGAGGATGCTGTTTCAGCTTCAAGAGAACTTGCCGCATCCTTGAGAGATCAGTTGGTTTCCCTGGCTTTGGCCCCTGAACTACAGTAATTGAAGGCTTCTTGTCAGGATCTTTCTTCCCTCGCTTCTCAATGTTAGGAACTTCTCGAGGGATCAGTTCTGCTATTGCTTTCCAGTATTGCTTATCAGCCTCTTTGTGGAACTTCTCTTGATTAGCCAAGTACAGCTGAAGAAACAGAAAACTCAAAAGTTTAGGAACCTTTCTTCTGCGGATCTTATTGCAGTAATGTCCCCATCCTTGTACTCTAACAAGGTGTATATCGACCAGTACCACATTAGAATTTTCAATTTTGAGGCCTTGACATGAACAAAGTAACTATCTGTTAGGAAGTTTTGTAAGTTTCACCTTCTCTCTTTCTCTGTTCTCTTCCTTGTTTTGTTCACAAGTGAGCTTCCTTTTCTCATAGAATGCTCGTTTATACTCTTCGGCTTCCTCAATGATCTGATTCCGCATTTCCTTCTCTCTTTTCTCCTTTTCCTCAAGGTGGATAGCATTTTGACTACAACAGAAAAAACAAAAGATGACATTCGTGAAAAAAACCTAATTTGACATCATCAGTAGCAAGCTCCAACATCACACGAGCTAGGTGATACATCATCTAATTAAGTGATACAACTGGTGTGCCTTAATCAAAGTTTGAGAAGTGAGTAGTAATCCTAACCAGTAAATGTAAAACCTTATCAAATCTAATAAGCTTGAGATTTTAGATCTGTTGAAGCTAAATTTATTGCAAATCACCCCTCCTCTTCCACTCACTGGTTCCAAAAGGAAAAGGAAAAAAAAAAAAGAAAGAGAAAAAGAAAAAAAGAAGAAATAAACAAGTACCATATTGCCTACTTAGAGCATTTCTTATATGCACGGATGTTCTTATTAAATACAGCATATTCCACTACTCTAGTGAAGAAAAGCAAATGGCAATGACTTAAAACCCACAAATCCTTATCTGACAATGTAAGGACGATGTAAAAGAAGCCACCTCTAAAATTGCAGAAGCTACTAGCATTATGACTACAAGTATGTCCTCAATATGGACTTACACAAAACAATTAGGAAAAGCCTGTGGAATCTGAATCAGCTTTCAGGTTAAGCGACGTGTAAGACCAGTTAAATGTCAGTAGACAACAAAGCACACCTATGTGCTAAAGCAAAACTCGACTTACAACATCAATCAACAGACAGGGAGTGTGAAAAATCCTACAGTGAAAATCTTCCTAGAACAAACATGGAAGAGTGCAAATAGCAGACACAACAAGCAAATCTTTCTGACAAAATGCCTAGTCAGATCAGAAAGACTAGCTGATAGCATGCTTTTTGTATGGACCCCGGATAGCCCTGTAAACTGCTATTTTGATGCCAATTTAATGTATTGACATAAGCAGAAGGTCCAAGCACTAGGTAGTAGGCATTATGGTCAAGTAGCAGTACTACTTATCAGAGTGATCACTGCATAGGAGCGATAAAGAAAAGACTTCGGATTTTTATTCTAAGTGCTAAAGAGGATTATTGGCCGCAAGAGATTAAAGATGGCAATATAACCAACTAGAAGTTCCATTTTGGTCATTGTCTAAGATTAGGGAACCAACCGATTCATTTCTTCACCCGATTGCTTTCTCCTAAAGACGGTGTCTTACTACATGGTTTTCAAGAACAAGAAACAACTTTCGGGGACTAAAGTTAGCTTATGAGACCGTAACCTCAACACATACTGAGAGGAAATGACGATTGAAATCATAGATGTTTGCCTCCTGTACAGATTTGGGTGCATGCTAGTACCACAATAAGGCATTATTACGATGAGACATTCTTGAACCAAGCTATGAGTTCGGAGTCTAGTAAACAAGACTAAAACTTAGGGGCTAAAACGATAAAAAGAATGCAGCATTTCTATTGCACATTCTTAAATTTTAGGTACGTTATGCATGCCTCCCTCTTTTCAATTATTGGCTTTTTAACATAATTAGTTTCAATTAGATTACCACGTATGAATACCTACTGTTGCCATAACTAATTACTAACTTCCGAACAACTATTACACGTTATTACTCTCAATTGCGTTGCTACTTAAATTGACTTAAAGAACCATCAGAAAACAAGAACCTCTGCATAATGTTGCCGTGATCAATTAAAATATGCCTTCCTTGTCACTAATAAAAGGATACATGGTGCTATTAATTAATTAATGTCAAACATGGCCGCTTGATGGTCAGTAGCATTAATACATGATATAGCTGCACGATTTAATTAAAAAATATCATCGTCCAATCATCCCGGATAGAGAAGGAAGCTATTTAGTTGAAGCAAAATGTAGTTCCTTACAACGACATCTGACGATCGATAAAACTAATCATTCACTAATTTCAATTATTTTCTTGTTTCAGCAATCTAATCGTTAGAACTTTTTTTTAAAAAAAAAAAAAGAAAGAAAGAAAAAAAATGGAATTGATAGATTCAAGAGCAATATACATACAATATATTTAAATGCCTACTCGATTTAGGTTTTGTTTGAATGCCACTTCTGAACCATGACTGTTATTTACGTAGATCAACCATAAATTAAATGAAATATGTAATTAAATATGGAGCCAACTGCCATTGATGTAACGATTCAACCGTAACCTTCACACACAAACACATCAACTAACCTTTGCATATTTTGAAAATATTATTGTTACAATCAAGAGCAAATTGAATCAAACAGAGATCAAGAGACATCATGCATTGTAACATATGGAAATTAAACAAAATTAAATATAACATTACAACTCAATTATAACTTTATATGAAAAAACACGTATATAAATATATATTAAAATAAAATGAGAAAACAAATCCATTTATATATATGTGTGTGTATATATATATATATATATATGTGGATGAAAAGAGAAACAAAACATCTGAAAACCAAATAATTAGATCCATAATTCTATCAAGCACCAAACAAAATACATTTCTTTTAAATGCATGCATATACATACATATATACTTATAACAGAGCATTAACGAAACTCACCGCCTCCACTCCCTCAAAGCAGCACCTTCCTCCACCATCATCTCCGGCGGTGGCAACGTCGGCCCACTAGAAGCAAACCCTCCATTCTCTTCCACTCCATTTCCATTCGCATCCATCACCTCCTCAAACGGCGAAACATAATCCGGGTTCGGGGTCGACATCCCGAACCCGTAGACCTCAGGAGACTGCTGAGTCTCGCCACCATACCCTCCACCACCATTGTAGGCACCAGTTTCCACCTCCAAGAGCGGTTGTGGTGGAGGCGCGTTGCCAGAAAAATCATCCTCCGGTGCACCGAAATCAATGCCCTGTGAACCGTTTACACCTGCGTCATATCCCACATAGCTTTCCTCGCCTTCATGGCTCATTGTATCGAAAGTTGACGCCATAATGGGTGTCTTGATGTCGTATCTATGATATGTATTGTATTGGTTTGAGCCTCTGTTCTTGGTTTTTCTGGTATTTGTTTTCTCTCTCCTTTGAAAATGGTTTGGTCTCGTGGAGTTCGGATCGTGAAGAGAGACAAATGAAACAGATGGAGTTCAAACGTAGATTTACGTGTTGGTGTTTGAATAAATATATGCAATATTTTTCTACGTAGGGAGGTCGGAGATGTGTCGTTTTCTTGGAATTTTGTTACACGTTTGTGGTTGGGTGGTCAAAAGTCTTAAGGCACATGATCGATCTCCATCAAAAATCAAAATTATTTTGCATTTATTTTAAGAAATGTCAAACGTATTTATTTTCATTTTCTGCACAGCCTTGTGCTAACAGCGTTCCCATCTTCAACGTGGAGAAAAATTCTAATCTTAATAACACGACATTTATTTTGATCAAAGGTATATAAATATTAATAAAAATATATATTAATAGTATCAATAATTTTTTTTTTCTGTTTAAGACTTTTAAGTACCACATTAATATCTTAAAAAATCCCATACTTTAAAAATTACCATTTTATATATAAATATCTTCACAAAGATCATGAAATTTTATAACACAAAAAGTCAAATTTTAAACTCAGACAACATGATCGCATTCATAGCTTAGCCCAATACAAAGCCTACAATTTTCCTTCAATCTTTAAATGGCAACATTTTTCCACGATCAAATACGAACAAATAAAAGTCCGATATTCTTCACTCTTTTCTCCAAATCCTTATGACATACAATTCTTTTCCTCTCTCTCTTTCTCTCTATAATTTGTACATATGTCAAAACTAGGGTTTTGATCTTTTGTACCATTCAATGTAAATCTATTAGAAATAATTATAGATTTGAAACCTATAAGAATAGATCTATTAGTCAATATATCTTTTGTACTAATCAATTCGTGCTGCATGTTGTTGCGAGGTACAACGAATTAGGGTTTTGATAACCCTCTAAGTTCAAGTTCAGAGCAACTCCAAGAAGGAAGAAGGAAGAGAAGAGATTCACAACTAGGTATTCGATACTTGTTTCTTTCTATTATTTCATTTTTTATATGATTCCTTAGATTGTTACCTGCTTGTTCTATAGTTTAGAACTATTAACTGTATTAACTATGCTATGTATGCATGATATATAGTTTTCCTGTGATGATGATGTATACTATTGTAATAGTACTTCTATGCTATGTATGCCTAAGTATTTTTACAATATGCTTAAGTCTTCTTGCAATTTTACACATAATCTCTCAAATATTTTGGTCTCTAAATATTCCTTAAGGCTTTAGTTCTAACATTTTCCCCCTTTGTTTGAAAATCCTCCTTATCCTCAAGGTGAAAAGATGGACAAGTCTTCTAAAAATCTTCTAGATCTACCTACATAGCATCCTTAGGAAGTAATGACTCCCATTGAACCAAAAGTTGGCCAACCATTTAACCCCTTCTTTTAATCTATTGTGTGTTTAAAATTGCGAGTGGTTAAACCACATGATGCTTCTAAAAAAGAGTTTAATGGTAGGTCTACCAGATCTGACAACTCCCCTTCAACTTTCTTCAATAAAGAAATATGAAACATTGGCATATCTTAAAAGTATAAGGCAACTCCAATCTATATGCTATTGGTCCTACCTTAGCCAACACCTTAAAAGGACCATAGTATCTTCGAGACAACTTGTCAGACAATCTAGATGCTACTGAAGTTTGCCTATAAGGTTATAATTTCACGTAAGCATAATCCCCTATTTTTAATTGTCTATCAGATCTGTGTCTATCAACTAAATTTTTCATTCTTTGTTGAACTTGAGTCAAATTTAAATGTAAGGTTCTCAAAATATCACCTCTGGTCTTAAGCTCAAAATTCGCTACTTCATTTAAAGATACTCCAATCATATAATCTAGAATAGCGGGTGGTGGTATATCGTATAGCACCTCAAAAGGAGTGAATTTAGAAGTTGTATGGAAACTAGTATTAAAACAAAATTTTGCCTACAGCAGAATTTTGGCCATTCTGAGGGACAATCCATAACATAAGAACACAAATAATACTCCAAACATCAATTCAAAACCTTAGACCCATCTATTTGAGGGTGATATGAAGAGCTCATCTTCAAAGTTATCCTACTTAAACAAAATAACTCTCTCCAAAAATTGCTAGTGAATACTTTATCCCTATATGAAACAATAGCTTTAGGTATACGATATAACTTCACAACTATTTGGATAAAAGGCTCAGCAACTCTTACAGCTATGTAATGAGATGGTAGAGCTCAAAAATGACAATATTTAGATAAACGATCAATAACCAATAGCACCATAGATTGGCCTTGCATGGATGGTAACCCTATAAGAAAATCTATAGCTACTTCCTCAAAAACTTTTTGAGGTATATTTAATAGGTGAAGAAGCCCCATTGGGGATGTTGTCATAAACTATATTTGTTGCCAAACATGACAACTCTTCACATATTGTTCAATATTCTTATGCATCCCTTCTTAGTAAAAAGAACTGCTCACCCTCTTCAAAGTTTTTAGAACACTCATGTGTCCCCTAACTAGAGAATTATGGGATTCATCTATCAATGATTCCCTAAAATCAGCATGATGAGGTACATACAATATGTGGCCATTGATTCTACCCTTTGCTATTAGGCCTCCTGTTAACTCATCATTATTAAGCACTTTCTAATATAGAGCTTGCCAAACTGGATTACTTTGAAACTCCTGCTTAAATTTGGTAATTAAATCAAACTCAGGATGATATATTGCTAGAGCTTAAGTTAAATCCTCAAATTTTCGTAAAAGAGCATCTACAGCTCTATTTTCTACCCTAAGTTTATACTGAACCTCATAGTCATAACCTAAAAGTTTAACTAGATAATGTTGCTATTCAGGTTTCTATATTGTCTAGGATAAAATCTCCTTTAAACTCTTTTAATCTATTTGTATGACAAAATGGTGGCCAACAAGTAATGCTTCCATTTTTTCATAACTTGTACTACTGCTATAACCTCCTTTACACAAGCCCCTGCATTTTGCAACTTTAGACTTAATTTCTTGCTAAAAAATGCAATAGGTTAAGAGTGTTGATGTAGTACGACCCCAATCCCAACTTTCGATGCATCTATATCAATAACTAATGGTATACTAAAATTGGGTATAGCCAAAATAGGAGTGTTCATTAGGGTTGCTTTTAACTACTCAAAAGTAATTTGAGCTTCAATATTCCATTGGAATGCATCTTTCTGCAACAAATTTGTTAGTGGTGCTATAATTGAAGCATATGCCTTCATAAACATGCGATAGTACCTAACCAATCCTAAAAATCCATATAGTTGCTTAGCATTAATAGGAACATGCCAATCTTGTATTGCAACTACTTTGTCCATATCTAGTCTAACTCCCTCTTGTGATATAACATGTCATAAGTAATTAATAGAGGTCTTGCCAAATGAGCATTTAGACTTCTTGACATAGAATTATTGTTCCTTCAAAGTCTATAAGACTTGACTCAAATGAGTCAAATGATCATTCCAATTCTTATTGTACACCAATATATCATCAAAAAAAAAAATCACAATTTTTCATAAAAATGGGCAAAAAAATTTATTCATAATTGCCTAGAAAGTAGCTAGTGTATTTGATAACCCAAAAGGCATTACAAGAAATTCATAATGACCTTCATAGGTTTGAAATGCAGTTTTGTGAATATCCTTAAGGCTCATCCTTATCTGATGATAACCTACCCTTAGATCAAGTTTTGAGAATATAACAACTCCATATAATTCGTCCAAAAGCTCATCAATTGTTGATATTGGAAATTTATCCATTATAGTTGCTTGATTCAAAACCTAGTAATCAATGCAAAATCAAATCTCTAACTCTTATCTTTTTTCTTCACCAAAAGTACTAGTGATGAAAATGGACTTATACCTTGTTGGACAATACTAGATTCCAGCATTTTAGCTACCAACTTCTTAATCTCTGATTTTTGAAAGTGAGAGTATTTAGACGAGCGAATATTAATTGGGGTTGTTTTGTCCTTAAAATGAATATGATATTGCACATCACGCAAGAGTGGCAAGGATGAAGGAGTTGCAAATACTTCCAGAAAGTTGCCCAACAAAGTTTCAATAGGTTTGTTGTTGGTAGTATCAATGGAAGAGTCTCCAAACTAAGCCATCAAGTGACAAAAATATATGACATTGTCAGAAGCAATTATTTTATGCAATTACCTTAAAGTAATAGGTTTAGGATTGGCCATTTCTCATATCAAACTGATTGTAACTCCTTGTACTATAAAAGTCATTTTTAAAGTCTCCTAATAAACCAGTATAGGCCCTAAAGTTTTCATCCATTGAACCCCTAACACAATATCTATCCCTTGCAATGGAAAAACAAAACAATCCAACGAAAAAGTATGTTACTATATTGTAATAGGTAAATTCCTACAAAAACCCATGCAAGTCAAATGTTCTCCATTACCCGCCATGACTTTAAACCCTAAAGTAGCACGAACTATCCAATTCAACTGCTTAACAACAATCAATTTAATGAAATTGTAGGTACTCCTAGAGTCAATTAGCAAATTAACTTATTTCCCTTTAATAAGTCCTTGTAAACAAAAGGTTTTAGGAACTAAAACCCCTGTCATAGCATGATATCTAATCTCAACCTCATTAACCTCTTCCATAGTCAAAGTTTGCTGCTCTAGTAAAACTTCCTCATCAATCCCCTTTTATTCCTCTAAAACCTCCTCAATATCATCACCAACCATTAATACAAATTTAGCTTTACAGATATGTTCTTTATGAAACTTTTCATCACAGTTTTAGCAAAGACCTTTTCTTACATTTAGCTAACAACTCTGAAGCAATTATCTTACAGATAAGTAAGGGGTTTTGTGGTTTACTAGTAGAGGCAATGGAATTTGATGAATTTGAGTATTTGGGTAAGTTAGGTAACAGAGGAGGGTTTAACTATTTTTGGTATTGGTTTGGGTTTTTGAATGAAGAAGTGTAAGCAATAGAACTTGAAGAAAAAGTTTTACCAAATGAACGGTTTTCTTTAGAAAATGATGCGAAGTATTTCATGTTACAAAAGTTCTCTTCATGAATTCTAGCTAAACTCATCTCTTCTATCAAAGAAGCAACTGGTTGAGATTGTCATTCTTGTTGCAATACTGGTTGAAGAACATAAATAAAGTAACTCTTTAATAGTGTGCTGGACATATCTGCAACATGATTACAAAGCTCCTCAAATTAATTAGTGTATTCCTTTATAGACCCCTTCTGCATCAGTTTCATTAATCTACCCTAATAATCCTCAAATGCCTCAATGAACTGTAGCCAATCTTGAATCATCTTATTATTGTGCATCCATAAATACCATTGAGCAGTAAGTGATTCTAAAGCAAATGATGCAGTTTGTAACCTATCTTAAATAGGTATGTTATGAAATTCAAAAAATCAATTTGCCTTAAAAAGTTGACTAGTTGGATCATCCCCACTAAACTTAAGCAACTCCAACTTAATTTGTCTAGCATATAGACTATTGGTATTTTGTATGGCATCAGGGAAAAATGATGAAGCAAGACTTACTTGAATATTTTGATTTCCCTCAACTTGGTTATTCTTGTTGACTAAAGTTGTCAAATGCTGTAGTTAAGTGATTACATCCTCGAGTTAATCATTAAGTTCATCTTGAATGCCATGCATCTCAACTACTAATTTCTCCAACTCAAACTTATGACTATCTACTTATTCTTGTAATTGATACACTGCTTTGGAATTGTTTGTCATCATGAATCAATGAAAGCACCAAATGATAGCGTTCACAAACCAGCCCAATATAAAGCCCACAATTTTCCTTCAATCTTTAAATGACAACATTTTTCCTCAATCAAACATAAATAAATAAAAGTCTAATATTCTTTTGTCTCTTCTCTAGATCCTTTTTAGGTACAACTCTTTTCCTTTCTCTCTATAATATGTACAATAGGTCAAAACTAGGGTTTTGATCTTTTATACCATTCCAAGCAAATTTGTTAGAAACAAGTACAAATCTAAAATCTATGAGAACAAATCTATTATTCAATATATCTTTTATACTAATCAATTCGTGTTTTATGTTGTTGCGAGGCACAATAAATTAGGGTTTTGATAACTCTCTGAGTTTAAGTTTAAACGAACTCCAAGAAGGAAAAAGGAAGAGAAGAGATTCATAACTAGATATTTGATACCCTTTTCTTTCTATTGTTTCCTTTTTTATATGAGTCCTTAGACTATTACCAGTTTGTTCTACAATTTATAACTGTTAACTATATTAACTATGCTATGTATGCATGATATATGGTTTTCCTGTTATGATGATGTATACTATCGTGATAGTATTTCTATGCTATGCATGCTTAAGTCACTTTACAATATGCTTAAGTTTTCTTACAATTTTACATAGTCTCTAAAATAATATGGTCTCCAAATATTCCTTGAGGTCTAGTCATAACATAACATGAAGGAAAAAAAAAAAAAAAAAAGATGAAAACCTTCTTTTTAAAGTATTTTAGCTAAGGTTCGGATCCTTATTAAAACCTAAAAAAAAAAAAAAAAAAGTAGTGTCCTTAGACCTCTCTCCATCCCCTAACAATTTCATAAGGTAAGTTCTTATTCTTAAAGTTGGACGATGGGATGCTCCAATATAAACTAAAAAATACTTTCTATTTTTCATTTTTGCCTATGAAATGGTAAGTTAATTATTGGCCTTTATAGGGAAGATTAAGGAGTTATGAACAAATCAAAGCATAAATATAAGAAATGAATCCTTTAAAGTTATTTTAAACCTTATGATAACATCATTTTTGAAATATCTTATAGTATTATCATGGCATCGTCATTTTTCTTACATTTTTTACCATTAATTACACATGATAATATCTTAAGGAGATAATTTTACACTCTGTTTGTTTCATCTTTTTTCCATCTTCCAAATCCTCCACCAATAATTTATACACCTTTCCATACTCAATCTAATGACCAGTCAAATAGGCAACCAAATATTCAGGATAATCCATCCATTTCTATAATTGTTTATAATAGGTCTGGTATAACCCAACCAGTTTACTAACCATCCAATGAACTAGAACATGGAGAACCTTTACTTTTAGACATTGGTGACCCAAAACTTAATATCATAGAAAAACCTTTCGAGCCAAATAAGATTCTTTTAAACAAAGTAGTTAATTTACCTAAAAATGAAAAAATTAGAAAATGGTACTTTGAAACATTTCATGAGGTTAAAATACAAATAAAAGATGAATATTATAATTTCATGAATGAAATTAGGACTCAAATATATTTCTTTGAATGGTTTGAAAAATATTATCTAAAACCCAAAGAAATTAATGTAATTAATAGATGTTTTAAGTAGAAACTAAGTGATCGGCAAACAATAGAATCAAATCATCCGCCACTTAGTAATATAAAAGCAATTTATAAAAATACTGACATAACTCTTACTCCTTTAAAAAATACAACAAATGAAAAAGGCTCAGGAATAAAAAAAATAATAAGTTAAAATAATTTTACTAACCAACATTTACATACAATAGAAGAACAATTAAATAGAATGGAATATACTATTAATACTAAGATAAATAAAATTAGTGAAAAACCCTTAAATAATAAAACCAATAAAAATACTGCTTTATTTAAACCTTTTGAAATGCCTAAAAACCCTAGTAGTGACTTTTTAAAAGCCTTAGAAAATAGAAAAAGAATACTAAAAAATAAAACAATAAAAGAAAAAACTTCCTCTTCAAGACCAATAAATTTTCTAGATATGAATACACCAATTTTAATTAGGAAGGGTATTGTCATTGATGATACACCTTCAGAAAAAATTAATGTCTTAGACAAAACAAATACCGAATCAATGAATAAAACAATGTCCAATATTTCTTTGAAAAATTTAAATATTAATGAATCAAATGATGAAGTTAATAAAATTAATTGAAAAGAACCTCAAAAGTTGTACTATCAGAGAGCAACACCTCTTGATATACTAGTTAAAAAGAAAATGATAATTATCAAATTAAGTACTCTATAGGATTTACATATGAATGGAATATAGATGGTTACTCAAAACAGAAAATTCTCAATGTCCTTAATCAAATGATAATATTCTCAAATACTAATAAAACTGTTCCAAATGTTACTAATTACCAAGTAGCACTCCTTTTAATTGTCCTTTTAATTTCTAGTTTCACTGAACAATTAAAAGGATGGTGGGATAACTATCTTACTGAGGAACAAAGAATCATTATCCTCACTACTTCTTGCAAAATCGATGAAAATAGTAAGAGAATATTATATGATAATAATGAACCAATTCAAGACATGATCAATACTTTAATATTTTTAATAAGTCAACATTTCATAGGAGACCCTTCACATATCAGGGATAAAACCTTAGATCTATTATCTAATATGAAATGCAAATCCCTAGGAGAATTTAAATAATATAAAAATATTTTCTTTCAAAGAGTTTTTCTTAGAAATGATTGTAATCAATCCTTTTGGAAAGAGAAATTTTTAGTTGGTTTGAGAAATTTTTAGTTGGTTTACCAAAATTGATAGGCAAACAAGTTAGAAAGATACTCAGGAAAGAAAACAATGGTGAAATTCCTAATGATAATTTATCATATGGGGAATTAGCATCATATGTTAATAAAATTAGAACTAATTTGTACAATACAATAGGATTGAAACAACAATTAAAAAATGAATAGCGCTTAAAATGCCAAAGCCTTGGTGATTTCTATGCTCAATATGACCCTTCTTTTGTTAATAAAAAAATAAAAAAAATCCTCTTATACTTCTTTGAATTGTCCTCAGTGTTCACATAAAAAACCTAAAAGAAATTTTAAAAGAAAATCTTTTAAAAATGTGGAAAATAAAAAGAAACCTGAAAATAAAAAATATAAAAAAAATCATATAAATAGCTAAGATGTTATAAATGTAAAAAAATTGGTCATACAACAAACTTTTGCAAAATAAATAACAAACTTAATGAATTAAATTTGGATGAGCAAACAATGGAAAATATTTTACAAATATTTTGTGATAATGAATCTTCTTCATCAGAAAACAACTGTGATAATGGAATTCAAGTCAATGACATAAACTCCACTTCATTTTCGTCAATTGAAGAAAAAGATGAAATTAATGTTTTAACAAATGAAGAATAAAAAATTCTTAGGAATATTGATAAACTGTCTAACGATAATGAAAAACTTGAATTCATCAAAAATTTTAAATCTAATTCAATTTTTACACCAAATTTACCATATAATCTTAATGAAATCCTTGAAAGAGGTAAAAGGAAACATAAAAAATTAATAATAATTAATGATTTGCAAAATGAAATCAATATCGAAAAAACAAGAAATAAAAGAATTGAAATTAATGCAAATAAAATTTCAAAAGGATCTTCTTAAACTAAATAAAAAAATAATAACTCAAGAAAATAACCCCGAAACCTCAAATGAAAAAAGCCTAAAAGTTTTACCAATATTTGACAATAATGATTATCTAATGCATCTTGCTCAAATAACAATAAGAAAATGGATAAATAATATTTCAATCAAAATCAATAATGAATTCATTTTACAAACACCTGCGTTATTTGATACTGGTACAAATTTAAATTGCATTAGAGAAGAGTTAATTCCAACCAAATATTTTGAAAAAACTAGCCAATATCTAAGTTTTGCATCTAGTAGCAAATTATGCATCAACTATAAATTGTCTAATGTTGAAATATTAAAGGACAATGCTTTATATAAAACTTCTTTTATACTTGTAAAAAATTTAAATAAAAATGTCATCCTTGGAACTCCTTTTATAAATCAAATCCAACCTTTTCTTGTTGATAAAAATGGAATTAAAACATAATATCTCAAAAAGGAAATTATGTTCAAATTTGTCACAAAACGACAAACTAAATATATAAATCAATTAAAAACCAATTCAATCTCTGAATTAAATTGTTTAATTCAATGCAAAGAAAATCATTTAATGTATTTGAAAAATGATCTTGAATTTAAAAGAATTGAAGATCAACTCAATAATGAAAATTTGAAAATAAAAATTGCTCAATTAGAATCAGAAATAAAAAATTCAATTTGCTCTATACTCCCAAATACATTCTGGAATCGTAAGTCGCGTATTGTAGACTTACCATATGAGAATAATTTCGATAAAAAAAATATTCCAACAAAAGCCAGACCATCCTAAATGAATAATGAAGTCTTAAATCAGTGTAAAAATGAAATAAAAGATTCACTTAATAAAAAATTAATCAGAAAAAGTAAATCTCCATGGAGCTGTTCTGCTTTTTATGTCAATAAAAATTGAGAAATAAAAAGAGGCATCCTAAGATTAGTAATCAACTATAAACCTTTTAATTCTGCTCTTAAATGGATCAGATATCCAATACCTAATAAAAGAGATTTGCTAAATAGGTTGAATAATGCCAAAATATTTTCAAAATTCGATATGAAATCTGGATTTTAGCGGATCTAGATGAAGGAAAGTGATAAGTGTAAAACTGCCTTTACAATTTCTTTTGGTCAATTTGAATGGAATGTAATGCTATTTAGATTAAAAAATGCTCCTTTTGAATTTCAAAGAATAATGAATGAAATTTTTAATGATTTTGCCAATTTCATAATAATCTATATAGATGATGTTTTAATATTTTCATCTAATATAGATCAACATTTTAAACATATAAAAATCTTCATTAATATAATAAAAAATAATGGCTTAGTTATTTTACCTTCTAAGATTAGTCTTTTCCAAACTAAGATTAGGTTTTTAGGTTTCAATATCTATAATGGAACAATAATTCGTATTTAGAAATTCATAGAGTTTACAGAAAAGTTTCCTAATGAAATCAAAGATAAAAAGCAACTCCAAAAATTTTTAGAAAGCTTAAATTATGTTGCAAGCTTTTTTCCAAATCTTAATATAATGTGTAAACCCTCACACCAAAGATTATGGGAAAACCCACCTCAATGGTCAATTGAACATACGAATATAGTCAAATTAATCAAGCAAAAAATTAAAAAAATTCCTTATTTACTCATTGTAGATCCTTCTTTACCAAAAGTGGTAGAAACTAATGCTTCTGATATAGAATTCGGTGAAATTCTAATACAAAAACAAAATAATAAAGAATATGTTGTTCAATTTGTATAAAAAAAATTGAAATGATTGTCAACGCAATGATTCCACAATCAAAATAGAAATTTTAGCAATTGTCTTAACAATTTCCAAATTCCAAAGAGATTTCTTAAATCAGAAATTTCTTTTATGTATTGATTATAAAGTTGCTAAGAATGTTTTATTAAAAGAAATTCAAAATATGATATCTAAACAAATTTTTCCTAAATAGCAATCAATTCTTTCTGTATTTGATTTTGAAATAGAGCATATTAATGGATCCTCCAATTCTCTTCCTAATTTCCTTACTCGTGAATTTTTGCAAGGAGATGCCTCCCAAGAAAGAGAAGGATAAAAGAAAAGAAAAAATTCCTTTGACCTCAAATAAAGGGTTAACCAATATCAAATCATGGTTAGATATATGTAAATCATCTAACGCTCCTTTAACAATCAAAGAGGAAACCTCTTCTAGGACCTCGAAACCAATATCTTCAAATAATCAATCCATTCCTAATATCCAACCTAGTGATGCTCTTTCAAAATTAGTCGATATGGAAGTCACCCCAGGATTGCTTAGAGCAATTTCAATAACTCTACAATAAAAAAACGAAATTCTAATGTTGCCTAAAGTTCCTCAACAAATAGAAACCAAGAGAAAAAATCAAAATATTCAACTCACTAAAGCAGCAACTTCAACATCTTCTGTAATAACACCTACAAATCAAAGATCAATATTTTTTATAAAACCTATTTCTAGACATGTTTTCTTTATAGAAGAAAACTTATCAAAAATGGACCCCTTTGAATTTGTAAAGAAAATTTTTACAAAAGATTTTTATTATGTACCATATGATATTTACAAGCCAATCCAGTTTTATGAAAAGGTCTTAATTGAAACTAGATCAATAAGATTTAAACATTTTGAAAAGGAAGGGATGATTAGCTATTCTACAGCCAGGATTTTAAGAGTAATCAATCTAAAAGAATGGCAAACTCATCCAAAAACCCCAATAAAACTCAATATAGAACCTTTTTCTGCACAGCCAGGTCATCAAGCCACTTATAATTATTATGATTATAAGCAAGCTTAGTGGAATGTTTTCTATCAAATGAATCTAAAAGGATCACATACTTGGCTAATATTTTTCGATAATTGTTCTTCTACAAGCCTTCTTAACTGGTTTACACATTGGTGGGAACAATTTGGTGCAATTCCTGAAATCATTCATGAAAATGTCGAGGATGGTTTCAATACTTTCATGAAAGAATATAATCCAACATCTCATGAGAAAAATTTTCAAAAGGAAATGTTATATTTTGTACACATTGGAGTATCTTGGGTCATGGCATGGTGGTTCGATTACAAACCTGATTGAACATCAAATACAACCAATTTGGTCGGAATGTATAAAGTTAAATGGTGGGATAATTTCAAAATCTGGAATAGACTTGAAAAGAATTTAATTTTAAATTAGATCAAAACCAATTCCTCAATACCGCCATCTAAGGTCTCAACCCCACAATATCATAATAGGGGATTTTTAATTTCTTCTCTAACAATTATAACTTCTCTAGATCAAATGAAGCAAATTCTAGAAAGGGCATTAGCAAATATCAACGAATCAACCCAGGGATTAAGTTTAGAATCGGACTCGACATCTCATCACAACGGGAATACAAAAGAAGATGACTACTATGAAATAGATTTAAGGGATCCATGAATATTGTATGTAGACACCTAATTTTTGCCCTTCCATAGTCTTAATTTTTATTTTTTACAAAAAGAGTCCTAATTCAAAAAATAAATAAAATAAAAAAAATAATAATAAAAATTAACAAATAATGAAAATACCAAAAAAATAAGAAAAGGAAAAATCATAAAAATTTCGTAGATTTTTAGAAAGTAATTTATATTAGGAATAATTAGTTTTAGTTTTAGTTTAGTTAAAAATTTTAGTTTAGGGAGTTAGATAGTTTAAATATAATTTAATGGTAATGAATATCAAAACATAAGCCAACGGCCTAACGGATAAATAGCGGAGTGTTTGGGGTGAATTTAGTTTGAGGTTTTGGATTCGACTCTCAACAGACACCTATGTCTTTATTTTTCTAACTTTGCAGAAGCAAGATAAAAATCAGTTTCATATCTAATTAAATTATATGAGTTTAGTTAAATCAAATTTGAATAAAATTTGAATCTAGTTTAATCAGATACAATAGATATGATTGGACTCTATAAAAGAAAAAATAAAGACAGGAGGAAAGAGGCTGCTTCACCCTACCGCAATTAAACCCAACAAAAATAGAAATAGCAGCATACTTTGTCACCCATCTGCAGCACCGATTACCCACAGTCGCTACCAAAAGACTGCTATTTAGCGACCACTGCACAAATGCATGCCTACTGTCCAACATCCACACGCCTATAGCAGCCACCGTAACTCCAGTTACATATGCATCCACTATAGTACACACCGAATACTGTATACTATTAACTCGCGCATGCAGTCTCCATCAACTCGAGTCCCTTCGACTAACCAGCAGCAGCAAAACACACACACCAACAGCAAACACTCAACCTCCCAACGCTCCACTGCAGAGCCCTAAGGATAGCAACACACTAAGCCAACAGATTACAGCCCACTCTCTCGTACAACCGTTACAATCCCCAAGCCCTGCAAGTAATCATGAACCACAAACACTGCAACTACACTGCACTACACCGACGAAGCCACGTATACGAAACCCCGAATGCAACACATCTCCACTTTGCACACAGCAGCAATACATACTCTACGCACTGCAATTGCAACTCCAGCCCCAACACATCCAGAATTCCAATACAACAGCTACTGTACTGACTCCACTCTCGCCTGAACATACGGCCAGCGAACCTTTAACACCGACAACAACACTTCCAGACCAATCTGTAGCAATCCACAACCACACTACGCGAATCAGATCCAAGAGCTCTCATCGAAGCCACGCGCAATTGTAAATTTGATCTCCAACCGCGACACCGACATAACCATTCCCAACCGACTATACAATAACCCCTTCATCATCACTGATCAGCCTTGTTGTAGCCACGTCCTCAACGCCATCAAACTCGAACACACCACCGTCCAACTTTACTGTAGATTACACGAACAGCCCACTATAAATCACTCAATCAATCCACAACATTAAGCTACCAATCAACTTCAGTCATCCATACGCTGACTAACGAACCACTCCCATCCGTTCGTTACTGACCGCGACTAAGCTCGTCATTGTCAATTACAGACGAGCTCTGTACGTAAATTGTCGATCACTGCTGTACAGTGGACACAATAGCAGAACAACAAGCAAGGTTCGGTTCTTTTTATTTAGTTATTATTATTTTTATTATTATTATATTATTATTTTGTTAGTTAGCCAATTAAGTTTATAACATATCTTATATATATATATATATATTAGTTTAATTGTTAGTTTTTTTTAGGACTCTTCACATAGAAAACTTAAAAAATAATAATAAACCTTTTTTTTTTAAATAAATAAATAGGACTTTTAGAGAGTTTTTACAAAAATAAAGGCATTCGAGAATTAGGGCCCTTTAGATTTTTTTTGAAAAACTGGATTGATGATAACGTAAACTAGGTTGGTTTTCAAAAATTAAACCAACACACTAAGAGTTTCTAAAAGAACTACAATCGTCTGATCCCGGCTAGTGGGTACGTAGACACCTTCGAGGCAACGATAAAATATATAGAAACTTAGGTTCTTTTTCTTTTAATTTTATTTATTTATTTTAAATATTACAATTAGAAAAATAATTCTAATTTCGGTAAATAGATAGTGGTACCTGTTAAGGGTTTAATAAGTTAGCCCTCGAACTTAGAACCCTCTAGTTCTTCATTTAAAATTGAAATAAAAAACCGATAGCTAAATCATAATCAATTCACCCAATTGATTACGGTTTCTTTTTCTTTTCCCGACTCCAATCGGGTGGCGACTCTAAAAATTATTTTCAATAAAAAATTGGAATTTCTCAATTTCTTTAATCGAGAATTAATATTAAATGGGTTAGGGTTTAGTATTAATCGAAAATAGGGAAATTAATTTGAAATAAATAGAAAACCGAAAAATCAGGCTCGACATTATGTAATATCTTTTAATGTAATTCTGCACTATAAAATATAGTAGAAATACGATACTTGTTTGTACACATGTACCATAGTGCACAATGTTGTCAGCATCTACCATCTAACATATTACTGTTACGCAGTAAAATGCCTCAATAATTTCATCATTTCCACAGTACCATGTTGGCCATAATATTATTGTTCATAACAGTAACTAGTCGGGATTCTCCATTATAAAAGTAGGCTTCTTTCATCATTGGAAGCAGGTCGGAAAACACACACTCAGCCTCTTTCTTCTTTTCTCCATATCATCTTCCTACCATCTCCTCTTCTTTACTCATTCTCCTCTTCTTTCCATACAGTACCTTCTTCTACTTCCGATCTTGCTTCCAACAATCAGTTCTTCTTAATATTCAAATATTTTCTTATCTCAGAAGCATATTGTTTGCTTCAAATACTTTCTTATCTCAAAAGCATATTGTTTGCTTCTCTCTCTTCATGAGGTAGTATATCATTACCTCTCAATATTTCTAAATATTGTCGATATTTCTTTCCAATATTTGTATATGCTATTGTATTTTGTACAAATTAACTTCAATCAATAAAATTTCAATTTGATTATCTCTCCTTTTATATTATATCTCATGTAGGGAATCTCTAATCAATCTGGATGTAATTCCACGAGATCTTATTTGTCTCCTTAATTGTCAATTGAACAAAACCCCATAATCGACCAGTACTACCGCCTTTAGAGGTTTCATATTTGCATAAAGCCTCACTAGTCTTGGCACTGCCGCCTGTGGTGGTTCTAATAATACTTTGCTTACATATTTATGTCACAATCTGTTGTTGATATTCATGGTTATAATTATTTAAATGGTGCAATAGAATTTCTTAAATGGTATTATACTTTGATTATTAATAGTAATTGGTATTAATTGTTCTCATATAATATTTATGTTTGTAGATTATAATCATTTTCATAAAAACAAACAGGATATAGAATTGTTTTATACTTATTTAGAAGATTGTATTACTTTTCTTAAACGTTTTCATAGATTATATTGGATACTTAGGAGAGCAGAAAATATTCTAGATCATAATAATTAAATCATAAAATCTTTTGAAATATACTAATATATCAAAAGGTTCTTCAGTATATTGGCTGAAAACTGGGATCGATCAAAAGAACAAGCGAAGATTTCGAAGGCCTCCTGAGTTCTCAAACATATAAGGCCATTTACTAAGAATAATAATATCATAATAAATGCTTAAGGTCTTAAAAAACTAAAGATAATAATGGAAACAATCTAATTGAATATAATCAATTTTTAAAAGATGCAATAAAATTTTTATTTTATATAATTTAGGCCTATTCTCTACTTGAAGAAAGGTTTTATTTGGCTGATATATATTTTAGATAAAATTAAAAGTCCAAAAATAATATACTCATGTACTCTCTTAGTCTCTTAATAAGTGTCTTTTATTCTTTTTGGTGTCTACTTCAATTTTGCATCTAGCAAGAATAAAGCACTAAAAAGATGAAAATATAATTCCATACATACTCCTTTTCTAAAATTAAATATCCAATAAATCCTTATAAAGTTAAATTTATCTATCCCTTATTTTATTCATATTTATCAAAATACCAATTAAAATAGTCATATCTATAGCACCCCATAAGGAGCCTGGTGTTACGCTCTAAAACTGTAGAGTCATAATAATCTTGTCATATAAACCAACCTATAATAGTAATCGACCTCACGATCACTATCATAGATACAATTTACACAAGATAACCATGACTCCTTGCTTTGAAGTAAATAACTCATTCAAGATTAATAATAAAATTTACATATAGAACCATAAACTTTAAGTTATATTTACATAAATATATTTATATTATCTTATGATCCCTAAGAAATATTTACATACTATAATAGTCTGGTAAGTAAAATATTACATGACTATCACATAAAACTGAGAGTTACAAGAACAACTCTAAAGACTCGATTAATTAGCTAGTTTGACCATCATTCCCCTAAGGCACTTAAAAAAGAAACTAACATCAGGATAGTTATAGCATGGTATCTCAATTAATACCTGTAAGAAAATCTATAAAGGTATAAGTAACCAATACCTTAGTAAGTCAAGACAAAAACATAGGACTGCATAACAAACACAAACAGGTTTTTCAAACAATTAATTAAATATAATGCAACATGCAAATATCATCACATAACATGGTTTGATATGTTGTGAAATTAGAGTAATTTCACTTGCTTTAATCCGGATTGAGGAGTTTAAACATTTAATACGAAATAGCTTACAACCAAACCTAAGTTTGTGCAATGAAAGCACCGTTCCCCCCATGACTATCCCTCAAAGCATTGCCCTCATCTTTACCATGACCTCCTCTCTTGTTACTTAGTTCGATTAAGGATAAAGAAGAGGCCATTATGTTATACAATGTTATCCCTTTCAAATGTATTGGTATTTAGTCAAAGAATCCTAGCCATCCCCTAAAGAGTTGCAATGTATGTCTAATTGGGGTATTTAAATTGACTATAATTAAGTACAGCTTAAGATGACTTAACAATCTCATACTACTCAAGTCACAACAAACCACCACAACACGACATCAATATTCAGCAAGGAATCAGAGACATACAAGCATATGCACATATGGCTACTTACAATCATAATCTCAAACAATCATAAGCCTTTGAGTACTTTAATATAGTACTCTAAAATACACTAATGTATTAAACCCAACTTACTTAAAATCATCGATTTGCTTACTTAACTTGTTGTAGGTCAACTAGTCTCTACGTGTCCTATAATATTGATCTATTATAAGCTAGTTTCTGATTCAATTTCTGAATCCATTTCTAATTAAGGTTTTAGTTTGGTTTTTTATTATAGGTTTTATATGTAAACTCTAGGAACTCATTTCGAACCATTATGTGAAATTAATTACATTACGTTTGGGTAAATTTGAATCTTATATTTAGCCTATAACTAGTATTCTTGTTCATACGGTATACCCTATTCCTAATTTAACTATCGAATTTGCTCTCAATGTGAGAAAATTTACATTTTTCATATAACTACCTAAATTCATATTTCATATCAGATTTATTGTATATTATTATTAGTATCATGTTATCAATTTTAACTTAATATTTTCTACTTATTAAATTTCCAATTTCACATATTACTACTTTACACATAATCAATATATAATACACATAATACGTACATCAAATACTTTAAATACTACAAATATCATACTACATCAGCAAATTACATCCCATGATGCCTAATTATACACCAAATCTATACTTTCATCAATTTGTCATTAAATTACCAAAATAAGCCTAAAATCATTCTTTTATGCATAATTTTAAGGCTGAAAAATTAACTAAAAATTTTGAAAATTAATTTAAAAAAAAATCTCTTCATAATACTATTTTAAACACTCTAAATAGTCTATACAAAAATTTTGAGCTCAAAACTACACTATTAAGGCTATTTAATTATAAATTAGAGACAAATTTAGGTTTTAGGATTTTTTAAGCACCATATATCTAGAGACCTAATTTTATTGATCTAATATTTTTCCCTAAATGTACATCTAGAAATATCTCAAAATATCAAATTTCATAATTTTACAAATATTTTTAGTAGTTGTAATAAATTAAACAAAATTGGATTGGAGAGTGGACCTACTTGTTCAATCAACTTCTAACCACTAGTGGTAACTCCAAGTATGTCAGCAAGCTTAAGCAATGACCCTAAGGTGTGGTGGTGGTGGCTAGTTTATTATAGGTTGTCCTTGGTCGTTTGTTTCCTTTATAAGCCTTAATCACATGTTAATTTTGTAATTTTTTCTAAAAATTCTTAACTCTCCCTTTTTGGTCTCTCTCTATTTTTCCTATACTCTTAACTAACCAAACTAAGTACCAGTTAAAGCTTAGTGAATTTATAGGGCTAGTTTAGGTTGCTCTTTAATTTTTCAAGTGCCACATGCCCTTTATCTTCTCCCTTTTTTGATTTCTAATTGGTTAAATTTAATTGAGTAATTTTTTCTTCTTAATCCCTAGCATGTCACGACTAAAATCTAGACAATTCCACACTTTTCCTTGTTTTTCTTTAATTATTTAGTATTATTTTAGCATATTTTAGGTAATTTAAGTAATTTCAAGTATTTTTACCTACACATAAATACATATATAGTACAAGTAAATACTCCTAAATATTATTTATGTTATTTTATAATTTTTAGTATGTATATAATTTATTTGTATTGATTCATTAATTATTAAAACTCGTTTTATGCATTTCTGATAAATAATGGATAATATACATATAATTCAATATTATAATATTTTATTATTTTATTATTTATTATACTAAATTTAAACTCATATGATCGCTTTTACTAATATTCCTAACTTCATTGTAAAACTTGAGCTTCATCGAATAACTTATCCAATTATCTTAAATTTTACATATCAACCCCGAATTTTTTATTATAAGGTTTACATTTCCACCCCTCTTTGAAAAATTTTTGTCCTCAAAACTTTTGTACATCTATATTTTACTTAATTAATAAAAAATGATAGTTAACATACTTTTACTAACTTGGAAATTAGAAAAACTATGGTGATTTCTTCATCATTACTGCTTTCGGCTCCCAAGTGATCTCTATATCTATACCTTCATTCCATTGCACTTTCACATATTCCATATCTCAATTTCTTAACTTCTAAACCCAATTATCCAATATCTTTATGGCTTGCTTCATAACTTGAAAATTTCTCTTTAATTCTATTAGCTTTATCTCCATAATTACATTTGGGTTATCAATAAACTTCCTTAGCATCAAACATGGAATACATCATGGTAGCTTAATAAGCTTTAAGGTAAGGCTATTCTATAGGATACATTGCCAATATTCTCTTATACTTCAAATGGACTAATATATCGTTGGCTCAACTTTCCTTTTGAACCAAACTGTCTAAGTCCCCTAAATGGACCTATTTTGACATAAACATGATCTTTAACTTCAAACTTTAATGGCCTTCTCTTCAAATTTAGCCAATTCTTATAACGATCCTAAGCTTCCTTCATTCATTGTTGTATAATCTTAACCATTTCATTTGTTTGGTTGATCATGTCAGGTCCAATTATTACAAACTCTTCATGATCCCAATACAGTGGCAATTTACATCTTCTTCCATACAATGCTTCATAAGGTGCCATCTATATTGTCGCATGGTAACTATTATTGTAAATGAACTCTATTAATGGCAAATATTTATCCCAATCACCTCCAAAATCTAATACATAAGCTCACAACATATCTTCTAGAGTTTGAATTGTTCACTCAAATTGCCCATCTGTTTGTAGGTGATAAGCTTTACCAAATTATAACTTTGTACCTAAAACTTTGTATAAACTTTCCCAAAATTTGGATACAAATCAACTATCTTGATCAAAGACAATACTTTCAAGTACACTATGTAATCTTATTATCTCTCGAATATACAATCTAGCCAATTTTCCATTAAATCCCTTGTTCAATAGGGTAAGAAGTGTGCACTCTTGATTAATCTGTCTACGACTACCTAGATTAAGCCATAACCAACTTAAGTCTTAGGTAGTGCTACTATAAAATCCATTGCAATATGATCTCATTTCCATCTTGGTATTTCTAAGGGTTGCAATAGCTCACCCGATCTTTGATGTTCCACTTTGACTTGTTAGCACATATTACATTCTACTACAAATCGTATAACATCTCTTTTCATTCCATTCCACAAAAACATTGGATTTAAATCATGGTACATTTCATTTCTTCCTGAATGTACGGTATAACCTATAATGTGTGCTTTATCTAAAATTTCCTTCTTTATGTTGGGATCCTGTAGCACATGTATCCTTCCTCTAAATTTTATCATGCCTCCTTCATCCACTTTGAAATCAAAATCATTCTTTCTACTTAAATTCTCTTTCATTTCCATCATGTCTTTATCTTCCTCTTACTTCTGTTTAATTCTCTCTAGTAAAGTAGGTTGCAGTTCTAAATTTATTATCTGACTATTAGCCTACACGGGTAAGTAGGAGATATGGATATTCCCTAAACCATCATAGTTTTCATTATTTTGGCTGGTTAGTTTTAAGGAATCTTTTAATTCTCCTAAATTCTTCTTTTACTACTTCCCATATTTTTCACTCTTATATTTATTACTGAATCTAAAAAAGAGAATGTACGAGTTAGGTTACATACCTGCAACAAGTTCGACATCTGTAGTGTCTCCCTCCATGCAGGCAATAGCATCCTCTTCCAGTCCATCATCCACATAGTCCCATTCGCCTACCAAGTTGTAAACTCTAGCATGTGTAGGCGCTTCTAGTCTAACCTACATGGGTCTTGGACCTTCTACATGTCTATGGGCTACCGAGTGACCAAGAAGAGCCATAGGGCAAGCTAGCTAGGTAACTGGTATGGCTCTACTCTATGGGAAATTAGAAGCAATGTGTCTTGCTTGCTTACATACGAAGCATGTCATGACGGCTTTCTTAAGGCACTCAATTATGTGATGATTGTCATTCCTACATAAGAAACACTTATGTTGTAGCTGGGGACACTCTCTAGGGTAATATCCTCCTTTACACTTCCAACATCTAATTATACCAATCCTTGATCCAGAACCTACCATACCTAGCCTTAGCTGATGGCTATGACTCATTATGATCCTCTTCCTTTTCTTAGCAAAGTTATGTCCTTTAAAAGGTCCTTTCCCAAAAATGTTCACCCTAGGCCTCTCCATTCTATCCTTAGAATTCTTGGCATTCTCAACAGTCTAAGCTATCTCAACAGCCTCATGGAAATCTCAAGATCGACAGTCGCGTACATGGTGCCTGGTGTTAAGATCCAATCCTCTAACAAAAACCTGCATCCTCAACTTGTCACTGACCTGGAAATCCTCATCAGCAAATTATAGCAACCTATTAAACTCTACCTCGAACTAGTCAATGGTATGGCTCCCCTTTTGAATAGAGAGAAAAGTATCACTATACCATAACTTCAATGATTCAGGAAAATAATTGGAAATGAACTCTTTCATAGATGCATCCCAAGTAATTGGTTCCTTGGCTGTCTTCCTTACTGATTCCCACCATATCCTAGCATAGAGTCTAAGTATATAAGTACCATAAGTGACTCGTAGGTAGTAAGGGATCTCAAATGCTTCAAATGTTCGCTCAATCTACATAAGCCAATCCTTAGCCTCCTTTAGGTAGCTAGCTACCCCATCGAAATACCTGGTATACTTGATAAACTCTAGCATCAGGGACTACAGAGGCCAAGGATCTACGGGCACTGCAAGGGCTAAGTATACTCGCTCAACTAGAGGCGGTGGTGGCGGAGGTACCTCCTCTATCGATATAGGGGGTAGAATAGGTGTTGGTAGGGTCTTATCCCTCTCATGAAAGACTCTTAACATCTCCTGTATTATAACCAGTACCTCCTTTGCCTAATCCCTATGGGGATCCTGTTATGGTGGATACACTGGGTGACCCTGCCTTAATGGTGGTTTACCTCGTCCTCGCCTGTTCTTAAGACCAACAAAATTCACAAGTTCTTTAAGCTCAAGAAATTTCATAATCTCAAAATTCATATTTATAACATAAGAGAATACATCACAACTTTGACACAATAAACATTCCATTTCATTAATTCCGTCAATAATAAGGTTACACCAAGCGATGGTCAATTCTAAAGAGTAAGTCTCCACCAGTACTATGTCTAGTTTAGAGTATAAAATCAAAATAAGTACATCTCAAAATTTGGTGACCTCAATCAAAAGCATATAAGCATCTACTATAACTATGGGCGAGCAGTCTAACCCATCTTGACCTCTGTAAACTCCGCACAAGCATCAGCATCTGTAGAACCTAACTCATTCGAATCATCAGAGCTATGTCTATTAAAATCTACACTGGAATGAGTCGATTACTCTAGCCAATCCTCCTCCTTAGGATCCTAGACTACAAGGGTAAGCAGCTTAAGGATAGGCTCCCCAATCTCCATCTCATCTCCTCTATCCATCAACTCTATAGGATGATTGGGGTCATCGCTCGGTGCTACCAGGGGTATAGCCTCCTGTGGAACCTCCTCTTGAAATAACTTCTACTTAACTTTATCCATCTCCATCATGTCTAGAGCAAGATCCTCTAATATCAGCTCCTTTAATCTCTCAGTCTCATCATCCGATAACTCTGGCATACTAAACTCTAACTCCATGTCCTCCCATAAGGCATCTACAACCCACTAGATATCGATCTAGAGCAACGCTAGATGGTTACCCCTATGATCCCTGATGAATATAACTCTGCGCCTAACTTGCCTCCACTCACCAAAAGCTGGAGGTAAGGGTCGATAAGAGTTTCCATGCGACCTTTAGGGGTAGTCTAGTAAGTCTATTAAACCAAGACTCGTGCTCCAAAACATGAATAAGCTCAATATCCATATAGATTGGCATGTTCAAATCCATGAGTAGCTCTTAGCATTAGAATCTCCAATGATCTGTACACCTACGCCACCACCGCTACAATACATAGCTCATACTATGAGGCTCTTTCACTAGGACTAGATCTTCACAAAGTAAGCGGAGATGGCGTCGGTAATCCAAAAGCATCTCATCCTCCTCCATCTGGAACTCAAGCCATCGCTCCACAAGAGTCGGAAAGTCCTCCTATAATCATAAGAATTTTCTTATAATTAAGGTTGTATTGCTCTTTCAAGCCAAAGTTTTTTACATAAACAATACCCTAACCCAATTCTACCCTTCTCTGCTAGCTAGGTAAGTTCTTCCAAGGCGTTTAGGGTCAAGTTTTATCTTATTAAACCCAAGTACTTTGATATCACTTAAATACTGTCACAACCCCGAATGGGGTCTAGTAATGACAGTACCACCATGTAATATGTGAAGATCTAAGATCAAGTATCATCTTTGATTAAGAGCCTTTGATGTACGACACGAGGCATTTCACAACTGCAACCTTCTCTTAGTAACTAGTATTAAGTAATAGTAGTAAGCAATAGCAATGCACGTAAATTAAAGTTATATGATCCAATTAATACTAGCATAACATAGATAAGAGGGGATATAAGGTTTCCACCAGATCAGTCATATAGTACCAAGATAAATCATCATAAGTAGTTTAGGCTACTTAACAAGCTAAAGATACTTAATAATGGAGAATAAAGAGAGTTCAATTATAAATAAAGAGTTCGCTCACGCTCTTGACTTCTTCACATACAATAACCTAAAGCCGGTACAACTAACCACAGACATCCTGTAACCCTACTTCAACCATAGATCCTGCTGCAACAATAAACTATAGAGAGGTAAGCACAAATGCTCAGTGAGTAACCATCCTACTTTACTAGTAAACAATATCAAACAAGTTATTAAACAAGCATACAAATGCATGGTCAAACATACGCAATACTACAATATATACAGTCTGCCGATAATTGTATACAACACGGTTTTAACACCTACTATTGCTCGAGTTAGGAAGTATTTCGGTACGTTAGGATCTAAGTATTTATGTCCAATTTGAAGTCTCTTATTAGCAATATTACCCTTAATAGTAGACATAACACGACCTTAAGTAGAAGGGGGCACTTCTTGAAACTGAGTAGTTCCCAAAGGTCGTCAATATACAAATTACAATTTGGATCCAACTAGGCATGATCCCCCGTTCTACTATATGATGCTGACACCCTTAATATAATATTATAAGATGCGATGCATGTCCAGTTTAATTAGGGGTTGAGTATTTATTAGTTCTGATTCATGGGTGACCAATTAATTATATATAGACACTCTAAGATCTTAAGTTCTAATGCAACAACCATATAAATTCATATCAACTTAAAATATTTTGTAAGCAAGATCAATCATATCAAGCACATTCAATTTCCCATTTGCTCCAAAATGCAACAATTTCAATTATTTAATATAATTAAGCTTTTCGCTAACTACAAGCACAAACAAGCAAAGTAGGGAAGGAATGTGTACTCACTTGGCCATGATACTCAACTGTCCCAGTAGTCCTCTACCGTGTCCAAGTCAATATCCTTGTCACCTGAAGAAGATAATTAAGGTCTATGAGTATTTTATTTGCATTTGTTAACTAAACCTACCGCTTACTAACTCTCAGTTAGTTGTTTTTGTAATTCGGACATATTTTCTTCATTTTAGCTCCATTTTAGGTGATCTTATAGTTGTTTTTGAATGTTCTTTCATTTGGTGAAGTTGTTCTTAAGTTTCTATGTCAGTAAGTTTTTGATTTAGGCCCTACAAGGTCTTAAGCCCAAATGGGGAGTTAAGTCACTTTAGGATTTGGGCTTGGTTTTTGACTTTAGGCTTTATATTTAATAGTTTAGGCCTTCTTTTAAGTATTTTAAATGAGCTTTTGCTACCCAATACCTTAAAATTTTAAAGTGAGCCTTAGTAATACTTCTTAGGGGTCTAATGAGCCCTTTTACTAAGTTTAGGACTCTAAATCACTAAGGGACTTAGGGTAGGCGTCTTGAATGGGCATCTTAGATGGGCCTTTAGGTTTAGTGATCCTTTTAATTAAATCATTCTAAGCTTTCTAACTTAAGGTTCAAATTTGGTCACATAGCTACGTAAGCTCTAAAGTTGGTTCTTTTGGGCTTTATGTGTCTAAATGACTATTTAAGGCCTTAGGCTCAAGCTTACTTATCTTTTTAGGCTTAAGCTTAACATTAGACTTAAGTTTAGCACAATTTTGAAATGTTTACAAATCTGGACATTAAGGTCTTAGGGGTTATTAACACCATTCTTAAGTCTATAATTACTGACTAAGCTAGTTTAAGGCCTTAACCATACTTTAGCCTACTTAACTTAATTAATTAAGTCCTAAACTGTACTTAACACCAAAATAAACATGTCGTTAAGCTAATAAAAAATAATTTCCAGATCTGGTAGGTTCATGAAAGTGGCGACCATGAGTTGTTCCTAGGATCAAATCTTCCATTTTCATGCAACACTTGATTTTTATGGTATTTCTACTTAAGTAACCTATGTTTATACTAATCTAAAACCATAATCACTACATAAAAGTGTGTGAAAATATTGTGAGGGGACATATAAGGGGCAGCATGCATGGGAAATGGGGATTCTATCAACCTACTTGATGAGTCACTACTAAAACTAACATTACTCTACACCACCTAATCTATTTGTGTTATATCTTCTACCAAAAGTTGTTTTTCTTTTACTAACTTTTGTTTGCCCTTCTTGAAACACCTTAGAACTCTTAGGGATTTGCTGTAAAGTAAGGTTCAACTAAGACAAACATTTGTTTCTAACATTATTCTACAAAAAAAAAAAACTAAGGAAAACCTAGCCTAAGTACTTATTAGAGCAAGGAGTGGAAGGTCCTCTTTGATGTGAGTGTGTCGTGAGCTTGTGTGGTGAAATGGGTGTATGTATGTGTCAAAGGACTAGGGGAAGGTGTACGTAAGGTGTGAGGCTTGGTGGTGAGTGATTTGGAGTGGTGGTGGGGGAGTTATGGTGGTCAATGGTATGGTAGATGGTGGTGGCCAAAAGAGGAAAAAGAATGGAAGTTTGTGTGTTTGAATTTTTTAGAAGGTTTGAGAAAATAACAAAATGAGGAAGGGAAGGAGGGTGGCCGATCGTGAGGAATGGGGAGGAGTAAGGTACAAACTTTGGTTGATTTAGGAAAATAAGGACAAGTCTTAAAATAGGGACCATGTACTATAATGCTTTTCGCTAAATAAAATCTTGTCCCCTTATGGTGCAAGATATTTTAAGGTGATTAAGGGTTTGTCTTTTGGTCCTTAATCATGTTTAACTTGTAGCTAATTAAGATGTAATGGGGTTGGTTAAGGATTAGGGTTTGATTAGGGTAATTAATGGTAATTAAGCATGATTAGGCTAATTAAGTGGACTTAAGATACATTTAGGGTTTTATTGAACTTTGATACTATACTTTAGCTAATCAAAATTCCCTATACATGTACTTAGGGTTTCCTTAAGGTTTAGTGTTTGTTTATAGTAATTCGATCCATGTATGAGCTCGAAAGTTAGGGTTTCAATCATTTAGTGTTGTTGATCACTTGTATCAATCAATTTAACCTTACTATTAGTGTTTATTTGTAGTATTAAGGTATTTTATCTTTTCATTAGGTTTAGGTGATCATTTTAGGGTTTCACCATCGTTCTAGGGTTTTTCAAGTATTAGGGCTCTTGCTTGTTTAGTTAGGTTTTTAGGGCTTATTTCAATTAGGGTTTTGGTTGAACACTTAGGATTCAATTCCTTTACCTAGGTTTTATTGTTATGCTTAGGTAGTTCTAGGGATTATCCAAGGACTCCTTTACTCGATTCCGCTTTTGGGTTATCAAAATTTTGTAAAGCTTATACATGTAACTTATTTTCTCTTAATTTCTATGATGCTAACCATAAATGCTCTACGTGCTCCTCCTTGGTTTTCGAATAAATCAAAATATCATCAATAAATACTACAACAAATTTATCCAAATATGGCTAATATATACAATTCATTAAGTCTACGAATACAATTAGGCATTCGTTAAACTGAAAGGCATTACCAAGAACTTATAATGACCATATCGTGCCTTAAATGCTATTTTAAGCACATCTTCCAACTTAATTCACAATTGATGACATCTCGATTGCAAGTCAATTCTAGAAAACATAGTTGCACCATGTAATTGATAAAACAAATCATCAATGCATTGTAACAGATACCAATTCTTAATAGTGTTCTTATTTATTTCTCAGTAGTATGTACACAATATCATAGTTTCATCTTTCTTATTCATAAACAATACAGGTGCTCCTTATGGTAAAACACTTAAATAAATAAATCCTTTATCTAGTAGCTCCTGAAGTTGCTTCTTTAGGTCTTGAAGTTCCACGGGAGCTAAACTCGGTAGAAATAGGTTCAGTTCTGGGGACTAACTTGATAGTAAAGTCCCACTCTCGATGCAGAGCTAAACTTGGTAGATTCTCTAGAATTAGATCAAAAAATTCACTCTATCGGTATATCTACTACTTTAGGTGCCTCGTTCTTTACTTTCATAGCAAATACCCAACAAAACTTCCAATCATTATCTTCTTCCTTTATTTCATACATTTCATCACGTATCTCAACAACAACTAAATTCAATTTGCTTCCACCAGCTTTTCCTTGAAATACCATTTCTCCATCATTTAAAGTAATAATTTTACTTCTACACTCCCCATTTGCTTTGTACTTAAATAACCAATCTATTCCCATGATTACATCATAACCCTATAAAAGTAACATTACAAGACTTATAGGGTACTCCTCCTAAATTTTAATTCTACCATTGTCCACCACTTCTTAAGTCATTACTTTCTCCCTAGTATGTATTCTAACCCTAGAAGTTGTATTAATCATAATCACTCTAATCTTCTTCTCATTCACAAACTTTTGACTTACAAAGGAATGAGATGCACCCATATCAAATAATACAAAAGTAGGTTATCCATTTATAAGCACTTTTCCTAGAATAAACTAATACTACAATTACCAACTAGAGTTGCATTCATAAATCTTAAAATTTAAGTATCTAAATTTAACTTACACTTAAATTATCTTTAAAATGAGTTGTTTGAGCATGTACCTATCAGAAGTCCCTTGTTATTTTCTTCTTCAACTCCCATAATCTCCTCAACATCATCATGATAGTACTCCTCCATCCAATCCACAAAATCTTTGTCCTCCTCATTTCCTATATCCTCTATAGTGAAGACACAAACAGGTGTAGTCATGTTATCAGAACCTCTAGTCCTCTTAACTCCTTATCCAAACTGTAGACAATACTTGGAGAAATGTCTACCACATTTGTTATAATTCACCAATTTCATTCTGGGGTAAGCTCGTAGCATGCGATTCTGATCGCCACATATAAAAAATTTTCCTTTAAGCTAGGCATAATTTCTAGGAAAGTGATTTGTTCCACATTTTCGACACTTAACATTACCATCCTTATCATAAAAAATCAAATCGGGCACTGATTGCAATAGGTTACTAGCTAAGGTTGCTGGTTTCCTTCTTTTATGCCTAAAACTACTAGTTGCTCCAGGATATGATCTCTTAAATGATGAGCTAGGTCAACAACCACTGTTGATCTTTTGACCACATATTGCTTGCATCAATATCCAATTATTTTCCAATTACCTTACCTTATCTACCACTTCATTATAAGTGGAGAAACTATAATCCTCTAGCTTACAACACATTGTAGGGTCAAACCTAGTAAGAAACAAATCATTCCTTAACTCAAGATTATCTCGATAAGAATCAAGTGCATATTGCAATAGTCTATTAAACTCTGTTTCATATTGAGTCACACTCATTCCTCCTGTTCAAATAAATCTCTCACTATCTTGTTTTAGACATTATGAGGAAAACATTCCTTAAATTATTTCATAAACCTCTATTAGGTAATACTATTCTCTAAGAGTCCCACCAGACTTGAGTGGCCAACTTTAACTTAAAGGTTCCATATGCTAATTTTGGGGACTCCCAGATTCTAAAGGCCTTAAAACTTCATTCAATCTAAGCCAGCCAATCATCATCTAAGGCTAGTTTTCCCATTTCTCCCTTAAAATAACAATTTGCTTTAATAAACTCGAGAAGCTTATTTACCTCCTGAGGTCGTTTCACTCTTTGTTCAACCTCTTAAGGCTTCCTATTTCCCATATTACTGCCAATAATAAGATGTTGAATCAACATTTCTTGTTGCCTCATCACTATATGCATATTGACAAGTAATTTCCCAATAGGTATACCCTCTCGTGTTGATGTAGGTATATCCTGTCTATGTTGTTCCCTTAGGGGTAATGGTACATGCAATGGAGGGTTTTGATTTCCCTTAGTCCTTTCGTTACAACTCCCATCTTTAACTTCAGCTATACTCGCTTAGTATTGATAACTTATAAACCTACATACATATCTATTTATAAGTTATCCAATTCCTTATTTTTATAAATATTTTAGAAATTAGTAAATTTCTATAATTTGCACTCATGTAACATAATGGTAACAATATCATTTCATTTAATATGCATAATAGATATAACTTTCACTATTAGCTTGATTCTTTCTTTACATCATTGTAGTTGATTATAACTTCAAGAACAAAAGGTACAACTCGATAGACCTTTGAGTACATACATATGATTAGTGATAAATAGCTGCCATAAATAGCTCAGATGAGGATTAGTGATAACTAACTTACTTTGTTTAGTTAAATCCTTAAGTGTGATCGAGTAGCATTTTTAGCTAAAACTGATGTATTTTATAGCTCTTGGATCATGTCTAGATGTTGTAAATAGTTTGATGTAATCAAATCTAATGTAACCCTTTATATTTGTGTCCACCCACTATATTATCTTCCTCATCACTTGCAAATTTAGAACTTATTGATATTACGTATGAGCTCTCAAGAATCACAATCACCTCATCATCCTTAAGCTTAACCGTACAACCATTTTCTATTCCCTCATGTTCTACTTCTTCATTTTGTATAGGTTCTGCCTCTACCTATCCTCCTGGTCCAAATCATATCCTTGCTATCTTAACATCAGCTATAGCCTACAAAACTATAGCATGCATATTTGCACTAGATTCATTCTCACTATCTATCCCATACTCCTCCTCTTAAGGTTCTTCTTCTTTAAGTTCTTCCTCCTTAGTATCCCCTTTCTCTAGATCCTCCTCAATATTAGCCTCATTCTCTTGGTGACTACCCTATACATCTGAGTGAGATACTTCTTACAGGTTTGCGGGCAGTGGATTTTCCTGTAGTAACCCTGGCATCATAAGCTATAGGTTAGGTTCATTTAGTTCCAAGGGTATTTCTATGCCTTGTTCAATTGGTCTTGGAAAATAGGGAAACTAATCAATAATCCCTAATGGATAATGTCTAGAAATGTGTGGTACACCAATAAGAATATGTGTGATGCTAGCTAGGTAAGGTCTTTCCTCTTCTAATCTAGCCAGAAAATATCTCATAGGCATCATCAAATATATAATTCCTTTTATGCCAACCATCTCTACTCGAAGGCCGTTATGGCAGTATATCTATTGTATTGGGGCCATAGATTCATCTCCATCAACACTTAGTAATCTTGTCAACTGGAACACATTCTATCATAAGATTTATCAACGATCTCATCAACAGTTTTCAATATATTCCAATCAGCCAGCTTTAATAACGGTCATTGCATTTTAACCCTATAATCAATAGGGGACTCCTCTCCATTCCAACTAAACTGTACCTAACTAACTATCAACTTGCCTCTATGACATTGCAATTAAGCTTAGAATCAATTAACATTCAATACACTAGTCTGTCTCTATTGTTCAGGATTTCCTAAGCACTGTATATCTAAGGATCTAATTTTATCAATCAAACATTCTTCTCTAAATCTACATAAATAAACATCCTATAATATGAAATTTCATAATTTTCCAAATATATTTAATATTTAAAAAAAATTAAACAAAATCGGATTAGGGAGTGGACCTACTTGTTCAATCAGTTTCCAACCACCAATAGTGGCTCCAAGTGGGTTGGCAGGCTTAAGCGGTAACCTTAGGGTGTAGTGGTGGTGGCTGGTTTGTTCTAAGTGATCATCAATTGTTTGTTTCTTTTACAGGCCCTAATTATACACTAATTTTCTAATTTTTTATAAAAATTCTTAACTCTCTCTTTCTAGTCTCTCTCTACTTTTCCTATATTACTAACTAACCAAAATGAGTTTCAGTTGAAGCTTGGTGAATTTTTAGGGTTGGTTTAGGTTGTTCTTTAATTTTCCAAGTGTCACATGCCCTTTATCTTCCTCCTTTTTGCTTTCTAGCTAGTTAAATTTAATTGTGTAATTTTTTCTTCTTTATCCCCAACATGGCACGACCAAAATCTAGATAATTCCACACTTTTTATTATTTTTCCTGATTTTTTAAAATTATTTTAGTATATTTTGGGTAATTTAAGTAATTTTGAGTATTTTTACCTAAACACCCTATTTTTTTCCCTCTCTCACCCCACTACAACACCCCTTCCCCCAATTATTTCAAAATTTCTAGAATAGGATAAAGGTTTTTAAATTAGGAAAAATACAAAAAAAAAATAGAAAATTAAGAAAACCCCAAAAATAATAAATTTAGAAAAAAATCACAAAAATAAGAAATTTTAAAAAAAAAATAGAGAATTTAGGAAATATAGATAAATAATAATTTTAGATAATATAATAGGTTAGATTTTTAATTTAGATAAAAAATAAGGAGAAGCGGGTTTAGATTTGACTCTAACTCGGGTTTAGATTTGAATTTAGCTCAGGTTGACTTCGTCAATTGCATATATGAATAAAGTATAGGCCAAAGATCTAATAGATAAATACTTAAACTTGCATTGGGTTTGGCTTGAAGGTTAGGGGTTCGATTCTCATCAAAGGTAGAAAATGCTTTTTGTTTTTTTTCTACAACACATGATGCCACATGCCAGGACGTCATTGTACCACATGTCTATTGTGGGACATGTGGTACCATTACACACACATGTATACCGTGGTTACGTAGCATGACACATGTCACCACATGATGTAATACATGTCACCACGCATCACCATATGGTGTAACAAGTGTCACACGTGTCAGCTACATACATGACACGTCATCGACCATGTGTCTTCTAGGATACGTAGCACTTTCTCATTTGCTATTGCAACTGACGTGGCGTTACATCAACACTTTCCTTTCTCTTTCTCTCTTATTTCCCGCATTTTCCCTAGATTTTCTCACACTTTCTTTCTTAGTCAGTCAACTTCAACATTAATTTTAAGCAACTTATTGTTGCAATTTCACCAAATTAATGTTGAAATTGCAAAATAGACATAGCTTATTATGAATTGAATCCAAAACCTAGTTGGATTCGCTCATTAAACCATCCAAAATTGAGATTGAAATATGAGAAAGAGGAGAAAATTTAGCTCGACCATCAATGCCATATGTAAGCTCCATACGGATCTCTCTCGCTGGCTTCATCTTTTTTCCATACACATACACTCACCAATCATCTCTCTCTCTCGAGGGGACTTACTTTCTCTCTTGAACTCATATTGCAACATTCAACACACACACTAAAACCCCCATCCTTGACTCAATCTCTCCTCACAATATACATCGACAACCCCTTGACCTCATCCCCATTGTACACAAACACACAACCCGCTCTCTTTCAGCTCTCTCTCTCACTTCAATCCCAATTCACATGCCTCCTCTACAGTAGGCCCCCCACTCCAACACAACTTCACACACACACTACCTTACTACGCATCAACACAACAACACCTATTGCGATCCTGATCCACTCTCATACATAACCAAACACATACAAACATGCCTAGCTCACCCCCTTCCTCTCTCTCTCTCAAAACCTATACGGCATACCAACCCATTAACCACCATTGGACCTACTTCCTCTCTCTAAAATAACATATGCCTACACATACAGCAACCACTCCATCCTTACATGGCCACCACATCTAAGCCAAACCACAAAACAACATCACCCCTTCACTCTCTCTCTTGAACTCACGACACATCACCAGAGCATACAATAACACACAAACACCAACCAAACACCCTATTCCATGCATAAATCTAGCTATGACTCAAACCACCTTCGTCCTCTCTCTCTCTCGGCCACTCACTATCCATTACCTACACCGTCTACCGTCAATACACGCCATACTTACTCACAAATTCACTTACCGTCACTCACTGCTCACAACTCTAATGACCTACTCTCTCCTCATATGACCCTACAATAGGACACACACACAACAACCACCACCTTCGTTGCTGTCCAACACTGACCACCATCCAAAACCACCTTTAATGATTGTGGCACCATTGTCATTCAAATTTTGACTAATGACTTTCACATGAAAGTTAGGTCCCCCACTTAAAAAACTAACCAGAAGCATCTAAATCGAGCCACTACCAACTGCAACCCGATCTGACTTGTGTAGGCTCTAACCCGACCCGTTATTTGCTCTAGATTTAGCCCATCCAACAGCTCCAAACCTGACCCTATGTTGCAAAACTCAAGTCTAACTTTGTCTTTTGTTTGATGGTTTTATTTATTTATTCATTTATTATTATTGTTATTATTTTAATTGTAAATGTAAAGAAAAAAAAAAGAAAAAGAAGAAAAAAAAAAGAAACCAAAAAGAAAAAGGAAAAAGAAAAAGAAGTAAGAAAATGGAAAAGAAGGAAAAAAAAAAGAAAAAATTTTAGTTTCATCCTATTTATTTTTAGTAAAATATGATAACAAAATAGAAAATAAATAAATAAATAAAATTTTATCATTTAGAAAAAATTAGTTTTTTCCAATAAATACAATAAATCGACCTTTTCACAATTAGGACCCCATTTAAAATTTCCCAAAAATAAAACCCCAATTTAGGACTGTTTTAGAAATTTTCCTTAAATCATCAAATCAAATTAAAAATGTAAACCTGGCCTTTATTCAAAACTAAAATTGATCAACACATTAATGTTTTTAGTGAACGAACTATGGAAGTCTGATTCCGAGTAACAGGTATATAAGTACTTGTACGTATGTATGAGGTGACTCAAAACAAAATTTTTTTTTTCTTTTTCTATCTTCTATAAATAATTAATTGTTTTATCCTTTTAGAATTAAATTAAGTTGAATGTAAATAGATTTCATTATAGGGGTATATTGAAAGGTAAAATTAAATTCAAAGAGATTAAAAGTGGTACCCGTTTAGGGTTTAAGAAATTAACCTCCGGATCTAGATCTTTGGTTTTCAAAAATCAATTTTATTGAAAGATTAGTAGCTAAATTATAATCAATTTACTCAATTGAAGATCTTTTTTTCCTGACTCCAATCGAGTGACGACTCCCAAAACATTTTCAAAATATAAAAGAATCGATTTTCTTTAAACCCCAATCGATAGTTAGTATTAAGTGGGTAGGGTTTAATATTGATTGATTTAAATAAAACTAATTTATAAAAGCCAAGCTTAACAGATATGAGAAACCAACCACTCAATAAAGAAAAACTAAGCTTAGTAGATATGAGCAACCAATCGCTCAAAAAAGAAAAACGAGGCTTAACAAATATGAGCAACCAACGCTTAATAAGTTAAGATGGAGACATAAGACAATATGTCAAGCACAAATAGGATCATCAAATAATTATTTAAATGCAATGCAATAAACAAATGACATTGTATAACGTTGTCTAGTCCGTCATAAGATTAGAGAAATTTCAACTACTGTAATCTGAGTTTGAAGAGTTTCAGCACGTATACAGTAGCTTACAACCAAATCTAAGCTTGTGTAATGGAGACATCCCTCATTCTGTGACTATCATTCAAACCACTACCTTCATCCTTATCATAACTTCTTCTCATGTTACTTAGTTCGACTGAGGATGAAAAAGAGACCATTATGCTACAGTGCTATCCCTCTCAAAGGTGTTAGCATTTAGCCAGAGAATTATAAGCGTACCCTAATGGGTTGTAATGTATATCCGGTTAAGATTTCATGTTGTGTATTATTAAGTCTAGTTTAAGGCGATCAATCAATATCATGCAATACAAACAATTACAATCTAAACCAATAAGTCAGTAGTATACAATCAAGCTCACAAACATACATACAGAAGCATGTACACGTTTAAGCTATCTACAAGCATAACCAAGTATAATTTTAGCCCTCCAAGTATTATAAAATATTACTCTGAAATACAATTACATATTGACCCCAAACTTACATGAACTTCTTCACTTGCTCACTAAGATGCTACTTATGTGGTGCCTTCATTACTAGTCCCTATAATACAGATATCATACAATTATTACATATAAGCTTTATATCTAAACTTAGATTATTATCTTTAATTTAAGGTTATACTTTACTTAGTTGTCTAGAATTTAGGTTCTTGTGATTAGTCCCACTCTTAACTAATTATTTATTTATTTTTTAATTCAGCTTTTGATTCTGCTCCGAATTACAATTTTACTCATAAGCCCAAATATATCCATTAATCCATTCTCTAAAGTATATCTAACTTTGTCTCAAGTATACAAAGTCTTTAATTTAGTTTCTAATCCATTCCTTAGTTTGCCCTATATACCATATCTTTGATTTTGCTTCTAAAGTAGCTTTTGATGTGAACATACTCTATATTTTAGTACAATTTCCCCCCAATTTATTCATGATCAGACCTAAAATTTATTGTACAGCACAACACCACTTTAATTTTGATTTAACCATACCTTAGCTCCATTATTTGAACAATCCACATATTACACATATATTAACCCCTTGCTTACAATATTAAGATCCAATGTTCCCAATATCACAAATTTAATCTTTCAACATTATAATACCTGTTAAGTCTGATTTTTCGGTTTTTTATTATTTAAAATTGATTTCCCCATTTCCAGTTAATATTAAACTCTAACCAATTTAATATTAACCCTCGACTAAAGAAACCAGGAAATTCCGGTTTTTTATTGAAAATAATTTTTAGAGTCGCCACCCCACTTGAGTTAGGAAAAGAAAAGAAACCGTAACCAATTGAGTAGATTGATTACGATTTAGCTACCGGTCTTTGATTTCAATATGAATAAAGAACCAGAGGGCTTCGAATTCGGGAGCTAACCTATTAAACCTTAACGGGTACTACTATCTATTTATCGAAATTAGAATTATTTTTCTAATTATAATATTTAAAATAAATAGATAAATAAACAAAAATCAAAAGAAAAAGAACCTAAGTTTAACATATTTTATTATCGCCCCGAAGGTATCTATGTATCTATAGTCGGGATCAGACGATCGTAGTTCTTTCAAAAAATCTTTAATGTGTTGATTTATTTTAATTTTAAAAACTACCTAAGTTTACACTTTTAGTTTACATTTTTAATTTATTCGATTTATTTAAAAAAATCTAAAGGGGTCCTAACTCTTGAATGTTATTATTTTATAAAAAAAAATCGCTAAAAGTCCTAAAATTTAAAAAGGATTTTTTATTAACTTTTATTTAAAAAAAAAAACAACTTTCTATATGACAAATCCTTAAACAAGATTAAATCTTAACAAAAATAACCAATCCTAACAAATCCTAAACTAACATAAAATATACGTTCACTTAAATCAATACTTAATTTATCTAATCAAGAAAACTAATGTTAAAAGAAAAATACCTAAATTAATATATACATATATATTATTATTATTAAACAATTATCTATATATAAAAGACTAAGAATAAAATCTCCTAAAACTAATATGTTCATATTCGTATATATTATATTCAATAACTAAAGATCTAAATAATAATAATAATATAACAATAATAAATAAACAATTAAACAAACAATTTCAAAACTGAAAAGAAATGGACTTGAACTTCTTGGTTACGTGGTGGAGGACGATGGCCGACATATAACGAAGTTGAAATTCTGTATGGCTATTAGTGTCAGAGTTTTGTCTGAGTTTGCTTCATTACTATCCGCTTTGCTGCTGTCCTGTTCGGTGTTGTTTGCCTTGCTGCTGTCCTATTCGCTGTGCTGCTGTTCGCCTTGCTGCTATCTTGTTCGCTATGCTATTGTCCGCCTTGCTGATGTCCTATTGGCTGCTGTCCGCTGTGTTGCTGTTCGCTTTGCTGCTGTCTACCTTGCTATTGTCTTGTTCGCTGCTGTCTGTTGTGCTACTGTCCCGTTCGTTATTGTCCGCTTTGCTGTTGTCTGCCTTACTGCTGCCATGTTCGCTGCTGTCTGCTGTGCTGCTGTCCCGTTCGTTACTGTCCGCTTTGCTGCTATTTGCTGCTACTGTCCTGTTCGCTGCTATCCGTTATGCAGTTGTCCTGTTGTCGTGGGCTATGCGGATCGATGCTGTAGTGGGCTATTGTTGGGAGAGAACTTAATCAGCATGTGTGTATGCTGTCGGCGTGGTGTGAGGGTCAGTGTTGATGATCCGTATGTGGTCTGCAGCGCGTGTGTATAGAGTTTCTATTTTGCTGCTGCAAATAGATGAGTGGTCAATAGGGGGTTGGCTTTTTTTGTCGGTGGATGTGTATAATGTCTTTCCTTGATGTGTCTCCTCTTTTATATGCACGTGTATGTGTGTTTTTAAGGTCCAAATCAAATCATATCTAGTTATATCTATTATATCTTATTCAATAACAATTAAACTAGATCCAAATTAATTTAAATCTAATTTAATAAGATCAAACTAAATTCAAATGATTTAATCAGATATGAATCCCGTTTTCATTTCACTTTTGCAAAGATAGAAAAATAAAGACATGGGTGCCTGCAAAGACTCGAACCTAAGATCTCAAATTAAATTCAATTCAAATACCTCAATACTTATCCGTTAGACCGTTGGCCTACGCCTTAACATTTAGTACAATTAAGTTGTACTTAAACTACTCGATTCAAAAATAAAATATTTTAACTAAGCTAAAACTAAAACTAAAAATAAAACTATTTATTCCTAATATAAGTTACTTCCTAAAAATCTACAAAACTCTTTATAATAATTTTTTCTTTTCTTATTTTTTTGGTATTTTCATCATTTGTTAATTTTTTATTATTTTTATCTTTTATTAATTTTTTTGTTATTTTTATTTTTTGAATTAGGACCCTTTTTGTAAAAATAAAATTAAAACTACAGAGGAGCAAAAATCAGGTGTCTACAATACCTCTAAATACTCACTAAATCAAAACTTAGGTCAATTTCTTAGAAAAATCACTAAATATATTTTAATAAATGGCTATGTAATAGGCTTTTAGGGCCTAAAAATAAAATAAAAATATGACAAATAGTTTTCACCAAAAACTCTTCATAGTAGTTTAATGTATATAAGAGGTATTTTAAAAAAAAAATTTGGAGCCGAATCAATATTAATAAGGTTTTTAAAGACAAAAGTAAAATTAGCTTGGGTTTAACGATTTCTTAAGAGTAATATATCTCAAGACTTCATTTAAACAAAATAATATTTTTCCTAAAAACTATACTAAAAAAATATGCCAAAATATGATTTTCTAAAATTTTCTAAGAAATTTTGATATTTTTACTAATTTTTTACAAAACGAGGGTATAGTTTGGACCACTACAAACCACCGCGTTAACCTCCACTTGCCACCTTAGGTTTGTCGATGCCACCAAAGTGGGGTCTACTGTTGGGTGTGTAAGCCCTAAATGTAAGTTTTATAACTATAGGATCGAGCTTAGTACGTAAGGTTTAGGATGATTGGTTAAATGATTCGATTAAATCTAAATTATAAATTAAAGCTGGAAATATTAGTAAAAATGACTCCTTAAGTTTGAATTTAAGAAAATAAGTAATAAAATAAGAGAATATAAAATTTTCAAATTTTAAGCATATTATTCGTTATTTATCGAAAATACGTATAATGCATTTCGATAATTAACGAATTGCTAGAAATAAATTATATGTATGCTAAAAATTATAGAATGACCTAAATAATATTTAAGAGTATTTACTTATACTTCATATGTATTTACGCGTAGGTAGAAATATGCGAAATTATCTAAATTGCTAGAAATTTGCTAAAAAATTGGTAAATAATTAAAGAAAATTATAAAAAAAAAAATCAAAGAAAAATAAGAAAAAAATAAAAAAGGTTGAGATCCATCCAGAATTTGGTCATGGCAACTAAGGGAAAGAAGAAAAAATTTGAACCAATAAAAATTAAACACTTAAAATGCAAAAATGAAATAAGATAAGCCATTGTCTTGTCTAATTAATGCACTAAAATTGCTTTACAACTCTATAAATAGCAAGAAAATTATAGGAGCTCATTTGTTCTGTTGTGAGTTGAAAAAAATTGGAAAGAACTGAAAATTGAGAGGAAAAACTAAGGTTTTAAAAATTTACACAAAATCATACAATTAGAGCAATTAGGCCGAACCCACGAATCACCACTACTTGAGACCGAGTGTTTGGACCGGCTAACCACCCCTAGGTTGTCACTAGTGGTCGAAAGCTCAAGAGTTAAGTGAGTCCCTAATTTCATCCGATTTTTCAAAATTTATTAAAATTATTAATTTTGCCCAAAAAATTATGAATTTTGTTATTTTGATGTTTTATTATATGTAAATTTAGAGAAAAATAGTAATTAAGTTTAATTGGTGCTTAAGAAATTGAGTCAAAACCGAACATGTTTAAAATTAGAAATAAATAAGCTTAGGAGTGTAGTTTAAAGCTCAATTTTTTTTTCCTATAAATTACTTAAGTGATATAAACAATGCTATAAAGCTATTTTTCAAGTAATTTTTTAGCCCTAAAATGATAAGAAAAATGAGCAATTTTAGATTAATTAAGTAATTAAGTAACTAATTATCGGTTTAGGGGGCGATTAGATGTTTAAGGATATTAATGTTTGATAAGGTAACATAATCCTAGCATTTAGAGTATTAATTGCAATTAATATGGGAATTATGTAGTAAATGTGAGTAATTTAGTAATATGTGAAGTTGGAATTTTAATAAATGTAAAATAATAGGATAAATTGGATAATATAATAATAATATTAGTACATATTAAATCTGGTACAAAAATTAATTTTAGGTAATTATTCCAAAAATGTAAAATTTTCTCACATCAAGAATAAACTTGGTACACTAATTAAGATTAGAGTATACCGAGTAGGTTAGAATATTGAATTAGGACCTAGCATAATATTAGAATACTCGAGCTTGATGTGAATAATGTCACATTAGGGATCAAAATGTATTTTAGGATTTACTCGTAGTTGGAATTGGAATCAAATTCAGAAACCGAACCTTGAACTAGCATAGAACGAATTATTAGTAAATAATAGGTATATAAGGAGAATTGACTAAAACCAAAACCTAAAATATGTATCATTAAAGTATAACTACTAAAAAGTGTATTTATATTATATGATACACGAAGACGAGTCAACCTACAACCGATTAAGTAAGCAACTGAGGATTTTAGGTAAGTTGGGTTTAATACTTCATCATATTTAGAGTACTATTTTAGAGTAATCGGAGACTTAGGTTTGTGTATCATTGTGATTGTAAATAGTCTTATGCATGTGCCTGTATATCTAATTTCGTGCTAGAATTTGTGTTATGTTTGATGACTGTTGTGATTGCAGTGGTGTGAAATTGTCTAATCACTCTAAGCCGAACTTAATCCTCATCAACATAAATACACTAAAAAGACATGCATTGCAACCCTTTAGGAGATCATTAGGATTTTCCAACCAAATACCGATACCTTCGAAAAAGATAGTGCTTGATGGCAAATTGGTCTTTTCTTCATCCTTAACGGAACTAAGTAATAGAAGAAGAGATCATGGTAAGGATAAGAGCATTGGTTCGAAAGATAGTTTTAGGAGGAACAGTGTCTCCATTGCACAAACCTAGGTTTGGTTGTGAGCTGCTACATAACATGAAAACTCTTCAACCCATATTGGAGTGGGTGAAATTACTTTGATTTCGCAACGGACCGAATTACGTTGTGTAATGACACTTGCTTATTGCATTGCATGAAAATAATTACTTGATAATCTTGTTTGTGCTTGTGTACATTCATAAGTCTCCAATTCAACTTACTGAGCTATAGTTGCTCATACTCGCATAGATTCTTTTGCAACTCCTGACTTTTAATTAGTATGTCACATTACAACTATCCGAAGGTTAGTTTTTTTTTTAAAGCTCTGGGAAGTGAGGATCAACCAATCTATGATCAAGTTTTATTAAGGTCTTACTAGTATCTTTAGGATAAAGAATTGATATATGATATGCAAATTAGTTGACTGTTATGTTATAATGTAGAATCTCTTAGGAATTCTACGGTAATGTACATGTAATTATATATATTGACTTAAGATTTTAATCGTTACTGTAATTTTTAGCTAAATTCTTAATTGAACTGTTTACTTTAAAGCGAGGAGTCGTTAACGTCTTGTGTAGATCATATTTATGATAAGCACTCTGAGGCCAGTTACTGTCATAGGTTGGTTTACATAGCGGGATTATTGCGACTCTGCGACTTTAAGGCGTAATAGGATGGTGGCCTTGCTTCCTTCTAGATTATGGTTTGGTTTGTGCACTTGAATTTACACCTAATTGCACCTATTTTTGTCTATTTTCCTAAAAATATCCTTATAACTCTCCTAAGTGTCCCTCTAATTTTCCCTGATTATAGATTGTCCAAAATAAATTTAGGAAGACTCCACTGAATTTATAGGAAAGGTTTAGGTTAGTTAGTGAATTTTTCAATTGCCAAGTGCAATGAAGATTAGTTAAGGTGTTACCTTTTTGCATCCAATCTTTTTGCTAACTACCCTAAACGAATTCCCCATCCTGCTACGCCAAAACCATAATCCTATAGGATGCCACATAATTTTCTTAAATTTTTATTAATTTATTTTTTTTTTTAGTATATATTAGGTATTTTAAGTAATTTCGAGTACTTTTCCCCATACATACATTCATATTTAACACAAATAAATACTCATAAATATTTCTTATGTTGTTTTATGATTTTTAGTGTGTATATATTTTATCTTCAATGATTTGTTAATTTTTGGAACCTATTTTACATATTTCCAATAAATGACAGATAATATACACATGTTTTATAAATGTAATGTTTATTCATTTTATTATTTTATTTTCTTAAATCTAAACTCGTGGGGCCATTTCTTCTCATATATCTAGCTTCATCGTAAAATTCAAGCTTTATTGGATAACTTTTGGGATTGCCTTAAATTTTATGTACCTGTTCTATACTAACCAATCATAATCTTACTAGCTAATTTTTTAAGGTCTCACACATCATTCAATGCATGTCTCAATTAAGAATTTTTAGTCCGGCCGTCTTATATTAAGTTATTAGTGACAAAACAATTTATCACAGATACTCAATATCAATGCAACATATAAATGTTTCATGACAACACACACATAATACTTTCAATTACTTATACAACGAACAAGTTCAAACACATGGATAGCACAAATAATCTACTTATAAGTAAAAGCAAGCATAATGGTTCATCATCTCCTAGCAAAATAAATCTACTTACCCAATCTCCTTGCTAATTAATCCAAAAAGTCTCTAATAAGGTCACAAATTTGGCCTATTGATCCAAGACAATATATGAAAATATTTAGGTGAGATCAACTTAGTTTACTTACCCCTTTATGTAACACCCTAGAACTTAACGACACTACAACCGACCATGTGTCTTTAGTTTTGTAATGATTTGTTAAGACTCTAAAACTAACTACAATCTCCAAAATCATTTTGAGTAACTGTTATCGGTATAACAAAACAAATTTTCACAATTTAGATAAACTACAACAACCTAGACAACACATAGGCGAGTCATCTCTACAATAATCATACCCCAAAAATAATATTCTCATCTTATATAAAATTAAACCTACTATCATTTAGCTCCACCAATCATCCATAAGTCATCAATACAAAATTATAACGCCTCTCAAACCCGACCTACTAATAGAAGTCCCAATCACAATGCAAGTAACAACTTTACCTTAATACCTGCAACTACAAAAATGAAAGAATAAGTTGAAGCCCAATACATAATACACAAGCACATACGAATACCAAACCAAGTCATATACATGCATATAATGTAAGTTACATCAAGTATAAAGCAAACAATCAATTAATTATCCTAAATTTAGGCCTACAACTAACAAAAGGGTACTCATGACTCCATTATACCTTGATTTTTGTCTACATATATAGGTATATATAAATATATGTTCTCTTTTAAGTCCTTTACACTTGAGTCCAGAGTCCAGAGACTATAAATCTTAGAATTCTAACTATATCATTCTATATATGAGTTAACTAGAGAAATGTTATGTCACACTCAATGCAGGAGAAGTCATAACAGTCCTACTGTGTAAACTAACCTAAAATAGAAGTCCACCTCGTAGCTACTATCATAAATACAATCTACACAAGGCATATACAACTTAATCAACTTGAAACATCTAATCTAACACCTGTTAATAATCAAACCTGTAATATATCTTTTCAAAAAAAGAATTACTTATACAAGACAACTTGTTGTCTGATAATACAATAATGCTTATATAAGCATTTCATATATAAAGTTATAATTTATACTAAGAGTTTACAAAAGCCATAAGTCTTAAAGTCTATTTACAATAAGATAAGAAATTAGTAGGTATCTTAGTGAATTTCCAATTAATTTCCTCAAAACCAAAAAAAAAAGTCAAAAGCCCAAATTTAGTAGATTCTCCTTTCCTTACTTTCTCAACTAGTTGTGCACTAACTTAGGAGTGGTGATATCCATACATCTTAAACTTTTACTCGTCACCTACAAAAGAGTCTATAAGGATGTGAGCACAACTAGTTTAGTAAGCGGGATGGAGTTAGAAGAGTACCATACAATCACAAACAAGGTTATTAATTATAATAAAATGCAATGTAATCAATCACTTGAAACATCACACAATGTTATCCGATCCAATGTGAGGTTAGAGAAATTACATTCGCTCTAACCCAGATTGAGCAATTTACCGCAACTTAGAATTAGACCAAACCTAGGCTTTTGCAATAGAGAACACCCTCCCCCTATGACCAACTTCGAACTACAGTCCTTGCCATAACCTTTTCACTTGTCACTTAGTTCAACTAAGGATGGGGAAAGTACCATTTCAACTATCATAGTCGAAGAGACTCGGTATTTGGTCTGATACTCCTAATCGTTCCCCCAATGATTGCTAAGCATGTCTAGTTATGTTAGCGGTCAAACAAGTACACACAAAACAAACCTATGAAATTATGCAGAACAACATGTTATGCTCGAAGCCATAGAGTCGCAACAATCCCGCCGTGTAAACCAACCTATGATAGTAACTGAACTCACAATTCCTATCATAGATATAATTTACACAAGGCATCTACGACTCCTCGCTTTAAAATAAACAGTCATTCATAATTTAAAGGTAAATTATATATATATATATATATATATATATAAAACTTTAAGTTATATTTACATCAATACATTCATATTATCTTATAATCCTAAGAAATTATACATGCTATAGTAGTTTGTTAACCAACATATCACAATACTAATTCATAAACCTAAAAGTACTAACAAGACATTAAAAGACTCAATCGTTCAGCTAGTTAATCCTCACTCCCTATAGCTTAAAAAAGAAACTGACCTTAGGATAATTATATTGCAACATACCAGTCAGAACTTGTAAGAAAATCTATAAGGGTATGAGCAGCCACAGCTCAATAAATTAGGTTAGAGACTTATGAATGCATAACAAACATAACAGGGTTATCAAATAATTAATTATATGCAATACAACAAGCACATGTCATCACATAATGTGGTCCGATCTGTTGTGAAATCAGAATAATTTCATCAGCTCTAATCCAAGTTAAGGAGTTTTCACGTTTATGCAACAACTCACAACCAAACTAAGATTTATGCAATGGAGACACTACTCCTCTCATGACTATCCTTCAAATTATTGTCCTCATCCTTATTGTGACTTCCTCTCCTATCACTTGGTTTGGCTAAAGATGAAGAAAAGACCATTATGTTATCCAGCACTATTTTTTTCGAAGGTGTTGGTGTTTGGTTAAAAAATCCTAATAGTCCCTTAAAGGGTTGCAATACATGTCTAATCAAGGTACTTTGGTCGGTTATGATTAAGTATGGTTTAGGGTGATCAAATAATTTTACACCATTCAATTCACAACAAACACCAAACATAATACAAATTTCAACACGAAGTCAAATATATATAAGCATGTGCATATAACTACCTATAAGCACAGTCATACACAATCCTAAACCTTCAAGTACTTTAAAATAGTACTCCAAAATACGATACAATATTGAACCCAACTTAACTGAAGTCTTTAGTTAACTCACTCAACTGGTTGCAAGTCACTCATCTCCATGTATCCTATAATATAAATACTCTTCTAGTATTCATATCCTTATATTATATATAAACTTTAGGTTATGATTTAACTCAATTTTCCATTTATAGATATATTATTATTATTATTATTATTATTATTACCCATTCATTCTAGGTTAGTTTTGGATTTAGTTTTTGAATCTAGATTCGATTTAAGTTCTAAATCAGTTCCAATTACGAGAATTATACGTAAATCCTAAAAATGCGTTCTAAACCATAATGCTGAATTAATCATATTATGCTTGGGTATATTAAATATCACTTTTAGTCCCCAACCAATATTCTAGCCTTTACGGTACACCCTAGTCTTTATTTATATATTGAATTTATTTCCGATGTGAAAAAAATTTATATTTTTATATAATTACCTAAATTTATGTTTCCTACTATTTTTATTATATATTAATATTATTATTATATTATCCATTTTAACCTAATATTTTATTTTTATTATAATTCCAATTCCACATACTATTAAAATTACATATATTTACTACATAATACTCATAATAATTACATCTAATACTCCAAAAGCTACAATTATCATACCCCATCGTATATGAATATCTTAAAACACCTAATTATACACTAAATTAGTAATTATTCAATTAACCAATAATTAACCCCAAAATCATTAATTATATATATATTTTAAAGGCCTAAAAATTACTTAAATTTTTTTAAAATTCATTTCTGAAAAATGGCTTCATAACACCATTCTACATCCTCTAAGTAGTCTACACAAAAAAATTGAGCTCAAAACTACACTTGTAAGGTTCTTTATTTCTAAATTGAAATATGATTAGGTTTATACAATTTCTTAAGCACTATATATTTTCATATATAGTTAAATCAAACCAATATATTTCCCTAAATCTAAATACATAGAAACATTAGAGTACTAAATTTCATAATTTTCTAGATAAAATTGATAATTTTAATAAATTAAACAAAATTAGGTTGGAATCGGACTTATTTAGTTGATGGACTTCCGACCACCAGTAGTGGTCCTATGGTTATTGACAAGGCCAGGTAGTGGTGGCAAGGTGTGGTGGTGACGGTAGTTCACTTCCAAGTGGCCATAGGTTGTAGGTTTGCTCCATATATTCTAATTGCACAAATTTTTTCTAAATTTTGTCAAAAAAAGAAAAAAAAAAACCTTAACTCTCTCTTTCTATGTTCTCTCAATTTTTCTTGGCTTCCTAATTGTCTAAATGAGCTTCAGTTGAAAATTGGGGTATTCATAGAGCCTCCTTATTTTTTTTCTCCCAATTTTCAATTGCTAAATGGCATTATCCTCTTCTAAATTAGCTTTCTAGTTGCCTTAATGTGATTGGTTTATTTTTTCTTCTTAATCCCTAGCTTACCACGACTTGATTCTAAACAAATCCACACTTTTCCTTTTTTTTTTTTTCCTTGATTCTTTTGTAATTTTCTTTAATTAGTTGGCATTATTTTAGCATATTTTAGATAATTTCACATATTTTTATCTACACGTAAATACATATAGAGTATAAGTAAATAATCCTTAATATTATTTATGTTATTCTATGATTTTTAGTATGCATATAATTTATCTCTAGCGATTCATTAATTATCGAAACTCATTTTATATATTTTCGATAAATAACGAGCAATATGCTTATAATTTGATATTATAATATTCTATTATTTTATTACTTATTTTCCTAAATTTAAACTTATGGATGATTTTTACTAATACTTCTAGCTTTATTATATAATTTAGGCTCAATTAAACACTTTATCCAATGACCTTAAATCTTACATATCGAATTCGAACTTCCAGTTACAAGGCTTACATATCATGCTAAGTAGTTCAACTATAAATGCTATAAAGTTTTGGTTTGAACCCTATATTGGACTTAACTACCCTAGATAATTTTATAAGTTGATAAGGCCAAACAAACTAAAAACCTAAGTAAATTATAAACTTGAATATATTATGAATGAGAAAAACTATAAAATCTTGATCGAAACCATAATCGTGTATAAAACCCTAAACTTTATGTATGCATAAATACAAGAGATTGAACACAAACCTAATAAAAAGCCTAAAACCAAAGCCCTAAACTTATAACATGTATAAATTTATTTTAATAATAATAAAACCTTAACTGGATATAATTATTGTTCAACATGCATAATCATGTAAAATCGCATGCAAACGAGTAGAGATAACTCATAAATATTTATAAACATGAAGAGTAACAAATTAATTAATAAAATTAACATGATTACGAATATTATTGTACTATTATTTGTGACTTCATATATATATATATATATGTGTGTGTGTGTGTGTGTGTGTGTGTGTGTGCTATTTTTATAATGATTTAATTATTTTAATTCAACTTTACTACATATTTTGTGTTTATGTATTAAATAGTATATATTAATTTTTCATCTTATATTTTCTTTCATGATTATTTCATTCTAAAATTTATCCAAAAGCTAGAGGTACTTCTAGAAAAGTCAACTAAATTATTTTATAATTTTTTTTTTACTTTTCTTTCTCCCTTTTTCTTTTCCTCCTTCTTTCCTTCCTTTTACTTTTTCCTCTTTTCACTTTTTCCCAAATTGCAAATGTTTCAACTGCCATGTGTATTGTAAATTTCCACATATGACCAAATTGAGTAGATTAAAGCAAAAGCAATGAGATAAGATAAAAGTCAAGTCTTTATCTCTTTCCATTCTCCAATCATTGTCAACTAACAATTGTTTTTAAGAAGCCACTTTCCAAGTTTTCTTTTTAACAATTTAACCTTACATTTCACTTTTCAATTTCTCTTTTCTCTGGCCAACACACCTTTTATCTTCTCATTCTTCTACTTTCTTTTCATTTTGCTTTACTTCTACATACTAATCATCCCTTATTTTCACATACTATCATCCCTTCCTTAACCCTTTCTTATTAACTACGTGAAGGTTAGGGAGGGTATTCTCTAAGAAGACTAAAAGTAATCAAGTAATGGACCATGTTGTATTTATTTATTTTTCTAGAGATTATATGTACTCTTTATATTGTATATGTACTTTGCAGTATTATGTATTTTAGGAGTATAAATAGGAATTACATGTATTTTGATTTTTTTTGTAATAAACTATATGTACATGTATTTGAAGTATATGTATAATGCTCTCTTTCATGTGTATGTGTTTATATATGTATATGTTTAATTATATAAAATTCTACGTACACGATATGTTATATGTATCTATGTATATGTATGATACATATCAATATATATATAGTACATGTACATATACATGACACTAAGTATAGTCATGTTATCATACATTTATGTAAGATATACTACGAGATTGTATAAATACATATAAATAAATAGAGTAAGGAAATATAAGTATAAGAGTATATGTACAGGTATAAATATATGTATAGTACTAGTATAGTATAAGTATAAGTATATGTACACATTTATATAATACATGTATATATATACTAAAATACTAACTCCTTAAAATAAGATAATATATATATTTATATATATATAAACATGTACATAAGGATGTGACCTTAAGGGAAAAATATAGGACCAATTATCAATATTTATTAAGTTATAGTAATATTTATATATGTATATATGCCAATTAATACTTCAAACTAGAAAATGTGAAAATTTAAAAGAATTTAGAAAATGTACATGTGAGCCAATAGGGAGCTACCACATTAGCACCCCTAATTATTTAATTGAATTTGCAAATTATAAAAATAATAAGACAATAACAACAATTAATTAATTATAAAATTACAATTATGATAAAAAGTGATATAATTAGGAACTTAACCTTAAAAGAGTGAAATAAATAAATTATTATAAAATAGACTAAAAAATAAGAAAATTTCAAAAATATAGAATTTTAAAATTAATTAAATCATAAATCAATGGAGAAAAGCTTAAAATAATAATTTAAAAATATTTAGGTCAAAATAATAAAATTTGTAACATTTTAGGACCATAATGAAAAATACGAGTTATAATATCCAAAATAGACCCGGTTATGTAAAAGTACTTCCAAAAACAATAAAAATTTGACTATAAGTTTATAAAAATTAAAGACAAAAAAAAAAAAAATTACACGTAATTGACAAAAAAAGCTCAAACTAGGAAATTATGTAGGATAAATAGAAAATTTAGGTAGATTTTAGATAAATATTTACATAGATCAATTATCCCACTTAAATACTTATCACCCTTTGTATTTCTTAATTATCAAGTGATCTTTAAGAGGACATCGATCTCCCCATCGACTGTTATGATCCCTAAGTTTTACTATGGTCAAATGAGTGCTCTCGATGGCTTTATACTTATTTTGTGCTTGTAGTTAATACACCTAAATTTTATATATATTACTAAATTGGTGCATGGGGTTTGGGGATGTCCATGTGCTTGATACTGGTTGTTAAATTGTGCTAAATATTATCAAATGTGATGACTAAAGAATTGGTTGCATAATTAGCCGTTGCATGATTTAGATGGTTTGCTAATATTGGTTAATCACTTAATAATTTGACATAATCTTATTTAACTTATTTTAAATTAAATGGATCATGCATAAACACAAACATTGCATCTATTATTCTGGACCATTACCTCATATAGATGGTAATGAAGGGCTTTGTAAGAATAGGAATCCCATATGATTTGATTAATAATACAATGTAGGTGCACTTATACAATAAGACCTTATCCTTGGTTTACAGGATTACTTGGTGCCAGAGACGCTAACTATGGCTAGTTAAGAGTGGAGTCTAGAGACCATTGCTATAAGGCACAAATGTGAACTATAAGGACCACCTTACCACTAGACCTAGGAATTTGTGTATTATTGGATTTTTGAAAATAGAAATATACCTTGTAAAATATGGAATTTCAATTTATGGTTAAAAACCCAAGTACTAGAATCCAATTGTGATTGATATCGATGAATCTCCAACCCTTACCTTGGAGAGTGTTAAATTTGATGTTGTATGTAGCACCAATCAACTACATATATTATATGACATACTACTTGTTCATGTATTCATATGTCTATTATTTAATTGTTTGATAACTTGCTTGATAATATAGTAGGAGGGATATCTCACTAAGCTTATATAGCTTACTCCCCGATAATTTTCTCTTGTAGATTGATCGATAACTAGGCACAAGTTACAATCCAAACATTAAGTACAAGTATTGAGATGCCTTAGAAGATAGTTACTGAAGTTAGGCTGTATAATTGGTTTGGAACATTAGATGTAATTACTATTTTTATTACTAAATTATGTAACTTTGCTTAGTTTAAATTTTAGAACTTTATTACTTAATCTTATTATTTGGTAGGGAATACCGATTTTTTGTAGTTTTGAGAAACTGTGGGATATTATATATCTATAGTTATTTATATATTACAATAAGTTAATAGAATAAAAATTGAAAATCCTAGTAATTAATTACTTAAAGTCTTGCAAGGCGGATTTCGTATTATAGGTGCACATATGATATGAAAACTTTAGGTAATCCTACCAAACCCCCTTAAGGTCATGACATCAACTCCTATCACAAACATATATCAATCACATGCATGATATACACACAAATAACTAATTTAAAACCATAAGTAGAAGTAATCTTAAGCCTCTAGGTACTTTGATATAGTATCTCAATAAACGGTAAAGCCATAATCCTAACTTATATGTATTGATGCTATTGTAGAAGGCTTGTACTGTCGACGCCCTACTCACTAGGAGACCCTATATGTATACCAAAACCTAAATTTTGTTTTTATAAGAGCTATGAAAACATTATGATTCTATCTACTTTATATATCATTATGAAGCTATATGCATAAATATATATATATATATATATATTTAAAGCATATTATTATTTTATATGAGGAAAATAGTTTTATGTAGATATGCATTTTGTACAGGGCCAAATTTAATATTGAGCTTCAAGCTCATTAATCAAATGGATTTGACTCCTCCGGTTAAGATGATAGAGCCTGAGGAGTCAAGCCCATAAATTATCGAGATGATTAAGGGAGATTTAGCATGGTGGCCTTGGAGTAAGGCTTGTTAGATCGGTTCGTTCGATCTAACCTTTCTTGATTTGGCTTACACTAATACAATATAAAACCCTTTATTTGGGCCTAAACTTATGGAAAAAGCCCATTTAATACCCATATATAAAAGGCTTCAATCCTAGCCAATGATCAACATTATGATCCGACGTATCGAATTTACTTACCATATCCTATAAATACCTTATTCATTTCCTCATTTAGAAAGGAGGAAAACCCCCATTAATGCCATTACTTTGTCGAAACTTTGCCTCAAAGATTAAACACTCAAACACATAAAAAATAGCACCTCATTCTTCATTAATCTTAGAGTTTGATGCCATTACGCTCCTCTACCTATCACCATACATGTTAGAGCTTTACTAAGATTGCCTACTTCTCCTCCCTACACTTCTCTCCTAATCATCCCGTGCGAGTTACTCAAGTCATTTCCCTAGTCAAGTGTCGCAGCATGCATGTGACACTTGCATCTGTACTCAATACCCCCACATTTTTCTAGCGACTCTACTAGAGAGGGAAGACTTGATATTGACATCATGGTACCTCCAAGGCGAAGACAACCCGACCATACTGAAGGAACTAATCAAGAGCAAAATGTCAATACCATGACCAATGATCAAAATCCACCTCCAATTGGAGACACTAATCAAGGTGACAGCACACAGGAAGGTGTCCTTAATAATGCGCAATTAACGCATGAGCTGCGGGAGACTAATCGGAACCTAGGTGAACTTATGACGATGTTTTCTCAATGTACGCCTGCTTTGGCTGCCTTTGTTGCTACGTAACAAGGAGTAACTTCCTTGAATTCGTCTAATGTGGTGCAATAATATACCCTACCTAACCTTCCGGTTGTCAATGAGCATGTCGCTCCTAGGGTTGGAGAACAACTTCTTACTATAGAAGCTATAGCTACACAAGATTCATTACCTAAAGTAAGGAATCAAGGAGTTCAGTTTAGAAGCTCATCGTCCTCACGTGTTATGCCACATGTCATAATTATTGACTCTGTTCAACTAACACCAATGAATCCCATGTCTGCAAGATCTACACCTGTGAATCTAACACCTATGCATCCTGCTCCTGCGATGTCACTAAGGGCCGAAGCATCTACTCAGAGAGGTTCATTTGTAACCAAAGAAGATTTAGATATATATTTAAAGGAGATACAAGCGAAATCTATGGTTGGGATACCGGAAATGAAACTTCTGTATCACCAATGCATTGCCGCGAAGTCGTACCTTAAGGATTATGTTAGTCCAAAGTTCATGCTATTTAATGGCAAAAAGGGAAGTGCTAAAAAGCATTTGTTGAAATTTATCGAGACGCTGGAAGTATATAGCCTAGATGATGATTTGAAATTGAAAGAATTCTCTAAGTCACTCGTTGAGAAGGCATACACCTAATATGTTAATCTCCCTTTAGGATTAGTAGATTCGTGAGGTAGTGTGTATAAGATGTTTTTAGAGAAGTTCTTCTCCACAAAAGAGAGAGTCACCCTTACTAACATGGGAAGGATCTGACAAAAGTCCAAAGAAGATCTGATGGATTATATCAAGAGCTTTAGGGAGCGTTCACTAGATATACAAGACATTTGTGATGAGAGAGAGTTAGTCAAGACCTATATCCAAGGGATGTTTCTTGAGTACATGGTCTACCTTGAAAACCTTTCGTTGAACTCCTTTGCTGCGCTAGTTGAGAACGTGTGAGGGACCAATAACTCAATGGCACAACAAAGAAGTGAAGTTAGGAGATTCAACAAGCATACTTCGTCTGTAACTGCAGCTTAGGGCAAATCACCAAGGAGAGCAAAGAAACAAAGAGATGATAAGCCTACTAACTCTAGGCCATCTTTGACATATCCTTGTCCCATGGCTAAAGTGCACCAAATGCTTGACTAGTAGCTCCATAAATATCAAGCTTCCTAAGGCCAAGCGCCTCCCCACAAATGAAGAAAAGAGTGATCTCAAGTATTATAGATTTCATCGGGTTATCGGTCATCCAACTAAAGATTGTTTCACTTTGAAGAAAATATTCAACGATTGAGTTGCACGTAGTGAGTTGATCATCGATAACAATGATGTTAGAAATGATCCACTTCTTGCCCACAACAACTAGAGGGGTGCTGTCAATGCCATTAGCCATGATCCCATCACCACTGAAATAATTGATACCCAAACTACTAGAAATGATGAAGATAAAGGAAAGTCAATCGAAGCTCAGGATAATGAACACTTACCTATTGTTACGGCATTATTGAAGGCAGCTAACTTTAGGAATTTCTTTAGTCTCTTGGGATTCAATGAGAAAGCTCGGCTTGCAGTAGCAACTACACTTACACAGATCTCTGAGAGTCAATATGTGGAGTGTAGTGCAGCGCAACCTGTGAAGAGGATGGCCACAACACACGAAAATGCAATTCTATTTACTAATGTAGACATGTACGTGAAGAATTCCAATCACAATCATCCCTTATATGTGACAGGTGTAGTTAACAAGTCCTCGATCAAGAGAACATTCATTAATAATGGTTTTTCGTTAAATATCATGCCAATGAGTACTTTTAAGGATGCTGGAATTGATATCTAACGATTGGTTAAACAGCTTATATCAATAAATGGATTTAGCCATGCCCCTACAGATTCTGTTGGGTATGTTAATGTTGATCTTAAGGTTGGCCCTATCCATGGTACTACTACCTTTCATGTAATTGATGCACCGATCCAATACCATCTACTCATCGATAAGAAATGGCTGCATGATCACAACTTAGTCCCATCCACACTACATCAATGTATTAAGGGCCATTGGAAAGGGAAGGATGTATTATTCTAGCTACCAAGAATCCTTTGGAGCAATACGAATCATATTTTATTGAGTCGGCCTACTTTGATGAATTTGCTAAAGAAGGCAAGACCGTGATAGCTAAGCCAATTGGTGTCCCTTTACCTAAATGGGAAGAAATTTAAGATGGTCGGCAAAAGAAAAGAAAGATGCACGAGTTTCGTGGGGGAAAGAAGAACAACAAGCAGCTTAAAGGAATTGAAAGCTTTGTTCGAGAAGATGGAAGAAGGGTATACCGCTTATAACAGTCTCAGGCGTATGAGAAGGTATATTTTTCCTCTTCAAATCCCATACCAGTACAAGAAGTCCAACCCACCCCACAACAACTACAAGACTAAATGAAGCCATAGGCTGAGGAAATAGAAGAATTGGATCTAGCGCGACTGGGAGAGTCACAATGGCTAATCTTCATAAGCAAGAGCCTCCCACAAGAAATAAAAGTTGATATTGTTAAGTTGCTAAGAGAATATAGAGATGTATTTGCATAGATCTACGAAGAGATGCCAAGATTGAACCCTAGTCTCATAGTACACAAATTAAGCATTGCCCTGGGAGTTACTCTTGTAAAGCAAGGACAAAGGGTTTTTTGCCCTGAGATTGAAGTCCAAATTAAGCAAGAAGTCGAGAAGTTAGTACGAGCTAGATTTATAAGGCCCATCCAACATCCTACTTGGCTTGCCAATATTGTTCCTATAAGAAAGAAGAATGGACAAATAAGAGTATATGTGGATTTCCAGGATCTGAACAAGGCTTTTCCTAAAGACTAATTTCCTCTACCAAACATCGGTACTCTAATAGACGCAATTGCAAGACATGATTTATTCTCATTTATGGAAGGATTCAATAGTTATAATTAGATTAAGATAGCAATTGGGGATGTAGAGTGTATTACCTTTCAGACACCAATTGGAAATTTTTATTATACTGTCATGCCATTTGGACTTAAGAATGCAGGCACCACTTATCACAGGGCAATGACTGCTATATTCCATGACATGATGCATAACTTTATGGAGGATTATGTTGATGATATAGTCATCATGTCTAAAAGGGGACATGATCATGTAGTTCATCTACAAAAGGTTTTTGAATAATGTCGGTTGTACAAGCTTCACATGAATCCTCTCAAATGTGTTTTTGAAGTGTCCTTAGGGAAGTTTTTGGGGTTTGTCATCCATCGAAAAGGAATTGATGTTGATCCTATGAAAGTGTAAGCTATAAGAGCGATGCCATCCTCTACTACTTTAAGGGAACTAAAAACTTTCATGGGAAAAGTCTCTTTTATCAAAAGGTTTATACCAGCATTTGCTGAGATTTCACACCCATTGCACTAACTTTTGAAGAAAGGAATTTTGTTTGAATGGGAATAGGTTCACAAGGAGGCAATTCAAAAGATCAGGATGATCTTGACTTCTCCTCTGACCATGACCATGCCCATCAAAGAATTGCCATTGATTTTATATCTTACATTTATCGACAAGTTCGTTGGAGCTCTACTTGGGCAAGAAGTTGATGGTCGAGAGCGACTTGTATACTATCTGAGCCGAACCCTTCAGGGCAGCGAGGTCAAGTACTCAACTTGTGAGAAACACTATCTTGCACTAGTATTTGCTATGCAAAAGTTACAGCATTACTTTCTTGCACATAAGATCAATCTGGTAACTCGTTTGGATCCGATCAAGTATTTATTATCACGACCAGCTTTATCAAGATGGATTGCTAAGTGGTTACTCTTTCTTGGAGAATTTGACATCTTAGTGCAATCTCCTAAAACCATCAAGTCACAAGCCTTGGCCGATCTATTAGCACACTTCTTAAATGCCCAAGAGGACTTGATTGTAGGCATAATACCAGTTAAATTCCATGAAGATACTTTGATGGTCGAGGTAGATGGTGAATGGACACTTCAATTTGATGGTTCTGCGAAAAATCAAGGCTGGGGAGTAAGAATCATATTGACGTCACCTGAGGGTTAAGAGATACCCTTAGCATTTGAGTGAGATTTTCGATGCACCAATAATGAAGCCGAGTACGAGGCATTATTACTTGGTTTGTTGTCTGCATGAGGAGTTGGAGCGCATAATTTGTGTATTTAAGGTGATTTAAATTTAATCATTAGATAGGCTACAAGTGAGTTTAGATTGAAGCAACCTACACTTATGCCTTATAAGGTTGCAGTACAAGTTATGGTAAAAAATTTTAATTCTGTACGATACAAGCACACGAGTTGATCGACGAACAGGTATGCCAATGCATTGGCCACACTAGCATCTAAAATGCCAATTTAAGATGCTAGTGGTAATGTGAATATCTAAGTAGTCAAGAAATCTATCCCATGTACGGCTTTAAATTTTGTTAATGAGGATGAAGACATACAAGATGATTGGCGCGGCCCATTCATGGAATAGTTAGCACACCTTAATGTAGCTTCTGTTTTGGCTTTGAAGAATTTTGTTAAAATCAATGGAATATTATAGTATAAGGGTCCAAAAGGTGTTCTTTCTCGATGTATTGGTTCTAAGGAAGCTTGTTTCAAGTTAGACAAGCATCATCAGATATGATAGAGGGAGGAAGGGCCACCACTATATCATTGTATTCAATGTGTAAGGTATTATTGGCCATCAATGGCTAAAGACGCACTTCAAGTGCAAGTACATTGCCCTAAATGTTCTGAGCTTCCTGACTAGAGTGAGTGTAATTTTGTATCTAGTGCAGGAGACTGGAGGTACCCATACATTGATTACTTGAGGAACAATGTGTTACCGACGAATAGTACGAACGCCAAGCTTGTAAAGCGAAAGGCCAGGAAATATCTTATGTACGAAGGTGAGCTTTACAGAGTATTGTTTATGGGAAAACCCCTAAAGTGTATCACTCCTTCTGAAACGGAAACGGTTTTGACTGAGGTGCATGCTGGAGAGTACGGGGAGTATCAAGGAAGAAAGAAACTATATTATTATCTAGTCAATAGAGGATACTATTGGCCAACAATGGAAGTAGATGCATTCAACTTCACTAAGAAGTATGTTGTCTATCAACAGCATAGCAATGTCATTCATGCTCCTATGGTCACACTCCATAGCATCACAACTCCTTGGCCTTTTCACATGTAGGCTTTTGACCTTATTGGACCTATATATCCACCATCGAGAGGATGCATTTGGATTTTGGTAGGAAGAGAATGCTTTACGAAGTAGGTAAGGCAACTCCTTTAAGGAAGGCTACAGGACTAACAGTTGCACATTTCATGAAGGAGAATATCATACGTAGGTTTGAAATCCCAAAGCGTATTTTATCTGACAATTGCACTCCTTTTATCAATTCGCATGTCCGCCAACTACTGGTTTCCTATAATTTGATCATGTAAAGTCTACGTCGTATTACCCGAAAGGAAACGAACAAGCTGAGGCCACTAATAAGAGCTTGTTGAAGATACTTAGTCATATGGTTCATGATAATCATAAAGCATGACATGATAAGCTACCATTAGCGCTTTGGGCCTATAGGACAAAGGCTGATGCAGGCAACTCCTTTTTCTTTAGTATATTGGACTAAGGCAATAGTTCCCATAGAAGTCTTGATCTCGTTTGTTAGGTTGGCAATCAATGTTGAGCTTGAACCTGACACATTGCGAGTGATGGATCTAAAAGCATTAGACAAAAGGTATGATATCACCAAACATAATCTCATCAATTATTAGCATAGGCTTAGAGTGGTGTACAACCGTCTGGTGAGAAAGAGGTCATTCCAATAAGGCAACATCATACTTAATGTGCCGAGGTACCCCAGCGCCCAAGTTTACACCAAAATGGGAAGGACCTTTCGTAGTTGAGGAAGTGTATGAAAGCAGATATTGCAAACTTAGGAATCTTAGTACGGATGCTATTACTGCTCCTATCAATTTTCAATATATCAAAAAGTTCCATTTGTAAAATGGAAACTATAGTAAAGATAAATGAATGAAACTTACAACTGAAGCTATACAAGCTTGTTTTGCATGTCTATTTCTACTATTATCTCCTTTGCACACCTTAGGTTAAAAAGAAAAATAGTAACAAAGTATTGGTATTTGTAATGCTGCTACTTAGTAAGAGACTCATCTCCCAAGTGTGCAATACACATTTATCATATGAGTTGTCGATTGGTTGAAGCTTTGACTCTCAGGCACACTACGTAATGTTCTATCGAATAAGACAATGACTTGCACTATTTGATTATACGTTCGTGGAGCATGTAAAAATAGTTAAGTAATGGGTAATACCCCCTCAACTTATGACATGATTGTCTAATGGAACTAATATTCCTCGTTTCAATCAATATCTCTATACTGTCAAATCATATATTCAAATCCTTGCTTGCAAACGGAATATACTTCCACTGCATAAGGTTTTCTTAAAAATTTATCAAACCATGAAGTAAACTATCATGTAAAGTGCTGCTAAGGAAATGCAATATTTTCTAAGCACATAATGATATGAACTTTCAAGAGCTTACTAAATCAACAAACAACTCACGTCAATTCATAATGTTCTATGTAAAGGCATGGATCTCAAATAAGCGAGAAGCGAAACTACACATACTGAGCTCAACAAGTCCTTACACTTAGAATCAAGATCTGTGCCTACCAAACGTTGCTCTCTCTCAAGTTCTACCTTTGCAAGTTCAGCTTTGAGTAGCTCACATCTTTCCTCAATGTCTCAACTACTCAACACCTTTTGAGCTTCAACTGCAATGATTTCCATCTTATTGAGCTTAAACCTAAAGGCACGTGCTGCAGTGACACTACTAGTCAAAAGTTCAAGATATTCTGTAGATAATGAGCGCTAAGCCTCATCAAATAGCTTTATAGCTTGCCCAAGTAGGCCCAGGATATGATTAGTCACATTGGAACCCAAACAGATGGATCCTATCCAAAAATCCCCCTCCATCTTGTATAAGCGCTTCAGTGGTGCTAGGAGGTTAGAAGATATTGTGAAGCCATGAAAGGAGGAAGTATCTTTTGAGCTCGCTACCATCTTGGTTGCTGATCCTTTATCTTCATGTTGTATCGTTCTAATCTTTAGGGGGAGTGATGATGTGGGATCCCTTAGAATAGGCAAAGTTGCATCACTACAACGGGTAGGAATGTTGCTGACTAGAGTAGCATCCATGGAAGCATTGGGAGCAGCATGTATCTCTTCATTACAAAACCCTGCACCCATCAAAGCATCAGTAAACGCCTAGATCACACTTTCCTTTAAGAGTAAAAATTTGCTATCTTCACAATCGTCAATAATATTGAACGCATTGGGGATTCTAATATTACCATGAGTGTCTTTATCAACCTATTTTGTGGAGTCTATTTTATCATTGAATTGTCCTTCTTGGTCATCATCAATGTCTATCACGGAATTTTCTCTATTGTCATCTGTGTGTTCGAGAGCATCCCCATAATCAACCAACTCAATGTCATCTTCTCCTTCATCCACAATCTCGATAACAGCAGGCGGATCTTTAGCTTGAAGCACCTTTCCCATACTGTAGCAACTTAGAAAAGGACAAGTGATAAGAGGGACACTTTGACTTGAAGAAGTTCCTTTAGGGATGCTACCATTCACTCCATCAAGATGATGCTTCATCACTTTCTGTTTAGTGGAAGTAGCATCCTTCTCCTTTTCCTTTTGCTCCTGTGACATACACAAAATTGAGAAAACTAAAAAAAGTTAAGTTTCAAGAAAATATTAGTGTATTAAAAAGGAGAAAGGAGAGTATAATGATAATGCTACCTCATGAATGCGGCTACGCTTAGGCTATCTGATGACCAATGGAGGAGAAGGTGAGCGTTCACTTTGTGATTTACCCCGAGCATCATCAGACGACTTCGCATTATTAGATGATTTCTTCTTTGAGTCGAAAGTGAAATTCATATCTCTGGATAACTATTTTAGGCAAATCCCCTTTAGCTGTCTCTGAGAAATACTTCTTAAACCCATTCAAGCAATTCTTCCAATATGTGAGCCAACCACTCAAAGCAACCCTAGAACAACTCATAGAAGGAAAGAATAACTGCCTAATCCTCCCATAAATGTTCTTCATGCTCTCAAGTCTAAAAGTCTTGCAACACTCATCAAAACTTTGGTTAATGACCAAATCATGAGGCACTCCTTAATCATACCCCAGTTGTCGAGCAACTTGATCAGGTGAATATTTCATGACACTACACTCAAGAAAGCAATTAGAAGCATCGGCCCAATCATGAAGTGACGGAAGACCTCAGGTGTACTCCATAAGATAAACTCTATCTCAACATTAGAAAGCTCATCATGAAGCTCTATCAAGTTTACCAAGTACTTTGAACCAAAAGGGTAGATTTCTGAGTACCATTCATATTCAAGCAATTCCTTTGTGTATAGACAAAAGCTAAACTCATGACAAATATCAATGACATTCTTCAAAGTACTTAGGAGGATTTTATTGACCCATCCCCAAGCCCGAGGCTTAACGACATTAGAATGTGTAAGCAAGAGACCAGAATATCTCTTATAACGCTCACAAAAGAACATATGAAGAACCACTAAGTCTACATACGACACTATAATGTATCTCCCTTGCGAGCGTACCAAAGCTTCATGGAAGAGGTCCAAACACCTATACAAGGAACCCAAGTAGAAAGGCCCCAAAGTGAAATGTTCCCCTCGTGCGATACAAATAGCCAAGTAAAAGAGTCAAGGACTAATGCCCTTTTCAGGGCCCCCAAGGAACATAAATGATGACAACCAACAAGCAATGAAAGCTTTCAACTCATACTTAAAATGTAAGGCAAGACAAATTAGGTTAGGGTTATAAAGTAAACATCAACAGGAAAAAGGGTAAACAATGACTATGCCACATCGAAATGTAAGAACTTACTTACATTGATATCAAGGCCCCATCTTATCACCCTTGTCTAGCCTAAAGAAATGCTTGATCTACGCACTCAGTGTACCATGCCTATGAGTATCTAGAGCTTCTCTTTTTTCCACTTCTAATAGTTTAATCATGTACTCAATCATCTTTTGAGATTGAAGTTGTGGTGATGTCGATCAATCCAAGCTTAGGAAGGCTTAGAAGGACTACAACATCCTCTAGTATTGGAGTGATCTCACCCTACGCTGTCCCAAAGGTATGTGAGTGAGTACTCCAACGAGACATGATATCTCGCCAAGTTTCTATTTCTTGCGAGCAATGCAAAGTTAAACAAGAAGACACCCATATAGGGTAATATACCCCCGCCTCTTCCAAAACGGATGTGTATGCGAGATTCTTGAAAATATACATTACCCAAGATAACCAGCCATTCACTATGTGCTTTAGGCCATCAAAACTACTATCTAAGAGAAGGATTTCTTTCTTCTCGTTTCTAAAATACAGCACGGAATTTGCTTCTATCTCAACCCTCTTGTGTACTAGAGGTTCTTGTCTTATGAAACACAGCTTGCCATCCTTAGGTGGATGTGGATGTATATCCCATCTCTTTATATGTCGCTAGAAGAAGTTACCTTCAATAATTTAGTCTACCCACTTGTCTCAAGGTAAGGGTGCTGCTAGGATGTGATCCTCAGAATATGCCAAAATTTCATTGTTCTTATCAGTATTGTTGTTACGAGAACGGCTCTTACCAGATTCTTTGCCCATGTCGATAATCCCTAAAAGCAGCAGTGACGTCTATATGAAAGAAAGTGAGCACCTATTAATGAAGGGAAGCAAGGGAGTTAGTAAAAGTAAGGTGCATTCAAAAAGTATGACATCCAAGTATGAAAACTAAAGATGACACATATGCACAAGGATTCTTGCGATGCGTGATGACAATATGCGATGACAATACGTAATTCACACATGAGATTAGTGATACTACGGCTAGCTTACATGCTTATGATGATGTTTAAATGATGTTTTCCAACACGTGTTCGTATTAGAAGACTAACGTTAAATGCCTCATGTTTAACTCGTGTAATGGGACCTCACATCACATTTAGTGCTCACATCGTATCCAACGTTGTGTTCAAGAGTTATGTAGTTTTCAAGACTCATGCCATGGTCTAGCCTCTCGTCGAGTTCATGCCTCACATCGTGTTCAGGCCTTGTGTTAAGCCCAGGCCTCATGACATATCATGTTCAACACTTGTGATATATTTAAGATTCATTCCATATTCAAAGCTCATGTCACACTCATTAATTATGCCGTGTTGAGGATTTACATTGAATTCAAGACTCATGATCATGGCTTATGCTCACTTGTATTCGACCCTAATGTTTAAAACTTGTATTCACTATCATGTTCAAAGTTCGGATGCAACCTTTATGTTCACTCATGATCAAGCCTCATGTATCAAAGCTTATGTTCGATGCACATGACGAGACTGATGTTCAGCTTAAATACCAAAAGTGCAACACTCAAGTTGTATACTCAACTCATGCATACTCATATAGAAAGTTTAAAAGTGCTCATGTTAGAAGCATACATATGCTCATGCTAAAGAGACTATGCTGAATTGAAGTGTTCAATCCTCATATGTTCAAGTGCAAGATTTATGTCTTGTTCATGTACGTTGAGCTCGCAAACTTGCACTCTACTCTTATGCACTCATGTTCAAGGTTTATGTTGAAATTCACATTTTCTAGTTATGTGGAGGCCTCATAGTTCTTTTACATGATTATTCCATGAGTGTTTGTATTGAGGAGTAATGAAGTTCGTTTCACGTATTGCCTCATGAGTACTTACGTTAAAGGGAGGTTATGTTCAACTCAAGTGTATCACTCTCATATGTTCATGTCTAAGACTGGTGTTCAAACTGTATGAGCTTAACTTCGACTCTCATGTACTCGTATGTGCATGCCCCTACAATTTGAAACTCACGTTTAATTCATGTTACAAGTTGCAATTAGCTTTATAGGGGTTACAAGAGGAGGCCACATGTTATACCTCTTTGTTACCACCCGTTGATGAAGATCGATACTCAAGCTACGACCACAAACTCTTGACCCTCGGTTGGCAAACAGTCACAGTCCAGGCGGTAAAGAGTCTACCCTCTTTAAACTATACCGATTTGCTGACTATTGCTAGTTCAAGATGTGGTCCTCAAGTTATGATCGTAGACTTTTGACCCTTAGTTGGAGGCGACTACAATTTAGGCGGTGAAAGGATCCTCTTTCAACCAAATTCTCATATGCTTATGCTACTTATAAAGCATGGAAAATGACGAGATGTCAATTTCAAAATTTAAAGAAAAAGGGGAAGAGAAGGATATCATAATTAATTATCTAAAGATACGTAGTAAAACAAGGAGAAGGATGTTATGATTAATTATCCAAAGACATACATCAAAGCATGAGCGAAATTACAAGGACAATGACATTGAGTGATGAAGACTATATCACTATTCATTCCACAAGAAGAAAGAAAAAAGGGGGGTGTAGAAAGCTTCCTGCAACACATGACGAATGAATAATGAATTGGTATTATAGCAAAATGTAACACTTTAAAGAGAGCTATATTTACCAAAGGAAGTGTATGGGTTTGAGGAATGTCATGAAGCCTATAGTATATGCTCAACTCATTCATATATTCATGAAGCAAGCTCACTTGTAGAGGGTTTTCAATTACCATGCAATGACGAGGTAAGTTGAAAGAGGGGAGTCGAATATAGGTGTGCAGCTTTGTTTCAAGCCAACCATTTTCAACTAGACAAAATTCTAGGTTTGTCTCATCGGTTTATGCAAATCAGAACCTGCATAGTTTGATTTGGATATGGAGGCTCTATCCTTGGGCTGTGTCCCTATTGCATCAAATAAACTCCGATACTCATGGAGGAAAAATTTGGTGTACTATCCAGAGAGAGGGAACGTGGTTAAGTCTATTGGACTTTTGTCGACATTAACAAAGAGATTGGCATTGGTTAGGTCAGAGAATGGCAAAGTTGCAATTGATCTAGGTAGAGATTAAGGTGACTTACAAAGAACAAACCACCTCTTTTGTAGAGATGGATGATGGCATAGGAATAGTCGGATTTTTTAGAGGGAAGAGTTTTTTTTTTTTTTCATCACTAGTGCAACTAGATTTTTAGCAAAAGCTCTTATAGAGAATATCTTAAGGACAGTGCCCGATGTGGGTAAGTTATATTTATTGATCAAAGCAACAGATAAGGAAGTTGCAATGCCACAACTAATCAGTGAAATCACAACTTTGGGGCTCTTCAAGAATCTACAACAAACTTATAGAAAATCTTATGAAGCTTTCATAATGAACAAATTGGTACTTGTTCCTAGAGACATATCTGAACCAAATCTTGGACTAGCTAAAGATATGGCTGACTTTATTGTAAAAGAAGTTGATATAATAGTGAATTCGACTGCTAATACAACCTTTGATGAGAGATATGATTTTGCTATTGATATAAATACTAAAGAACCTCTCTATCTAATGAGTTTTGCAAAGAGATGCAAAAAATTAAAGCTCTTCACTCAAGGCTCAATAGCTTATGTAAATGGACAACAGCAAGGGAAGATTGTGGAAAAGCCATTCTGCATTGGAGACAGCATCATAAAAGAAAATATCTACAAGGAAGATCGTAACTCACATGAACAGAAAACCTAAAACTTAAAGAGGAAGCAAGATAAGGAGATGTAACTTACACAACTAGGCTACTAAACCGAGTCTAAGTTGTCCACGTATGCACACGGTAAGCATTGAGGAATCGCCAAGCACCTAGTAGCCAAAATTCACAAGCAGGACCTCGAGCAAATTAGACGGATTTAGTCTTCACTGTTTCAACAAGTGGACAAACAACAACTTCAATGAAATAAAAAAAAAAAAAAAGGATGAAGAATTGATGAAACAGAAAAGGAATGCTAGCTATAAATTGTCAAAACCATATGTTAGCAAATAGAAAATGGATGGTAGGGATGAAACATATGCTTACGTGGTAATGGAAGAAATGAAACTGAGTTTACTCGGTGATTACTTTACTCACCATGAATTAAAGTGAGAAATAGAGTAGTAATCCACCACGATGAAAATGTCATGACTCTGCATTATGGTAAGCTTTGCAATGGAGTCCTTTCAAGGCCAGCTTTGCCCAAATGTCCAAGTTGTACATGTTCATGTGGAAATAAATAAGTACTTCAAAACCGATACAAATAGAAGAACTTCTTACTGGACCTTTTATATATGTGCCTTTATCAAAGGATTTTGGGGATGAGGAGTTAGTTCCTGGTTCATTTTTTTTTTTTTCTGCAAAAGAAGTTTGTTGGCATGATTCGACAGGCTCTTTGGGGCCAGTGGAAGAACCTTATCCATGTGGCCTTGTAGGTATACAACATGAGCCATTAAGCAAGACATTGTGCAATATATATATCCTAACCTGCACGACTTTTTTGTTAACATGTGCGGAGTAAATGAGATTCCTTCTTTTACCAATTACTTTCAGATATTGCTGCATGCGTCAAGCTCCCTCTCACCCATCCAATCAGCTAATTATGTTTTGAGTGTTTTTCTTAAGTTAGCAGATATATTAAAATCAGTGAAAGTGTACCTCGAAGATTTTTTTTTCCATTAAACAAAGTCTTCAACAACCAGACTTCAAGGTACTGCCTTCTTGCCATAACAAATGGGTGTCATTACACCCTTCCTTCGGTCTAGTTTGCTGGTCTGATGACAATAATCTAGTAGAGGAGTTTATGCATCTTCATCAAGTAGAGATTCTTCACTTTGGTGAACTGGATGAAAGTGGAAAAGAGAATGTTCCATCCTTATACTCAGAATTTAGCTACCGAAACTTTGGCATCTAGTTGATTGAACAAAAATGGGAAGCTTGAGGTTCAGTATAACAAGGGTAGTGGGAACTTATGACTAGAGGCAAGTTCAAAAGATTGGCGTTTTTGTTTTAAAATATACTCTAACAAAAATCCGATGAAGACAACAGCATTTGACAGTGGCAATGGTTAAAACAAGAAAGGAAGAAATTGGATGTATGACAATGGAATGGAAGAGCACAGAAAAAGAATTAGGAAAGCCCTGTATAGTGGAGAAAAAGTGAAAAAGTAACAGGACACTTGTCGACTTTTTAATGGGAGAAGAAAGTGAAAAAGAAAATTAAATCTTGTTTCCTATCTTTTTCTTCTACCGCGAGGAAGTGAATTGGGAATTTGGAAAACTTTATAATACTTGATTGATGTGTCGATAGTCGAAGGAAACACAGTACGGAGGCACGTGAAGATAATGTCCTTAAAGTAGTAATGTGGACTAAGTCATCATTAGTCTTAAAGGAGAAAGGAGACACTCCATCTGGAAATACTTATATCCAATGCATGGTGAAAAGTAAGATTTAAAAAAAAATTGAATGATGAAATGAACAAAAAAAAAAAAACTAAGGAAAGACATGAAGTCAGTCCATACCGTAAGGGTTTGAAAAAAATTCACTTTTAAATCAAACTCTCAAAATATTTCACCTTATTGTAGTTTAGGTCCTATAACCACAATTCAAGGCATTCAATGGATATGTATGTATGAAGATTCTACAAGAAGAATTCTTCTATATTTGAAGAAAATCAAGATAATATTCACACAGGAGGGTCATTTGCTAATGTGGAGCTAATGCACGAAGACTGACCCAATTAGCTAAGGACAATGGCAACAAATAATCAGAGCTTGATCATCGAAGGATGAAAAATGGAAGGTCAATTAGCGGGACCGCTGTGTTTACCAATCGTAACATAGCAAATAAAATTTGGTTGACACAAAGCGTTTACATGATATGTAAAGACCTTACAAGAAGAATGCCCTTACATGAGGAGAAGATCAAGATAACATTGATATGTACAGTTAACCTAATGAGATCACTAATGTAAGCTTAGCGTACAAATTCAACTCAAGGGAGTCAATAAGTCATATGGATCAAATCGAAGAGACAAATCAACTCAAGAAGAGACAGCTTAAAGAAGACTTATTTCAGAGTATTGCCTTAAGGGCAACATATAACTTAATCCAACTGAGGCATGACACATAAATGAGAGGTGCTACGGATTCGCACACTAAGATAATTTTCAAATTAATCTGGCAGTGACACAGCTATTTAAGAGTGTGTACGCGCCTGAGTTAACTAAAAGGCTCACTCAGTGCCCAAACCCCTTCGACTTCGTTTGAAGGACTTTGGTCAGGGGGCAAAACGTAGAGGGCCAAATTTAATATTAGGCTTCAAGCTCACTAATCAAATGGATTTGACTCCTCGGGTTAAGATGATAGGGCTCGAAGAGCCAAGCCCATAAATTATCGGGATGATCAAGGGAGATTTGGCATGGTGAGCTTAGAATAGGGCCCGTTGAATCGGTTCATTTAATCTAACCTTTGTTGATTTGGCTCACACTAATGAAATATAAAACTCTTTATTTGAGCTTAAACCCATGGAAAAAGTCCATTTAATACCCATGTATAAAAGGCTTCAATCCTAGCCATTAATCAATGTTATGATCTGACGTATCAAATTTACCTACCATATCCTATAAATACCCTATTCATTTTCTCATTTGGAAAGGAGAAAAACTCTCATTAATGTCGTTACTCTGCCATTCAAACACATCAAAAATAGCACCTCATTCTTCATTAATCTTGGAGTTTAATGCCATTACACTCCTCCACCTGTCACCATACGTGTTAGAGTTTTACTAAGATCACCTACTCCTCCTCCCTACACTTCTCTCCTGATTATCCTGTGCGAGTCACTCAAGTCATTTCCCTAGTCACGTGTCACGACATACACGTGACACTTACATCTATACCCAACACCCCTACACATTTATTATAGTTTTATTATATAAGTTATATTAAGTTAGTGAGTATTGATAATATACGTAGTTATATTATTACTTATAATATATCATTTTAATCGTATCGAAATGTATTCTTAATTAGTCAAATTACATTTCAGTTACGATAGGATTATCATATTACGTAAATTCTTATAATATTATAGAAATATGTGTTATATTATCTACAATTATCCAATTTTAGTAAAAGTAATATCATCGGGTTCGTATAGACTTTACGATACGTATTATGGGTTTTATCTCGAGAGATGACTTCTAAAGAGTATTTTTATTTTCTATTATACTTATATGCTCCTATAACAAGCCTTATCATATTATGTTCATATTATATAAATGAGCTATATTTTATATGTAATTTTTTGAAAATAACTTAGTAATATATGTAATACTTAACCCTAATACGCATATATCATATCTCGAGTCACGTAATTAGTGCAAAATATGATGGAATTCATCTAAATTAGATCTAATTAGTAGGAATACGTATAGGTTCCATCCAAATATTTCTCATAATCTAGCCTAATATTGCTAAATAACATATCCGATTAGTAAATTAAGCTATTTTACCACTAAAATTCACAATAAATAACTCAAGTCATCAAATAATTTCATAAAAATTTCTCTATACTCACAAAATATAAGGAATTCAATCAGCAAGTAGTTTCATGTTATCGGGTTTATTGTCTATATGCACATAATTATGTTTTTACTCCTAAATTATAATTAATTAGGCAAATAATATTATTTTTATACAAAATTAATTCCCTTGTATCCTAACATCATTATAAGCATCTAGAAATCATGTCATATCAATTTTATCATTTAATTTTATAAAATTCTATTTATCTCATAATTCACCCTATTTTTAACCTTTTTTAGGGTAAAAAAAATATAATAAATACTAAAAATACATGAATTAAAAATCGGGCTACATAGCAATTAACTAGGTATAATATGTATTTTACATAAAAAGTTTTGCTTCAAAACAACATCATTTAATATATATATTCTAGATTTGAAATTTCAAATGGATAGTAATTTTGTCAAGTAAGTATATCAAATATTCATAATTTTACAAAAATAAAATATCATGGAAGTATATATAAAATAACTAGGAAATAATTTTTTTTTCATAATTTTTTGAATTATTTTAGTATTTTTAGAAATTAGGGGAAAAATAAGGAAGAAATCCAAATCGTGTTTTCATCGAACCTCCATCCATTGTTGGCCGGTAAGGGTATGTCAGAAGGGCAATGCGTGGGGATGACTAGTGGTGGCTAGTAGGATTCAGCAATAGATCACCAGGGGACTAGGGAACCACGCTAGGGTAATGGGTTGCTTTGTTTTTTATTTATTTTTCTAAAATGTTTCCAATTTTCCAAATTTTTTTCTATTGCTATCCTAGATTCTAAATTGCTAAAACAATGAAGGCTTGAGGTGCATTGCTATTTATAGGGGTTGATGTTGGCCAAAAGTGATTTTTCTTATATTTTTTCTCCTTTTAAGTAGGAGGTGGCTTAATATTGTAGATTTGCTTTTTTATTTTGCTTTCCTAGTCTTAAGTGTAGCTACAGTGAGTTTCCAACTATTTCTAGGATTTTTTTTTTTTTTGTAAGTTAGATAAGTTTTAGTAGATTTTTAGGTTAATTATTAATATTTTATGTATATTATATAATATTTGGAAATTTTATTAATATACGAGTATATATCCTATGTAATTGATACTTGTAATATGTAAACATACTTATATAATTATGTCTCTATCATGTCTTTTATTTTTAAGATATATTTTCTAATTAATTTTGCAAATTTATCGCTTATTAAATATAAATATATAATTTCAAGTTAATTTACAAATATAATTATTATATATATCAAGTATATTCATATAAATACATGTATATTCATGTAGTATATTACACTATATTTTTTCCTTTTATAGCTTAATTAACTTATCTCTAAGTTCTTGCCTCACTTTAAGTTCAGTTTTAAGGGTTCCAATAAATTTTATGCTATACTATATAATTACCTAAACCTAAAATTAGGACTTTGGATCATTATTTTTACAATTTAACTTAACTGAGTCACTTCAACTAACTTTTTTAATCTAATTGTAAAGTTTAGGCTCAATTGAATAAGTTTTTCTTGAAGGCTCTAAATCCAAGTACAATTACCTTAAATGCAATTTTAGAGGCTCATACCTCACATATAATCAGTAGTTGCTCCTCAAAGAATTTGTCATTGTAGGCCTCTACAACGAGTAAGTCAAGTACAACTAACAACCAAGTTTTATTAGGCTTAATATAAATTAATTCGGTTTACTTACTAAGTCTTAACAAACACAAGCAAATAGCCAAGAACTATGTACCTAAAATGCCAAACCAAAACCAACAACAAGCCTTGATTAACCATGAACCTAAACCTAACGATCTGGTAGTTATAGCAATAAACTTTTCTTAATCTTCCATTTTAAACAATTAAATTCAAACATCTTAAGTAATCCAAACTATCCTTAGATAACAATCCCTAGAGGCTCCTTAAACTCCCATATTATTTTAGGATTCTAATAATATCTATGGTAAATTAAAAGGGTAAAGATTAAACCTTAGCTTAGGAAAGAATCGATTAAAATACTTTGAATGAGGATTTAGGGGTTTTAAGGAAGAAAGTTTGAAAATAAAGTTTGATTCTTTATAAAACATGTTTTACTAAGCTTTCCTTAGGTTTTGAGGCTAAAATGAATTTGAAACTCCTTATTGGCAGCTTATTTTATGTTTGGGTTTTTAGCGTTTTGCATTTAAGGAGCTTTCTCATTCATTTTAAGTAAGTTCTCTTCATTTTTCCTCTTATTCTTTAGTTTAGACTCAATTTCTTGAAGTTGTTGGAAGAATTGGGGTTTTGAGTTGGTGTTTAATAAAAATTTGCAGTTTGGATAATGTAAAAATGTGTTATGTTGATGAGTAATTGAAGTGTATTTAAAGTAGGATTAAAGAAAAAATTGGATTTGAGTTTGTTTTGGGAGAGAATTCGAAATTTTACTTCTGTCATGGTATGAACTGTAGGGTTGGTTCCAGTGGAACCATAGGATTGGTTGTATCTTGATTTATGTCACAAAAGGCCTGTTCCCCTTAAATCATATGACTACTTCACACCAGAAGGCTGAAATAAGTTTTCTTTCATTTATTTTCCTTAAACTAACTTCCTTGTATTCTAACCTATTTCCTAAAGTATATTTTATTCTCTAAAACCATTTTACTATTGGTAGTTATAGCAATAAACTTTTCTTAATTAATACCTTAATAAGATATTAATTAGAAAAGGTGTTTCCTTCACCTTCAATACCTTAAGTGAGCTGCCACTTGAAGAACACAATAATCCTCACTTGCAACACTTAGAAACCAGTTGAAATCTACAAGGAATAAGAGGATTTAGAGTGGTAGAAGGCTTGAAACGAATTTGTTAAGGCTTAAGCTTCGATATTCTTACCTTAATCACCTTAAACTTTCCTTTTGAGGTAAGTTTTGATGATGGGCTCTTATTTTTCTACCAAAAGAGGAGAGGTTTAGACTATAAGTGACAAATATTAGAGATTAGTAAAGGAGACATATTTTAGAGAGAAAGGTTTTAGTAAACTTTTGAAACCCCCAAAATACCCTTATTTTTTAAAACATTTTCTCTTAAATTTTCCTAAGCATTACACTTTAATTCATCCTTGCTATTTTTCTTTAGTTCATACAAAATTAGTTTCTTAAAAGGTTTCCATTGTTTCAAAGGGAGCTTTTAGATTAAGATCTCACTAGAGAAACTTTTATGGCAACTACATTTAAATTTTTGTGAAATTAATGATGATAAACCTTTAAGGTTAAGTTTTTATAGTCTTTATAAGAATGTAACTAGTAAGCCTTATACTTATAAAAGTTTTCAATATTAATATTAAGGATTCAATTAGCATAAAAAACAACACCTATAACACATAGGTTTTAAAGATATCGCTTTATACTTTCAAAGATACTAGAAGCTTCGATTCAAGAAAGCTTTATTAATTTAAAAGATCATCCTTTATCTTTATAAATTCACAAACTTGCCCCTAATTCTTATTTTTTGAAAAACTTATCAGAAAAAGCTTTAAATTTCATAACAAAGATTTTCTATGTTGATAATAACATAGTAGTATTAGAGATATAGGTTTTTATAAATTTATAACTATGGGCTATATTTTTGGTATATTGATTTTGGCCTTGCTATTTAGGAATATGTCAAGGCTTTAAAAGCATCTATAATCTTTATAATCACTTGTAACAACCGCTTATCAGGTACAAAATAATAATTATTAAATTACATCAATTTGAGTGACTCATAGGCAAGTCACTTTAGCTGCAAATATGCTAAATAATCAAATCCTAATCTTTACAGCATATAGAACTACCACCTCTTTTTCCCAACTAATGATAGCAATTTCCATACCTGTTATAAACTTATCGAATGGACCTGTAGCTGTAAAAATGGAAATGAGCCAAAGCCCTGTATGGATACACAAACACACACAGATGCCAAGCCTAAAACATACACATGTATATAAACAAATAACAATTTAATTATGTTTAATTTAGTCCAGCAAACAACACAGGAGTTCTCATAACCTCATCACACAATGATCTTTATCTACATACATAGGTAAATATAATATAAGTTTTCTTTTAAGTTTTTTATGCCCAGAGTTTAGAAGCTAGAGACCATAAATCCTAAAATTTTAGCTGTATCGCCTTATATGAAAGTCCATTAGAGAATCCTTGCATATGATCAATAGTTGTTCCTCTAAGGATCTATTACTGCGAGCCTCTACAGTGAGCGGGTCAAGTACAACCAACAACCAATTAGCTTAAGCTGAATATAAATTAGTTCAATTTGCTTTCCATGTCCTAACAAGCACAAACAACAAGCAAGCACCATGTATCTAGAATAACTTCTTGACAGTTAACTGAAACTCCACAATTTTAAGTCCTATACAAAAAAGCTTAAACCACCCAACAAGAAAGGAACTTGATATCTAGCACTAATCTCTTTGAAATTCAGAACAAATATATATATTAACCTTCAGATGATCAATAATTAAGTTTCTACCTAAATATTACTTATGAATCTTTTATTTACCCGTTACTTATTATTACATCTATTTATCAATTTAAATGTTCCGAGTAAAATTGTTGAGCCCGGTTTTTCACCCTCTCGATTTTTTTTTTCTTTATAAAATTAGGTCTTCTTTAAACCGATCAATACTAAACCCTACCTGTTTAATATTAACCCTCGACTAGGGTTTAAAGAAGACTATTTTTTCCAACTTGAAAAGATTTGGAGTCATCACCCGACCGAAGTCGGGAAAAGGGGTTAAGTTATAACCAATTGGGTGGATTGATTATAACTTATCTATCGATCTATCGATTAAAAAAACCAAGTTATAAATACGGTTTTTTAAAAATTAGAGATCTGGATCTGGGGGCTAATTTATTAAACCCTAAACGAGTACCACTTTTAACTTTCCGAATTTAACTTCGTTTTTCAAATATATCCTTTTTAATTTCTAAAAAACATCTAATTATGATACGTATAACTAAATTGATTAATTTACATAAATATCTAAAAATAGATAAAATAAAACTTTCCATATTTTAAGTCATCCTGTACTTGCGTACGGGTGCCTACGTATTCGCTATTTAGGATCAGACTTCCGTAGTTCATTTGTAAGAAAAAACTTTAGTGGGTGGTTTGATTTTAAATTTTGAAAAAGGATCGCATTTACGTTTTTATCCAGTTCAATTTATTCAAAGGAATTCTTTTAAAGGATCCTAATTAATGTTTTATTTTTGGAAACTCTAAAATAGTCCTAATTTCGAAAAAGGTCTATTTATTTTCATTTATTTTTAGAAAACTTAATTTTTCTAAGTATGAAAATGATTTTTGTTTACTAACCTATTTATTTATTTTTATTTTTATTTATTATCTTATTTATTTTATACTTATTCTATCTATTTCTATTAAAGTAAATAAATGGACTACTTTCTTTCTTTTTCTTTTTTTATTTTTTATTTTTCTTCTCTTTCTTTTTTTCTTTTTCGTTCTTTTTATTTCTTTTCTTTTTCCTTTCTTTTTTTTATATTTTTTTTTCATTATTAGTATTTTCTATTACATTTACACAAAACAAATAAACAAAAATAAAACAGCAAAAAATAAATAAGAATTAAAAATATTAAAAAAGAAAAAACTTTGGACGGATTTGAATGCATGGGTTGGACCTAGGCGAGTTGGACTGGTTGGATTGGGTCGGGTTGGACGGGTCGATCTAGGCTTCTTCTTCCTTAGCACCAACGGGGCACGAGTCAACTTGTTTCATCTACCAAAATGAGCAGGTGATAATCTTTTTATGAGTATTGGATTGGAGATTGGACGGTTCAGTGCATTGGTGTTTTAGAGTCGTTTAGGTGGTTTTTGAAAGTTAGCTGTGGGCAACGGTGGTGGTTCGGCCGTATGGGGGCTGCTGGGTATGATTGGTGGGTTAGGATAGGTTTTTCAGAGTGTAGGGAGTTTGGTTATAGGCTTAGTTTCACTCGAAGGTGGCTAGAGGTGGTAGTTCGAAGAGAGAGAGAGAGGGGGGGGGGGGGGGGGGGGGGGGACGGTTAGGGTTTGATGGTGGTTGCTTGGTGGCGTGGTTGGGGGTCATGGTAGAGGTCGAAAATAGCTGGGTTGGAGAGTCTAAGCTGCAGGTAGTCTTCCTAGAGTGGTGGCTCAGCTCAGGTCATAATGAAGAGAAAGAATCGAAGAAAGAGAGAGTGGGTTAGAGAGAGAAAGTGATCAAGAATGGATATAGAGAGTGTGGGGATTGATTCTGTTCGTTGTGTGTTCATCTATGTCCCATGATCATCAATTTATACACAAATCCAACCTAAAAACAAAGGAAAGTTAGAATCGGATTAATGAAGAATGCTTAGGAAAACAGCTTTTTTCCAATTTTTGGAGCTCAAATTGAATGCTCCTTTGATTGTATTTAGACATGTTTTTTGTACCGATTCACAATAGGCTATGTCTATTCTGCAATTTCGCCATTGATTTGGTGAAATTACAATGAGAAAGGGTCCAAAAATCATGCTAAAGTGGGTAGTCTAAAGCAAAAAGTGCTGGAAACCTGGAGAAAGTCGAGGGAAAAAGAGGGAAAGAGAGGAAAAAGAAGGGAAAAGGAAGGAAGGGGGAAGAAAAAGTAGGGCTGACGTGGCGCCACGTCAGTCGTGCCGACCAACCCTAGCATGCCACGTATCATTTCGTGACATGTGGCAGCTGACGTAGCACGCCACGTAAATGCCACATGGCACTATGTCAGCAGGCCAACAAATTCGATGATGCCACGTGGTCCAATTAGACCCTAGTAGTCCCTGATGTGATTGAAAACCAAAAAATGAGAAAAAGGCTTCCTTGCTTTTGCAGAAGTTTCGAACCCAAGACCTTGTGCTTAATGCTAGTGCTATGTCAATATGCTTAACTGTCAGGTCGTTGGCCTTGCATTAATTGCACATATGGAGTCAATCAGCTTGAGCCGTATTTAAATCTAAGCCTAAGTTCAATGGCCCAACTTCTAAACTTAAATTTAATCTAACAAAATGTTATCTTTTAAAATCTTTTATTTATTTATTTTTTTTTGTGATTTTTTCAAAATTTCTTTTTTTTTTTGTATTTTCTAAATTTCTTATTTTTTGTGTTTTTTTCCTATTTTCTTATATTTTTCTAGAATTCTTATTTTTCTAAATTTCTTCATTTTGGGGGGCTTTCTTTAATTTTCTATTTTTTTGAAATTTTTTTCTAATTTAGGACCCTATAACCTAATTTGAAAAATAAAAAGGTGAAAAAATTAAGTATCTACAAAAATCAATCAAGTCGATTCATTAGTCAAGTTAGGAATTGAAAATAATATAATAATAAAATACAATGGAGTAAAATGTTAATGTATTTACTTATATAATACTATTTATTTACTCATACCGTATAAAATATGGAAGAGAAATAGAAAGTAAACATATAACGAAGATATTAAAATATATAGCTTACTAACTAATATAATAAAAAAATACGCATATGATTAAATAACACTAGAATTCATATACATACATAAAAGAAAAGTATATTAGTAAATGGAAACTGAAATGGACATACTACACTATTAATACCATATATTACATAATAATAATAATAATCATTATCATTACTCAAGGGGTAGCCTAATCATATCATGAGCTGTATATCATATAAAAGATTGTAAATTGGTTTTCCTTCCAATTAATGAATTTTTATACAACGTATAAGGCTACTACTACAACCAATTACTTAAGAGTTATACAGGCAAGGATAATATCAAAATATATGTATATTATTCCATAAAATATCATCATTACATAGCAATTCAATACTCTAGATCTCAAGTACTAGTAATAAACTAGAGTAATAAAAAAAAAAAAAGCTATTTTACATAACCATTGAATATCATACTATAAAATATTAAAGTAATTCTAACAGAGAGTCTATTATGTATATATTCACTCAACTCTCTTCTTCAATACACGTATAGCTAAAAGTATGCAACTGACCTCGATGATACCTTGGCCAAGTACTGTAAATATATCCTCTTATAACAAAAGCCTATAAGGGTGTAAGCTTTAAGACTTTGAGAGATATCTCTCACCACACATACGTACAAGTTATTCAAACATTCCTTATAAACATATGAATGTGTGAACAAATAGAATACAAAACAAATATATACAGTTGACCAAGTATTACGTACAACTTAAATTTAACACCCTCCGAAGTTAAGGTTGGAGAATGTACAGTACCAATTAAACCTAGGTATTAGACCTAAACTCGCGTAACTATAAAACTCTGCATTTCATATTCAAATTAAAATGGTCTAATTCAATTCCAATTTTTTAAAAACTAAGTCTTAGATATAATTATGAGTAGGCCCTCGCAGTACATGCTTACTCTTAAACGGAGACCTCTAAACTTAATCCTTAGTCAAGCGATTGGTGCTTCCAATGCCTAGTAATACCGTAGGCCAAGATAAGATCGTATTGTACAAATGCATCATATTAAAACACTTTAATCATAATTATATAATCAACCCCCGCATGGCCTTTAGTTACCTCCGTATAATGTGATGATTGGAATTAGTATAATGAAATGCATGACCCAATTTAATTTCATAAAGTCAAGTATATTTAATTCTAGTTATTAAGTGACTAACCAATATCACAAACAGACAATTTCTCTATAAATATCTATAATGCAACATACAATCATTTTCATAATTTAAAGTATTTTCACACAATACATAAATATCAATCATATATAAATCTCAAACCCTACACATCACACAATTTATTGATAGAAATTAAAGTTCATTATTTACAAACACAAGCAAATATGGAATCATCAAAAGTACTCACTCGGCTATGATATCAGTTAAGGGTGATAATAGGCTACAGGGAGATCAATATCCTTAGCGAGATCACTTGGTGATTAGTAAATATAAAAGTTAGTGAGTATTTGGGTAGAATAATTATTATATGTAAGTATTTAATAAAATCTATCAAGATTTGTCATATATTTATATAAAATTCCAGATTTAAGCTTGTTCTTCAATCGTGCATAACTTTTTTTGTTTTAATTCTAATTTTTATGAACTAATAGTTAATTTTTATCGTTTTTGAACGTACTTTTATATAACGGAGTTCGTTTTAGATGTTGTAACCTGCATTTTTCCTTATGGTCTAAAATGTTATAAATTTTATGATTTTGACCCAATTATTTTTAAATTATTATTTTAAGCTCCTATTTATTGATTTATGATTTAATTAATTTTTAAATTTCATATTTTTGAAATTTTCTTATTTACAACTCTATTTTATAATAATTTATTTATTTCACCATTTTAAGGATAATTTTTTATTAAACTCACTTTTTGTTATATTTATAACTTTCTATTTAATTAATTATTACTACTTTCTCATTTTCTTATTATTTTTATAATTTATGAATTTAATTAAATAAATAGGAGTGCTGACATAGCAACTTCCTATTGGTACACGTATATATTTTCTAAATTCTCTTAATTTTTACATTTTTTCAATTTTGTGATATTAATTAATATATATATATACTTATATATTATTATAATTTATTAGTTATTGAAAATTAGTTCCTACTTTTTTTTCCTTTTAAGTTACGGTTTACTTATATATATATATATATGTATATCTATATATATTATCTTATTTTAGGAAATTAGTATTTTAGTATACTTCTACATGTATTATTTAGATAGGTACATATACTTATACTTATACTATACTAATATTATACGTATATTCATACTTATACTTATACACATATAATTATGTTTTCTTACTCTATTTATATGTATGTATTTGTATAATCCTACAGTACATCTTTCATATATGTATAATAACATAAATATACTAAGTACTATTGAGCTTGGCTTTTTCCTCTTAGTTTTATATAAATAAGAATTTTCTAAATCGATCAATATTAAACCCTACCTGTTCAATACTAACCGTCGATTAGGGTTTAAAGAAAATAAGTTTTTTTTTAATATTTTGGAAAAAAAATGTTTCAAAGTCACCACTCGACTAGAGTCAGAAAAAATAGTTAAATTATAATCAATCTAATCAATTGAATGGATTGATTATAATTTAGTTGTCGGTCTTTCTATGAAACTGATTTTCAAAACGGCTTTTCAAACGAGACATCTAGATTTAGAGATTATCCTATTAAATCCTAAACGGGTACTACTTTTTAACTTTCTAAATTTAATTTTTCTTTTCAATAAAACCCTTTTTCAATTTCCAAATGACTAATCATATCACATATAACTAATTTAATTAATTTATACAAATATTTACAAAGATGGAAAAAAAATAAAACTTTCCATATTTTAAGTCACCCTGTACTTACGTACGAGTTCTTATGTACCCGTTATTCAAGATTAAACTTCCATAGTTCATTCACCAAAAACGTTAGTGGGTTGACTTTATTTTAATTTTTAAAAGGAAATCGGGTTTACATTCTTTACCCGTTTTGATTTATTTAAGGGAAATCTTCTAAAGGGTCATAATTGAGAATTTATTGTTGGGAAATTCTAAATAAGGTCCTAATGATAAATTACTTTTATTAATTTGAAAAATAATTATTTCTAAGTGACAAAATATTTTTACTATTTTTTATTTATTTTATATTTTTTTTACTAAAACGTAAAAATAAATGAGAATAAGACTAAGCTTTTCTCTTCTTCTTTTTTTCTATTTTTTTCTTTTTATTTATTTATTTTTTCTCTCTTCCTTTTCTTTTTCTTTTCCCATTTTTTCTCTTTTTTTGTTACACAATTACAATTACATGAAACGAATAATTAAATGGACCAAAAACAAAACAAATTAAATAAAAAAAAACAATAATGATAAAAAGAACAAAACCAAGGCCTAAATAGAGGAAGGAATGGATGGGTTAGATGCGCGAGTTAGGGGACGTGGAGTCGGGTTGGACTCTAGGGATCCAATCAAGTCGGGTTGGGTCGAATCAACCGACTTAATCACATAAAGAAGAAACTAATGGCACGAAAGGGGTTCAATGGGCAATTCTAGTGCAATTTTTTTGTGAGTGAGGGTAGTTTCATGTGTTTCAAATTGGGACTGGTGGGGGTAGGATTAACGTTGAGGTGTAAGGAGATGGTTTTTAAGTAGTGGCACAAGACAGTAACCATAGTAAGTGTTGGGCAGTTGTGGTGGTGGTTGCTCAACACGTAGAAGATGGTGGTTCTAGGCCTTTAGGAGGTTACGAACTCCGTTGTGGCATCGGTTTCGTTTGAGGAAAGGCATAAGGTGGCGTTTCAATAGTAGCAGCGTAGTCGTGGATGAATGTGGCTATACGAAGGCTAACGGCATTGGGTTTAACTTCGGTCACAGTGGATAGAGAAATGGATAAGGTTAAATGTTAGCTGGGTATTTGGTTTTGGATGTGGTGGCCGCGCAAGGAGCGACCACTATCTGCGTAGGCGACAGTCGAGAGAGACTGGGCTGTACTACTGCTATTCGGTGGTGAAGTGAAAGAGAGAGAGTCAATCAAGAGAGAGAGGGATGAGGATGATCGAAGGGTTGCTGTTGCAAGACAAGAAAAGTTAGGATTGGTTTATGTCATGTATGTGTGTCCTTGTTCGAGAGAAAGAGAGTGGAGAAAGAGAAGGTGAGTTATGTATGTTTGGTGATTGGTTATTCTAGGGCCATGGGTCAGAGTCGAGGAGTAGATCATAAGTTTGGGACAAAGGCCATGCAACGGTGCTGTTGCATGTGGGTTTTGGCAGTGTACGAAGATGGATGATGAAGAAATTTTAGTGTTATAAAGAGGATTGGAACTGGACGTGGGGATTGGACAACGTTGGCTCCGAATTAAACAATTAGCAACTATGGATTTTGTTTATGAGTGATTGAGTGGTGTTGGGGATCTACTACAGTTGCTGTCGATGCTTGTGCTGTACAATGGAGAATTGGTGTTACTGCTAGGTGTGTGTTGAGTTACGTATGTGCTACTGTTAGGTGCTTGTAGACTGCTTGTCTGTTTGAACGTAGATCTACGAAAGAGAGAGAGAGAGAGAGAGAGAGAGATCGATGTATGTGTTCATGAGTGTCTTCTCCATGGTGTGCGACAAAGAGAGGTCGGTTGTGTATGTTTGTGCGTGGTTCTAAAAAGTTGGACCTCCCCCCATGTATGAGATAGCCGAATTTGAACAATAATGATAGCGGATTTTTCTCCTATTTTCCATTTTTCAATCTTGATTTTGAATGGTCAAATGAGTGAATCCATCCAAGTTTTTGGATTCAATTCACAATAGGATATGCTTATTTGCAATTTCACTATTAATTTGGTGAAATTGCAATAATAAATTGCTTCAAATTAATATTGAAATTGACTGATCAAGAAAGAAAGTGCAAGAAAAATCTAGGGAAAATGCGGGAAATTGGGAGAAAGAGAAAGGAAAGTGCTAACATGGCACTACATTGGTAGTATAAACCAATGAGAAACTGCCACATGTCTTGGAAGACACGTGTTGATAACGTGACGATACTTGTCATGCCACGTGGTGACACGTATTGTGTGGTAGTGCCACATGTCCCACAGTGGACATGCAACACAATGATGCCTTGACACATGGCATCATGTGCTGTGGATGATGTGGCAATGTGTATTTTGAAAAAAAGAAAAACAAAAGGCTTTCTATGCCTTTACTAAGACTAGAACCTTTGACCTTTCCATGCCTATACTAAGACTCGAACCTTCGACCTCTAAGCCAAACTCAATTCAAGTTCAAGTATTTATCTGTTAAGTCGTTGACTTGTACCTTGTCCATATGAATAATTAAATTGTACATATAGATTAGGTTAGCTTGGACTAGATTTAAATTTAAGCTCTACCCAACGGTCCTTTCCTTATTTAAATTAAAATATTCTATTCTATTTAAACTATCTAAAAAATTTATTATTTTCTATTTTTTTGTGATTTTTTAATTTTTCTAAATTTTTCCATTTTTTTATATTTTTTCTAAATTTCTTATTTTTTTGTTCTTTTTCCTATTTTTCTATTTTTTTTTCTATTCTTTCCAATTTAGAATCTTTATCTTATTCTAAAAATTCTAAAAATAAGGAGTGGGAGGGGGAGGATGGGCAAAAATAGGGTATCTACAGTTACCTCTCTTTATGGTAAAGTTTGAGCAAAACTTTGCAATAAAAACAAAAGAGATATTATTTTTGCCTTAAGGGTAGATTTTGTCCTTAGAAGCGCTATAGTTAGCCAGCTACCTATCCTAGGCTCAATCTACTAAGGATTTTGGTGAATAGTGAAAAGAGATAAGAGGCGCTCTAAGAGCTAGCTGGAAGGTTGAAGCCTAGTTATGCTCTTTTAAGCTGATTAACTTAAGCGAGAATGTCTTTGGTAGACTAGCGACCTTAAATTTGAAATCGATTTGGAGAACCTGGTTGTACCCTTCTAGGCTTACTAATCTCTACGGGAGCGTTTCTCAAAGACTATCAACCCTAAGCTAGAATCAATTTAAAGAACTTGGTTGTACCCTTCTAGGCTCACTAACCTAAGTAAGAGCATCTCTCGAGGACTAGTAATCCTATGTTGAGATCGATTTGGAGAACCTGGTCATACTTTTCTAAGCTCACTAACTCAGACAGGAGTGTCTCTCGAGAACTAGCAACCTTCAAGCCGAGATCGATTTGGAGAACTTAGTCATGCTCTTCTACACTCACTAACTTAAGCAAGAGCGTCTCTTAGGGACTAAGAACCTTAAACTAGAATTGATCTAGAGAACCTGGTCATGCCCTTCTAGGCTCACTAACCTAGGTTGGAGCATCTCTCAAGGACCAACAACCCTAAGTTAAGATCGATCTGAAGAACATGGTTATGCCTTTTCTAGGCTTACTAACCTAAGTGGAAGCATCTCTTGAGGACTAGCAACCCTAACTTTTAGAATCAATTCGAGGTAAACTTAGTAGTGCTCATTTGAGTTGACTATCCTAGGTGAAATGGGTAGAGCGCTTTTAGACCTAGCTAAAACCCCTAAATTGAAACCTGGTAGTGCTTTTGTGAGTTGACAATCTTAAGCAACATAGGTAAAGCGCTTCTAGAGCTAGCTAAAATCCATAAGTTGAAACTTGTTAGTGTTCCTTTGAGTTGACTAACCTAAGCAGAAGCGTCTCTCAAGAACTAACAATCCTAACTTTTGGACTTGATTCAAAATAAACCTAGTAGTGCTCCTTTGAGCTAACTATCCTAGGCAAAATGGGTAAAGCACTCCTAAAGCTGGCTAAAACCCCTAAATTAAAACCTAATAGTGCTCTTTTGACTTGATTAACCTAAGTTGGAGTGTCTCTCGAGGACTAGCAACCCTAACTTTTGGAATTGATTTGAGATAAACCCGATAGTACTCCTTTGAGCTGATTATCCCAAGTGAAATAGGTAAAGCACTCCTAAAGCTGGCTAAAACCTCTAAATTGAAACCTGGTAATGCTCCTTTAAGTTGACTATCCTAGGCAGAATGGGTAAAGCGTTCCTAGAGCTAGCTAAAACCCCTAAATTAAAACTTGGTAGTGCTCATTTAAGCTAACTAATCTAAGTGGAAGCATCTTTGTTGAGCTTAGTTTTTCACCTCTCAATTTTTAAAGTAAAGTCTTCTTTAAACCAACTAGTATTAAACCTTATTCATTTAACATTGACTCTCGACTAAGGTTTAAAGAAAAATCGATTATTTTTATATTTTGAAATCATTTTGCAATTGTCACCCGACCGAAGTTGAGAAAAAGAGTTAAGTTATAATCAATTTGGTATATTAGTCACAATTTGGTATATTAGTCACAACTTAGCTATTGGTCTATCGATTAAACCAATTTAAAAAAATGATTTTTGAAGCTAGAGATCTAGATCCAAAGATTATGAATTTTAAACCCTTATAGGTACCATTATCTTTCCAATTTTAATTTTAACCTTAAAAATCACCTTTCAAATATATGAAATAGAACTCAATTATTCGTTACTCTAATTGGATAAACTAAGTAATCTAAACTAAGTAATAAAGGAAAATCAGGTTTTTTCTTAGTCTTTTATCGTTGCCCTGTAAGTTCCTACGTATCCGCTATTCGAGACTAAACGTATATAGTTCTTTTTGTAAAACTTTAATGGGTTGGTTTTGTTTTAATTTGAAAAAATGATCAAGTTTATGTTTCACTCCAATTGATTTATTTAAGGAAATTTCTAAAAAGGAAGGTCCTAAATTAGATTTTTATTTATTTTTGAAAAATTCTAAAATGCCTTAAATTGTAAATGGTTTGTTTATTTTTTTATTATTTTTGAAAACTTGATTTTTATAAGTGTAAAAAAAAAAATCTTTATTCCTTAACCTATTTACTTATTTATTTTTACTTTTATTTTATTTTTATTTTTTGATTTTTGATTTTATTATTTTATTTTATCTATTAAACTAAAAATAAAATAAATAAACAAACTAGTTTCTCTTTTCTCTTTTTTTTTTCTTTCTTTCTTTTTTATTTTTTCTTTTCCTTTTCTTCTTTTTTTTTTCCTTTTTTTTTTTTACATTTACATTAAAAAATAAGTAAACAAAATAAATAAATAAAATGAAAAAAAAAATCCGAAGAGAATTAAACCAAGAAGTAGACTCGGGTCAAGTGAGCTAGAGTGGATCTCAAGTTGGTTTGTAGATCGTTAAGTCGGGTCACGAGTCAAAGCTTGGATCCGGGTTAGCTTCAAATTAGAGAAGAAGAGGAAATCAACTGCTCAAGGTGGTTCTGCTTGATTCAACTAATGAATTGAAGGGGAAAGAAGTGTTTTGTGTGTTTTAGATTGGGAATAGTAAGGGTAGAACCAATGTCACGACTTGGAGTAGCCATTTGGTGGTTGTTTAAGGCGGCGGCCGTCGGTGATCTTAAGGTCTTCGGTGTAGTGGCAACTGGGGGTGAAGGAGATGTATGGGTAAGGGTTTTAGGTGGCAAAGAGCTAAGCCGTAGGGTTAGTTTGGTCTTATGGTGGTCAAAGGTGGTAGTTCAAGAGGGAAGAGTATGGTAGTTAAGGTTTGGCAATGGCAAATTGGTAGTAAGTAGTAGAAGTCGTAACTAAGGGTAAAGGTGGTCAAGTTTGAAAGCCTAAGTAATAGGGGTCTCGGCCATAGTGGTGGACTCGACTGAAAGTGACGAGAAGGAGAGACTTGAAGAGAAAGAGAGATTTCGATAAAGAAAGAGAGTGATTTGAGGAGAGAGAGAGCTTATGCATGAGAGTTGCAGCTTCTATGTCTTACAATGAGCTCTTTAACACTCTTTTTATACACTAAAACACCCCTAAAAATAAGGAAAACTTAGATTCGAATTAAAAGAAAATTTTCAAAATTCTAGTTTTTTCTGAATTTTAAAGCTTGATTTAAATGCTCATTTTACCAAATCTGGAAGTGTTCTTGGTACCAATTCAAAGTAGGCCATGTAGAGTACGAGATTAAAGTAAGAAATTGAGGGCCTATGAGTGAGATTTGTGCCAAAATTGGATCTAAAGTGAAGGGGGTAAGCTATTTTAGCTAGGGAAAGTGGAGGAAAATCAGGGAAAAGAGAGAGAAAGGAAGAGAAAAAGGAAGGAAAGGGAGGGAAAAGAGGGCTAACGTGGAGCTAACGTGGCGTCACATCAATTACGTGGTCCAATGGTCGCATGCTACGTATCAGGACATGTGGCATAATAGGATCCTAACATGTAGCAGTTCTTGATGTAGCAGTGTATTAATTAAAAAAATAAAAAGGCCTTTTATGCTTTTACTAAGATTCGAACCCCTAATCTCATGCCCAAAACCAATATTAAGTCCAAATATTTATCTATTAGGTCGTTGGCCTGTACTTTGTCCATATGTGCAATTGGACTAAGTCAACTTGAGCTAGATTCAAATCTAAGCCTGAATCTAACTTAAGCCCAACGACCTGACTTCTCAACTTATTTTAAAATTTACAAAATCTATCCTATTGTATTGTTATTCCCTAAAATCTTTTATTTTTTTCAAATTTTTCTATTTTCAATTTTTTTTATTTTCTAAATTTCTTATTTTTTGTGTTTCTTTCTAAATTTCCTATTTTTTGATATTTTTCCAAATTTTTTATTTTTTTAATGCTTTGTCTAATTTTTTTACTTTTTTGTATTTTTCTAAATTTCTTAATTTTTTGGATTTTCTTTAATTTTCTTTTTTTTTGTTTGTTTTTCCCTATTTAAGACCCCTTGAGAAAATAAAATAAAATAAAGGGAGCAAAAATTATGTGTTTACAGTCTCTCGGGAACTAACAATCCTAACTTTTGGAATCAATTCGAGATAAACTTAACAGTACTCCTATGAGTTGACTATCCTAGGCGAAATGGGTAAAGCGCTCTTAGAGCTAGCTAAAACCCCTAAATTGAAACCTAGTAATGCTCTTTTTAAGTTAACTAACCTAAACGAGAGTGTCTTTCGGGAACTAGCAACCTTAACTTTTGGAATCGATTCAAGATAAACCTGATAGTGCTCCTTTAAGCTAACTGTTCTAGGTGAAATGGGTAAAGCGCTCTTAGAGTTAACTAAAACCCTTAAATTAAAACTTGGTAATGCTCCTTTGAGTTGACTATCCTAAGCAAGAGCGTTTCTTGGAGACTAGCAACCCTAAATGAAATCAATGATGAGAGAAAGCGCCCTTTAGGCTTGCTTGAGAGGAATTAGTTAAAGAAAGTGCCCTATGGGCTCATTAAAAGAAATCAATGAAGGGAAGTGCCCTATGAGCTCACTTAAGAGAATTTGGTGAAGAGAAAGTGCCTAACAGGCTTGCTAAGAGAAGTTAAAGATGAAAGGAAGCACCCTTTGGGCTCGTTTAAGAGAATTTGATGAAGAAAAGCACCATATGAGCTCACTTGAGAAAAATTGGTAAAATAAAGCGCTCAACGGGCTTACTAAAGGAAATTGAAGATGAAAGGAAGTGCCCTTCAGGCTAGCTTAAGAGAATTCAATGAGGAAAAGTGTCACGCCCCGAACAAGAAGAGTCATAACAGTCCCGCCGTGTAAACTAATCTAAGATAGAAGCTGACCTCACAGCTGCTATCGTAGACGCAGTTTACACAAGGCGCACAACTCAACCAGCTTGAAACGTCTGTTCTGACATCTGTTAATATCTAAACCTGTAGTAGAGCTTTAACAAAATACTTGTTCTATACAATCTGTAGTTTAGTACTACAACAGTAATTATACAACATTTCATGTCCAAGGGTAAGGATTACAATCAGAGTCTTTTAAAAACCACAGGTTATACGATTTATATACAATAAGTTAGAAAACTAGTGGGCTCCTAGGGAATTCCCATTTAGTTTTCTTCAAAACTTAAAGACAAAGCAAAAGCTCAGGTTCAGTTAAATTCCTCGTTCCTCACTTTCCCACACAGCAGCACACTAACCTGAGAACGTTGGTACCGGAACATCTTTTATCTTCACTCAGTACTTGCAAAAGAGTCTGTAGGGGTGTGAGCACAACTAGCTCAGTAAGTGGGGCGGAGTCAGAAGAGTACTATACAATCACAAATAAGGTTAATAATTATGATGAAATGCAATGCAATCACTCAAATGAAAACATCGCACAGTGTTAACCGGTCCACTGTGAGGTTAGAGAAATTTCATCCGCTCCAACCCGGATTGAGGAGTTTCATCGCAACTAAAGTTAAACCAAACCCGGGCTTGTGCAATGGAGAACACCCCCCTCCCAAGACCGCCTCCGAACCACGGCCCCCAACCTTGCCGCGACCTCCTCGCCTATCACTTAGTTCGACTAAGGATGGGGAAAGGACCATTTCAGCTATCCTCATCGAAGGAAGTCGGTGTTTGGCTTAACACTCTTAATCGTTTCCCCTAACGGGTGATTATGCGTGACCAATTACACTTTAGTCGAATAATCATTAGAAATAATCAAGGGTGACCAATAAGTTCACACAATACAGAATCCATGCAAATATGCAGAACAGCACACCAAGGAGTTGAACTCCTGTCACATCAGAGTATCATTCACACACATAGCATGCGCATAATCATCTAGCTACAAACACAACCAGAAGTACTCTTGGGTCTCTGGATACTTTTAAAATAGTACCCAAACAGCGGCGAAGCTACCATCCCAACTTACTTGTTCAGACGTTCGTTATTTCTGACTTGAATTGTCAGCCGTCTTTGGAAGGTCCTAATTACACAAAAGGTCTAAATTTAGTTTTCGTAATAATTACGAAAACATTAAGGTTTAATCTAAAACATATATATATATATATATATATTATTTCCATAATATACAGTCATGTTATTAATATTATTAATTATTAACATTGTACATCATATTTACTATTACGTATTATATATCGTTTTGATCGTATCGAAACGTACTTTTTATTTATTAATTCACGTTTTGATTCCGGTAAAGTTACCGAAATGTATATATTCTTGAATATGTTATAGATATAAGCTAGTTTGCTTAAGGTTATCCGATTTTCAACAAAACTAGTGTTATTGAGTTCGTATAGACTTAACGACACATCTTATGAGTCCTGTTCCTAGAAATGGATTTTAACGGGTAGTTTGAATTTTTAATACAATTATACATAATTATATAAAAACGACCGTATTATGCATAATTTACAGTTTTAAATTATATTTTATCCAATTTGTCCTTATATTGTAATAATATAAGTATTATTCAATTTTAATACACCTAAAGTACATCCCGATCAGAAAATATTAATAATTGTAATAAAATCTCTATTTAACCCAATTCGACCAGCAATCCTATATATAGGTTTTATTTAAGCATTTTACTCATTTTAGTTTATTAATATTACAAATACACCCCGACTTGTAATTTAAGCTATTTTACCTAATAAATTCGTAGTAAATAGTTCGGATTACCTAATAATTCCCCGAAAATTTCTATGGACTTCTAAAAATATAGGGAATTCAATTATCACTCGGTTTCAAGTTTTCGACCTATTGCCTATATTTTCGTATTGACGATTTTACCCCTAAATTTGATAAATTATCCAATTATAATTCTTTTAGCATCCAATTAATTTCAATCTGACTCAATACCATTATTGTTTATTATAGATCAGTACATGTCCATTTCACCAATTAATTTCATAATTTCCTATTAAATTCATAATTTCAGCCTATTTTCGGACCAATTTCAAGCCTAAAAATTCAATAAATATTAAAATTATTCAAATAAAAATTTGGGCTACGTAGCAATTACCCATATATCATACACATCCTACACAAAAATTTTCAGCTAGAAACAACATCATATAGTATATTTATTTTACTAATATATATTCGGATGAATTACAGATTTCTTAATAAAGTATATTAAATATTTCGAATTTTTAAAAAATAAAAATATCACATGAAAGCATGTCTAAAATAACCTAAGTGTAATTTTTTTCATAATTTTCTGGGTGGATTTACTATTTTTTAGAAATTATTGAAAAACAGGGCAGAAATTTGACCTTGGTGTTCTTGGGTGCTCCGGTGGCCGGCGGCGGCTGGGCGGTTGTCGGACGGCTGGCGCGGTGGGTGGACCGTGTGGGGTTGGCTGGGTTTCACAGCAGATCTACTCTAGGTTAGGTTTCCACACTTTCACTAATTTTTCTGTTTTTTCTAAATTTGTTTTTTTTTTTCTACGATTTTTTCTAATTTTTCTTTCTGATTTTCTCTGATTCCAAATTGCTAAAACTACCTTGTCTGATGATCTTGGCTTTTTATAGTGCTTCAAAGTCGGTTTAAGAATTTTTCTTTAATTAATTCATATTTTCTTTTCCAATTTCTTTTTTTTTTTTTTATGCATGAGGTGTCCAAATATTGTAACTCCACCTTTTGAATCAGCAATGTATTTCCATCCTCCTGCCACGCCTCCTTCCAATATTATTTAATTAATTTTTCTTTTTCTTTTATTAAATAATTACTTAAATATAGATATTATATGTTAGAATTAATTATTTTAATTAATATACAAGGTTATACCTTATGTAATAACATGTGAAATATATAACTTTACTCATATAATTAAGTTTCTAGCATATCTTTTATTTTTAGAATATATTCTAAGGTTAATTTCATGAATTCGACACAATATATATATAATTACTCAATTTAAAGTTAATTTACGAGTATAATTATTATTTGTACCGGGTATACTAAAAAATTACGTGTATTTTTTTATAGTAAATTATACTACATTATCTCATTTTATAGCTCAATTAGCTTATCTCTAAGTTCTCGTTGTAATCTAAGTTCAATTTTAGGAGTTCTGAACATTTTAGGGCTTTAGTAAATACTCCAATTTCTAAGGGCAAAATTGGGATTTCGGATCATTATTACTAAAATCTAACTTCACTGTAATATCTCGACTAACTTTTTCATTCTAATTGCAAAGTTTGGGCTCAATTGGATAAGTTATCCTAAAAGCCCTAAATCTGAGCTCGGTTATCTTAAGCTCAATTTTGGAAGCTTACAAAAAGCGCCCTATGAGCTTGCTAAGAACTGGCTAAAGAGAAGTGCCTACGGGCTTACTAAGAGAAATCAATGAAAGACGAGGGTAATATTTTGAAAGTTGGCTATAACCTTAGCAAGATGAGGCAATGCCCTAAAGGCAAGTTAAAACCCTAAAAAGAATAGAAGATGGGATAACGCTCTAAGAGCTGGCTTGAACCCTAAAAAGAAAAGAAGAAGGGACAATGCTCTAAAAGCTAACTAATACCCTAGAAAAGATTAAAAGAAAGAAGGGATAGTGCTCTAAGAGTTTATTAGGACCTTAATGAAAGATGGTACAACGCCCTATAGGTTGGCTGAATCCTTAAAAAACGAATTAAAAGAGTAAGCCAACACTCTAAGAGTTAGCTTAAACCCTGAGGAGAATTGATGAAAGCAAGGGTAAAGCTTTCAAGCTAGTTAGTACCCCAAAAAGAAAGACGAGATAGTACCCTAAAGGTAGACTATAACAAAAGAGAGAGTCAACCTTCTAAGAGTTGGCTAGAATCCCAAAAACAATAAAAAAGTAGGTTGGCGCTTCAAGAGCTGGCTAGATCCCTAAAAAAACAAAGACAGGACAGCGCCCTAAAGGCTGGCTGGAATTTAAAAGACGGATTTGCGCCTTAAAAGATGGCTAGATCCCTGAAAAGAATAAAAGAGTGGGTCAATGCTCTAAGAGTTGGCTAGAAACCTAAGAATGAAAGGCGAAATAGTGCCTTAAAGGCTGGCTAGAATATGAAAAACAAGTTAGGGCCTTAAAAGCTGGCTAGATCCTTGAAAATAATAAAAGAGTGGATTAGCGCTCTAAAAGTTTGCTAGAACCCTAAGCATAAAAGATGGGACAATACCCTAAAGGTTAGCTAGAATCTGAAACACAGGTTAGGGCCTTAAAAGCTGGCTAGATCCTTAAAAAGAAGAAAAGAGTAGGTCAGTGCTCTAAGAGTTGGCTAGAACCCTAATAATGAAATATGGGATAGTACTCTAAAGGCTAGCTAAAACCCTAAAAAAAAATAAAAGAGGGGACGATGCTCTAAGAGCAGATTTGAGCCCTAAAAATAGAAGATAGGGTAATACCCTAAAGGCTGACTAGAGCTAAAAAGAATAAAAGAGTAGGTTAGTGCTCTAAGAGTTAGCTAGAACCTTAAGGAAAGTTGAGGAAAGACTGAAGAAGTAAAGTAAGGAAAGCAATCAGTTTTAAAAGACTTCTTGACTTAGAAAAGTGTTTATAGGGAAATTGTTGAAAAACACTTGTTTATGAAAAAGGAAATAGGGATAGGCTCCTTAATTTGAAAAATAGTTAATGGACATTAAAAACTGTAATTAGGGAAGAATGATCTAAACTACTAAAGTCAATTTTAAAAAAAGTGTGACCAATTTGAAAAGGAAATAGAATGACATGAGTTGAAGGCTTGGTAACTCGAGTCGATATGGATTGGACAAAAATCTTATGACAAGCATTTACTTTCTCTCTCTTCTTCTTCTTCTTCTTCTTTTGTTTTTGAAAGTTTTGCCAATGAGTATAAATTCTTATTTAAGGAACAAACTTATAACTACTCCTATCCTTAGTAATCATGTAGAGTTTCTCAATGCCCCTGACCCTAGGGCCTTCTCACGGAGCTTTTTTGATTTCAAGTCATTCCTTTCTTAAGGAAGTAGTAACCCATAATTAATTTAGTCGAAGAGGACTTCGTTGCTAACTCTTGGTCTAGATTTCGCTCTCAACTATAATTCTAAAAATTATAGTCCATTTTGTAAGTGACACGCTTTGATCAATTCATTAGGTCTTTTTCGATTCAACATTTATGAATATAGGCTTTTGGTCCAAGGGTTTAAAAAATGACTAATGAGGAGGCCTATTTTAAAAGAAATATTTTTATTTATCCTAAGTGTACAAGTCAAGAACCTTAAGGAAAAATTAGAAGTATGCTTGCCCCAATTTCAAAAACAACTTTTATTAAAGATAGATTATCTTTTAAAATCGAAAGAGCTTTTATTGTGTAAGGGTAGTATTATGGGTGGGAAGGCCTTGTGTGATTTGGCGTAGGTAAGAGAGACTTTAGAGTAGATATAGAGATTTTGGGTTTCAAAGCCTTATAATGTGATTCGAGGCCTCATGTCTTTAGGACTATTTTGACTTCTAGCCTTTTGATTCGGTTTGGCTACCCCTGCTAGGATGTGACATATTTCTTGGAGCCTTCGTCTTACATTCGGGCCTAATTCTTTGGCTTTTTTTCTTCTTCTTTTTTTCTTTTTTAATTGCTTTGCCCCATTATCTCTTACTAGTCTCTCTCTTCTTTTGGCCCCAAGACTGATTGTCTCCATTGTCGAGTTTTTGCTTTTTAAACGTTTAAGGCTCTAAATCCATGGATTTCTAGTGTATGAGCTTAAGGTACTTGAAAAGGAAATTGGCTTGTCTTCATTTCAAAGAAAAAAATTTATCATAAATAAAAGTCGTTTTTAAATTAACGTAACTTAAGCAAGCATAAATTAATCTTACCCTTATCTTCTAATCAATTACCCTAACCTTTGAATTGCCCCATTGTGAGGTGATTCTTGATAGGCTTTAAATTTGAAATTTCTCCAAATTGGTCCAATAGGGTTAACAAAAGGTAATCATGTTTAGGTTTTGAAAATAAATACTTAACTTCATTTTAATCTACGTATCACATTCAAAGTAGGCCTCCTTTAAGGAATGGGCCCAAAGTATTTTCACTCTTATATCGCTCAACTCTCAAAGTGTTTCAAGTTAGTGTGTGAAATATAGTTTGCCTCTTTTCATTCTAAAACTTTAAAAGTGAGTTATCGATTTTTTAAGGAAGAATATATATTTATTAGCCCAGGGTGAAGATCGGCTTTGCCCCCCCAGTTTCTCAAATCATGCCTTAGTACTTGACTTTGTGTTTAGGCTTGGTTTATGATTAGGTTTGGCTTTCTAAATAGACTAAGGGTTTTTGGCTTAACTTGATTACCTTTATGAGCTAAGGATTGTGTTTGGGTTAACTTCTTTGATGGGTTGTAGTTTGTGTTTAGATTGGCTACCTAGCCAAGTGGCTTATATTTAGGTAAGTTGCCTAAATAGGCCTAAGGTTGGTGTATAGATTGAATGCTTGGCTAAGTGGTTTGTGTTTAGGTTGAATGGTTAAATGGGCTTAAGGGTGGTGCTTAGATTGAATAGGATAAGGGAATAGTGTTTGGGTTAAATTAGCCAAGGGGCTCGTGTTAGCTTCCTTAAAAGGTTGAAGGGCTTCATGTGGGTTGGAAACCAAGTATTTGGGTTGATTACTTAAGTGGGCCAAAGGCCTAAGCTTATGTTGCCCATAAGGATTTATAGCCATCGGCAACTTTTCTTTTCACTTTTCATTTTTTCAATTTTTGTTTCTTTTTCCTTCTTCTTTCTCTTTTTTCCCCCCCTTTTTTTAGAGAGAGAAAGATAAAGTTTTATCTTATAGAAAAAAAAAAGAAAAATATCTATAAATAAGGATAATGATTTTTAGGGTTTTAGTTTATAAATCTATGGATTTTATTTATATTTCCCTAAATGAGAAGGAATAGTGGTTAGATAAATGTTTATTGAAGGACTATTTACAAAGACAAGAATGTTAAAGAATGACAAACAATAAATTAAAGAGAACATTATTATTTTGAAAAAGATCAGAATACAAAAACAAAGGTAGAGAACCTAATATTTATTTAGGAACTTGATGTTTATTCTAGGCTCTTTAAATGTGAATAGGAAAAAACTCTACATTAAGTCTCGTATACGAGCCTTAAGGTCCTCTATCATTTCGTAGGTATCCCTAATGACCTATGCTAGAAGAGACCTTAAGGCCCAGCTGTGAGTTTCAAAACACTCTAGCTTTTCTTTCAAATAGGCGATCTCATCCCTTGGCAGCTACTCACAAATCCTATATATGTCCTGAAGCTTATCATTCCCCTTATTGTTTGCTTGGTTGTCTACCATTCTAGGTCTACATAATTTTGAACAAGAATCAATCATTAATGCAACAAAGGAAAGCACGTGGAAATATGCAGATGTTATGATCATTTGGATTAATGCATTACTTCTTAAGTTGCAACTCTACTGTTATTTTAAAAAATTTGATTGCATTAAAACTCTTAAATAGTAAATAGGGTTGCAATTCTTAAGAATAGTATATTAATTCAAACTTGAAGAGGAGTATATACAATTAGGGTAGGTTATAGAAGGTTTTTAAGCTTCATAACCTCACTTATTTTTTAGAAAACACTTTAATTAATCATAATGAGCTTAAGTAGGGTGGTCTAATCAACCTCAAATGATAGTTATCTTACTATGCCCGAAGTTTACACAATGGCTTCCCTCCTAGGATTCTGAGATGGCCTGGGTTTGACTGTATCTACCTTACATTTTTTTATGCAAAATGAACCCCCCATGTCCTGATATATGTGATATGCAAAATAAATACAATAATCAAAACAAAATATATACATGAAGTTAATAACAAATATACAAATAAATATACAATTAAATAAATAAATAAACAAACAACTAAATAACATATGTATTTTTAGAAAGCAATTTTAATTTCAAAAAAATTTTAAGTAACTAGCCTTCTCGACATTCTCTAGTAGAGTCGCCAAGTTGTTGAGCCTAGTTTTTTCCTCCGGGTTTTATATAAATAAAACTTCTCTAAATCGATCAGTATTAAACCCTACCCGTTTAATACTGACCCTTGACATGGGTTTAAAGAAAACTGGGTTTTATTTTTTATGTTTTGAAAAAAAAAAAAAGTTTTAAAGTTACCACTCGACTAGAGTCGAGAAAATGAGTTAAATTATAACCAATTGGGTGGATTGGTTATAATTTAACTACTGGTTTTTTAATGAAACTAATTTTTAAAACAACTTTTTAAAACAAGAAATCTAGATCTAAAGACTATTCTATTAAACCTTAAACGAATACCACATTTTAACTTTCCAATTTTAATTTTGCTTTTTAATAATACCCTTTTTCAATTTCTAAATGACTAATCATATCACATGCAACTAATTTAATTAATTTATACAAATATTTATAAAAATGAAAAAAAAAATAAAACTTTCCATATTTTAAGTCGCCCAATACTTATATATGAGTGCTTATGTACTAGTTAGTTGAGATCATACTTCCGTAATTCATTTACCAAAAACGTTAGCGAGTTAAGTTGATTTTAATTTTTGAAAAGAGAATGGGTTTATGTTCCTTTTCCATTTTGATTTATTTAAGGGAAATCTTCTAAAGGGTCGCAATCGGGAATTTATTATTAGGAAATTCTAAATAGGGTTCTAATGATAAATTACTTTTATTTATTTGAAAATAATTATTTCTAAGTGACAAAATATTTTTATTATTTATTTATTTGTTTATTTTATATTTTTTTTACTAAAACATAAAAATAAATGAGAATAAAACTAAACTTTTCTCTTATTTATTTTCTTTTTTTTTTTCTTTCTTCCTTTTCTTTTTCTTTTTCTGTTTTTTCTCTTTTTCTTTTTGTTACACAATTACAATTACATGAAACGAATAACTAAATGGACAAAAAACAAAACAAATTAAATAAAAAAAAAAACAATAATGATAAAAAGAACAAAACCAAAGCCCGAATAGAGGATGGAATGGACGAGTTAGATGCGCGAGTTAGGGGATGTGGAGTCGGGTCGGACTCTAGGGATCCAACCGGGTCAAGTCAGATCAGTCGAACCGATTACACAGAGAAGAAACTGATGGCACGAGAGGGGTTCGACAGCCAATTCCAGTGCCATTTTTTGTCAGTGAAGGTAGTTTCATGTGTTTCAGATTGGGATTGGTCGGGGTAGGATTAACGCCGAGGTGTATGGAGATGGTTTTTAGGTGGTGGCGCAAGACAGCAGCCACGGTGTGTGTTGGGCAATTGTGGTAGTGGTTGCTGGACGCGTAAAAGATGGTGGTTATAGGCTTTTAAGAGTTGTCGTGGCATCGGTTTCATTCAAGGAAAGGCATGAGGTGGTGTTTCAATAGTAGCAGCGTGGTCGTGGGTGAATGTGGCTATACGAGGGCTAGCGGTGTTGGGTTTAACTTCGGTCACAGTGGATAGGGACACGGATAGGGTCGGATGTTGGCTGGGTATTTGGTTTTGGATGTAGTGGCCATACAAGAAGCGGCCGCTATGTGCGTGGGCAACAGTCAAGAGAGAATGGGTCGTTCTATTGCTGTTCGGTAGTGAAGTGAAAGAGAGAGAGTCAGTCGAGAGAGAAAGGGATGAGGATGATCAAGGGGTTCCTATCGCAAGACAAAAAGAGTTGGGATGGGTTTATGTCGTGTATGTGTGTCCTTGTTCGAGAGAGAGAGAGAGAGTGGAGAAAGAGATGTTGAGTTGTGTGTGTTCGGTGAATGGTTGTTCGAGGGCCATGGGTCGGAGTTGGGGAGTGGATTGTAAGTTTGGGATGAAGGCCATGCGACAGTGCTGTTGCGTGTGGGTTTCGGCAGTGTGCGAAGATGGATGATGAAGAAATTCTGGTGTGGTGAAGAGGATTGGAACTGGACATGGGGATTGGACGACGTTGGCTCTGAATTAAATAGTAGGCGACTATGGATTTTGTTTATGAGTGATCGAATGGTGTTGGGGATTTACCGCAGTTGCTGTCGATACTTGTGTTATACGATAGAGAATTGGTGTTACTGCTAGGTGTGTGTTGAGTTACGTATGTGCTACTGTCAGGTGCTTGTGGACTGCTCGTCTATTCGAAAGTGGATCCGCGAGAGTTAGAGAGATCTGTATATGCGATCGTGAGTGTCTTCTCGATGGTGTGTGTGAGAGAGAAGTCGCTTGTGTGTGTTTGTGCATGGTTCTAAAAAGTTGGACCTCCTTCATGTATGAGATGGCTGAATTTGAACAATAATGATAGCAGATTTTTCTCCTATTTTCCATTTTGCAATCTTATTTTGCAATCTTGATTTTGAATGGTCAAATGAGCGAATCCGTCCAAGTTTTTGGATTCAATTCGCAGTAGGATGTGTTTATTTTGCAATTTCATCATTAATTTGATAAAATTGCAACAATAAATTGCTTAAAATTAACATTGAAGTTCACCAACCAAGAAAGAAAGTGTGAGAAAAATATAAGGGAAATACAAAAAGCCTTTTCATGACTTTACTAAAACTCAAACCCTTAACCTCCATACTAAACCCAATTCAAGTCCAAGTATTAATCCATTAAGTCATTGATTTATGCTTTATTTACATGTACAATTTAATTATACATATGAACTAGGTTAGCATAAGTTATATTCAAATCTAAGTCCAAACTTAACAATCCTCTCTTTATTTAAATTAAAAAATTCTATTATATTTAAACTATCTAAAAATATTATTATTTTTTAAATTCCTTAAATTTTCATTTTTTTATGTACATGTACTACATATATATATATTAATATATACTATACATATACATATAAGTGTACATATAGTTACATATGGTTAGTTATATACATATATAAACACATAACCATGGAGATAAACAATTATATATATACTTCAACATGTGTAAATGGATTTTTTATTACAAAGTAGAAAAATACATGTAATCTTTATTATATGCTCTTAAAATACATAAAACACTAAAAATATACATACAAATATAATATAAATACTACTTAACTACTCTAATAAAAGACAATAAAACAACTCTACTTTTATAAATAATGATAATGCAATACAACGTGTTAAATAATTTATAATGTAAACTTCTATCTTATTAACAATAGTACAAATATAACATGTGACATAGTTTATAATAAAAGAAAATTTATATAAAATAATACAATACCATATATAATGTAATTTATAATAGGAACTTATTATTAACCATATAATTATTTATCAATATATTGGAGGAAATTAAAATAATAAATGTGTACAAGATACCAAAGAAGGTGAACAAATTGACTCACTGAAAATATAGCCAGAGAAAAGAAGTAGTCGATAAATATAAAATTGTCGTCAAGTCATAGTCCTACTAGTTAAAAAATCCTAAATAATTAGTAATAGATAACTTTATCGAGATAACTTGGAATGGTGGCCGAAAATTCGTCATCATCGAGGAAATAAAACGATTGTCGAATTAAATGGCTAGAATGAGACAAGGAGTCTAATTGTTTAAATGGCGAGAATTAAATAGCCAGAGAGAGAGATTGACAGTTTAAAGGGAGAGGGATGGGGTCCGACAGCCTAATTTACGGTAGAGAGAAGGTGTTGAGGGAGGGGGTTCTAATTATTTAATGAAGGGGAAGGAGATTGAAAGAAAGAAGAGTAGGTCCAATCGGAGACATTTGGAGGAGGAAGGGGGTCTGGTGAAAATGAGAAAGGAAGGAGATGGGGCGATAGAAAAAGAATTTTAGGGAAGGAGAGAGAGTAGATCGAGAGAGGAAAAGAATATAAGGGAGGGATGATTGTGGCGGCGAGAGAGACCTTAAATAAATAGGGTAGGGTTGAGGATACTGAACATTGTCGAATATTCTAGAATAAAAATATAAATAAACTGAAAATAAATAAATAAAGAATAATATGTAAATAGAAAAGGGTTTAAATATAGGAAAAGATAGGGTGCATATAAAATTATATATATTTTTTATTTGTAAAACAAAATTATACTATTTTATGATTATAAATAATAAGAGTTATTTATATTTTTATTCTAGCACATTCGACA
>JAMXBB010000002.1:17109963-17630663 GCA_024138015.1 Lumnitzera littorea | reverse complement strand
CCCCCCTTTAAGTCCAAAATTCCTAAACAAAGGCCCTAAGCACACTTTTGTTAACATTCTTACTTACCAAAGTGTTTGCAACATCACATTATCAAAGTATCAAAATTTACAAGGTTTCTTCACCTAACTTTATCAAATTCCTAATGTCACTAGCTCAAGTAATAAGGTATTGTAGACACCTAATTTTTGCCCCTCCATAAGTCTTAATTTTTATTTTTACAAAAAAAAAAGGTCCTAATTAAAAAAAAAATAAAAAATGATAAAAATTAACAAATAATGAAAATACCAAAAAAATAAGAAAAGGAAAAATTATAAAGATTTCGTAGATTTTTAGAAAGTAATTTATATTAGGAATAATTAGTTTAATGTTAATGTTAATTTTAGTTTAGTTAAAATTTTTAATTTAGGGATTCAGATAGTTTAAATATAATTTAATGGTAATAAATGATAAGAAATAGATTAACAGCCTAATGGATAAGCAGCGGAGTACTTGAGTGGATTTAATTGGAGGTTACAGGTTCGAGTCTCAGCAAGCATCAATATTTTTATTTTTCTATCTCTGCAAAAAATTCATATTTAATCAAGTCGTATGAGTCTAATTAAATCAGATTTGAATGAGATTTGAATCTACTTTAATCAGATATATTATGATTTGATTTGGACTTTATAAAAAGAAAGAAACCACAACGTAAAAAAAAAAATATATATAAAAAGGATCGGCCTCATCCGAAAGCAGATAACCGATCGTCAGAAAGCCATCTGAAATCCAAATCCCCATCCACGATCAGCCACGAAGCAGCGATGACAATTTCCTTTACTCCACGCAGCGATCCACGAGTTCTACGCAACGGTCTACGAATTCCACGCAACAGTCCACGATCATTCCATGCAGCATCTCCAACATCTGCTCGCACACAAACAGCAGCAGTAACGTCCACGACGACAGACACACCTTGAACTCCGACGACCGCTACGCGTCGCTGCCTATCAGCTTCGTCTCGCCAACCCAAATCTACTACTGCTAACCAAACGCATAGTTACTACCAAATAACATCAGGTTCGATCTTCATCAGATTTTTACTATTTAATTAATTATTCATTTATTATTGTTATGGTATATTATTATTATTTGGATTTTTAGTCATGTAACATAGCATATATGTAAATATTTTAGGTGGTTATGTAACAATAATATAGATATACATTTTAACTTAGGTATTTTCCTTAGTAGTATATTTCTAGGAGTCCCCACTTAGAAAACTCGTTTTTTTAGAAACAAAGTCAATGAATTTTTCAAAATTTTAGGACTTTTAGCGAAGTTTTTTTTTATAAAACAATAACACTCAAGAGTTAGGACCCCTTTAGATTTTTTTTCATAAACCGAATAAATTAAAATGTACACTTGAACGGTTTTTAAAATTAAAATCAACCAACACACTAAAGATTTTAAAGGAAAGAACTACGATCGTCTGATCTCGACTAGCGGGTACGTAGGCACCTTTGGGGCGATGATAAAATATGTAATTAAAAAATCATTTTGATGTTGATAAAATAAAAAAAAAAATCTTTGATTGACTTATTTTCCATGGTTAGATGTCTTTTTCATAGTTTAGATGTCTTTTTCATAGTTTAGATATTTTTTCCATAATTTAGATGTTTTTTTTATAGTTTAGATATCTTTTCCATAGTTTAGATGTCTTTTTTATAGTTTAGGTTTCTTTATTGTGATTCAGACATCTTTTCTATGATTCAAGCATCTTTTCTATGATTAGGAATTTTCTTTCTTTCTGTCTTTCTTAATGTTTTAAGCATCTTTTCTATATAAAAGTTTCATCATGTAAAACATTGAATATTTCATAAAATCTTTAGGGTTTTTCTTGAAAATAAAAAAATTATCACTTAGTTATTTTTAAATAAAAATTTTAATTTGGCGCTTTTTAAAAATTAGGTTTTTAGGTTTTTTTTTTTTATAATTAGGAAAAAAAATTAGGCTTCTAAGGATTTTTCTTAATAAAAATAAAATGGTTAATAAAAACGCAAATTCAACCAATCATTTTTTATAAAAAGAACCAACCCACTAAAAATTTTTTTTAAAAAACTATGATCGTCTGATTTCGGTTAGCGTGTACGTAGGCACCTTCGGGGCGACGATAAAATATGTAGAAACTTAAGTTCTTTTTTTATTTTATTTATTTATTTTAAATATTATAATTAGAAAAATAATCCTAATTTCGGTAAATAGATAGTAGTACCCGTTAAAGGTTTAATAGGTTAGCCTCCGAATTCAGAATCCTCTGGTTCTTCATTAAATTTGAAATTAAAGACCGGTAGTCAAATCGTAATCAATCCACCCAATTGATTACGGTTTCTTTTTTTTTTTCCCGACTTCCGTCGGATGGCAACTCTAAAAATTATTTTTAATAAAAAACCAGAATTTCTCAATTTTTTTAGTTGAAGATTAATATTAAATGGGTAAGGTTTTAGTATTAATCAAGAAATGAGAAATTAATATAAATAATAGAAAAACTAAAATATCAGACTCGACAGGTATTACTAAGTATGCAGCATTCATTAGCTTAATACTGCATTTATTATCAAAGAGCTTACCTATTTGGTGTTTCAAATAAAGCATCAATTGATATGCTTATATTTTGATGAAATTGATATTATGATCTCATTTTTATTTTTATTTTTATTTTTTTCATAAGGATGCTTTAATGTTTAAATATCTTCAAATATCTAAGATTTTTGCTATCAGATATTTAGTAAAGTTAGTACATTGTAATCGTCATTTATTCCTATTAATCTGGCTTAAGAGCATATTTTCTATAAGGTATGTATTCTACACAAAAAGTTAGCATGTTGGAGATGTGGGGAATTATAATATCAAACGTATAAAATGTATTTTTTTAATGTTTTCTCTTAAAAATACATAAATTTTTATTTCTTAATTTTAACATTTCAATCACTACCTTTTTTCATAACTATGAAATGGAAGCAAATAAGGAATAAATAAGATAATTTTCAAAACATTAGATTTCAAACTAATACAGATTAGATATAAAACAGATAAAAATAAGATATAGATAAAATACAGATAAAATACAAACCATCCTTAAAAAACCTTTAGAAATACAACTTTAAAGAACACAACTCTAATATTGGAATTTACAATGGGTTTATATTTTCAAGGGTATTTATCAATTACCCAACAATCACAGATGATAAGCTAAGCGTAGTAATGCACTTGTGATAGACTTTGGATTAGTTTTATAAATCCAAACCATCTCATTACTCTTTCATTTTTCACTCAAATCCGAAATCTACCTACTAAGACAAATATACTTTATATTATTCTTTCTTCAAGTAAATTATAATATTATTAATTATCAATGCAAATGACATGCCCGAGAATGATGTTTGAATCATACTTTTATAAATATAATTTAAAACAATGAATAATATGCAGGATTTAGTGAATTTAACCCTTTTAGATATTAATCTTATCTCAAAATCTGTTGAAATCCCTATAGAGTTTTAAAGTTTTATTAGCCATCTCAAATCCTATAGGATATTATCCCATCAGATAAATATTGAGTTCGAACGAGCTGAGTATCATATAACAGCTCACACTATTATACCCACAGGGAAAATCTTAATTAACAAAAAAAAAAAACTTTTTTATGAGAAGAATTCATATTTGATCCAATATGACTCCGGTTTCATTTAAAAAAACAAAGGAAAAAAGTACATGACTGTGCAAGGGAACTATCCCTTATAAACAAGCTCAGGCATCCATCTCTCGATGAAGTTTAGTTTGGTCAAATAAGAAGGAACTCTAACCTTTCACTTATTCTTAAATATTAGTAAAATCTCACGGAAATATGAAAGCATAGTTGTGATCTGCCCTTAACTTTAAATGATTTCGGGACAGAGTTGTATTTAGGGATACAGGAAACGAAAGAAAACTCCAAACGTGTCATGAAATTTTTCAAGAATTTGTTTTTAGAGTACTACTATTTTGGAGAAAAAAAAAAGACAAAGAAAAGAAAATGTACTTTACTATGCTATTGAACCATAAGCACGAAAACCCGAATAATGTGGATTTTGTATCGCAGGAGGTAATCGTTCAAACTATTATGTGAGCATATAGACGTAATCATAGGCAGCCCAAAAGTGCTATTCTACTATCATGGTTGATAAGGCTTCCCCAAAAGTTACTTCCTATGCATAGGGCTAACAATTCATATTAACGTGTGTTAACAATTCATAAACGTATTGTGTTCTATATTTGAATTTAAATGGATTCATATTTAAAGAATCTCTACTCGTAACATGATCAATTTATTCATCGGGTTTAAAAGCATAACCTTGTAATGTAACTCGTTTAATAAACATATTTCATTTAGATTAAACCTCTTTACCGAATAAATATTTATAAAATAAATATACTATAACTATTAAGTCTCTATTTAAGTATGCTGGCAATAACCACAAATATATATATATATATATATATAGAAAAAAAAAATACCAACATTGATATAACTAAGAATAAGCAAGAGGTAAGATATCATAAAGAGAGTGTACCTACTATGAATTATATATATATATATATATATATATATTATCTTCAATTTCTAAATACTTATGATGAAATTACATTAAAAATTCTAAAAAAAAAAACACTTATTTCTAGGCTAAATATCATGAAACCTCGATTTTGTACATACTATCATGACTTGAGATAATGGATCACTTTTATTACATGTAAGATCTAAAGGTTATATATGGAGAAATCATAATATAAACTTATTTAAGGAAGCTTGAAAAACAAGTTTTGTTATGTAATAAGAATCTAATTGCTCGATGTCAATACAAGTCAAGACATTCAGTAAGATTTATGGCTTTTTAAAAACCTTATTTGAATTGAGTAAAATTTTAATATGAGGTCACAAAAAATAGAAGAAAAGTCCTAGTTAGGTTAATTTTTCAAAATAAAGAGTATAAAATATTTAATTCTAATAAAATAAATTTTATTGAGATTGCTTGATAATTATCAAAAACTAAACTGTGAGTTCCAAAAGATAACTAGATCTTAAAAATAAATTATTTGATTTATAAAAATAATATCTCAGGTCAAATAGCGTATAATGTAATTATAACACATTAGGATAAGCTATTGATAAAGAAAATATGATATTAACTAGAATTACACTTAATTACTTAAGGAAGTGCCACTTGGAATTGCTTTTTCCAACTCCACCACGTGCATCTCTATATAAGAAGATGTCGGATGAGTTTTGGAGCATTCTGGACAAATGAAAACAGCGAAACCCTCCCAAATACCTTAAGTATAGAATTCACACAAAAATTAGCAAAATAATAGCAAAAACAAGGAGAAATAGGATTCCTAAAGCTACACACAACCTAACATGGTGGCGTTTTCATGGTTGAAGGCTAACAATAGGTATAGTCTAGCTGACCATTACTTTTTAGCCAACGATGGTCGGAGCTTCGGCAGTAAGATGATGTTATTGTTAACTTTTAAACTAGTTATTTACTAAAAATATTAAACGATATTAAAAAAATTATGAAATTTGGTAATTCTTAGGGATTTTTTTGTGTAAAATCAAAATATTAATCCAAATTTTTGAAATTAGAAGTGCTTATATATGGGTTCCTTAAGAAACTAGCTTGTTCCAATGAATTTTACATTAATTTTTAAAAATAGTAAACAATATTTTTTTTAGTTAAGTTTTTTATGGGTACATTCCATGTATAATACATTTAATTTATATAAAAATAATTTTTGATAAAATATACATAAAATTTATTTTATGCAATCTATCATGTTTTTCATATTGAATAAGTAATAGGTTTTTTTATTAAATTTCTTAATGAATTTGATTTATAATGGCTTTTGGAGCTTTATTATGACTAAATAAGTATTTAGTTTGGATCTTGTAATTTTATTTGGTTATTTAATTAATTTAAGCTAATTTTTAGTGATATTGCACTTAAATCATTTTAGAAATTATATGTATTGACCATATTTAAGAGTTACAATAAGTAGATCTTAAATTATACATTTTTACGAGTTTATAATATTTTTCGAGGAATTAGCTAATACAAATATTATTTGTTATGAAATTTTCTGTGATTTGCCTATATAATGACTTTTATATATATATACTAGTTATGTAATTTGGTAGTTGAAGAACGAGGTAAGTACTTTGTTATATTTCATATTGATACTAAGTTGAAATAAATATAAAAGTGAAGGTTTTATATGTAAATATAGTAATTTGGTCAAATCAAATAATAAATCAAAGACTAAATCAAAGATTGTGGTTAGTAACTTTTATATAATTGGGTCTAGAGATTGAGTCAAAATATGTAAATGAGGCTTTTAAGTTATATGGATTAAGAGTATGTGTCATATAAAATTCATTTAGGAACTTTAAAATTAATCTGGTTTAGAGGATAATTCAAAATATAGTTTAAAGGTTAAGTTAGAGGAAGTCTGGAACAAATATTTTCTTAAAGGATAAACTTAACTCATAAATCCTAAGTAAAAGTAACTATTTTCAATCTGAAAAAAATACACATACGCTGCATTTGACTTTGGTACCTTGTATCCTTATTAGGTGAAGTAGCTAAGAGAATAGGCTTGTGTTAAGAGGTAGTGTCGAAGAAATCAATGGGCCTGGGTAAGTAGATATTTGTAAGCTTTAAGTAGATTTATGTGTACTTCTAACTTTGCATGCTTTTTTATGTTTTGGCTTAGCTAAGCTAGGTTATAGGTTTGATGTGCTATTTAATGAATTATGTAGAGCTTCATTTTATAATTATTGCTGATTGAATGATAATTTGATATTGGACTTAGTTGTTGTAGTTATGTTGCTTGATGTTCATGTGACATATGCTAGGACTTAAGCTAACTTGGAAATGAAATTAAGGACTAAATCGACCTCTTAAGGTGTTCACTTAAAATGAAGTTGATATCGAGGTCTTAAAGATGATAATAAAACAAAGTAAAGGTTAGGTCAATAAGTAATAAGTAAGGTCGCATGACTTTATTGGGTATTGCTTGTTATGTGACTTGATTCATTCATGGTTTAACATGAAAAGGATCTATAAGTCAAGTTTTTATAAAACTAAGATTTCACTAAGCTAAGTTTTAAGTGAAAGCAAAGTTGGGTTTTAATAAACAAATTATTCGACTTTTGAAAGCTAGGTTTACCAAGTAAACAATTTAATTTATAAAAGCTGGATTTTTTAGCATATAGAATTACATTTCTTATCTACTTCATGTGCTTTTTGTTAGGCTAAGTTTTGAGGGTCCTACTCTCAAGTAGCTCTTTACTGTTGCGTAGATTCCTGGATATTATATCAAAATTCCTAAGGATGTCAACTAATTAGATGAGTACTCGGAGATGGCATAACAAGCGGTCTTCAAAAATAAAAAATTTTGAGAAAAATTTTTAGATATATATTTAGAAAGCAAGACATTACAAATATAGAAAAGTTTAATGAAAATATAATATCTTGAAAATTCAACCATTAATTCAAATTTTGAGTGATATGTGAATACTTAATCAGAAAATTATAATATGGTCATTTTTTCTTGTCAATGCACAACATGTCTCAATCTACTTAAATAAAAACTATTTCACATACCAATCCAATTTTTTTTGTTATTATTATATTAATTTGCTTCAACAATAAAGTTGAGATTGAATGATATATGCCTTGTATATTGGTTTCCCTCACCACCACCCCGCGCCACCGCCACCACCCCCCGAGTGGCTCTCTCTCTCTCTCTATATATATATATATGCATATAGACACACACACACACACAAACACAACGTTAAAATTTGAAGTGCTATTCTTACAACAATTAGAATTAAAGTGGATGATATCAATTAAGTAGCATCCAGAAATATGAGTACAAAGATAAACACTAGAGAAGAGAGTGCATAAAGTAGGGAATAAAGTATAAAGTGAACTATAAATACTAAAAATGAGTTTGGTTGTCGGATCCTGACATGTTTATAGGATCTGTTTGTTAAATGAGTTCATAAATGGGTTTAGACGTCGAATCTAAAACCCACCACGTTGATAAATGGATTCAAACAAGTTTGATTTGCCATTTTAAGTTTAAGTTTTATTTATATAAACCTATTTATAATTATATCACAGTTTAAGTTTTATTTATATAAACCTATTTATAATCGTATCACGGTGTATTGTATCCAAATTGAAGGGCTGAAATCGGTACCAAATTGACCGCCCTATCTACAGGAACTAGAGCTCTGAGAAGAAATGCATAAAAGATAAGCACAAAATAAAATCACATGAAGCTCTATAAAATGGTGGTTGCCTGATTGGCACCCTGGATCAACATCACTATTATTTATTATCTGAAGATGAATCTTTCAGTCGTGCAACTGATCTGCTAGCATTCGGAAACTACGAATACACCCTCTAAACAATTGTATGAATACATGAATTACGTCCTATAATGACAATGTGGGTACTCCAGCGGCAACATAAGAAGCATTCTTTTCCTCTGCAAGACATGCACATTCTTCCATGGAGACAACCTCTTCGCCGCTTCCGAGTATAGAAATATTGCAACTATTTCGCTTGTAAATGCAATAAATGCCGTTTGGGATGAATAAACTCTTGTGCAGACTCTATAATAAATCATCCGGAATCACCAGCTGTCGAGATTCCAGAACTTGGTTTGGTGGTATGATCAATCAGTGACAACAAGAGAGATTTTTAAACTGAGAATCATTGACCAATAAATATAAAATCACACCAGATCTACTAAGCTCTGACACCGTGATAAATTTAGCTCAACACCGATTAGATCTGATGTGACATTATATATATTGGATAAATGGAGTTTCTGGTCAGTTGCCTGTCTGTCTCTGCACAAGATGTTCAGCATCCCCCATCTCTACTTCACTTTCTTTCCATTCACTTTGGTCTTGAAATGCCATCTCGATTTGCTCTAAAGATTTACCTTTTGTCTCGGGAACACATGCATAAACAAAGGCAACCGAAAGAGCAGAAATGACAAAGAAGATGAAGAACGTTCCTGCCACTGTGATGGCACCAGAAACTGAGAGGAAAGACATGGCAATTATCCCACTACATATCCGATTACCAACCGCCCCCAGAGCTCCTGCTTGTGCACGTAGCCTTAGTGGGAAGATTTCAGATGTCAAAACCCAGCAGATGGGTCCAACCCCTACTGAAAAGAAACCTACATCCCCACATACGGCTAGAATGGACAAAGCGATCCCGGCTCGGGTGTCCTTTAGGAAAGTGAGGGTTAGCCCCAAACCGAACAGACAAACAGTCATCCCAATAGTGCTTATGTATAGCAAGGGCTTTCTACCAAGTTTATCGATGAGAACTATCGCGACCAAATTGCATACTGTCTTTGAAACTCCTACAGCAACTGTTACAGCAAGGACACTGGAATCATCCTTAATCCCTGCATCGTGGAAGATTTCCGGGCTATAATAAACTGTTGCATCTATTCCTGTAATCTGTTGGAAGCACTGGATTCCAAAACCAGCAATAAGCATTCGACGAAGTGAAGGAGAAGGATTCAGCAATTCACGCCACACAGCTTTATCTTCATACTTCTCCGCATTACCTATTCCTGCAGCCTGCTGTATTTCTGCGAGCCTCTCCTCTACTTCTCTCTCGTTTTCATTTGTTTTTAATAGCACTGATCTTGCTTCATCAATTCGGTTTTGCATGACCAACCATCTTGGTGATTCAGGGATGACGAAAAGTGCAAAAGCAAGGGAAAGGGAGGGCAGTATTCCAACAGCAAGCATCACCCTCCAGCTTATGTGAACTGAAAGACCTGAGAATGCATAATTCGAGACATAACCAAGCAGAATTCCTAAGTTGATGAAAATCTCAGGAAATGAGGTGAGAGAGCCCCTATCAGTGGAGGGTGAGATCTCAACAATATAAACAGGACCAATCATGACTCCGAAGCCAATTCCAATACCAGCCAGGAATCTTCCAATCATTAATACTTGAAATGATTGAGCTAGAGTCATGATAGCAGCACCTAGCTGGAAAATGGCAGCAGCAAAAGCCATGGTCCACTTTCTGCCAATAATATCTGATGTTTTGCCACCACTTAAGCTACCAAGAATAGAAACAATGCTCAAACAACCAACAAGAACTTCCTGTTGAACCTCTGTTATTTTGAGATCTTCCTTAATGAATAAAATGGCTCCACTCATTACTCCCACATCTGCACAAAAGTAGAAGAAGAAATATTAGCACAGAATTTTAGCGTTTTAATTAAGCTTAACAATTTCAGCAACTCAAATATGCAGATGACTAATAGTCCACTCTCCTATTGGACAGATCAAGAAGGTCATGCCAAATGAAGTCAAAACCGGGTTATAAGATTAGAGTAAATGAAAATATGAATATAACTAATATAATAACATGAACTTGGTTAGGAACTTGCTGCTTTCAGAAATACTAAGTTTGTCTCCTATGCGGAAAATGTTTTCCAGACTTCCACTTTTGTATATGTTTGTTATGCTCAAAGCTTAGATTATCAAATGTTATCATAGCAATCTCGAGAGATTAGGCTTACCAATAGTTTTTACTGACAACTAATAATGGGAGGTAAAGATCAAAGTAAGGATGCAACCAGGTTGGTCATTATAAGATACTCAACCTGCTGAACCCAATAAAAATATTAAAGTCGGATGTTAGGATATGATTCAAAACCTTATAGAATTTAGGATCGAGTTTTTGAATCACATCCAATCTGATAAAAAAAAAGTATATATTAACAAAAATATTTACTTTTAATTTATATAACATATATATCCTATACAAATTTTATATTATACAACACATTTGATTCTTAAATTTTATTATTATGTAAGTCAATAGATGTAATCCTAATCGTATTTAACTTCTTTCCATTCTATTCTATCCCTTGATCTATTCTAAATTTCATAAAAACCCGCCCTTAGAACGTCTATTGAATCAACCCCATAGGATCAAGTTTTGAAAATAGAGGGTAAACCCTACAAGGGTGAGTTCAGATTTCACAAAATCAGCCCCAAACCTACTCCAATTGCATCCCTAGGTCAAATCAAGTGTGCTAATGAGAGTTAGCCTTCATGGAAATATCAAAAGAATATAAGGAAAATGAATTTCCATTTTTAACAATAGGAAATAATTGCACCATATTCTTTTAACAATTTCAATTGTCGCTAATCACCACCACTAGTGGCCAGCAATTGCAATCATCACTTAATGCTAAGACTACTATAATAACATTTGACAGCTACAAAGCTCTCATTACAAAAATATCACTGAAGTTCCTAAAAAAAGGTTTTTCATGAAAAACACATATCCTAGATTCAAAATGCCAAGCATGGTGATTGAGATACTATGCCTTAAGAAAATTTAATAAGACAAAAAAACAAATATAATTCAAGAAAAGAGAAAATTGTTAGGAAATTAACTCAAAATTTCCAATGCTACTCCTCACATCATTTAAAAATATGATAATCTTCCTTTTCTACCATATGCCACAATCTTCCCATGATATTCATGTTCACTTAAGCATCAATTATAAAAGTTTTTCATATTATCATTTACAGCCAACATAAGTTCTTGCAACACATATATCATAACATGCCATTTGCCACGGTCAGAAGAAAAGGCAATAGTTCAAGATTTGAACAAAAACTGGTTCTGCATAAAATTCAATAGGCTTGACTACCCGATAGAATACATAAATGCACTTCCCTAAACATAACATATGTGTTAACAAGAGCATTCTTAGACAAGTTCATTGTTTCTGCACATTACACTGGCGATTTACTAATAATTGGAATTATGAGACACCCAATGATGAAAGAATGCACAAGAACCGTTTTTTCAACAATACCCTTTTATCAAGAAAGGTAAAACAATATTGATCCGATACTAATATAATGGGCATAAGTTACCAAATATAGGTTTTTATTTTTCACCGACACTTATGTACGGTCAACAAAAGGGATAATCATAATTTAGAGAGAATTAAGAAAGCAGGATGAAGGATTTATCACAATTATGTCCACATAGACATGTCAAACTGCTAAAACATTATCATCTTAGCACGAATCCACACACAAACACAGATAAAAAGGAGGGGGGTCTGAAACACGAAAATTACCATAGCCAAGAAGAACAGAATTGAGAGAAGCTAACACAGCACAAGCAAACACATATTTCCTAGTACTCTGGCTTCTATTCGATTGATGCTGTTGATTAGGATCATCAACCTCATCATCGTTGACTTCAGAGTCCATTCTCCTGTACTTGTTCTTAAATCCCAAGGTGTCCCCTTTCCCATTTTCTTCAACACCCACAAGCCCCATCTCCTTCTTCACCTGTTACACTTACACTATTTAGACACCAATTACACGAAATGAAACATACCCTTGTAAATATATGTTGTGTGTAACCTTGAAAGAGTTACGCGTCTTTCGACATAAAAGAGCAAAAAGACTTGAGTTTTCAGATCTGGAGGAGAACGGAAAGAATAAGACAGGAATAAGGGTCTAACAGACGCGTGTGGGTCCTGTCTTGCTTTTTGTAATGTAAGTAAAGGAAAAGTCTAAGGTAAGGTTTTAATTTTGGAAAAATATTAAAATGTTGTCCACGCGGTAGAAATTTCAACGAGAAGATATTTATTTTATTTTTTATATATTTATATTTATAAATAATTTAATAAATATAATAATAAACAAAATAATTTTTTAATAAATTAATATCGAAAACACTAGGATGGAAAAGGAACACAAAATTGTGAATATTATGTGATGAAGACTGGCTACTTAAAGTACGCTTGGATGGTGATTTCCAGGTTACAGCACACCTACCTGTTCTGAAGTAAAATATGAGGAAAGTGTTTATTTTGGCATTGCAATAAAACTGGATATCTCGCTTCCTGGGAGATTCTTATTAGTTACTCTACATATCTACATTTTTATAGACTCTAGAAGAAATAAATAAATAAACAATTCCTCCAGTATTCTACTCAGGTTTGGACCTTTTTTTTTTTTTTTTTTTTTTTGGGCAAACTCAGGTTTGGACTTTGAATGGGTCTTTTTCGCTATTGGTCTCTATTATTGTCGCCCATGGCTCTTAAATTCATATATCTTTGTAATGGTAATAAGATTAGGTTTTAAAAAAGTTTAACCATAATATTAAAAATATAAGAATTTAAGATACTAAATTGTGAAAATGTATAAATTTCGTAAACTGCTATATAAACTTTAAAGTGTATTTATGACATTATGACATCTTTAGATTCTTTCATTTTAGAAAAATAATTACGTAATCGATAATCATTTTAATAGTTAACTGGTATGATGTTATGTACTGAATTGCATGTTATGGAAATCATTGTCCATTTCTAGTTAGTGATGAACATATATACAAAGATGATAATTTTATATTTCATTTTTTTCTCAAAATTTGATTTCTTTTTTTTACTAAATAGACATATGATTAAATAAAAATAGAAAACATTAGAATTACATAAATGAAAAATCCAAAGCAATTACCATGGTCAATGCCCAACCACCAAATTTTAGTTAGCTTGTCATCGACCACTTATATGGGTGAGTTATATACAGATTCGAGCACAAAGCCCAATAGGTTCTGAATTGCAGGTTCACAATTTGACATAAGGTTGAACTGAGCAGATTCTTAATGGGTAAGGGTCTAGGTTGGTTTGCTAGTCCCTAAACCAATTATTCATTTTTCTTTTTCAAATTTCTTGTAATCTTATTCTCACATTTCAGTGAATTATTGCAAATAATTTTTCATCCGCTCTCATTTTCTTTTTTTTTTTTTCTCAAAATGACTGTAACACTTTATATTGTATATCCGTGTAAAGTAAAGCAAAAGAAGTTGCAAATTTTATTTCGTTCTAAAATAATTAATTTAGATCAAGTGAGTATAATATTACTTTAATATTAAAATATTAAGATTAACCAAAGCGATAAGAATTGCAATTTGTAAAGGAAGAGAATTTCATATTTGAATCTTGAAATAAATTACCAATATCAAAACAATAAAAGTATAATGTAATTATTAATTATAATTTGTAATGGTATTTGATTTATGTTGAAAAAGGAAAAAGTAGTAGAAGACGATACGTAACATGTGGATTTATTATTATTATTTTTTTAATATTGGAGGTGCAAAACTGGCTTAAATTGATAGGCCAACTCGACATGTCAACTCAAACAGTCTGCTAACTAACCAATTCGACAAGTTTGGTCGATCGACAATTTATATGCTAGTTCAAGCCTACTCACCTCCGATCAGATCGGTTCGATGATCCTTCAAGTCAGTTTACGATTAGAAATTTGCTCATACACAAATCTAGTTGCATAAATTATCCTAAATGGTGTTTTCAAATTATTCTATCCAACTAATGACTTTTAACTGACTTTAGATAATGCTAGATATTCACCATTAAAATTGGGTGTTAACTAATTGGAAGTATTCGCACAAAATATTTTATTTTTCATACTATTTAGCTTGATTTCTTTCTTGCTTAATAATTATATTTTCATTCAAAACCTTAACATGTTTAGCTAAACTACTATATAGCTGTTGACGCATGTGGATTAAAATATTCAATATTAACTTGCTTAATCTGGAAGTTCTTCATTTTGCAAGTGTTAGAAATTTATGATTTTGTTCCTTTAAATATTAAGGGAACACAAAGTATTTTGGACTCCACATCCTCTTTATCCATTAAAATTTATCATATGTCCATGTATACTATATTTAAATTTATTGAAACAAACCAAAAAGGATTCTATCAAATGTTCTTTTTGGAATCCAACTAAAGAATGTAGTTATTATGGTTATCTAGAATAATTACTAATCACTTAATTATCATTTATTTTATATATCATTTATATATCTACACATCTATATCTAATTGGACTATTTGATCTACTTTATCTATATCTATTTATTTATATTTGGATTTCTCTATAATATTGCTAGCAACATAGCGTTGCTGTAACAATATAGAAAGTTAATAAGTTAACTTCTTTCTCCCACTTTCCCATTTATAAAAGTTACTGACATGTTATCCTAGTAACATATTATCTTATTTTAATAGAACGAAAGGTACAAATTTAATATTACTAAATTAATAGTTTAAATTCATTAATATTACAATAACGTATTTTTTTTTTAGTATTACCATAGAAACTCCCCTATATATATATATATATATATATATTCTATTCTATTTATTCGTTAAAATTACTCATATTTCCTTTTATACTATATTTAAATTTATTGAAACAAACTAAAAAGGATTTCATTAAAGGATTTTTCTTAAATTCAGCTAAAAAAATGTAGCTATTATTGTTATTTAGAGTAAGCACCAATTACTCAATTATCATTTATTTGTATATCTATCTATATATCTATACGATATATCTATACATCCATGTTTATTTTATCTACATTATCTATCTATATATTAAAAGAATTTAAAGTATTTTGGACTCCATACATTCCTCTTCATCCATTAAAATTACTCCTATATCCTTTCATACTATATTTAATTTTTATTGAAACAAAATAAAAGGGATTCTATTATAGGTTCTTTTGCAATACAACCAAAAATGTAGTTACCGGTAATTTGGAGTAAAAACCAATTATGCATTATTATTTACTTTATATATCTATCTATATATATACACTTCCGTATCTATTTTTATCAATTTTATTATATATCTATTTTATCAATTTTATCTACTATATCTATCTATTATCTTAAGTCAAAACTTGAGTTTTAGACTCCACCTCTCTAAACTTTTTTTATTCATAAAATATAAACTTGTAGTCATACTTTTGTATCCATTTACATGTTGTCATTATAATTGTTATAAAGTGGTAAATTTTCCTTCATGTTTCGAAATACCTCTTCTCATTTTACAAAGAACATTACATTTTGTAATCATAAAATAATAAATACTAAAATTTTTCAAATTCAAAACATTGTTGTTGAACTCAATTCTTTTATTATGAGTTTTTAAATCCTATCATTATATGTATGTCATATTAAACATTAATCAGTCAAATTATAATATAACATAGTTTAATGGTGAAACTATAATATTACATATTAATGTTGTAATAAACTATGATATTACATATTAATTTAGTAATAATGAAAATGTAAAACTAACCATTAACACACTTACAATGCATAGGCAGAAAACATGTACACATATATAAAATAGCCATTCATATTGAAATATATAATATTTACATAATTCATAGTGGGGAAATGGAAAAATAGTTATTGTGACAGCTTATATAAAAATATTATATGGCAATATTATTCTATATAAGAATACGAATAACGCATTTTCATATTACATTTTCAAATTGCACAAAAATACTATTTCGGCTTGCATAAAAAGTTTTAACCAATGAATCATTGTTTATGAAACAAACAGGTTTCGAAACATATGAAGAGAAACATTTTAAGCAATAAATTAAAGATTTAAAAGCAGGATAATTTTTTAAGGAAAAAAAAAACTTAAATTATTATCTTAATTTTGAAATAAGATTCTTTGAATGGATTAATTGCAATGACAATTAGGTATTAAGACAGTAGAATGACAATATACATTACTCATTATAAAAGAAAAGAAAAGAAAAAATATATAGAGATAAAATGCATGGAAGATGGAGTTTCTTAAAATGGCAAAAGTAAGTAAATAAAATAACAAATTTTCTTTAAAAGAGCACATACAATAATTACTTAAGGTTGTAAACGCATGAAAAATATATAAAACAATATACAAAACAGACATAAATGAATCATCAAACTTGATTGGAGTATGTTTTAGCAAAAAAAAAAAAAAAAATTATATGACAAACTTTATAAGTTTTCCATATAAGTAAGAATTTTTTTTTTATTTTTTTTATTTTTTGTAAAAGTAGAAACTTTATTAACCAAAATAACCTAAGAAAACATAACAAGAACTCAAGTCATATTCAACAAAGCTATCCTGGTTGAGTATTTTCACTCCCCATATGCCATGCACTAACAACACTTTGATCAAAGCCAGAGTTAAAAACAACTAAAGTCCATTCAACACCAAGTATTAACATCCATCCTATGGTCTTCCTTTGTCAGCACATTAACTACTCGATTAGCTTCACCGGTGGTCTTGCAAGATTGAATATAAGAAAATTTATTCAAAAGATTGCTACAATAATAGATAACGACTGAGTTCATATTAGGATCTATGCGTCCTCTTTCCACAAGGTCTACAAACATTAAGCAATCATATTCAATAATGATCTTTTTCCATCCTTTTTCCACTACTAAACACATAGCATAAACTATATCGTACATTACCAGTGACTAACTAATTTCTTGACTCCACCTCCCAAAATTCGGCCTTGCCAATTTCATCGGCTACTATCACTATTGCCTTTATGCCCTTCCAATAAGCCACTATATTGTAGTTTAATTTAATATAGCTCACTAGAGGTCACTCCTAAGAGCATGATCTTTCCCATGTGTCGATTCCCTTCTTCTATCTTTTCTTTAATGCCCACCATTTGTATACTTCTTTTTAGAGTATTCCCATCTAACCTTGTGCATTTGTTTATGTCCAAAATATTCGAGCATTATTTTGCCTCCATATTCCCCTTAACACAAAGAGGAACACAACAACTTTTGGGTAAGAAAAATTGCATTCCATGGCATCTTCCTAATATAAGCGTTTTGCCTGATCCAATTATTAAAAACATCTAGGCGATCAGTATTAGGAATCAATTTCCACCCCCAAATTCTCCAAGCTCTTCAAATAACAAGGCATTGCATAAAAAGATGTTCAACATCTTCTAGTGCATTGTTGTAGAAAATACTCTCGATTTACTACAATACCTCTTTTATAGAGATTATCTTTCATTGGTAAACTATTTTGGGTGATATGCTATAATAAGTGTTGGATACATGGGATGGTGGGTATATGCCATATCCAATCCCATTTCTCATTACAACCAACGTTTCCTAAGTAAGAATATATATTATTAAAGGAAATAGTAGCCATCATTGCTTTCCCCCATATTAGACTTCTTTCTTCCCTTCACTAAAGTACAAAGAGCAAATTGCAAGCAACATTAAAGCATGTATTAGTAACATATACATGAACAAAGACACAAAAAAACAAAAGCATTTTCAATATACAATAAACATTAATTTTATTCAACACAATATGGACAATGCTATACTTGCAATGGTTCTAAAATAAACTTTAAGACATAGGAAAAATAAACTTAATTTTTAGATACCATCTTGGAAATGCTTGTATCATAAAACTATAGTTGATGTTAGAACAATTATCAGCAACATGTATATTATCCAAAGGTAGAAAAAAGACACAAACTTTTTAGACAAACTACAACAATACCGAGTTTACACTTGAAAACTTTGATAAAACATTGGTTTAGATCAAATCTAATTTTTTTATTTTTTTATTTTGTTATAGAATGTAGAAGGTATGCATATCTAATTTCATTTTACATCTCATTTTTGAAATATAGGAAAGCGAATATGTAGTTTTCTTGTTTTCTTTCTACAATAAATAGATTAAATTAATTGCATAATAAAGTTAAAATGATAAAGAATATATATTTAAACAATTTTGGGATTTTGAAAAAGGGAAATATGAAAAAATAATGCTACGATACTTTATATATATATATATAGGCTTCATACAAAGCAAGAGTTTTAATAGAGGAAGGTGGACAAATGTGAAAATTGCTATTTGAACTTTTGGTATTACATTTTGCATGTAAGAAATGGTTTGATAAGGAATTGCAAATGGAATAAAATCAATAATTAAATTACAATATAATTTCTCTATTTGGTAATAGTCATGAAATTATAATCTCACCGCAACAACTCACTTAATTTGAGTATATTAAAAAATGAAATGAAATGAGTGTAAAATCATATGTGCTGGAATTCCAAAATAGAAAAAAAAAAAGAAAATAATTAATTACATAATAAAGTTGAAATGGTAAAGAAATACACAACGAAGACAATGGTAATTGGTAGGAATTGAGAAAAGAGAAAAAAAAAAAAAAAGATAATGCTAGGATACTTTACATTTAAAGGGTTCACTCAAAGAACTGTTTTGATAGAGGAATATGGAAAAATATCAAAATCTCTATTTGAAATTTTCACTATCGTGTTTTGTATGTAAGAATGGTTAAGAGTCATCAAATGGTTTGAAAAGGAATTCTAAATGGAAGAACAAGTGTTAAATCATATTTATTATCGTTATCATCTTGAAGATGTATAAATGTAATTTAGTATATTTTAAAGTTTTGTAAATTAATCGATATTTGAAATTTTTTCGTATCCATTTTGTACATAGAAATGGTTAGTTGAGTAAAGAATTTTAAATGGAAGATTGAGTATAAAATCATATTTATTATCATTGGTATCTTAACGAAGTACAAATATAACTCATGTTGCTCTAAAAAAAGAAGAAGCAGAAGAAGATAATTTTTTAGAAACTCCAATAATTTAGTAATCAATTACTTTTTATGATAAACATTTGTGAAATGAACAAATAGTTTTTTCTTTTGCTAGAATTTTAAAAGACAAAGAAACATATAGCTTAATAAATAAAAGAACAATTTAATTATCAATTACTTTCTATGATTACAATTTGTTAAATAAGCACATAGGTTTATTATGCTAAAATTTTAAAAAAACAAACTACTATTACTAGAAAAAGCTCTATTCATAATCTAAAGTTCACAAAAGTAATTAGTTTTATAATAGAAACTGTGAATAAAAAAATAACTAAAATTATGGGTGAGCATAACTAGCGTTTACATCAATGAATGGGAAAAAAGGGAAATAGAAAATGTAGGAAGAGAAGAGAAAAGTTTCTAAATTGATTTAGGAGAGAGAGAGAGAGAGAGATGATAGGCTTTGAAAAAGGTAAATGGTGCTTAAAATGTCTCTTTAGGCCTTTTCGAAAATTGCAATTATACCTTGTAACTATTACTATAAATATAAAATTAGCCTTTAATATAAAGATGTAATTATGAAATTATAAATAACAAAATAGTTAAAAAAAAAAAAAAACTAAAGACACCAAATAGGTTGTCTTTACTTTTAATAATATGGTTAATATAGATAAATGTTGTATCATACAAGATCAAATTACAATAGTACACAATAAGTTAGTGAGCACCATAGCCAAAATTTAATTGATGGTGTTTATAGAAATACCGATCATATATGGAAACTTGAGATACAATGGTCTTGATGATGAAACTAATTATAAGGAGAGTGAAATGTGAGACTCCACAAGTTAGCGATTACAACATTGGCCTCTAAATTTTAGGATGACCATAAAAGTTACTTGTTTAGATTCGACATTGGCAATAAAGCTATAAAACTAGACAAAGTGACTCCAATAATTTAGATTTTGGGAAATAGAATACTAAAATAATAATATATCCAAAAAATCAATAAAATATCAAAATGTACGATTTAAGTCTAGGATGTCACATCGTGACATAGCATAGAATGTAACACCATACACGATCACCTATTTTAACTATACACAATTTGGATAATAAGCCATACTTTGTACATTTAGTGCTCTAAAAGAGTTCAGCTATGGGTTGTTGAGTTAAAAACATACATAATATTTACAAATCTAAAAAATTAATACGTTGTAAACTTTATTTATCGGAACTAAACATCATTGTCCATATTGTACTTGACCAGTAAGATTTCAACTTTTCCAAAATAGTTGACTCTATTAGCGCTCTCAAAAGTTTATGCTCTACTCTAGATGGTACCTGGTTTTTACTTCTAAACCTGAGGATAAAACATTTTATCCTCTTAGGTTATTGTAAGTTAAGTGAGAGTAGATAGAAAAGTAGCAATAAAACCAAATATATTACACAAGCATAACAATTTTCAAGTTAGATTATATCACTCAGCCAATCAAAAGGAAATACAATGATTGTATATCATATTAATGCACATAACATGCATCAGTATTGATATCATAACCCAATCTAGCACTCATTCGGTTGGTTGAATTAAATCTAAGCATCTAGATATTATATCCAAGAAAACCTAGTAGTAATTCAGCCTAGCATTAACCATGAAACTTGGCTAAGATTATTGGTTAATGCAAATCTATATGCATAAAAACCAAGTTTTTCAATTAAAACTTATCCCATCACAAGTATAAGTTTTGAAAAATTTAACATATGGGCCCTTTTTGTACCGTGTCGTGCCCTGATTGCGTCAACTAAGTCTTTGATATTCACCAAGCAAAGCAAGTAAGCTCATCTATTTAACTTTTAGCCAAACCTTTACTTTACTTCCTCTTGCTTTTCTAATTCTAATACCTTAATGTCTAATTCACTTAAGTTAACACTTTAAGAGGTGAGGTTAGTACCTAATTTTATCTAAGTTAGCATAATTCTAAATAATAGCACATTATCAAATCATGTTCAATCAACATTGATACACAAGATAAAACATCATAGAGCTCATCACACAACAAGTTCAATCATTACACAACAACCAAAGATAAGAATAACTCACTCCTTATTAAGTAGATATAAATCTAATCTCTACATATGTGTCTAATTACTAAGGCCTACCGATCATTCCAAAGTTATTTATCAACACGAAACTCCTCTTCAACTATCTCACCTAATAACAATCTATAGTTCCAAAGTCAATTGTAGTTTGTGTGTATATTCTAGATCATTAATAACTTACTTTTTACTTAGGGTTTATGAGTTGAAGTTATTCTTTAAGAGAATATTCATCCCAAACTTTCTCTAACTTAGCTTCTAATTTATTCTCTAAATTATCCTATGAATTAGGTTTATTCCAAAAATTTTCATGCGAATGCTATTGGACATTTTTCATTAATCCTAACTAAATAAGAATCTTAAGTACTTCATCTAATTCAATCTCCAAGTCTAACTTGCACAAAGGCCTATAAGTATACTCTCTAATTTGTCCTTTGATTTAGCCAAATTATTATATTTTTCTTAAAAAATCCCCATTTCTCAATCAACCTTAGTTAGGACTAGTAAAGAACATATCAAATGTAGTATTAGTTTAGATTCTCCTCGTTACAATATCGATTATATAAATTACCTCATTTATCTTATTTAACCAAATACACAAAAATAGTAAAATAAAATTGTTAATAATCAACATATGTACTCAATTAAATCCATGAAAATATGTTAAAATTATAAAATTATACTTGTTAAGTGTTAAGCATGAAAAGTACCAATGTTGTCAGATCCGACTCGAGGAGTTAATCCATACATATGAGAGAATCAAGGGTAAAATGAATAAATTGGATTAAACAAGGAGTTTGACTACAATTAGACCAAACAAATTCTATGAAAAAGTCAAGTCGAACTGAGTTCAGTTATACGAGTCATCCTAAATTTGGCAACACTAAAAAGTTCTATAATAACAGTATTATATATATACACTTATCATTCCAAAAATAGTAGTTTTAGCTTGATTTTACCAAAAATTAACTAAAAATAAGTAAATAATTATACTTATCCTTAAGATCATAATATAAAATATATATCAACATTGTTATTCACCAGAAATTGGCACATATTGGTTCTAATCATTAATTATTTCAAAAACTAATTATTTCTCTTAATTTGAAGAACTGCCAATAATAGTCAAATAATTTTTAATAAATAGTAAACATAGAGATATTAAAAAATTCTTAATACTACAATTTATTACATAATATGAATATGTTGTACAAAATTTTTTCAACTTACAACAACATTGTTTAATATTTTGAAAAATTAATTTAAAATTCGTTGGAACAAAGCATTTTCTTAAGCAAGTACTATAAATTATCATTATTTCAATAAAATAAAATTACTACATAAAGTACATGTAAAATAACTTTAGGAAATAATTTTTTTAATTGATTTGATATTTTTAATAATTAAATGAATATCCAATGCAAATTTTAGACTTACTGACAAACGGTGATCCACCACCCTCTTGACACCACTATGTATCTATCATGATCCGTGTTCTGAAAAGAAGTGAGAGTGTTCAATTTAAGGCTTAGTGTGAAGTGAATGGCATCGATTGGTAGTTTATTCATAGGTTTAGGTACTATCTCAAGGCCGGGTTAGCCTTTAGTGAGTAAAATAGTTGAAAGCTGATGCAGCTCTTCTAATGATGATCGTAAGAGGGTAAAACCAATTGAGAAGTTGGACGTCCCTATTATACAAGAATGGTGACCATGCTGGTCGACACTCTTGAAGATAGAAAGACTTGGAATAGTCCTAGGTAAACAGGAAGGAAAAAAGTCAGCTCACTCTCTGTAATCTAAGCAAATATAATGATGAAAAGGAGGGTCTAATGCTACATGAGCACTTAAGGAGGGGGTTAACATTCCATCTCATGACAAATGGTATCAAAGCTTAAAGTTCCAACCCAAAAAAGCCACATGAATACTACTCAATGTGCTATGAATGAAAAAGGATAGTTTTTCTTGACAACTGAGCTTATGTAGATGAAGCTCGAGAGGAGGAGTAGCCACTAAGCAAAAAGCATCGTTGCTAGAGGAGGCAATTGTGGTGTGAGCAACATTGTAATAAGATTTTACTCGAATCTTAAGAAAAAGGAAAAAAATTATCTTTAAAGGGTAGATCCTATCGTTAAGCCACTCAACAAGAGGCGATCTTAAAGGATAAGAGAAAAGGGCAAGTGTAAACCCTACAAAGTTAGCTTTTTTAATATAGAATCAAACTCGTATATTGTAGATAATTTCTCTAAGTTAATCGAGCCGATAAATTTAAAACCAATTAAAATTTTAAATTTGAAACTCAAAATAAGTATAGAAAACCTTAACTTATTAGTTAAAACTATAATCATATACAAAAACCTTAAACTCTAAATATACGTAATCATAAGAGATTGACTATAAACCTGATAAAAATCTTAATTGTGTATGAAAAGCCTAGATCCTATATGTGTATAAATCCTAAAAATCGAACCCGACAATGATAAAAACCTTAAGACTCAAACTTTAAGCCTATAAATGTACTAATTTATTATAAGAGTGATACAATCTTCATTGAGCCAAATAACTAAATAATATATCAAATCGCATAAAATGGCTAATGAGAAAATAGAGATAATTTCTAAATGCTAATAAGTGTGAGAGTACTAAATTGATTCATAAATTTGATAATATTATTATNATATGTATAGATATACGTATGATAATAGTATAGTATAAGTATATATACAAGTATGTATACTTATATATTAAATATACATACATACTTAAGGATACATATGTACTATATATATATATATATATGAATATAAGTATATACATAATTATGATATATTTAATTAATATAATATCATAAAATATATTTACATATATATATGAATGATAGGCCGAAACCCATAAAAGATAATAAAGGCCCATAATAATTTAATTAATTAATTATAATGACATATAATATATATGTAATAATCCAAAATTTGAGAAATATAAAATATTTAATAAATAATAATAACATATAAATGTATTTATATATGTATACCTAAGGAATACGTATATATATATATATATACATTAATACATTAAATACTTATTTAACTTAACAAAAAGGTATGTATATATATAGTAATAATCCAAAACTTAAGAAATATAAAAATAAGGAAAATTAACAAATTGCTGTGTAGATAAATTGGAACATGCCATGTTAGCAATTTACCTAAAATAATTAATTGAACCAAAAATTTCAAAACAATTAGAAAATAAGAATAATTAATCAATTATGAAAATTTACAATAGTAATAAAATTAACATAAATAGTAACTTAAATATGAAGAAATAATGAAAACTACATAAATTAGTCATAAAAAAATAAAATACTATAAATACATGGAATTTAGAAATTAATTATATCATAAAATAATAAAGAAAAGCTTAAAATAGACAAATAAAACTATTTAAATAAAAAAATCAATTTCATAGAACTTTATACCCATATGGGAAGATTTAGGTTTTAATGTTCAAAATGGACCCCATTATGTAAACGTGCATTAAAAAACGATAAGCATCAACTATAGGATTATAAAAATTAGAGTTACAATGAAAAAGTTACACGTGACTAAAAATTTAAAATAAATCGAGAAGAATAATTAAGATAACTAAGTTAATTAACCCTGTAAACAAATAATGAGGAGAAATAAATAATTAGATACATAAAATACCGTAATTTACAAATATACAAATTTGTTTACTATTTACCTTCATAAGTTAAACGATATTCATGTTCGGCTCAAGTTATAGTAGGAAATTAGGTAAACTACAGTAAATATTAGTTAACTAAGAAATTTGGTTTTTCAAAATGCTTATAAGTTTTATTATCTTTTAGGTATTTAATTATCGAGTTCTAGAAACCCCTAAAGGATTAAAGAATAAGTATTAATCTAGGTAAAGGAGTTCTAATGACTCACTATCTACTTGTGCGTGTTATTTGCGTGATGTTTTACTAGTTGTTATTACTTGTACATTTAAATGACTATCTTGCTTGTGTGTTATTATCTATATGATCACCCTCTTAAATTAATAAATATAAATATTTAACCAAAATAACTGGTCATATTTGTCACATGTGTATGGCCCGACTGGTATATTGATGGAGAGTGCTAACTTTGTAAGTTTTTTAGAGAAGTACTTTTGAAAAATATTTTTCCAATCTAAAACATATTTTTGTACAATTTCTATAAGAGCTTAGAGTATCAGTAAATGATATTTTTATCATTAAGGTAAAGTTAATATGGGATCTTCAATCGATAGCGAAATGACTCGCTTTATTGTGTCCATGAGACCTTGGATATATTTTAATTGTAAGAGAACTCGTATATTTGTGCTTGTGAGTCCTTGGACATATGTTGATAGCAAGAGTATTCACTTAGTTATGCCCGAGGGACTTTGCATGGTAGATGGCTCTAATTGAGGTCTACTTATTTGGTTGGTATTTATTAATCGACTAGAGTAATAGTTAAGTATTGCTTGGAGGGATGGTATCCCTAGGCAGTCTCATGTAAATAAGGTGAGGTGTCCTATGCGAATCGAAGTATAGATAACGTAATTCTATACCTTCCATAGTTTTGAACTCCTATGAATGTGTTGCTTACATTCATTACGCATATATTCATTTTGTATATAGATAGCTTAAATGTATGCTAATAATGTTTTATAACTTAGCTGAATAGTAATGGTGAGGAATAAACTCACCGAGCTATGGTTTACTTAATCTCCTATAGTTTCTTTTACAAGTTCATTTAAGCTAAAATTGGGATGAATTTCAAGTGCTGAGTGTAAATTGAAGATAGCTGTGATAATGTAGAATTAATTGAAATGTGTATAGCTGGTACATAAACATTTTATATAGAAAATATTTATACATTAAGATTATGTATAATTTAGTATTTCTTATAATTTCTAAAATTGTTTTACCTTATCTTATTATTTGGTAGAGATACTGTTTCTTTACGGTTTTGAAGGATTGTGAAACATTGAATATCCATACTTATTTATATTTTACAGTGAGTTAATTTATTAAAAATTAGGAACCTTAGTGATTAGTTATTTAGAATCTTGCAATTTTTAACTTGCAAAGTGAATTTTGTATCATAGGTGCACATATGATATGAAAATTTTAGACAATCTTACTACGCCTCTCCTATAGAGTCTTGATAGTAAAAGCAAGGGTGAAGGTAAGGTAATACCTGTAGAAGCCTTGAAGTTATAGCAGAGATAATCTTGGTGTAGAGTTAGATAATAGAGGAATAGGGTAGGTGATCTTAAGGTGAAGGGTAAGGGCAAAGAGTTGGTCCCATGACGAGGGCGTCATGGATTTAAGTGAGGGGAGAATGTCACAATTCGTATTCTAAAGTTTAACTTAATTCTAATAAGATTTTTCAGAAGCCCCAAATTGTATCAAACATCTTAACTCATGTTGGTATTAATTAGCTAAGGTCTCATAGAAAATCAATTGACTCTTAAATATAAATTATTTAAGTAGTAAAGCTAATAACATAATATGAAATAATATTCAAAAGTGATTTCTATTCACCAAATATATTTATTATGATAAATTATGTACTCATAAATTAATAAAACCTTAATTATGCATATAATATACCTATATTTGCTAAAAAATTATCAAGTGATGTTTAAATGCAACATATGCTGCATGACTATGGCGTAGGAGCCCTTAGCAATAAGAGGTAATGATTTGACATTTTATATTCATCTAGCACTTGAGAGTAGACTTAAGCACTGGCCTTAAACTGTCGATTCACGGATTGGTGATACGATGAACCATAACCGGTCCATGAGTTAACGGTTCGAGGTCGATTTAAATTAGCCTGGCAATTTAAGAGCTAGTTTAAGGCCCTTAAACTGTTTTTTTTTTATTTTAAATTTAAATTTTTTTTATTTTATTAATTTCTTTTTTTTATATGTATTAATGATTTCTAATAATGTGATCTCTTTTTACTTTTTTTTACTTATATTAATTCATTAATAATTTCTAATTTTTTTTTATTAATTTCTAACTTAATGCGATTCCAACTTTTTTATTTTTTTCCTTCAAATTTTATTTTTTCCTCATATTCAAATCCTTAATATTTGATAAGTTTTACAAAAAGGATTTATATTAACTGAAATTGAATTTTCTATCTATTTTTAATATATAATTAACTTATGATTAGTTATCTATTATTAATTTGACGATATTATTTTAAAAACAAAAATTCATTCACCATCGAAAATAAAGTAACTTTAATATGCAATGACTTATTAAATATTATTCAATTATTTTTTCTGACTTAATGACCTCTCTTTTCTCTTTCTCTTTCTTTTTATTTTTAAGAGGGTGAATCGATCGAGTTGACCCACTGGTTTAATGGTGAGTCAGCTCGGCAATTCGTGAACTATCAGTTCAAGTGGTTCCGCCTAAACAAATCACTTAGGCCCTTAAAGCCCAGAGGTTCACCAGGATAGTTTAACTTAAGCTAATTTACGATTCGGTAGGATAGTTCGACCCGACCTAGGTCTACTCGAGAGGATTATATCAAGTAATATGCATTTAGCATGTAGAACCATTCAAAAACCGACAATTAATTGGCTAGATGTTTCCTCCTTCACTACCAATTAGCACTTTGGGCATTAGTATCTAAATTAGTGTATGAAGGTTCTTGGATAAAGCTCAAAAGTTGGCAACGAGACTATAAAAGTTGGACGAAGTAGTGTTGTGTGGTGATATTTTGAAAGTGGAGTAATAAAATAATAATATAATTAAAAAAATTAACTATAATTAGATTACTCGTTATTTATAGAAAACATATGATTTTTGTTATAATAGTTGGCGAGTTTATAGAGATAAATTATTTGAATAATAAATTAATAAAAATGAAACAAAGAAACATGTAAGGAATATATATGTACAACAAGTATGTCCAATTTATAGAAAAATGTCTACGTAAATGTAGTGAACCCTCAAAATATACATATAATATAATTATAATAATTAAACTAAAGTAAGTGACTAAAACAAAGAAGAGTAAATATATCATATTAATATAAATAACCTTAGGACACAAACCTGAATGCGTACGTCACAGGTTAATTTGATTCCAATAATGATTAAAATATAAACATAAGTAAAATGTTGGCACCTAATTATTTTAAATACTTTGAGACAAACACCTAATCCAACTAGTCGGCATAATTTCATTGGACCATAACTATCTTCTGACGCCTGGAATGTCGCTCGAGCTTATTATACAAATACAAATGCTTCATCATTCAATGAACATTACTTCTCCAATCAATTCATTCGGTAACAACTAACGCAAATTTGAGTACCTCATCTTCTCTTCACTTGCGGCAACAATGATTCTTCCGCGTTATTGTTTTGTATAGTCTAATTAGGAATGGATTGTAACACAACTTCACTCTATAAATTTAAAAAAAAAAAAAAAAATCCAAAGAAAATCCTTCAACGAATTAGACTCGGTAACTTTCAAAATTTTCGCCATCATCAATCTCGCAATCGTCAAACAACTCGATTACCGTATCTCAATCGGGAAAGTGTCGCCCCAACCAAACACCATCCCAGTCGAATACTTATTGTCTTCTCCAAATAGCATCTGATATTATGATTGCTGGAGATCAAACAATCACCCTTCGTCTTCTTAAATTCCTCAACATCAATTGTAACACTTCAAACTCAGGATGTTATAGACTACCGCATGTTCCTAATTCTCTATTGACACGTTGGGCTATGTTTCAATATCTATAATCTTAAACACATTCAAATAATGAATATTAACTTTATTAATTAACAATTCCATGAGAAGTGCATAAAGTCTACAAGAAAATCTCTCATGAAAGTAATTAAAAACTATCTAACATTCAAGAGTCTTCTCAATATAACATGAAAATGAAAATTAAACATCATCTCGAAAGCAAATATTAAATCAACATCAATTCACTAACTCCTAGGACCGATAATAATAATCATAATAGTTGTAGCTTTCATTATATGGATCTCCTTGATAATAGGGATAAGTCCTCATAACCATGATAATTCCCATATTTAGCTCAATAAGCATAACTAACAAGGTCTCAATAACTAAACTCATGACCTACAACTATAGGAAAAAGAAGAGTGAACCGAAACTTAGTATGTAACACACAACCACATGCGTGTGAGCAATCATAAACACCATAAACACATGCATTTAAATGCAAATAGGTAAATCATGCACAACAATTTAATTATCTTTAAATTAGCCAAACATACATTTCACAATGGAGCTCCTCATTACCCCCGTCACAACATGAATCGACTCAACATCTTAGCAATAGGTGTGAATCTCCAAGCCTAGCTACATGATAGGTGTGCCTTTTTAGGCCCCTTTAATCCTTCGTTAGGTGTGCCACTTTGGGCCCCATTTACAGCAACCTAACATTGGACGTACTACTATGAACTCCACCTAAACAACCTAAATCTATTCTAGATCATTTCCAAGCAAAACTCCACTAAAGACAACGTATTGTAAAGATCATTACAGTTTCTCTTTAGGGATCTACCACTCTATGTGCCTAGGCCGAGCCACACATAAACAATAACTAATAATTAGGTTGGATATTCAATTACTCATTTTTAAGATTTATACAAGAATATAAACTAACCTAATAAGTACAAGCAATACGCAATTGTTATCTACCTAAAGTCTAATGATAGAATTTGATTTATTCTAATTTAGAAGATCAATCTATAACGAAAATACAAATAAAAGTTGTTTTAGTTACAATCTATAACTTATTATAGGCTTCCTAAAACTAAACTTAGGTTAGGATGAAGAAATAGGGCAATAGAAAGGACCACGGTTGGGATTTACACCAGTGAACCTAACAAAAACTAATAGTCTAGATCATGCCCTTCACCACAACTATATACCTAGGCCGTGTTCCACTTCAAAACTCTAGGGTCTTGGATTACAGTTGTATACCTTGATCATGATCCCTTTATCTTAAATTTTCTCAAATTTTTTACATTTAAAAAATTTATTAAGGTACACAATATAGAACCCTACCTATGGTTCCTGGTTATGTTCTTGCCTTTTGATGTTTCTTCCTTACTTTCTCCAAAAACATCACTCATTAACCTTAGATTCAACCTCCAATGAAATCCACAACCAACAACACTACCAATTACTAATCCGAAATAGAAATTCTCGCTTGCACAACTTCTCATAAGCATAAAAAACATAAATTTACAAAGAGGTCAAGATCATGAACAAAAGAATACATTACCTTGCATTGTTAAACCCTATAGAGAGATAGGGAGTTCCTCTAAAATATTTCTGGAAATTCAACTACTTACACCTTCAAGAACAACACTGGTTTTCAGATTTAATCCTATTCTTCACAATAACTTCAAATCTCTTACAATTAGGAAAACTAAGTTTAAGCTTAGTCTTATTCAATAATCTTACCTCCAAAACCTTTCTCTTGCACTAATGAAGAAAACCTACGATCAATTCTATAATTCAAAGAGTTAACTAGATCTTAAGAAATCTTGCCTTATTGCTAAGGTTTACATTGTTCACAATGAGAGTGCCTTGCTTTGTAACATAATGAAAGCTTTTGTGAGTCTTTTGAAAAAGGAGGGGTGTTTTGTTGTAAAGCTAAGTTAATAACTTTTCTATATTCTTGACATGCCTCTGGCTCTATTATTATTTAACTTATCTCCAAATAACAATAAAACCTTATTTTTGTTTTCCTCAACTTTATTTCCTTTGCCTTTTATTTTTACTTAGATGTTACATCAATAATGGAAGGTTATAGTGTGATTGGAAATATATACCAGTGAAGGGATTCTAGATATTATTTTGTAAGGCTAAGTTGCGACATACCCAAGTTATTGACTACATTGGTGTATGTATTTTATATTTCCAACATGTTTGTGTTAAATCAAAGCTTAAATGTGATTATCACAACTTCAAATATAGATCATATACTTTTACCATTATAACTACTAATAAGGATTAAAAAGAGTTACTTCATATATATATATATATATATATATATATATATGCACATACACACACATATATACATATGAGAAAAAAAAAAAGAGAGTAAATGGTATTATTTTAACCTCAAATTTTATTATGAGCCCTTTAATACCTAAATGAAAGTTAAAGATCCATGTCTTCATTGATTATGCACAAAAGAGAAATAAATATATTTAATGAAAATATTATGAATATGAGAAAATAGTGTTTATGGGACTTAAGTACGAGATTGGTACCATTTGTTATAGCTAGGTAATATGTAGTATATTAGGGACTTAGGTGTAACTATCACTTAGCTAAGACCATTCCATTAGTTAAGAGACCAAAATCCACAACATGAGTAATTACAATTATAATACACTCAGGAAGTAAGTTAAAGGATGTTTTCTTAAGAACATTGAGCTAACCAAATTCAGATGATGTTTTAGAGGCTAATTTAGAGGATAAATAATAGGATAACCTAGGTGAGAGTTGATCTAAAATGACCTAAGTATAATAGTTACCCAAACTAAGGCTAATGAAATAAATCTTGTAAATAATGAGTAGCTATTATTAATTTTTACAACTTAAATAAGTGCTAAAGATGTTGATTACGATATAGGCACTTTTGGTGAAATTAAGCCTGACGACTATGACTAACTCAGAAACAGGAATTCGAGGTAAGTTGGGATCAATGATTTACCACATTTTAAAGTACAATTTTAGGGTACTGGGAGATTAGAGTGTGTATTTGTTTATGCTTGTAATTAGTTGGTTGTGCGCATACTCATGTGTCTTTGATTAATGTTTCAATTTTGATTACGATGTTCGGTGAAGTGTTATTTGCTATATTGTTTAAATTGATTAATCACCCTTAACCTAAACTAAACTATACATGGCTTAACTCTTAACCTAGCATGCATTGTAACCCATTAAGAGGCAATTAGGATTCTTGGACCAAACACTTACCATTTTGAAAGGGATAGCTAAAATGATCCATTTCTTATCTTTAGTTAAACTAAGTGATAAAGAGAAGCAGTTGTCATAAGGTTGAGGATGCTAGTTTAGGGTAGTCGTAAGGGAAGAGATATTTCCATTGCATAAACTTAGGTTTGGTCATGAGGGCATCATGGCTTATGAAACTCCTAAAACCTATATTAAAGTAGGTATAATTTTTCTAATCTCACAACAAACTAGGCAACATCATGCGATGACATTTGCTTGATTACACATTACATCTAATTGACTTGGTTAACAATACTACTTGGTTTATATTGTATGCAAGCTTCTGTCTCCATCCCATTTATTGAGCAATGGTTGCTCACTCTCTTATAGACTTTTTCGTAGATGAGGAGTAGATACATAGCTTTCACCAAATTTTAACCTAAAAGTTAACAGGTGTAAAGAGTAAGGAATTTATGTAGATCTTTCTAGACTTTCGTTCTTTTTTAAGTATTATTTGTCTTTAAGGAAACTAATTAGGCTACTACAAGTAATCCAGTAGTTTTTCCTAGTCTGTCTATATGATATTATGGAATGTAAAACCATTTGAACTTGTAAGCTTTCCTTGTATGTATAAAGTCTTATATTAAAGATTATGTATTAAGAAACTATTTTATCAGGTTTTTCAAAACAAGCTAATGTATTATCATACAAGTTTAATGAAAATGGAAGTACTGAGTTGGATGAATGAAAATTGTGTAGTCGAGTACGTCTTATGCAAACTAAGTCTATAGCAGCAGATGTAAAGGCTTCTAACTTAGGATGGCTCCTATAGGAGGATTGTTATGACTCTATCACTTCGGCATTCCCTCTTTCCTTCCCTTTGCCCTAACTCCCTAAAAAAACACCACTACTCTTTCTCTTTTTCTTCCTAAGCAGTTTTAATTTCTCATTTCACAAAGTTACATTAACAAAATCTAAATATTTTCTCTACTTACCAAAACATCCACCATCCATTATACCCACTCTATCTCTCATTTTATCTTCTTTATTTGTTTCTTTTTCAAAATGATAAGGTTTCAATCCCACCATTTTTTGCATAAAAGAAGAAAAAGGTTACATGGTAAGAAAATACTCGTGATGTATTTTTCATTTTGAATTTAGTAAATTATGATTCTGTTAGCAATGGAAACTTTTAGTTTTTAAAAGTGGATGTAGGTATCTCATCACTTCTTTTTATTTATCAAATGATTTAATATTTATTATGTTTTCTTTTTATTGTTTTTATAAAATGGTATAAAAATGTATATATTTTTTTATTCTTTTCTACTTTTCCAAGCATTTTTGTTGTGTGGATTTTACAAACAATCTATTTTATATAACTTGGCACCTAGATTACATTTGTGTTGTCTACAAAATTACTTCATGATTTCTAATTTATATGCAAAATTTTATTTTTTCACATGTTTGATTGGAGAAGTTAAAACCAGATTAGATGCCTTGAAATTCATGATAATAAGGTTCATTATTCGATTAAGTAAATACAAGGAGTTATTTTTTTTATGCATATCTTTTACTTTTCTCTAATATCTACTTTTTCTTTTGCAGATGATAAAGCTATTGAATATATACAATATAACTAGTATCTATTGGGTATTTAAGAATATGATCTTGTAAAAATATAGTTCAGTATAATCATTTTCAGAGGAAAAAGGAAATGTTTCTATATGCTAAGGTAGCTATAGCTGGCAAATCACATGCAGCAGATATACCAATCGACCGAAGAGAAATCTTCAGTTGATGACATGTAGAGGGATATCGTTAAGAAGAGGCATAGGAGGATGAATGGGCAAACTTAGTAACTCGAATGCGTACGTGTGACAGTGGAGCAAACTTGGTGTTCTTGATCAAATTACTTGTTTGATCTTCTTTAAAGTAATTTCAACAAGGCTCTAGTATTTATCTTAAGTTGTCAATGTTCTAAATTTACTAAATGAGAAGAGAGGCCTTCTATTCATAGAGTTTGGGGGTTAATCTTGTCCGTTGTATGGCTTTAAGTAGGATGATTGAGATTGAGTTCTTTTGTTAAATTTTATTCTCTCCTTTAGCGGTCATGGGCTTGGATATGGGTCCAAGTATGCTTAAAGCTTTTGTTAGCTAAAAAAAGTCCATTATTATTATTATGAAGCTTAAAGACCAACTGAGCCTTCAGAAGGCCTAATATGACCAAAAGAAACCTAAATAAAGCTTAAATAAGCCTAAAAGAACTATTTTTGAGTTTACTTTTTGTACACGAGATAACTAAGTAAGGCTGAAGGTGGAATATCTAGTCCAGCAATCCTCATTCTAAGCCTACCAAGCTAGATCTCTTTAAAACATCCCTAATCAAGTCAATTTCCTAGGCTCTATCACTAGTCTAAGATATTAGTTCATGGCATTGAATTGGGATAAAACCCTAATTTAATGATTTACTGTTCCCATGATAATGATTTGCATCCATTGTATAGAATTCACAATTTAGCTCCTCTTAATATTATTTCTCATCAATCACTAATGTACTACTATCAAGTAAGCTCACATAACTTTAGACTTGATTTTATTGATACATTGAAGCACATGAGCCTAATGTCAGTGCTGCAAATCTATTTTACTGCATACTTCAATACACAAGCTCATGGCATCATTCGATTGCACGTATCGCTTTAAGCTTACTAAAATAATATTGCCCCATAACAATATATTTAATAAGTTTCTATATATCATATAGGTTTCCTTTATGCAAAATGATTTCGTTTCATTATATGTATCATCTGTTCTATTGAGTTGACTCCAATATACCAATATTGCTTTGATTTTTTAGTTTTTCTTTACAAATTTAATCTTTTGAGATGTGCAGAATAAGCCATTATTTCCATAAAAATATGAGAAATGTCCTGATCAACTCTCCATTTTTTTTCCATATATCATGCTGATTTGACCTTCCATCACCCTTATAGAAGCTTCAAGTGCACATCATATGGGAGCAATTTCTACTCCAAATCCTTTGATTGTATTTCATCAACACCTTACTGGTCAATACTTCATGTAACAAAGAGAGCCCTTATTATTGATTTGAGGTACGTTGCCATGCCTTATGTAAAATTTGTAATAAACCAAATATCTTCAGACTGGATATCATCAAGGTAAAAATAGAGCTCAACTCTAGGCGCTAAATCCGTTCTTAAATCTGATCAATGGAAAACTTTTCATTTGGAAAGATGCCACCATGATCGAATTATAAGCATTCGCATCCACATTGAAAAAAAAATATATATATATCGGCTTTGTGTTATATGGAAAATGGAGGACAAAATATGAACCATATCCACGGACATTACTTGACATAGTAGACAAGTACTGACATTTCCATTAGCATATTTGAAAACATCCTATAAATGCCGCTCGAGTCGTGGAGCTATAACTTCTATATATATATTGACATGTTGAGTTTTGCCTCATGATCCCAATGGAAGCTCCTATGCCCTTTGGGAGAAAGAAAACGTGAGCTCAACATTTGTCTCGTGTCGCACCTTATCGAGTAATTTTATTATCTTTTCCTTCATGCATCCTGTATCAAGAAATCATCTCCACATATTTTTCATCGCTTTACTTTCCTATATTCTCATCATATTTCCTTATACATGCCTGATCTTTAAATTTAGCTTAATCCTCTTAATATTCTTGAGAATATCTATACTCCATCGGATATGTGAGGAATCTAATGGATCTAAGTTCAAGTTTTGTGCAAAGCGTAATGTGCTTTTTTCTTTTTTCATTGTGCCAGGTTGAAAAAAACATGTAACTTTGTATTTGTTTCTTCAGCGTTGATCGGCAACAATCAGTTTCTTAAATCTATTTTGGATCAGCTTGGATTTCTTCCTCAAATCTTTAAATCTAACTTCTCCATATCTCATTTCAAATCCTGATTTCAATTCAATAATATCATCAAAGTCTATCAAAATACCAAATCTAGACTTTTAATCCTTATCCTTTTGCCTTCGTCACTTCAATATATATCAAGTTGTTGACTCCTTTCTCTCTATCATGTTTCTTTCATCAATTTCTTTCTCTTCGATCAAGTATCTCAGATACATATGTATTATCTCCTATTTTGATTCTTTTTTTTTTTTTCTCCTCATCATCTTCAGGTCACAACCATCAACAGTGGACGGTTACGATGGAAAGTCCGTAACTTCAATGCGGCAACAACTATAGCCAGTAGCTTTTAACGACAAACCTGCTTCAAACGAGTGGTTGCAACCTATTTGTTTTTCATGTTGGTATAAAAGGTTAAATATTTCATGCACGTCTTATGCGACCGTGACTCCACGAAATTGCAATCCTCTGAAAACGGGCTTAGCTATTTTCATCGTATTCAATTTTTTTTTTTCTTTTCAATCCTTTAATCATTCTGTTTCAGTCTTGCATAGGTAGCACACAGCATAACTTGAATCGGATTCTTGTCAATGCTTATGTAGGTAATACTTCGATCATATTTCCGACTTCCTTTTTTTATTTCTTCTTCTTCTTCTTTCTTAGTTGAATCCACATGAATTCTTGATGACTTAGTAAATGCAATTCTGCATGTATATTGGCATGAGCTTCAACTATATCCAGGATTCACACTTTTTTTCATGCAAGCACTAGAGACAATTTGTTGGACATCTTCATTGAATGGTAATGGAATATTATTATTATTATTATTATTTTGCCGAATTATTTTACCACAATTGCTAGACTTTTCTTGTTGCATTACTCCACATGTGCAATTCTTGAACCTGGTCTCCCTGCTTTTTTCCTTTTTTTTTCTTCACATATACATATATATACTTCATCTTGAAAAGAAAATTTAACACGCTCAGGTCTTATAAATATTCTATCAAGGAACAAAGATTATATCATTTGGAATCATCAATGAAAGTGCACCCTTATGGAACAAGCCTATTTAATAACAAATGGACTATAGCCTGAAGCTTTGGATGTGAAAGCCTTAAACCGGTTATTAACAAAAGAAAACACTAATCGATGCCACACAATTGTCTAGAACTATCTTGCACGAATGGAATTTGTCATATGGAGTAGACCTCTTTCACGTTAGTTCATGTTTTCTCCTATTGATAAGTCTCATGCAAACTTAATCAAATCTCCTTCTAAATTAACCAAAATATTAGGTCAACCAAACAAACCATCAACAACGTTTTGCATTATCCCCTTATAGATTAATTCAAACATCATTTAAGGACATCAAGCTTCATAGAATCTTTTCGATTCAAATTTTTTGAATTCCAGCCAGCAATCCTTTTTTTAGCTCATCCAATGCCAAACTTAGATCTTCAAGCTTCATCCTTGGAATCTTTTCAAGCCAGCTATAAATACATCCACCCATCTAAGTCGTCAATTATCTCGATAGTAACTTTGTTATTAACCAAAATAAAGTATGGGCTTCGATTCTTCTCCTTCACAGACATATATGTATGCTTTTTTTTTCCTCAGTTATAGCAATATGATTTTTTTGCCATTCTTCGACAGGTCCATGTTATTTATCTCGTCAAAAGGAGTCCATTCTACAAATATTTCAATCTTCTGATAGCGTTGGTAGCATTCACACGCTGCAGTGGCTTGATCCCTTATGTGAGTTTGTTTTCCATGATCAATTGTAGCTTCAATTATAGAACGATATTTTTAGATCATGATTTCCATCGTCATTTTATTTTCATAAATTATTGTAATTCTTGAAAACCCTACGATTCTTAATATTGGCTTCCTTCAAACCACTTATATTCAACTTTTCTTTTTTTTTTTTTAAATAATAATAATAACCCTCGTTTTCCTTTTATCTTTTGGCAGATAACCCATTGTGCCTTTTCACTTTAAGGCCAAGCTCTATTGTCTTTATAGGCCCATGGTTAACTTTGAGTATTAGCCCAAATTCCCAAAATTTTATAGTTCATTTAAGCCCTCAGCTAACCCAAGCATTATCATGAATTCCTGACATCTAATGGGCCCATAGTTAACTTTAAGCGTTTTCCTAGATTCTCATTCCATTAAACATGGAAGCAAGTAGTGAGTTACACATCTATGGAGTCTTCATCCAGTACCCTAAGAAGTATAGAGTAGGCATCCAAATCCGATCAAAAGATCCATTCTATAGTCAAGCATTTATTCAACTACTCCATCGTCAACAAATAGGAAGTTGCATCACCTAAGAAAGTCAACCAGGCATCATTACTAGCATTAAATGCCAAGCAAATGTTCACTAGCTCAAAAAGGTATTTGTAAGAATTCAAAAAAGGTCAAGTAACATGAAGAAATAAAACATTACTAAGGAGGACTAGTTTCTAAGGTGTATTGCCAGTAGGAGAGACAACTATTTGGACTTTCCACATGCGTAAGTGCTCACTTTTGATTACCATGCCTGATCACATGGATATATTCATCCATAACAAGTGCAAGATTATCGTTCCAGCTTCACTTTAGGTGTCAGGACTTACAACAATAACAGTTCATTTTGAGGAGAACCAACTTCACTCAAGTGTCTTATGAGTACAAGACTAGCATTTAGAAGTGCGAAGGAAATCAAGCGTTCGTAGATAATAATCCACATCAAATGTATGAGGTTGCTGCCCTAGAGTGCTAAAAGTCCGTCAAATGAGAGAAGCTAATGAACTAGTGCCATTCAAGAAAACTTCCAATCATTTTTAATGTAGCATGATTAGACCGGTGTTTCACATTCAAGTGCTTCATATAGAAGCTTTAGTATTATGTGAATCATTCTCAAGTTAAGATGTCAATCATTTAAAATTGGACATGACATTTTGAAGTATTTTTTTCTCTCTTAGTTGATGGTACATTATAACATGACGAGGTAGTAACTCATGATTCAAAGGATACTACCTCATCTCATCATGTGAATCCTTTTATACTTGCTCGTTTACTTCATGAATCATTAGGTAGAGTATATCATGGAGCTGCTTCAACTTTGTGCACTTGCTTTCATCCTTAATAGCTCCAATCTCAAGACTTAGCAAAGATTACTTTGAAGGAAATGGCATAAAAAATGGCTAATCCTACCGTAGGGTCACTTTGAACCTTCACTACAAAGATTGTTTCGATCTCTTCATTTGATAAAGTAGCATTATGGTTATTGAGCGGATCATGGGATTACTCTAATCCATGATAATCGAGATTGCTTCAACTTCGTGATTGTATAAAGTTGCAAAAAGGCATTGTCCTACCGTATGCTTAGGAGCAAATGCTTCTCCCAAGTAAGTGCAGCTTTATGAAGTGATTACTTCAACCATTCATAGATAAGATTGTTTCAACCTTAAGTTTTACATAAAGGTATTATGGCTACTAGGCTTGTTATGGGATCCTCAACCCATCATAGCTGAGAGAGCTTCGATCAGGTGAGTAATGTCCTAGAATTGGGCATTACACCTACCACATACTCAAGAGCGTATGCTTCTACCTAATGACTACAGCTACCATAGTCTAATTGCTTCAATCATACATAGATATGGTTACTTTGACCTTGACTTTACAAAAAGGAGTTGTAGCTACCAAACTTGCTGTAGGATCGACTTAACCCATCATAACTGAGATAACTTCAATCTCATGAATAATGTTGCAAAGTGGCATTGTGCTTGTTGCATACTCAGAAGCAGCAGTTTCTACCAAGAGATTGCAATTACCATGAAGTGATCACTTAAACCATTCATGGCTGAGGTCCCTCTGACCTTAAATTTCGTAGAAAGGCATTACGATTGTCAATTCTACTATAGGATCACTTCAACCCCTTATAATAGAGATCACTTTGATCTTATGAAAGTTATAGAGTAGGCATTACGCCTACTATATGCTTAGAAGCATATGATTCTATCGAGCAACTACAATTACCATGATATGATTGCTTTAATCATTCCTGGATGGGATTACTTCGACCTCAAGTTCTGCAAATAGGTGTTACGATTGCCAAGCCTATTGTAAAGTTGCTTCGAGTCATCACAGTTGAGATCGCTTCAATCCCAAAAGTAGTGTTGCAAAATGCGCATTGTGCCCACTACGTGCTCAAGAGCATATGCTTCTATCCAACAACTATAACTAACATGATATGATTGCTTTAATCATTCATAGATGAGGTTGCTTTGGCCTTGATTCTGTGGAAAGGCATTATAGCTACTAAGCTTGCTATAAGATCACTTCAACCCATCATAGCGGAGATCACTTCAATCCCATTAATAATGTCATAGAATGGGTGTTGTACCTACTGTATGCTTAAAGGCAAATGACTCTTTCAAGTGACTACAACTATATGATTGCTTCAATCATTCATAGATGAGATTGCTTTGATCTCGACTCTACAAAAAGGTCTTGTAACTGCCAAGCTTACTGTAGGATCTCTTCAATCCATTACAGTCAAGATTGCTTCGATCCCACGATTGAGAAACATTAGACAATAATGTTGAATAAATCTATATGTCAAAGATTGCAATAGTAATGTTAGGTGCACCAGATTAGGCGTCAATGTTAGCTATGCTAATTTTATTTCATAAAGGATATTTGTTAAGGGATAACAGGTGGCAATGTTAGTTGCACCTAGTCTTTACTCATGAGTAGAGCACCATGGTAGTGATGATAGCTGTACCATGGTAGTTAAAAGGCGCTTGTCAAGAAGGTGCTACTTGTATTTATCTCGAGTAATTCTCCATGTCTTCTTTCATCACATAGAACGAAGTAGCAAGCATAACATTAGCTACTGGTTAGAGCGTCAGTATGAGGTTATGGGATGTAAACCGTGCTAGTCATTAGCAACTTAAGGATACACCTCAAGGAGGAGGACCCTATATAGTGGGCCCTTGTTTCCTCAACTACAGGTGTTTAGTGAGCTTGAGTCAAGTGCTATAGTGGTTACACAAGATCCTCTTGTTGCCCATCTTCACCTTCTGTAGTGGTTTGACAGCTTATTCATGCTGCTGAGCGTCTTTTACAGTGACAACAAGAGGTATAGATCTTGAGATTTTCATGCTTGGTATAGATATAACCATCTTAGACAATGCACCAACAGGTGTGATGGGAGCAATAAGTACCTATAGGATTAGCTTGGTAATGCAAGATCATTTACTGGAGTAGTTGTTGCCATAGCCGGCATTAATAAGGTCATACTAAGTAATACACCGGTGTTCAAGATAAGAACTACACAAAAGCTGGTTCATCATACAGGTATTTTCCTGTATGGTGCACAGTACAAATGAATCATCAGTGGAGGGCAGTTGTATAGTCCCAAGCGCTTGCACTACTCCATGGGCTAACATAGTGCCAGGTGCTTGCACGATTCTTATTGCTTACACAACGATTGGCACACTAGTATCTTATGTTACTTGGGTTTACTCAACCCTCTCATATTGGTTCTTGTGCTTTTGGACATGCCCATTATTTCAAATATTGTTGTATGAATGTGTCATTCTATCAAGTCTCTCTTTTCCTAATGAAGTCACCAAATAATGTGTAGTAGGGTCACTATAACTAGTTGACTATGTGCAATGGGTATGCTGGTCGACTTAAGAGAAGTTTTGAGCTAATGATATGTAAAGGAATGTCATTAGGAAGAGGCATAGAAGGAAAAACGGGCAAACTCAATATCTCAAATGTACCTGTGTGATAATGCATCAAACTTGGTGCTCTTGATTGTTCTTGATTGAATTGTTTGTTTGATATTCTTTGGAGTAATTTTAGTAGAGCTCTAGTATTTGTCTTAAGCTTGCCAATGTTCTAAATCTACTAAATGAGAAGAGAAGCCTCCTATTTATAGAGTTGGAGGATTAATTTTGTCCATCGGATGGCTTTAAGATAGATGGTTAAGATTGAGTTCCTTTGTTGAAGTTTATCCTCTTCTTTAGCCTTCATGGGCTAGATATGAATCCAAATATGCTTAAGGCTTTTATCAGCTAAAAAATGTCCATTATCATTATTATGAAGCTTAAAGACCAATTGAGTCTCTTAAAGCCCCAATAAAACCAAACAAAACCCAAATAAAGCTTAAATAAGCTCAAAAGAATAGTTTTTGAGTCTACTTTTTATGCACGAGATAACCAAGCAAAGCCAAAAGCAGAATATCTAGTTCAACGATTCTCATTCTAAGCCTATTAAGCCAAATCTTCCTAAAATATCCCTAATCAAGCTAATTTCCTAGGCTCTATTACTAACTTGAGATATTAATCCATGGTGTTAAATTGGGATAAAAACTCAATTATTGAAATAGTCCTCTACAATATCCTATGGTTTAAATTCAATTTAATTTTTCAAGTATTAATACTTAAGAATATGCTATGTAAAAATGTGCATTGTGCTCTTATTTTTTAAAATCTCGATGAATTTTGTTTTATGACATAAAACTTGCAATTGAAAGGAAGATGTTTAAGTATTCAACTATGTACTGCTATTCTTTAAAAATGGATCATTAAGGTGGAATATAAGGTGACCATACATTGGAATTCAAGTTTACATCGAGTTTATAGGAAGTGTAGTTATGTAATATATTTAGATCATATGATCTAATATTAAGTAAGTCAAAATATAGTTTAATTTATTTTGAAAAATCATCAAATTTAATATATCTTACATAAAGCATATTTCATTATCTAGATTGCCACCTCATAAATTGATTTTGAAATTAGATGCTTTGTTATATTTATATGGAATATTATGTGCTTGAATGGTTTATATAGTAGTCTAAGTATGATATATCTAACTTTTTATCAAAACTTAGTTAATGGATTAATTCCTAGAATAAAAATGATTTCTCTTTTCCCTCTAAATTTCGTAAAACGAAGTTAAAATGCAAATCTACCTTTAGATATATGTGAAAGCAATTTCACATTAGGCTACCAAATAATGGTTTATATATCCTGCCATATGTAGTAATAGACAATTATATGTACCTTGTTTAGAGTAATGTCTATACATAAGTGAAATATTAATTGAAAATGTCAAATTATAAGAAGAAGATGCAACTCACATAATATCATATCCAACCTCTAAATGTATTTATTAATGGAATCCTATTTATGAGTAGACTCAAAAGAATTTTGTTAAGGCCATTGTAACCTAATAGTATGCCATCGATTTTTCATTGAGATAAACTAAGGTTAGAATCTCCCCTATCCCATAATTGGCAAAAAAAAAAAAAAAAAGAAACTTCTCATAAATTATTCTTCCTTAAATTAGTTTATGGTCTACAAAAGGTATAATCAAAATAAAAATATCAAATTTTCTCTTTTGTTATTCACCATTAGACAAAATATGACTTCTATATTTATCCTCCTATATATTTGCGCAAGAAACTAAATGCTACAAATAAGTTGCTACAACATCTAGGTTAAATGCCTTTAATACAAGACATTGAAGTTTTACTTTTTCTTTGCCCTTTTACATTGTGTTTTGTTGGCAATAAGACAAAAGTTTTATATAATAAGGAAGTGCAACAAAAACTCAAAAAACAAGTAAATTTTCATTATACTTTGTTAATTGGATAATTTAAGGGGTAAATTGCTAATATACCCTCTTATATTTGCTTCATATACATTTAGCCCATTTATTTTTGTAGTCATGCAATTAAACCTTCATATATTTAGTCCATGTCCACTCATTCTCCTTATCTTTGAATTCGTACACTTAGACCCTCATATATTTATTTCAAGTGTACTCAGCCTTTTTATTTTTGAAATCATGCACATCTTTAATAAGATGTGCATTTAAACCCCTAAAAGTAATCAAAATGCAATTCTTGAAAGATTCGGGATCTAAACGCACAATTTTAAATGTTAGAGAGCTAATAGCATATGGATCAAACATAAGAGGTTAACTCTACAATTTGACATACTTTCTTTTTTTTCAATTTTAATGAGGAAGGATCACGACTAAATTAGAAAAAAAAAAAAAAAAAAAGAACTTCAGTGAATAAATAAATAGATATAAAAAGCATAATTCGTGCTTTTTAATTAAACTTAAAATAGCATGCCTCTATGATGTGATATTGCTTCATGGAAGAAATATCTTCCTTCCCAATCTTTATGAAATATATTGATGACAAAAATATTTAAATTAGAATACTAGCCAATTTGAACCAGAAAAATAATGAGATTCGGCCACTTGTACTTAGAAGACTTTTTTTTTTTTTTTTTTTGTAAGAGCATTTTACTTAGATTCCCTGGATTTCACTTCTTTCTTTTTGTCAAGTAATATTTACTAAATCATTTATTTATTTTTTCACTCAATGACTTTTTTTTAATTGTAGTTGTAATCTTTCCTTCCCAAAATTAAAAGTAAAACAAATGTTAATTTGCAGTTTCATCTCCTTATGTTTATTTTATGTACACTTAACCCCTTAATTTTGAATTCTTACGTTTAAACAAAAGAAAAAAAAAAAGTATATTTTGGCTATTTTTAGAGGTTTACATGCTCATCTTTTCAAAGATTTGGGAGTTTAAGCAAACAATTTGAAAGATAATGGGCCTAATTGCACATGAAGTAAACATATAAGGTCTAAGTGCACAAATAAGGGGGCTAAATAAACATGAAGTAAACATATGGGAGCCTAAGTGCGCAAATAAGGGGCCTAAATGCACATGATAAGGAGCTAAATGCAAGATTTTAATGATAAGTAGCTTAAGTGCATATGAAGCAAACATAAATAAGTGTATTTGCAATTTACCCTAACTTTAAAGGAAAATATAGTATCTTTAAATTTTGATTTCTTCCATTTTTATGCTCCCAAAGTATGAAAGAATATGTTTGATGTTAATTACTATTGTTATTATGTCTTTCCTCTTATAAGAACCACATGCTCAAGTTTTTAAATTTATAGTAATGATGGAATAAAACTATCATTTTTTTCTAAATTTGTTTAATTTTATGCAACAATTTACTTAGTTATTTTATATTATGTTCTAAACTGTATTAGGCTCACGTATTTAATATTTGCACATACATGGTAGATGGCTATTTACAAGTATATGTGTGTATATGTATGTATATGAGGAAGGTGCTTAAAATGCAAAGATTTGGACTTGATATTTTCCTTTTTTAAAGAGAGAGATAAACATGACTATTATCTATATTTTCATCTTTTGCTCTATGTCAATAATGAATCAAAATCAACTATCAAAAAATGGGTATGTTGGTTTTTTATTGCAAAGTCCATATTTCTACCTTTAACGGGAATTTGACGAAGCTTTCGAAGAAGCAAGATTTTGGTCCATTTTAATAGTTTGGCCTTGTTAGTTAAAAATGGAAACACAATTTGACCACTCATCGATGCTTTCACATAAATAAAAACCAAGCTCGATGTATGTAATTTTGTTTTCATTTGCTAATAACCCCAATTTTTTTGTTTTTGCATTCGAACGCCTTTGTTAAATACGGATATAGATTTTTTTTTATGGAAAAGTACACATTTAACCCATACTCTTTACCGTGCTCAAAATGTTATCAATTTTCATCAAACAAGTCATTATGTTAGATATGTTATGTTTTGTAAATGGAAGGACTTGTTTAACAAAAGTCGAAAACGTTAATGGCTGAATATATGGTTTTCAAAATCATAATTTTACTATTCATTTCAATGAATAAAATTAGTAGATTCGTATAAAATCGTATAAAATCAGTAAAATTGTAAACTTATAGAATTATATATGAAAGTTCATAATTTTACTAAAAGTTTACACATAAATGATTTTACATTTATTTTAACTAAGAAAAATATTATAAAATTATAAACTAGTATAATCTTATTTTTAACTCATGATTTTAACAATCATAACTGAACAAAAGAAAAAATATTGAGAATTCAATTAAAAAAAGTGGTAAAAGTTGAGGTCTAAATGTGTACTCTTCCCCTTTTTTCCCCCAATAATTGCTAAATAGATTTCCAAATTATATAAAAAGAAGTTAAAAAGTATAAAGATAATCTAAAACATATGGAAGATTAACTTAATATTATTTTTCTCAAAACTTGAAGTAGGTTTAAATCTCATAGAGTTAAACCCCAACATATCAACGCCAAATTGGAGAGAGGAAAACTCATAATTATACATCAAGATACATTGAAAAAGATTTGAAAGTATCGATCACATGACAAAAAAAAAAAAAAAAAGGATCACAAAAAAGCATCAAGGACATTTTCCAATGCATCCTAACATTTGGACAGTTTTACAGATTTCTATAGAATGTGACCTTTATTGATTTAAGTTGAACAAGGGTAATATTTTGATTTCTTAAGTTGTGATTCTTCAAAATGAAAATTGTAAATAAGTTTGCAAATATTTCAAACTCAATTCAATAATTTGTTTTAATAGTCGTGCTTTGAAAGTGTTTTAACTTTTGAGATTTGAAGAAGGAGAAAAAGTATTCATTTTCTAGTAGAGGAAATTATTTGACAAAAGTAAAATATATTAATGACTAAAATTTAAAAAAAAAAAGCTGAGGACTAAATTGAAAGAAAAATATAGTAAAGGGCGAGGACTAAATGTGTATATTTTTCTCTCTTTTTTTTTTTCCCCCAACTAATACACATATTACATCTATTGAAAGAGAGGGGAATTGAATGTGGTCCATCCTATAAGAGAATCAATGCTAATACCACTAAATTATAACAGCTTGATAAGAATTTTGTTTTATTTTATTTTATTATTATTATTATTTTTTTTTTTTGCAAACTACTATTACAACCATCCACAAAGATGGGAATCGGGCTTAATCTATTCAATAGGGAAACCATTGTTTACATTGCTAGGATTATAATTAGTGTTCAACAATGAGAAAATCCTCTTTTTCTAATTTTTTACTTCTTTCATCATTTGTTATTCTTTTTAGGGTTATTTCATCATTTTCCAAGGTGAAATATGTGGGGCCAAATAAAGTGAAAAATTTCAAGCCAATTAATATGTGTTCCACGATGTATAAGATAGTTAACAAATGCCTTCTGAACAGATTGAGTACTATTCTCCATGAGATAATTAGCCCTAAATAAGCGCGCTTAATTCTAGGCAAAGCTGCAAGGGATAACATTATTATCTTTCATGAAGTCCTCCACTCGATTAGTAAGAAAACAGGTTAAAAAAAAAAAAAAAAAAAAGGAAAAAAAAAAAAAAAAAACCGGATGATGGTGAAGCTAAACTTGAAAAAAGCTTTTGATCAGATGGAATTGGATTTTATCCTCATTGCCTTGCACACGTTAAGCCTCCCAATGCCTTGGATCAAGCTTATTGGTACTTTTCTCTCTACAGTTCAATGTGAGATTGTACTTAATGGATCCATATGAGAACTGTTTGAAGCTAACAAAGGACTATGATAGGGAGACATGTTGTCCCCAGATCTCTTTATCTAGGCAATGGAGATTCTTAGCAGAATTATCCACATTACGGTTGTAGATGAGAAATGGAAGCCGCTGCATCTATAAGGAACAAACATGCATATTGCCACATCTGTTTTTTGCAGATGATTAGTTATCAATGGGTGAAGCAACGAATGAGAATACAAGCTTAATGACGGAGATTATGGAAGGATTTGATAATTTATCTAGACAAAAGCTAAATTATCAAAAATTTTATTTTTTGTTTCTAGGAGCACAGGTGTAGCGGTTAAGTTCAAAATCTCTAGCATTTTTGTCATACAACCAACTACTAATATTTACCTCGGTGTTCCAGTTAGAGAAGGAGGAAAACTTGTAAGTGGAGATATAAATTTCATTCTTAAAAAAGAAAAAAAAAGAGACAGAATGGAAACTAACAGGATGAAAAGCTAAAATGTTAAGTATGGTAGGGAAAAAGCTATTAGCTACATCTACCTTGGAGAGCATCATTAACTATTACTACCAAGTGATTTTATTGTCCTAAGGATTTGCAAATAAAGTAGAAAAAATCAACCAAGGCTTCATTTGGCGAAGCATGCCAGAAGCAAAGAAGTTACATTTGGATTAGATGGTCCAAATTAAAGCAGCCAAAGGAGGAGGGCGGATTAGGTCTCATGGATGTTTGATGAAGAAACAAGGTCAACTTTGCAAAGCTGGCATGGAAACTTAGAAAGAATAAATTAATGTGGACAAATCTAATAAGTCAAAAGTATAGAATCAATAATGAAAGAAGTAGGGCTAAAAAGGGTCTTAGTTTTTTGCTGAACTAAAGAAAGCCACTAATTGGGTCAATGAGAGGTTACACATGTGCATCAAGAATGGGAGAAATATGAAATTTTGGAAAGTAGTTGGTTATATGGCCCCTAAACAAATATGATGATATCATCACAATCAACCAAGTGCAAGATAATGAATCTAATTGGAATGAAAATACCATTAGGTATCCGCTTGATGACATGATTCACAGTAGGATTGAGGAACTTTATCTGAAGAACAATCAGGAAATAGATGATGTTAATAGATGGCCCTATGAAATTGATGGGGAGATTACGGCATAAAGTGCCTACTCTGAACTATGCAACGAAACGGAAGTAAATAGGAATAGGGAGAAATGGGGATTGATTTGGAAGCTTCCTACTTACCCGAGTACACAAATATTGGCCTGGAGAATTATCCAAAATGGATTGGCAATAGGGGATAATTTGCAAAAGAGAGAGCTAGCTTTTGGTAGGATCTATCCTTTGTGTAGGCGTGAAGATGAGAATGTCTAACATGTTTTTCTATATTGTGAGTGGAGTAGACACATCTAGAGGAGAATGGGAGTAGAAATGGTAGACCAAATGCATAGCTCTGATGATTTTAAGAGCTGGATAAGCAAAGTTTGTAAGACACATCAAGACTAGACTGGAAAAAGGTAGCCACCCAACAGGAAGTGATCATCCTAGCCACTTTAAAAGGAATTTGGAGAGAGTGCAATATGATCATCTTAAGGTAAAATCAACAAAATGGTGATTGTGTTGAAAATATCTGCAAGAAAGCAAATGAGTGCTGGACGCCTACCAAAAGGGAAAAATTATAGCCATGTACACATATCTTTACTAATGAATGGACCACACCTCCTGTGAATTGGGTAAAGGTGAACTGTGATGGAGTAGTAGTGGAAGGAAGAGATGTCGCAGCTATTGGTGTTATATGTGCTAATCAGAATAGTACCATCTTGTGGGCTATGCACAAGCAAATGTAGAATCTCTCTCCTCTAGAGGTGGAATTATGGGGGTTAAGGGAGAGACTTCATCTTGCTCACCAAAGGGGATATAAGAATGTTATTTATGAAACGGACTCACAGCAGGATATGGACTAAAAATGTGGATATTGATAGATGTCATACAACCGTATAGGAATGTAAAGCTCTTCTTACTCATTTTAATCATGTGTACATTCGCAGGATCGACTATGATGCAAATATAGCAGCAAACTATCTCGCCAAAAGAGGATTTCAGCACTCTAACGTTATGTTTTTTTTTTTTTTTTATCATGTTCCGCTATTTTTTATCTAAATTGATTATTAGAAATAATAGTAGCGTGGTTCAGGACCCTTTTGTTATTAATCCAGGTTGACTTTTCTTTTGTTTGGATTCTGGACTTCTTTAGACTTTTATTTCTTAAATGATATTTCTCACTTAAAAGAAAAAAAACCTGTTATCTTTATAAGACAAGATTAATACGTTAACAAATTAAGGGATCTCGAGCTTCTCATTTTCCTGTATAATATGACCGAACAAGACTTCAATTATCAAGATTTCCGAAGACGGAAAGTCGGTTTGCGAAATTGTGATCGAAACTTAAATTTTAACCTTTTAGAAGTGTTATGGAGTATGTACCCGTAAATTATGATAAGGTTTCAATTTATCTTGTGGAGCTAGCTTGTAAACTTTTTCTTCATTGTGCTTTTCCTTTTATATTTTCCTTTCCGAATATTCTAATCATTCATTATCAATACGAAAAACACAAAACAACAACCAAAAAAATAAATAAATAGAATATAGACAAACTAAGCGCCGACTTAAAATTGAAATGTGACAATAATTTTCGTTGTCTAACAGAGAATCAATCTAAAATTGAGCGGCTTGGATGTTTTTTCCTTATATTATATATGAATTTTAATTATATTTATTAGCAATATTTTAAAAGTAGGATACATATACAGCCGCTTTCCTTTATTAAAAAATTACATGATACTATAGAACATAAAATCTCTAATATTCATGATAGAAGTTTTAAGCAGGTTTTAGGGTGAAAACATGATTATAATTTTTCTATAGGAGAAAAAAAAAAAAAAAAAAAAAGAACACTTGGAAACGACTAATGTTTTAACGTCTAATAATATCCCACCACGTACAAAATGAATTTAGAGCATCAAACAGATCCCTGTACGCAGCATTCTACCAAATTACTACAGCATTGTTATCTATTGAAGAAATATTCCTTCTTATGTGGCACTGTGGTTTCTTCGACCTTGGTTAAAGCCTGATTCGGAAGGTTGTTGCGGGATAAGGGTTGAAGCTGGAAAAACAATTATGAAAGTTATAAATTGAATCAAATCCAATCCGTAAATTGATTTATTTTTAAATTTCATTCGATTTACAGTTCGGTCGATTTTAGTTGTTTTTACTCAAATCGAATCGAAACGCATCACTTGCTAATATTAAATAATTACTGAATTAGGAGGAATACATACATATATATATATATATAGAGAGAGAGAGAGAGAGAGAGAGGGAGGGGGGCGGGCCGCTGTGTGCTGTGGGTGCGGGGGAAGATGAGCTACGACCATATCAATGCCTTCTCGCTAAACTTCCTATAGTGACAGAAAGCTCCTCTATAATTTGTCAGCTACTTTATTGATGATTGAAAGCCACCGACAACCGTGATTTTTGATCTTTTAACCACACCAGACATTTTCTAATTTAGTTGTGGCTTTTTATGAAAAAATTAAATTTATGAAATATTGAAAAGGTATTCTTTTTTTTTTTTTATTTACCACGTTAATAAGTACTATGATGCTTGTTAATATATTATCTTTATAATTTATTTAATTATGTAAAGGGGCAAATTTATTCTATTATTATCCCAAGCTAAACCCACTATTTATCTATCTTGACTCTTGAGCTAAATAATATGGTTTAGAGAGTCTGATCTATATTTAGGATTATTAGATGAGAATCGGCTTGGTTAGCTCAAAATGGGAATTGTTGGATCACCATTCATCTATATCCAACTTTTTTCAAATAGGCTCATACACCTATTGAGAAAGCTACTAGTCTTGAACTCATCAGCTAGCTCATTTAAGATAAAAATAAATTGAGTAAGTTTTATTTCATCCATTAATCACCTAGATAATTTAACAAACATCATCATGCTCAAGAGCTTATAAATATTCGATCATTTATCCTTTTTTTACATAACTCTAGTTATTAGAGAAACAGTGTTCCATTGTAAAATCTCTACTCTCTAAAATCAACTGAATGTTCAAGTAAAGAATGATCTTAATTGCTCAAAAACTGTAAGGTTGACGTCTCTGATTCCGTAGGCTCCCTTATCTATCACTTATACATTCGAAACTCCAAGATGACCTATTCTTTCTCTCTACTATTCTCTCTCCAATAATCCAATTAAATGTCATCTCTACTTTACTACTTTAAGCCCACATGTAACGTAATACTCATATGACTAACACTTAACTACTTAGTTCAGAAGCACCTCATTTATATTTTGGTGACTTTATGGGGGAAAAGTAATATTAGAGACATGGAACCTCTTAAGAAGAAAACAACTAACACATTTGATACTACATTATAAGAGCTTAACACTAATGTTAAGTTTACCAAGCAGAATCCATACCTACTACCTAAGAACGCTAGTCAAGACAATTCAATAATTAAGGCTCCTTTAGATCCCGTATAGACAATGCGGGTAATGCAGGAAGATTTCCATCAAAGAAGGTGTGATGAACGCATTACCACCCCATCTACCCACCGATTGGGATTACTGCTACTATTGCGATGCAATAGGGTATAGCTTTGACAATTCCTATAGTTACTATACAGCCAGGCAATACTACCTCAATTCATTTAACTAACCCTTTAGCTATTGAAGAAGCTTTCCATCACAAAAGGGTTGATAAGCCCTTACCCCCAACCTACACAATAGTTGACCCTTGCAATAGGGAATGTTAGAGTCAAGCTAGGCGACTTTTCATCCTTACATAAGCCTACTCCTCCATCTAATTCCACTATCCCAAACTTAGGTAGATCTACCTCCCACCCTAATGCTGCTCCTACTCTACTATCTACATGTACAACCTCTATTCCAAGGACTTCCTTTAAACAAGGGAAGACTCAGATGTTTATACAAAGGAAGTTATCCATCAAAGAAGATCTATTCAATATATTGCCTTGGGGGAGTGATGCTTGCAATTGAATAGTGCCACAAGCTTACGTGCTAAGGCATATGATAAATAAAGTTGCAATGCTAATACTACATGAAGTCTTTAATTGTATGAGTGCCCTTAGCAGCAATGCAACTCTTTACAGTGTACATGTGCCTAATAGCAACTTAATTATTCAAAAGTAGTAATTAATGCAAAAAATGCTTACACTCCATGCAAGAATTTTGGTCAGAGGCAAAATGTAAAAGGGTAAATTTATTATATTGTTATATTAGGCCAAACCCACTATTTATCTAACTTGACTCTTAGGTTAGGTGACTAAGGTTAAAGAGTTTGGTCTATACTTGGAATAATTTAGGGGGAATTGGCTTAGTTAGCTCAAAATAGGGATCGTTAGATAAGTCCGTCCATATCTAGCCTTTCTCGGGTAGGCTTATACACTTATAAGAAAAGCTACCGGCTTTGAGCCCATTAGCTAGCTCATTCATGATAAACATAAATTGAGTAAGTTTCATCATATCTATTGATCACCTAGATGATCCGACATGCATCATCATGCCCAAAAGCCTATAAATACTCGGCCATTCCTCCTCACTTGACACAACTTCAGTGATAAGAGAAATGTTGTTTCACTATGAAATATCTACTCTTTAAAATCAAACAAGTGCTTAAGCAAAGAACAATCTTAGTTGCTTAAGAATTGCAAAGTCAATGTCCTAAGTTCCTTAGGCTCTCTTTTCTACCACTTATGTATTTGAAACTCTGAGATTGTCTATTCTCTCTTTTTTTCCACTTATGTATTTGCAACTTCAAGATTGTCTATTCTTCATCTCTGCTATTCTCTCTCCAATCATTCCATTAAGTATCATCTCCATGTCACTAGTCTGAGACTACATGTAACATGATATTCATGTGACTAATACATAACTATTTTAATCAGAATCTCTTCATCTACATATTAAAAATTAATCTAATGCCACATTTGGTATAAATGAATGGTCTGGAATGTGAACCAGAATAAAAAATCCTTTCCTACATTTAAAGATGGCCAAGTGGAAGGGAATGACACTAATGCTCAAATAGAATTATTTGTTGAAATTGCCCTTAATTATAATTTCTTTGAAAGTTATAAAGTAATTTTAATTAGCCATAATTAATTAAGTGGGAATCAAATCACAATTCCGCTTTCTTAAAGAAAAATTGAATTCCTCCTTTATGGTAGAAGAGTCAATTCCATGGAATTGTAATTGCAACTTCAAAATATACTTTCAAACATAGGAATGGAAATATAACCTAGAATCACGATTTCATCTCAATTGATTCCTACAAACCAAATGTGACATAATAGAATTTGTATGCGTTCTTATTGGATCATGCATTCCTACATTTTTCTTACTTTCACTTTGAGCTTTTATCTCTTGCACAATCATATTCTCTTTCAGGGAAAAAAAATAGTAAATAAGTGATCCAACATTATATTAAAAACTCTTGGCAAAATTTATAATATAGGTTACATTCAAACTGTGAACCAAGCTAGATTGAACCATTTTTATAAGTTTGAAGAATTATAAACTGAATCATATGATTAAATTCAATTTATAAAAAAAAAAAATCATAATTATCAAATGAAAACAAGCCTACTCATAATAAGCGTTATCTCTTGAAATTCAATATTTAAGGAAAAAAAAAAGAGAAAAGAAAAGAAAGTAAAGGATAATTAATTTAAAAAGCTAAAATTTAAGTTTATGATATTATGAGAAATACATTATAGTATTTAAAAATTCTACATACAAAAGAGCTTTAATACATAAAATTAATAGATAAACCACTAAGGAGTGACCTCATGGGTCCAAGTGGAGTGCACTTCGAGTATATTGTCACACCCTAAGCTAAAAAGTCGTAACAATCTTACCGTATAAACTAACCTAAGCTAAAAGATAGCTCATTTAGCTACTAATATAGGTATAGCTTACATAAAGCATTTACCACTTCACTACTTTGAGCCCAGTCTAATAGATGTCAACCTATGATGCAACTTTTTTAAAATGGCCTTGGAAAATAATTTTGCAGCTCAAATAACAAGAAAATCAAGCTTTATAAACCGTTTAGAGTACAAAAACTTCAATTTTAATAAAAAGTTCTAAAAATACATTGATATAAGAAAATAAAGCAATTTTTAAAGTATTTATAAAAGTTCACAAGTTGCAAAACATAGCAACAATACTCATAGTTAGAAACCAAAGGGTTAATAATAAAGACCCTGTTAATATCCTTATAAGTTAGTAAATTTGACAAATAATTAAGATTTTAAACCATCAGTCTTGAATCTCTCTCTCTAACCCCATGCTACAATCTTTTGGAACCTAGAGTAATACTGATGATTCTACTAGGAAGCATGTAAAATGACTGTAGGGGAATGAGTGACCATTTGCTCAATAAGTAAGATGGAGACAATAGTACATATCAATCATTAAGTAACCAAGGTTTTCAAGAAAGTTAATTAGATGCAATATATGTTCAAGCAAATATCATCACACAAAGTTAACTGATCGTCATGAGATTAGAGAAATTGTATCTGTTCTAATCTAGGTTTCAAAGAGTTGGACACCTAAGAATGCCTTTGAACCATGGTCCTTAACCTTATCACACCCTCCTCTCTTATCACTTAGTTCAACTAAGAGTGGGGAAAAGGCCATTTCTGCTACCCTTATTGAAAGGTCCCTGTTTAGTCCAAGAATTCTAATTGTTTCCCCTAATGGGTTGTGATGCAGGTCCAATTAGAAGTTAAGTCAAGTTTAAATTAGTTTGCCTCTTAAGGTGATCAAGAAATTTTCACACAATTCAATCAATGTAATACCATAAGGCAACCAATACATAAAGTCCAATACTCCATAATAGCAATATAATATCTAAGCACATGCAATGCACACATACAAGCTAATAACTTACAATCACAAACATAACATATACTAAGGTCTCCAAGTATGCTTAAGCAATACTCTAGAGTACGGTGAAATACCAATCCCACTTACTTGGAACTCAATTGCTTGCTAACTCGGTTGTTCACTTATCCTTGAAGGTGATCCCTTGATGTTTATCTTGATGTAGTACTTTATTCTGCATACAATTCAAGAAATGCCCTTGAAATATTTACTAAAGAAGCTTCTAAGATGTTATCTACACCACATAGACATTGTAGTTCACTACAGATTTAGCCTCTGCGTCAACTTCTGAGATTGGTAAATCCCAAGATTCTCAATAAGCATCTTCTGATCTAAGTTCTAAGTTAAATCACCCTTGAAGTTCTTAAACTAGTAGTTTCCAAGTCATCACCTGAGCCATAGAAGGGTTAAGGGGTTAACAAGTTAAACCTCTAAATTATCATCTGATTTTAATAAATACCAAAGATGTCCTACAGATTACCTTCTAAGACAACTTTTAAGTGCTCTCACGCATGTATTTCGCTTCAAGTACCCTATAAGGCATCTTATAAACTAATCATGTAGTCTACTTAACTTCATATCTTTTGGCAGGATATACTCTGACTTATCCTTTGAGCCTAGTCAACTTTAAGTTTCTTAAAAGTTCACCCTCTGACTCATCCTCTGAGCCTCCCCTATCTATACTTCTCTTTAAATTTTGTCTCTGACTAAAGCTCAAAATCAATATCCAGTAGACTATTTACCTTCACTTCCTCTGAGTTACCTTCTAACTCTATTATTTATGGAGCTTTTAAGAAAATTATCATTTGACCAAGCTTATGAATCCCCTATTTTTACATTTTATTCATAGGTTTTGCTTCTAATTCACTATCTGAATATTATTCTAGTGTAAAACTTATTTACAAAATCCTTTGAGTTATCATCCGCCTTCACTTAATTTTCTTATAATCAATTCATTAGTCCACTTACTTCTAACTCCAATCAAGACTAACCAAAATAACACTTCAATCCATACTTTTTAACTTCATCATATCCAAATTCCTAGTATATTACATCATCACTCATTGATTTCTCCAAATCCCATATCACAAAGTTATTCATATAAGGGCTTATACATGATTTTGTTAACTTCTCTTAATAGAACCTCTTTCAACAGCATCCAAATACCACAAAATACTTCAATAAACAGTGGAGATTAGAATCCAAATGAGGTCTTTAAGAGAAATACAATAGTTTTTATCAGAAACAACATTTTAATCATAAATTAAGGCTTACAAATTCATAAAAATTATAGAAAATAATTTTGTGAAAAATCTCTTCATAACATTTTAGTATAAATATAGAAAAGTTTGTAGAAAAATTTCAAAGTCAAAATTATGCCATTAGACTTATTTATTTCAACATCAAAAAGTGCTTGGTTTTGTCAATTTCTTAAGTACGTATACTAAAACTATTAAATTTTTACAAAATAATACTTTTTTTTTCTAGATTCTATTTATGAAAATATATAGGAATAATATTTTTAGAATTTTCTAAGCAGTTTTCATATTTTTACAAAATTATATAAAATTGGATTAAATTGAGATCTCACCAGAAGATGGAGCCTCGGCCACCTTCAGCGACCCCCCACCTTATCAATACGGTTAGGGGCTAGGTGTCGCTTTAAGTGGTGGTGGTGATGGTCAATTCCTAATTGCTCTTCTATTACACGTTCCCTTCTAATCTACATTTACGCACTAATCTTTATAGATTTTTCTTAATTTTCTTCTTTAATCACTAGATCCTAAACTAAAATTTCCCTAAACATCAGCATGTAGGAAATATTGGAGAGTGTTTCTAGATTTTTCGAGCTATTTTGGAGTATCAAAATGAATTTACTTTCTCTCTCTCTCTTCTAAAAATTGGGTTTTTACATAACTAATTGCATTTTTATGTTTTCTTCACTTACTAACACCTATCTCTTACAATCCACATGCCCAATTCTACTTAATCTAGCCACCTTAAGTATTATTTTATTATTTTTTCTTAATTTCTATGAATTTACTTAGCTTACTTTAACTTAAAATGTTATCATTTGGATATTTTAACTAATTATGGGTTTATAATTGCTCATAACAATTACATATGAAGTATATACATATATTCTATATATTATTTCATGTCATATAATATTTTTATTACATATATAATTAATTTTTAAAAGTTTATGAATTAATGGAAATGGTTGATTCCATAATTATTCTCTTTTGTGGAGTTGGCAACTTTAATAATGATAGCTATTTAAATAGCTATTCTTTTTAAGAGAGTTCAAATTGCTAATTTATGTGTTGGTTTTAACCATTAGATATCTTTTGATATATTAATTAACGGGGCATCCGCAAAAGTTGAAGGCAAACAATCCAATATATTTATGCTTTCTCAAGATATGATATTTTAGAGAGTCATTAAGGGATTTCTTGTGAAACTCAAACTTAGAATTAACTACAAATATAGGTACTATTTATTTGTTTTAACATGAACTATAATTTAAGATTTGATGAATGTAAAATTTGAAAAACAAAATTCATATATAAATACTGCATATGAATTTTGATGTTATGACCATATCAATGAAATGCCTGTTTTTCACTCTCTCTTTTTTTTTTTCGTTGCCTAACTAAATCATTATTTGAAATGCTATACTTTTACCCTTTTCCCCTAATGAACAACGACTATAAAATGTTATAAAGCATAAAGATTAGATATATTTGTTTCGAGCCTGATTTTTTCTCAACTTTTATAAGTTTTCCCTAAACTGATTAATATTAAACCCTATTCATTCAATATTGATCCTCAATTAAGGCTTAAGGAAAATTAAGGCTTTTTCTTTAAAAAGAATTTTATAAACTTTTTAAAGTTAGCAACCGATAAATGTTAGGAAATAGTTTAGGTCAAAACTAAATGAGTGATTTAGATTTGATCTATATAGTGGTTTGCATGAGGAAAATCGATTTTTTTGAAAAAAGGTTTTTTGAAAGAGTAGAGATTAAGTCCAAGGGTTAGATTTTTTAAACCTTTACAAATACCATTAACTTTCCAAATTTGGATTTAATTCCTAAAATCACCTTTTAGAATAACAACTTAATTTATTAAAATTACTTTGAATTGAATAATTATAAGCTAAAAAAAAGGAAAATTACTTTTTCATTTTTTACCAAATTGAATAATCCAAACTAAAAGTGGAGAAAAAAAAAAAACTAAATTTTCTCCATTTTTTACGTCCCTCCGTAGGTGCCTATATACCCACTATTCGAAATCAGACGTATGTAGTATTTTTGTGAAAACTTTAGGTGAGTTGGTTAATTTTAGTAAAGAAAAAGGTTAGGTTTATATTTTTTACCTGGTTTGATGTTAATTAAGGAAATTTTCTAAAAGGCCCTAATTAGTGTTTTATTTTTTGGAAAACTATAAAGTGCCCTAATTTTGAAAATGAGTTTCTTCATTTTTGTTTATTTGGAAAAAGGTTTTTCTAAGTGATAAAAGAACTTTATTATTTATTTAGTTTTATTTTCTATTTCATTATTTTTTAATTGTTTGTTATTATTTTTTCCCTTTATTATGACTGCAATGTAAAAATAAATAAAAATAAAACTAAGCTCTTTCTTTCCCCATTTTTTATTTTCTTTTCCTTTTCTTCTTTCTTTTTCTTTTTCCTTTTTTTTTTCTTTTCATTTTTTTATACAATTACAATTACATGAATAAATAAGTAAATGAGAAAAGAAAAATAAATAAAAGAACAAAACAGTTGAACCAAGGGGAGCCTCGCATGTCAGTAAGCGTAATTCAAACTACAATTTTAGATGTGGAGTTGGGTCAAACCTTGGGGATCCAAGTAGGTTGAATTTGAGTTGTGCACAAAGGGAAGGAGCAGCTATTGCAAAGGGTCACTCCAACTCGATTCGGTGGCTTTTTCGTAAGGGTGAAGGCATTTTAGTGAGTTTAAGATTAGACTTGGGGGGGTGGTGTTATGTTGGGGTTATGGGGGTGGTAGGTGGTAGGGGGTGGTGACCTTAGCCAATGGAAGTAGTCTAGGCGATCATTGAAGTGGAAGGTGTTGATGGAGTTGGCTTGTACGTAGTATGGGCTGCTGGGTGTAAGAGGGGGATCAAGTCATGGTTTTCAAAGCCTTGTGGTCATAGTGGTGGGGTTAGTTTGGGTTGATAAGGAACGGTGAGGTGTATTCGCGTAGTAATCACACAAGTAGTTGGGGTTTCGTAAGTAAAGGCTTTGGAAGCTACAACGAATGTTGAGGTGGCTTAGGTTTGAATCTTGAGGGTATGGGCAAGCTTTTAGGGGTTTTATTTCATTTCAAAAACAATCCTAGAGCATGGATTTTTAAAGAGAGATAGCGCTGGCCATAGAACCTTATGGGGAGAGAGAGCTTCAATTTGGGTATGCAATGGGGTATTTAGAAGATTGCTTCCTGTTCAAATGCATCCCTAAGCTCTCTTTTATACGAATCTACAATCGCTTCACCTTTAAAAGTCATCAATTATCATAAATCTAAAATTCTCGATACATAGGTGTTGTAATATTTGATTTCAAATTTAATGAAAATAACATGATTTTAAGTGCTTTCAATAGTCAAAATGAATCCCTCAAAGCTTCCTTTTGCTAAAACAAGCAAACATAAGCTTCGATTTTATAGTCAATAGCTTGAATTGAGCTCGGTCAGGATTGAACTTTAATTATGGATCCAAATTTCTCTCAACTTTCCAGAGCCAATTCGATCCTTTGAATGATTATTTAGATGATATCGGGTATAGATCCATAGTATCCCATGTGATCTTTGTGATTTCACCATTAACATGGTGACATCACAAAGAAAAAAGGATAAAAAATAGCTCGAAAGTGAGTTGTCTAACCGAGGTAAGCACGAGAAATAGTGGGAAAATAAAGGAAAGAGGAGAAAGACGGGGAAAAGAAGGAGAAAGAATGTGTGGAATAATATTATGCTACATGGCTGACACGTATTCATGCTTGTGTTGTGTGCATTGGACACCTGTCAATAGCATGGGTCATGCAGCCCAATCACAAAGTGCCACATGTCATCCATGTAGCCCTTTGACACATGGTGGTGTGTTTTATGATGGAGAAAATAAAAGGCATTTTTTACCTTTAGTAAGATTTGAACTTAGGGCCTTCAAGCCATAAGCAATGTTAAGTTAAAGTGCTAAATCGTTAGGCCATTGACTTATGCCTTATCTATTTGTACAATTAAATTGCACATATAAACTAGATTAGCCCAAGTTAGATTTAAATCTAAGCCTAAGCTCAATATCATTCCCCTTTTATTATCATTATCGCCTAAAATAACAATAAAACTAAATTAAAAATTCTATTGTGTTAAACTATCTATAGATTTTATTATTTACTTTTTTTTTTAATTTTCTAAATTTTCCTTAAATTTTCTATTTTTTGTATTTTTTCTAATTTTTTTTTTTTGTATTTTTCTAAATTTTCTATTTTTTGTGCTTTTTCTAAATTAGGACCTCTTACCCTATTCTAAAAACAAAATTACAAGGAGGCAAAAATGGGGTATCTATAGCTGCGTCTCTTTATAATAAAGTTTGAGCAAAACTTTACCACAAATACAAACATGATACTGTCTTTGTCTTGGGGGTAGATTTGTCCTAAGAAGCATTATAATTAGCTAGCTACCCTAGGTTTAGTCCACTAAGGATTTGACGAAAAGGTGAAAGAGGGGAAAAGTACTCTAAATGCTTGCTGAAACACAAAGTTGAGTTTTAGAAGAGTCTAGCTCCCTAAGAGATGGCTAGAAAATTTGGTTTAAAATCTAATTGTGTCCTTATGAATTGATTAAACTGAGTGGGAGTATCTCTTAAAGACTAACAACCCTAAATGAATCGATTTGAAAAACCCAATTGTGCTCTTCTGAGCTCACTAACCTAATCGAGAGCATCACTAGGGGACTAACAACCATAAATTAGAATTGATTTGAAAAAACTTGGCTGTGCTCTTCTAAGCTTACTAACCTAGGTGGGAGCATCTTTAAGGGACTAGCAACCCTAAATTGGAACCGATTTAAAAAAACCCAATTGTCTTTTGAGCTCACTAACCTAAGTAGAAGTGTCTTTAGGAGATTAACAACCCTAAATTGGAATCAATTAGGAAAAACCTGGTTGTGCTCTTCTAAACTCACTAACTTAGGCGAGAGCATCTTTAAGGGATCAGCATCCCTAAATTGAAATCGATTTGGAAAAACCTAGTCATGCTCTTCTAACCTCACTAAACTAAGCAAGAGCGCCCCTAAATTGGAATCGATTTAGGATACCTAGTCATACTCTTCTGAGCTCACTAACCTAGGCGAGAGCGTCTCTAAGGAACTACAAACCTTGAAATGGAATCAATTTAGGAAAACTTGGTTGTGCTCTTTTAAGTTTACTAACCTAGGCAAAAGCATCTCTATAGGACTAATAACTCTAAATTGGAATTAAGGAGGCAACCTATGGGTTTACTATTAGAAATTGGTGAACGAAAGCATTCCATAGGCTTGCTAAAAGAAATTAGTGAAAAAATGTGCCCTATGGGCTTGCTACAAAAAATTGGTGAATAGAAGCATGCTATGCGCTCACTAAAAGAAATTGGTGAAAAAAAAAAAAGCATAATATGGGATTGCTAAAGGAAATTGGTGAAGAAAAGTGCCTTATGGGCTCGTTGTAACTAATCGGTGAAGAGAAGCACCTTATGGTCTCAATAAAAAAAATTAGTAAAAAAAAAGTACCCTATGGGCTCGCTAAAAGAAATTGGTGAAAAAAAAGCGCACTATGGTCTCGCTAAAAGAAATGGGTGGAAGATAAGCAATCTATGGGTTGACTAACATCTTAAGAAGGAGAGACTAAAGGGGAAGCACCCTATGGGCTTGCTAAAACCCTGAATAGAAAGTAGTGAAAGGAAGCGCCCTACAAGCTTGCTAAGACCTTAAATAGAGATTGATGAAAGGAAGCGCCCAATGAGCTTACTATGAACTCCAAAAAGAGGATTGATTGGTAGCTAAGATCCTAAGGGAAATGAGTTGGGATAACACTTTTGAAAGCTAACTAAAACCCTAAAAGAGAATTAAAGATGGGATAGCACTCTAAGAGCTAGCTATAATCCTAAAAAGGATGAATTTATGACATAGGATAGTGCTCCTTAAGCTAACTAAGACTCTAAAAGAGAATTGAAGATAGGATAACGCTTTAAGAGCAGGCTAGAATCCCAAAAAGGATGAATTTATGACATGGGATAGCACTCCTTAAGCTAGCTAGAACCCTAAAAGAGACTTTGACAAAGGATTGAAGAGGCAAAGGAACGAACATAACCAATTTGAAAAACTTCTTGAGTTGAAAATATTTATGGGGAATCTAGTGAAAACCATTCATCACAAAAAGGCATCACGAATTAGGTCCTTTAATGATTTAGATTAATATGATTAACTTAAAAGGTATGATCACATTAAAAAGGAGACAGATGACCTAAATCGAAAGTTCGGTTACTTGAGCCGACATGGATATGAAAATGAACAAAAATCTTATGACAAACCTTTACTTTCTCTCTCTCTCTTCTTCTTCTTCTTTTTATTTTCTCTCTCTCTCTCTCTCTCTTTTTAAAAAAGTTTGCTAACGGGTATAAATTTTTATTTAAGAAGTAAGTGTTATAGCCATCCTCTTCTTTAATAACCATTTAAGGCATTTCAATGCCCTCGATCCTAATGTTGCGCTTCCTCGTAGAGCCTTGTGATTTTAAACATTCCTTTCCATAGGAAAAGGTAACTCAAGATTAGTCTAGTCGAAGAGGGCTTCCTTGCAAACTCTCGATCCAAATTACACTCTTGACTACAAACCTAAAAATTATAGTCCATTTTGTAAGTGACATGCCTTTTATCAATCTGTTAGGTCTTTTTCGATTCAATATTATGAATTTAGGATTTTAGTCAAAAGGTTTCCAAAAGGACTAATGAGAAGGCCTATTTTGAAGGAAATACTTTTATTTATCCCAGGTATACAAGTTAAGAACCTTTAGGAAAAATTAGAAGTATGCTTACCCCAGTTTCAAAAACAAATTTTATTAAAGATAAATTATTTTTTAAGATTAGAAGAGCTTTTATTGAGTGTGGGAGGCATTGTGGGTAAGTAGGCCTTATGTTTGTAATAAGCAATGGGGACTTTATGTCTTATTATTTAGGATGGAAATGTAGGGCTTATGTTTTTAGGTTAGACATGAGATTCAGAATGGGCATGAGAGCTTTGTGTTTCTTGGGAATGTTTGGGCTTTGATTATGTCCCTTACATTTTCTAGGCTTTCTTCAGTTGGGGCTTTCCTTCGATTGGGAGCTTCTCTCTAAATTTTCAAGCCTTTTTCTCTTTTTTTCATTATATATATATATATATATATATATTTTTTTTTTTTCAATTGTTGCCCCATTCTTTCTTAATTTATTATGTTGCCCTATTATTTCTTACTCTTCTCTTTTCCTTCGGCCCAAAAAGTGAATATTTATATTGCCAAGTCTTTATCTTTGAGAGATTCAAAACCTTAAACCCGTAGATTCTAAGCACATGGGCTCCAGTGAGGTATGTGTAGACTTGAGGTATTTGAAAAGGATTTGGTTTCTTCTTTAAAAAAAAAATAACTTAGCAAAAATAAAATTTTTCTTTAAATTAACTGTATTGAGGCAAACATAAACCAATTTTATACTTCTCTCCTAATCAATGACCTTAACGTCTAAACTACCCCATTGTAGGGTGGTTCTTGATAAGATTTAAATTTGAAAATTCTTCAAATTGGTCCAACAAGGTTAACAATGGATAGTCATATTTAGGATTTAAAAATGAATGGCTAGCTTCGTTTTAATCTATATATCAAATTCAAAGTAAACCTCTTTTAAGGAATAAGTATAAAACATCCTTACCACTGTGTTATTCAACTCTTAAAGTGTTTAAGGTTAATGTATGGGATATAATTTGTCTCTTTTCATTCTAAACCTTCAATATAAGATACTAAAACGTACATTCATTTGCCTCAATATTAATTAAATTGCAATCACCCAATTCAAAAGGTAGATAAAGATAATCTTATTCCAGATGTTACAAAGCAATTCAAAACAAGAATCTATTACAGATTTTATTGAAAAGAACTTGATTCTTCTTTGCCCCTACCTTAATTTACTCCATTTAAGCATCTAATTACTTACGACGACCTATAAGCTTATTAGAAGGTATTGGTATACTCAAAAGAATTAAAGCTTTAAGTGATTCAATTGAACTACCCTCATGACTTGAAGAAGGACCAACTTATTGAAGCTCCAACTGAATGACCTTAGTATCAATCAGGTCTTAAATCTTATTCTTCAATCTCTAATAGTTTTCAGTAGTGTCCCTTCTGACCCATATGATAGTCGCATCATGCTTTTAAGTCAAAACTGTATGGTTTGTAATTCAGAATAGGGGCTTCAAAGGCTATGATCCTTGCTTCCTTTACATGATGAAAGATTTTAGTCATTGAGATCTTCAGCTGAGTGAACTCTCTCCTCTAAGCTCCTTGGGTTTGCCTTCTGCCACTTATCCTTGGCTCTTTTCTCTTTATGCTACTTTACTTTCATTATCTAGGCTTATTAATATTTGATCAATATTGGATGTTGAGTGTTGAAATCTTCTAAGTATCGAGCCATTGCCATTTCCAAGTTTGTAATGCTCTTCTGTAGTATTGCTACTTTTTCTTCTAGGTTTGAAAGTGTTTTTTCCAAACTTAAATCTTGAGACACTTAGAGAGTGGTGGTTATAGGAAACAAAATCTGCAACTATTGGATCATCTGACGTACCGTCTTTTCTAAGGAGGTGATCTTGTCATCAATCATGTGAACTTGATTGGAAGAATTCCTTACCAATTAGCAACTTTCCTTTTCTTTTTTCCTTTTTTTTTTGTATGAGAGAGAAAGATGAAGTTTTATTTTATAGAAACCGAAAAAATAAACAAGTCAATTATTTGCATTTCCTTGAGGGGGATAGGAGATTGGTTAGATGAATTCTATCAAAGCATTTATTTACAAAGAAGGAAATACTAGAAAATGAAAAATGTTAAACTAAAAGAGAACCTTTTTATTATTTTGAAGAATCAAAGTATAGAAAACAAAGAAAGAAGGCCTAACATTTATTCTCAAAACTTGACATTTATTCTAAGCTCTCTAGATAAGAATTGGAAAAACCCTAAATTAAGTCTCGTAAACGAATCTTAAGGTCCTTCAGCATTTCATGGGTTTCTCCAATGACTTATCCCAGAAGGGCCCTTAAGGCTTAGTTGTGAGCTTCAGAGCATTTGAGTTTCTCCTTTAGATAGGCAATTTCTTCTTTCAGCAATTGCTTACGATTTCTAGAGATGTCCAATAACCTATCAGTTTTTTGATTATTTGCTCAATTATCTGCCATTTTAAACCTAAACATTTCACAGCCAAGAATCAGTTATTAATGAAATAAAAGAATGTACATAGAAATATGTAGATGTTAAAATCGTTTAGGTTAATACATTACTCCTTAAGTTGCAACCCTACTGTTATTTTCAAAAACTGATTGCATTAGAACTCTTCAACATTAGTAAGGTTGCAATTCTTTAGTAATGTATTAACCTAAGCTTGAAGAGGAGTATATACAATTAGGGTGGGTTCTAAAAGGTCCTTAGGCTTTATGACCTCACTTGTTTTTAGAAAACACTTTCATTTGTCACATTAAGTATAAGCGAGGGTAGCCTAATCAACCCCGAACATTGTTATACCACAACATCCGAAGCTTATACAATGCCCCCAAAGTTCTAGGGTCATAATACGGTTCAGGTTTGATCATTCCTACCATATAAATGTAAAATAGAAAGTAAAATAGTTAATACAACTAGATATAAATGTAAAAAATAATAATGAGTAAATAAATAAACAAATAAATAAATTACACTCGATAAGGTGATTTCAAAAACTAATTCTAAATTTGAAAAGTAAGATGGTTAACTCTCTTGATGTCTCTAGTAGAGTTGTTATCCTGTCGAGCCTAATTTTTTCCCGAATCTTATGAGTTTTCTTTAACCTAATCAATATTAAATCATACCCATTCAATATTGATCTTTGACTAGGGCTTAAGGAAAACTAAAGTTTTTTCTTTAAAAAGAATTTTGTAAACTTTTTGGAGTTGCCATTGGATCAAGGTCAAGAAATGATTTAGGTCAAAACCAAATGAGTAAATTTAGCTTTGATCTAGACACTAGTTTACATAAGGAAAACTGATTTTTTTCAAAAAAGTTTTTCGAAAGATCAAAGATTGAGTTGAGGGGTTAGATTTTTTAAATCTTTACGGACACCATCAACTTTTTAAATTTAGATTTAATTCCTGAAATCACTTTTTAAAATAGCAACTTAATTTATTAAAATTACTTTGAATTAAATAATTCTAAGCTAAAAAAAAAGGAAAATTATTTTTAATTTTTCACCAAATTGAATACTCTAAACTAAAAGTGGAAAAAAAAAAAACTAAATTTTCTTCGTTTTTTATGTCGCCTCTTAAGCGCTTACGTACCTAATATTCAAGATCAGACGTATATAGTTCTTTCGTGAAAATTTTAGACAAGTTGGTTGATTTTAGTAAAGAAAAGGATTGGGTTTATGTTTTTTACTTGATTTGATGTTAATTAAGGAAATTTTCTACTATGGTCCTAATTAGAGTTTTATTTTTCGAAAAATTCTAAAGTGCCCTAATTTTGAAAATAGGTTTATTTATTTTTGTTTATTTGGAAAAAGGTTTTTCTAATTGATAAAATAACTCTATTATTTATTTATTTTTATTTTATATTTTATTATTTTTAATTATTTATTACTATTTTTTCCTTTTATTTTGACTACAGCGTAAAAATAAATAAAAATAAAAATAAGCTTTTTCTTTCTTTTTTTTATTTTCTTTTTCTTTTCTTTCTTCTTTTTCTTTTTCTTTTTTCTTTTTGTTTTCTTTTCCTTTTTTTATACAATGACAATTACATTAAACAAATAAGTAAAAGAGAAAAAAAAAACTAAATAAATAAAGGAACAAATCAGCTAAATTAGGGGGAGCTCGAGGGTCAGTAGGTACATTTCAGACTGTGATTTTGGATGTGGGGTTAGGTTGGACTTTGGGTATCCAATCGAGTTGCACACAAAGGGAAGGAGCTGCAGCTACAAAGGGTCGCTCCAACTCGGTTCGGTGGCTTTTTCGTAAGGATGAAGGCGTTTTCATCAGTTTAGGATTGGACTTCAGGGGCGGGGGGGAGGGGTAAGCCGATTACCTTGGCCAATGGAAGTATTTTGGGCAGTCGTTAGAGTGAAAGGTAGTAGTGGAGTTAGGTCATACATGGTGTGGGTTGCTAGGTGCAATAAGGGGATTAGGTTGTGGTTTTCGGAGAGTAGTAGTTACAGTAGTGGTGTCAATTTGGGTCAATAAGGAGCGATGAGGTGTGTTCGCATGGTGGCCACATAAGCAGTTGGGGTTTAGTGCATAGAGGCTTAAGAAGCTACAATAGATGTTAGGGCAGCTTGGGTTCAAATCTTAAGGGTATGGGCAAGTTTTTAGGGCTTTTATCTCACTTGAAAAACAATCATAAAGCATGTATTTTTAGAAAGAGATAGTGTTGGCCATGGAACCTTATAGAGAGAGAGAGCTTCAAATTTGGTATGTAAGGGGCTATTTCGAAGATTGCTTTATGTTCAGATGCATCCCTAAGCTCCCTTTTGTACGAATTTGCAATCACTTAACCTTGAAATGTCATCAACTATCATAAATCCAAAATTCTCAATAAATGGGTATTATAGGATTTAATTTCAAATTTAATGAAAACAACATGATTTTAAGTGCTTCCGATGGTCTAAATGAATCCCTTAGAGCTTGCTCTTGCTAAAACAAGCAAACATAAGATTCAATTTTATAGTCAACAACTTAAATTAAGCTTAGTCGAGATTGAACTTTAACTATGGGTTCGAATTTCTCTCAACTTTCCAGAGTCAATTCAATCCTCTAAATGGACAATATCTAGATATAGATCCATAGTATCCCATGTGATATTTGTGATTATCACCATTAACTTGGTGAAATTATGAAGATAAAAGGATAAAAAATAGCTCAAAAGTAAGTTGTCCAATCAAGGTTCTTGCTAGAAATAGTGGGAAAAGAAAAGAAAGAGTAGAAAGATGGGGAAAAGAGAGAGAAAGAGGGTACTGACATGGTGTTATGTCAACCGTGTGGTCGAATAATATTATGCCACATGTCCCATGACGTGGATGCTGGCATATTACAGCATGTGGCTGATACGTATCTATACTTATGTTGTGTGCATGCGATACGTGTCTGTGGTGTGGGTGATGTAACTCAATCACAAAGTGCTACATGTCATCCATGTGGTCCTTTGATACATGGCAGTATGTTTTGTGAAAGAAAAAATAAAAGGCATTTTCTATCTTTTCTAAGATTTGAACTTAAGACTTTTAAGCTATATACAATGTTAAGTTAGAGTATTAAACCGTTAAGTCGTTGACTTATACCTTATTCATACGTGCAATCAAATTGCACATATAAACTAAGTCAGTTAGACTTTTAAATATAAGCTCGATCCCAACATCCCTCCCCTCTTATTATCATTGAGGCCTAAAAAAACAATAAAACTAAATTAAAAATTCTATTCTATTAAACTATCTATAAATTTTATTATTATTAATTTTCTAAATTTTCTATTTTTTGTATTTTTTCTCATTTTTCCCTTTTTTTGTATTTTTCTTTTTTTTTTTTTTTTTTGCAGTTTTCTAAATTTTCTAAAAAAAAAAATTGCAAGAGAGCAAAACTAAAGTGTCTACATTTTTTATATATACATACATATACATATACATGATTTAGATTAGTAAAGAATGACTATGAGCAATAAAGCATTTTAAAATATATTCTAAGAATTTCTTTTGTGATACGCATTTATGTAAATTCTTTATCAAAAAACATCGAAGAGACTTAATATTGTAATGTAAATATAAAATATCGAATATAGGCTACCTTAAAATGAACATTCACCACGGTCATTAATGTTATGTACCTTATTATATGTATATATGTATGAAGATGTATATGGATATATATGCATATATAGGGTTAAAATTTTCTAAATAAAGATAATATATAGTATAGTTGATATGTATGCATTTATATTATCTTCGGAATGTTAAATTTTATAAATCATATATATTACACCAATCTCAATGAAGGTTTAGATTTGCAATAGCAAAATGAAGTAGTTCGAATACATGGTTGCCAGCTTTAGAACTTGCCAGAGATAATGTACGGAAAAGGGGAAAAAATTATTAATGTTCCATTGGTATATCAATCTTTAATGCTTGTTTCATTGTTTTGTACATTGGTCTTTGGTCTATATTATTTTATTTTATTTTTTAATTTTTGAAACATTTTTACAATAAATCTATCTTTTCCTTTAAATAGGTACATATAGTATTCTTTGAAAACCAAAACTAAGTAATTGTTATGAGGAGCTAAAAATGGTTTTATAGGCTTTAGGCTTAATAATAACTTAGGTTAGTTCTTTAGGTTAAGTAATAGGATCAAAGAGTCAAATCCATAAAATGAGATGATTTAGGGAGATATAACATGGTAGACTTAAAATAAAGACTGTTAAATCAACTCATCTACTCTCAACCTTTTTTAAGAAAACTCATACATATAAAAGGCTTGTCATAGGCTTAGACCTAACATAAGCCCACGGAGGAACCCATTAACATTAGAACTCATCTTGATTGTTGATTGTCAAAGCAAAGTAATTTGACGGATGTCTTAGATGGCTAGACTCCATAAATATCTAAGAGCTCCTCTTCATTTGGATACTTTTTTAGAGATTAGAGAAACATCTTTGTATTGTTGCACTATCATACATGCATTCGAGCTTTCTGAGATTGCCTACTCCTCCCTGTCTCTTTCTCTCTAAGTCTCCCCTTGCATGGCATTACCAAATACTCCTCTAAGGCCATGTACAGTACAAGACTCATGTAGCGCGCATGTGACCATTGCAATCGAATCCCATCTACATTTGGCGACTCTACTAAGAAATGAACCTAGAATCTCTGGTTGACAACCGTAAGAGCTTACATTCTTTTAATGTGGGATTTATTTTTTGGTGTACTCCTGGATATTTACCAAATGCAAGATATTAAAGACATCAAAGACTCCACTAAATGTTTTCTAAAGAGAAAAGTTATGGTATACTCTCCACATAAGGTTGTCGCTAATTCGACTTCAACCAAGGATTACCTCACCTAATTTCACTAACAGAAGACCACAACCATTGTTACAAGCTACTATCTCCAAAGGGTACTAGAGAAATTTACCCACATGTACAGTAACTATTTTTTCCCTCTACCAATTGCATTAGAGTAGCTACTACCAATCAGTCGACTTATTAAGCAAGTTGTATGGAGAGATTTCGTGAATAAGCATATGTTGTAGTAGGTAACACTTTAGCAGCGCCGACTATCTATAGTATAAGTTTTATCTACACCTTCCACTAAAGTCATCATCTAGTAATCTTCAGTCTAAATCAAAAGTTCGTCATTCACCACCTCCTTTATCAAATACCAGGTAAGTCAAGCGAGTATGCATCCATAAGGTAATATTCTTAAAAAACTTTACTTCTATTAGCTACTTCTTCCTTCTTTTTTCCACATGCATATCTTTTATGTATTACTGATTTTTTTTTAAGGTTGAATAGAGAGTTGACACAACTCAAGCTTCAACTAGTGGTGATCTAGAAAGTATTACAATCTCAAACTTTCATCTTACTATCATATATCCTTTTCCTCATTGATAAGGTGTTGGTAAGCAGCTTCGCTCAATAGATCATCATGTTCAAGAGGTTACTGTAGATGAGGAAGATAAAAACAAAGAAAGAGTTAGTAGATTATGAAAACTCTTCAAAGTATGTCGATGAAGATGAAGAGAATTCACCAATAGATGAAAAGGTACAAAATTTGCCTATAGATGAAGATGAAGCAAATTTACAAATAGATAAGATGGCAAAAAATGACTCAGAATCCATATACCTTGTGAAGGATGAGAATGGAAAATGTACTAATGCTTTACTTTAATCAAGGACCTATAGTGAGATCAATATTGCATCAATTGATGTTCCTTTAGGTACCCCTCCAACTGTTGAGGTTGTTCCACCGCCTACATATATTGCTTCACTTGTCTCATCTCTTAGTATCTCTCTCCCCTAGTTGCTAACATGTCTATATGAGACAGGGTAGCAAACATGGCAGTAACTTATGATGCAATGATGATAGCGAATGACATTATTTCTTTCTATGGATTTATGGTGCCTTCTCATTCATTAGCGCAATTAGAAAGTCTTAATAAAATGAACAATAATTTTTAGATTGAATCTCCTACTTTGGGAACAAAGTTAGCTAGTATTATGATGAAAATGTTGGGCTAAGCTACACTCCTACTTAAGAAACCTTGGAATTCTTTATCAGATGACAAGCTAGAGCAGCTGGTTAAGTGTATCAAGGGAGCTCATCTTTTGAAGTTTAAGGTTGGAAGCTTAGAGCATATTATTGAGAAGGCTAAAAAATTGTTGAGTTATTATGCTACCATAAGACACCAAGATGAGGTGGTGATTCAAATTCAAGCATTCAAAGGTACTTTAAGGAATTGGATCGTGAAGTAAAGGAGATGTTGGGCGATATGGACCTTAAGTCAACAATCTAAATAGATTGTTGACTCACTCTTTTTTTATTTCTTTCTTTTTCTTTTTCTTTTCTTTTTGTTTCCAATACTTGAATTATTTTATCATATTTATAATTGAACAACTTTGTTACAAGAAATTTGATTGCCTTCTCTCTCTCTTTTTTTTCCCTAATTATTTTGCACATCAAGAGATATCATACTTAGCAGCAATAATATGACATTTGTATAACGCAATTGATGTCACTTGTTGGCCTATTAAGCCTTTAACAAGATCTTGCACATTACAACAATTCTCTTGCTTGCAAGTAATGAGCCATCATAATATTTTTCATAGTCATGTGTCAGTAGTGATATTTAAAACCATTTCATTGCTAGTTAAGGGCTATTACCTATTGCTTAACTATTTAATCATGAATGTGTAACCTAGATGAACAAGATATGCTTAGATAAACTGAAATTCCTTTTGTTAACATGAGGGCATTATGTCATGCGCTTAGGAGACAATGCTTCAACTAATCAACATGGCATAAGCAAAATGAGCATTGCATGCTCGAGAGACAAATCTCTTACTAAGCGGCAACATTGTACCTATGTAATGTTTGTATGAAACACGTATAATGTGCACTAAGGAGACGAATCTTTAACTTTGTAGCAATTGTAAATTTCATTAAGTACAAGTACATCAAACTAATATAAATGAAATTTCTTAACATACTGAAAGTTGAATGGGGAAGTAATAGCATCAATCCTTGGGTTTTGAAGCTTGTAATATCCAATGTCATGAACTTTCTCAACAATGAAGGGTCTTTCCCGCTTGGGTGGAAATTTCGAGGCTGGTATACCTCGGCATACATGGTCTACTACACAATGGACAACATTGCCTTATTGAAAGGAGTGTTTTCTAACTAATCAGTCATAAGCAACACTCAAGCATTGTTGGTAGTTAGCAAGGTCTTGCTTAGCAATATCTCGCCATTCATCTAATACTTTTAAGTCCATCATGCAAAGAATGTCTGGTTCTATCTCAACGTTGATCTATAAACATGCAGAAGGGACTAGGACTTCTATCGGTACTATAGCCTTAGACCTATGAATTAAAGAGAGGGGTGTTGCTTGTATTGGTCCTCAATTTGAAGTTCTATACACCTAAAGTACTAGCAATAGCTTGTCATGCCATTCTTTGTAATTATCATGCACCATACAACTAAGCACTTTTAGTAGGTTCTTATTTGTAGCTTCCATCTAGCCATTTCCATTAAGGTAGTAAGGCGTAGACTTGATGTGGTCAATATCATAAGAAGCCAGCAATTGTCATACATATGTATTAATGAAAGGAGTTTTGTTATTCTACAGTACATGCTTTTGATTGCCAAATTTGCATATGATATACTCCTTTATGAAACTTGCTACTACTAGTCCTATCACCTTTTTCAAATGAATAGCTTATACCCATTTAGTAAAGTACTTAGTTCATACTAGGATTTAGATGCATCCATTGTAAGGTAGGTATATTGGTCTAATCAAATCAAATGCTAATGTATGGAAAGGCCATGGGGTTGTCAGACTATGAAGCACAACTGTAAGGGCATGTATCGCATCACCATGTCATTGACAAGTGACACACTTCTTTGTAAAGTTGAAGGCATTTGATTCCATAGTTGGCTAATAGTAACCCCTATCAAGTAAGTGGTGATACAACTATCTTCCTCCTTGATGTTCCCCGTAATCTCTAGCATGTGCTTTAGACAATATTGCATTCATCTCGGGAGGTGCCATACATCTAAGGGGTTTACCTACAAACGAAACTATGTATAACTCATTTCATGCATAAGGAATTTTCTCACCTTCTTTTCATGAGATTAGCATTTATACCATTAGTAGGTAATGTGTTCTTCTTCAAATAATCAATATATGAATGCTGCCAATCTCCAGCACTTGCTACAAATTTTCTTTCTTTCACATAAGGCAATTTAGAACACTTAGGACAATGCATTTGCACTTAAGATGTATCTTTGGACATTGGCAATTAGTAATGCCCTGCATGCTAAATGCGATAGTATAAGGATGGGAATTCTTCTGCATACCATATCTTGTGGTATTTATCTATCTTTAGGCGAGCCTCCTTTGTGCTAATACTCCTTTATGCCAATACATCGTGATAGTATAATATCTCTTTTTCTCTTGACAGTTATGAGCTTATGGCATTTGTTGAATTGTAGTTATTTGCACATGTTTTATGGGAGGTCTCAAGGAAGGTGTAAGCCCACAACTATTTGCGTTGGCCATTCGTATAGCTAAAGGTAAGTGCTTGGCTTTAGCACCTTTTTACTTAGGCTCCTTCTACTAGCAGTTGGATTTATATCATCACGCATTAGTGCACTCAAAAGGCCATAATATCATATATTCCTACGTCAACTTGGTATTCTTCCAATTATTCATGTATGAGTGATTAAGGCATTCACCTCTTCATCGAAAGTTTAAGACAATCCTAAACTCATCTATCCGGGGTGATGGCATAGGTAGAAAATCAACTTATACAATCCCTATTCCAAGTCATTGACGATATCCATAAATTTACATTTCAACCGTATATGGAGAGAAAAGCTGGTTATGAGGATTGTAAGAGATTCTACCCCTCATATTCAAAAGTGTTTCGTGCACTACGCACATGGCCTCAGAAGAGTGACTTGGTAATGACATGCAAGGGGAGACATAGATAGAAAGAGGCAAGGAGAAGGATAAGGCAATCTCAGGGAGTTCAAATACACGTGTGATAGTGTAACAACACAACTACGTTTCTTTGATCTCTGAAAAAGTGTCCAAATGAGGAGGGGCTCTTGGATATTTGTAGACTTTGTCCATCGAGGATGTCTCTTAGATCACTTTGCCAATCAATAATTGAGATAAGTCCTCGTGTTAATGAATTCCTCCATAGGCTTATGTTTGATCTAAGCCCATGACAAGCCTCTTTATTTACATAACTTCTCTAAGAAAGGTTAAGAGTGAATAGGCTAATCTAACAATCTTTGCTCTAAGCCTATCATACTACATCTTTCTAAGTTATCCTATTTCATGAATTTGACTTTCTTAGTCCCATCACTTAGCCTAAAGAACCAACCCAAGTTATTATTGGGCTTAAAGCCTATGAAACCATTTTCAGCCCCTTACAATTGCTAATTTAGATTTAGTACATGGACCTAGAAATAGGAACATAAAATATACTTATATGCATATAAATCTTTTTACCTCTTGGCCTCGCATCAATATGGGATTGAAGGCTTCGCAGGAAAATAAATAGTCATAGAGAGTGAGAATGGAGGCTACAACGTCAATGTTATTATAGCATAACCTTCAACATTCTGACATGAATGAAAAAAGAAAAAAAAATTCAAAAAAAAAAATTCTTTGGTACTCCAAAAGTTAAGAGAATAATAATAATCATAATAGGTAAAAAAAAAAATTCTTTGGCATTGCAACATTTTGAATCTTTTCAATACAAAATTATATGCGTAGAACTTGCGGTACATAAATGACAGATTGAACATAATACATGTAAAATATCCATATTATGAAGACAGTAACTACATCTCCTTATACTGGAAATAGAAAGAATGAGTCATGAGATATAAAGTAGAAAAATACAAAAATTAACTGCATGGGCGGTTCATAAACTATGATTGCTGCTTGTGTTCGCCTCCAATGTATAATAGAAAAAATTGGAAGATCAAAATTAAACAAAAAAGACGTTATACCTATAAGAGCATTGCTTGTGTAAAAGATGGTCGTTTATTTTTAAAAATCAAATTTTTATTTTTTAAAATGAAAATAAATAGGTAACAAAAGTCCCTCCCCATACCATGCTTGCATTTTTCATTGCACGTGGCTTTACCTATATATCTATCTAAAACTCAATTTCTTTCCTTTGAAAAGACTCGAAGAAAAATTAAATACTCAAATAATTAACCTTTACTCTATCTGCATGCATGAGCATTTCATATAAAAATGATCTCTCCATCTGATTATTTAAGAGTAATTTACATTTTCATGATCTAATAGGCAATCCCATTCATAATTGATTAGATCATTAATAAAAGTAATATCAAAATACCAATTCTTTCTTATATATAACTCTCACAAAGTATAATAAGATCTTTGGAAGATTAGAGAGAGAATAACTTCTTCTTCCATAAGGAGTTCTTCTAATAATTCTGAACCTAATCTTTTCAAATAAAAATGTATATAGTACTCTTGTGATATAAACAATATAAGAAATGAAAATGAGTTTTTTTTTTCCCAAAATAGGAATGAATTGTGCTAAGAGATAAAATAACATAAATGAATCAATAATAATGACTTCCAAGGTCTCGTCTACTATTTTACGAGACTGATACCACCCCTTATCTCACTATTTATATAATATCTATTAGATCTCGACGATTGACAACACAATCAGTTTAAGTTTAAATTTAATAGATATTAAATGAATAGTGTGATAAGAGACGGTATTGGTCTTATAAAAATAGTGGATAAGGCTATAGAAAAATCCCAATAACAATATTTAAAATGGAAGCAGTTACCTTTTATTCTTTTTACTTTTATATTTTATATTTTATTTTATTTGTTTATTTATTTGCGTTTGTCTTCTTTTTCGTTGGGAAATTCGAAAGGGTGATACGTAATGCTTCGAAAAGGATGTTTTATTCTAACGAAATATAAGGCTTTTGTTTATTATTCAGTTGTGAGGTTATAAAATTGTAACGATTGTATGCACTTGTTTCATCTGTTGGGTTGCATCTATGTAATGTTTGGGCCTTTTTTTCCTTCTTTAAAAGTAACATGTGTCTGGAATTTTCTTTTTCTTTTAAAAAATAAATATCTCGTTTTTTGAAGTGGCATTATTATCAAGTGGTATAATTGAAAAGTTGTTGTAAAACCTTAGAAAGATAAAATAAATGGAAGGAAAATTTGTGGGTTAAGGTATAAAAGAAAAAATTGATAAATAAAATAAATAGGGGAAGGATTAAGAAAGTATTATTGGGCATTAAGGTTGGTATTGTATGTAATTGACCATTACTAGTGGGGGTAATATGATTATATAGATAGTTAGAAACTCCCTCATCCCTCTACTTTTTAAAAATAAAAACAAAAGTAAGGTAACCCTTATTCTTCACCTCACACCTCTCATGCGTGCGACTCTATTAAACAAATTTTTTGTGAGATTTCAATCCAGATCAAGTCTACATCCGTTTCCATAAGATTGAGAGATGGAAATCAAATGCAAGTCCCTATATGATGATTCATGATAAGTTCCATTCCTTATTGAATTCGAAATTCGTTTTTTCCAAATTTTTGGTTCTAAGACATCTCATTGAAAATCTCTTCGTGATTAATTATCTTGTTGATTAAAAAGTTAGCTCTACCTTAATCTCCTTAATTTCGATCAAGTTTTTTTTTTATAATTGAGTATTAATGATTGAGGAAGCTTTTGGTATGAAGATTAAGGTCCATTAATATGCATTTGGATTAATGACGAATGAATCGAAGAGGAGATTAATTTAAGTGTTGGGATGGTGATTAAAAGATATTTTCAAAGTGTTGATAATGTTTTGGTGTAAGAAGGGGTGTTTCGAAGAAGTGAATCGCAAAAGGTCAAATCTAAGGTAGTATGCACAACTATGCAAAAGTAGGTTTCAAGCTGTGCTAAGGAAAACGACCTTGAGAATAGCTGTGTTGAGGAGCATGGTCAATGTTCTCTTTCACACATAGAGCCTTTCTTTCTCTTTTTATTTTAAACCCTTATTTCGCAAAACTTACTCCAACAATTTGTTACACATTGTTTGATTAATAATTAACAGTTCATTAACTAGAAACTTCTATGATCCTATCCTCTAATTTCACGAGACTAGTTGTAACACCTCAAAACTAAGGACGTCACAAACTACCATCTATCCCTAGTCACTAATGATACATTATGTGTAAAATCTAATTAAAAACTCTAAGTAATACTATAAAAGTCTCCAAATAATCTTATATAATCAAATCGTTAAATAATGTTGGAATAACTTTTAGTTAAGAAAATATTGAAACCCAATCAATTATCGTTACTACATAAGACTAAATAACATTATCATTTAATTTCTTAAGATATTATTCAATACTATATGTTGTCCTTACTCTTCTTGTTCTCGAAGCAGTAACAATTAGATCCATAAATTATTGAAGTCAAGTAGTACAACTGCGAGTCATGCGACTTAAAATATAATAAAGTGAGCTGAAGCCTAATACGTAACATACAACCACACGCACATGATCAAACAATATATATCCACATGTGTTTAAATGCAAAACAAGTAATTCACACAATTTGTTTAATTATCTATACTTTTAAGCTAGTCACACAAAAACACAATAATGATCTTCACGACTTGATCACATCACAATTCGTAGTCTCTAAAACCTAACGTTAGGCATGCCCTTTCGGGCCTCTCTACAACATCCTAAATCTACCTTAGATCATTTCCAAATAAGACTCCACTAGGAACAAGTCACAAGGATCATTGCAGTTGCCTCTTAAGGATCTACCACTCTAGGTCCCTAAGATGAGCCAAACACAAATAACAAAAAGATATATAAGCTGGATATACATTTAAATAATTTTAATTTTTGCTATCTTAACACTCACATACAATAAGCAAGTATCATGTACCTTGATATTTGGAATCTATTACTAAAAAATCAAGCCTAGCTTTAAATCTTATAAATAATAAATGCTCATTGAACTTTTTTAAATATTGAATAAACGTTATCTCTTAGTCAAAACTCACTTTTAGACTGTTTGAATCTCCTTAAATTCACTTAACGGTACATTAAAGGAAGTTTACTTTAGAGATAATAAAGGAATAAACAAAAAGAAGAGGAAAAACTAACTTAAAGAAGCAAAGCCTATGACAAGGTAAAGGACACAATCGTGTCTTTTTGGCCATGTAACTTACTAAGTTATACTTTACTACTGCAAGGGATATGACCAGGGACATGATCGTGTCTTTTAGTCGTGTAACTTTCTAGTCAAAACTTTTTTTTTTTCCCTAAAACCTTTCTAACCCTATTTTATCCTCCAACATCTTAACACATGGATCAAAACACCCTTAAATTATTAAAAACAATCTAACTTCTCAACAAAAACCTCATTAGCAATGCATCACAAATTCCACATCTCTAAACCCTTAATTCAAATTCAATACTTATCTCTCATTAAACCATTGCTTAAAACCTTAATACTCTCTTACTTATAAATTAATGATCCTTTATTCTATTTTTATAACTTTACTCTTTTATATTCCTTTTTTTTTTCTAGGGTATTATATTCTCCCCCTCTCATCATTAAACCGTCTTATTGATTTAATAATAAACATTTAACCTATGGTAAAGGTTCCTATCTTTCACTTTCTAATTCTATTTTTTACTATATATCTCTACTTCCAAGTATTATACTCCTATTTGTTTAACCTCCAAAACATAACTAGACAATGATGTAGATATCTATTAGTCTTAAATAGTTAAATGAAAACTCCAAAATAAATAATGACATCAAATAATATAATTTCATATAACTGCCAATCCAAAACATAAATTTCTTCTTAAGGTCAAATTAAGCCCACATTCTATCTCTCTCATCACTGATCGTCCTATTGATTTATTACTTATTATTATTTTCTCTTTTTCCATGGATTCATAACCTATACTCTGACACCACTTTATCTGTAATACCCCAAAACTAAGGACATTAGGATTGCTACATATCCCTAGTCACTAATACTACATCAAGTGTAACATCCAACTAAAAACTCCTAGTAATACTATAAAAGTTTTTAAACAATCTTATACAATTAAATCTTCAAATAATGTTATAATAACTTCTAATTAATCAATATTGAAACCCAATCAATCATCATTACTACATAAGACTAAATAATCTTATTATTTAATTTCTTAGGATATTCTTCAATACCATACGTCATCTTCACTCTTCTTATTCTCAAGGCAGTAACAATTAGTTCCATAAATTATTGAAGTCAAACAATTCAACTACGAGTCCTACAATTGAAAATATAATAAAGTGAACAGAAGCCCAATACATAACGCATAACCACACACACATGATCAAACAATACATATTTACATACATTTAAATGCAAAACAAATAATTCACACAATTTGTTTAATTATCTTAACTTTTAAGCTAGTCACACAAATACACAATAATGGCTCTCAGGACCCAATCATATCACAACCTAGCTTTTAGGCATGCTTCTTCGAACCCCTCTATTACATCCTAGATCTATCCTAGATTATTTCCAAGTGAGACTCCAGTAGGGACAACACATCGCAAAGATCATCGCAGTTGCCCCTTAAGAATCTGCCACTCCAGACCCCTAGAACGAACCAAATACAAACAATAAAAAGATACATATGTTAGATATACATTTAAATAATTTTAGTTTTTGTTATTCTAAAACTCACATATAACAAACAAGTGTCGCGTACCTTAATATTTATAATCCATTACCAACAAATCAATCCTAACTTTAAATCCTAGAAACAATAAATACTTATTAAACTTCTTTAAATATTGCATAAACATTGTTTCTTAGCTAAAACTTACTTTTAGACCATTTAAATCTCTTTAAATTCATTTAATGATATATTAAATGGGGTTTACTTTAAAGGTAACAAAGGAATAACAAAAAAAAAGGAAAAACTCAACTTAAAGGAGCAAAGCCTATGACACAATCAAGGATACGACCGTGTCTTTTTGGCTGTGTAACTTACTGAGTTATACTTCACCACTACAAGGGACACAACTAAGGACACAATCGTGTTTTTTGGTCGCATAACTTTCTAGTCTATTAACCCACGTCGCCTATTGCAAGGGACATAACCAAGGATACGGTCATGTCTTTTGGTTGTATAATTTTCTAGTCGAAACTTTTTTTTTTTTTTTTTTTTGCTTAAAGTCTTTCTAACCCTATTTTATCCTCTAATATCTCAACATATGGATCAAAATACCCTTAAATTATTGAAAACAACCCAACTCAACAAAAACCTCATTAGTAATGCATCACAAATTTCACATCTATAAACCCTTAATTCAAATTCAATACTTACTCCATCAATATCAAACTTTTCTATTAGTTTTATCACTTTAACGACCAAATCATCATCATAATCTTCTTAAATGAAAAGATTATAAGAAAAATCTATGGTATAAGGGATACTTTACCTTGATTCTAATGATTCTTTCTAGTTCTTTGTTTTTCCACAACCGATCAATGCATAATTCTAAAATATCAATGCGTATCACTTAAATTTAATCAAAACATAAATTCTATAATTCACTCTTCACTTACCAATGAAAATCTCTAAAGATTAAGTAAGCTTTGCAATTCCTTTCTTTAGATGAGTTACACTACCAAGAGGGATTTAGAATCAATATAACTTTTTCATCTAAAAACCAATAAGTTTTAATAAAATACTTGACGTACCTTGAGAGTTTCCTAGGTTTATAGTGGAAGAGTCCTATTCATTAACGCCAAGAAGTCTGAATGAGTTTATAGGAAATAACATAATATATATTACGTACTGGCTAAGTCATAAAACTAACGTACTTCCAATATTATCTCTTATTAAACTATTGCTTGAGACCTTAATACCCCTTACTTATATAACTTAATCATCCTTTATTCTATTTTTATAACTTTATTATTTTATATTCCCTTTCTTTTCTAAGGTATTACACTACTCCAACTCTCAACCATTGAATTCATAATTTATTCAATATTCAAATTTAAAGGAATATAAATAAAAAAAAAAAAAACAAGATGGAGGGTAGGAATGGTCTAATAAAAAATAAGAATGGGATTGTAGAAAAATCCTTATTAACTACTTATAATCTAGATTAAAATCTATTTATAATCTAGTGTTTAGGAGGCAAGTGTGAGAGAGTAATAGGTTATTAGAGAAAATTATGAATTTAGTGTTTGATCAGTTATTAGGTTATCTAAGTATTGTATAGTAGGATTTTAGTGCTACAATTGATCTAGTTATAAGATGCTTACTTGTTTATTTGTGGTTGTTAGGCTACATGATAAAATAGAATTAAATAATTGTTTGACCTTAAGTGTACTGTGTTGTTTGTGCTTAACTGATGTAAGTCCTATAATTAGGTGTTCGTGATTCGGTACGTAAAATTTAGAATGATTGAATAAGTTCTTCAATCGAGCCTAAATTTTACGATAAAGCTAAGAATATTAGCAAAAGTGAACTTGTAATTTTGGATTTAGGAAATTAAATAATTAAATATTATAATATTAAGTTATATGCATATTATCCGTTATTTATCGGAAATATATAAAACGAGTTTCAATAATTAACAAATCAATAAAGATAAATTATATGTATACTAAAAATGATAAAATAACATAAATAATATTTATGAGTATTTATTTGTACTATATATGCATTTACTTGCAAGTAAAAATATCCAAAATTACTTAAAATATCCAAAATATGTTAAATAATACTAAATTAATTAAGGATAATTAAAGAAAAATGTGGGAAAATGTAGAATGGTCTAGAAATGGGGCATGGAAAGTTGAGAATAAAAGAGGAAAATTACTAAATAGGAATTGGATATTTAGAAAGTAAAAAAGAAAAAGATAAGGGACATTTAGCAACAAGTAAATTAAAGGACAATCCTAACCCACACTATAAATTCAGCAAACCCCTTCCAAAATCCATTTTTGGTCAATTATAAGTCCAAAAAAATTAGAGAGAGATTAAGAAGAGATGAGAGAGTATTTTTAGAAAAAAATAGACAAATTAGTTTACCTTTAGGGCATTAGATTGGAAACCAAATCGAACGATTGCTTGAGAGTGAACGACCATTACCACTAAACGGTAGAGGCAACACCTAGACCAACCAACAAGGGAACGGTAGCCAACGGTGGTTAGAGCTGTCAACGCTGGTAAGTTTAAATTCCCTTCCGATTTTTGTTTAATTTATTAAAAATATCAAATATTTATGGAAAATTATAAAATTTGGTATTTTGAGATATTTTTATATGGAGATTTAGAAAAAAAAATATCAATTTGATAAAATTAGGTATCAGGGTATACTGTTTTTAAGAAATCCCTAAGCCTAAACTAGTTTTCAATTTTGATTTAAATGATCTTAATAGTATAGTTGCGACTTCAAAATTTTTATGTAGACTATTTATTGTATTTATAATAAGGCTATGAAGAGTTTTTCTAAAAATTTATTTTTTGTAATTTTACTTAATTTTTAGAGCCTAAAATCATGCATAAAAGGCAATTAATGGGCATAATTTTGTAATTTAATATTAATTTGGTAAAATTTTTGATTTGGTATGGAATTAGATATCCTTAGATGTTAGTTGCTGAAGTAGGATGATATTTTCGAAGTTTGAGATGGTAGTTTTATATATAATGTATATTATATAATAAATAAGTATAAAGAAATAATAAGTAAAAGGGTATATCTAAGTTAAATTTTATGATTTAAGGTTAATTTTTTTAAATTCTGATTTAGGTGTAATTAGATGTCTTAGAATATTAGTTGATAATGAGAGATGATAATTGTAGTATTAAAGATGTTAGATTTATGCTCTTTGTGTAATTTAAGTAGCAATAGGTAATATGTGAAATAGGAAGATTAAACAAGTGGAAAATGTTAAGCTAAATTGATAAAATTATACTAATAGGAGAATATTATAAATCTGATTTGGAATATAAATTTAAGAATTTATATGAAAAATATAGGTTATTCTCACATCATGAGTAAATTCAGTAGTTAAATTAGGAATAAGATGTACTATAGCGACCAAAATATTAGTTAAGAGCTAAATAAGAGATTTAGGATATCCATGTATAGTTAGTTGAATTTCACATATTAGTTCAAAAGGAATTCTTAGAGTTTACATATAAAACTCGTAATTAGAAACCAAATTAGAAATTAACTCAAAAACTGAATCAAAAACTAGTTTAGAACTAGCTTGGTTATAAGTAATATAGAACTTAAGCAATTGAGTAAAATTATAATTTTAAACTGAAACTAGTGATTAAAAGCTGACACATGCACACACACATACACGTGCGCGCACACGCACACATACACAAACACACATATATGAGTGGTTGTGTTAAAATGTGGATAATTCCTAAATACTGATTTAGAAGTAAAATTAGAATTAAGGCTAATAGAAATGTATTAGAGAGTTGGTTAAAACAAGAACCAAAAGTTATACTTGAATTAATTGTAAGAAAAGGGTTAGAAGACATTTATGAGAATTATAAATAAATAGTAACCAAAAGATAAACTAGAATCTATAATAAATAAAAAGCAAATTCAAAACTTGACTAAACAAGAAAAGTAATCCCAAGGGACATAGACTAGAATAACTAAATATAATAAGACCTTAAACTAAAGATAATAATTTAAATTACAAAATAAGATCAATCTGTGGTGGTCATATAGAAACTAAAAAAATATTTGTTTTATAGGGATTATTGGCGACGGCATGTTGCAAGTCACATTTTAAGTAAGCAAGTTGGAAGTCTAGATAAGTTTGTGATTAATATGTTACTGTATTTCGAGGTACCATTTTATACTTAGTTGTGTTATTGGATATTTTGATTGTACATATTCCTGTGTATGCATGTTTCTAGGTTTGATTATATGGTTCTAGTTTAATACTCTAGACTATTATTGTTTGTTTTGCATAAAATGATTGAACACCTTAAACTGAATTTAATTAAATGTATGACTTATAAATCTAAATCGAACATGCATTGCAACCCATTAGAGGAGATGTTTAGGGTTATCTAACCAAATACTGACCCTTTCGAAAGGAATAGTGTTAGAAAGCATAATGGTCCCTTTTTTATCTTTAGTTGAACTAAGTAATAAGAGAGGAGGTCACAGTAAGGATAAAGGCAGTGGTTCAAAGGTAATCAAGGGAGAAACGGTATCCTATTACATAAGCATAGGGTTGGTCATGAGCTATTAAAATGTGCACTAAACTCCTCAACCTAGATTAGAGTAGGCGCAATTTTTCTAATCTCATGATGGACCGAATAATGTTATATGATGGCATTTGTTTATTATATTGCATTAAAATAACTTCTTGATAACCCTGTTAATGCTCGATGTATCGTTTTAAGTCTTTGTCCGAACTTACTGAGCAGTTGGTTACTCACATACCTATAAATGTTATTAAAAGTGTTAACTTGGAAGCGGCATCATAACTACCCTAAAGCTAACCATCATTGGATCTTGGAAAGTGAGCAAATAAAAACTGAAGAACAGATATATTTCTAAGGTTTTAGTTTTTAATTTAGATTCTTCTATTGTTAAATAAGGTATTGCTTAAGTAAGAATATGTTACGAAATCATGCAAACATTAATTGTAATATTTAAATCTTAGTATATATTTTTTTCATACTTTCTTAGGTAAATAACCTGTTTAATTTATGAAATATTTACTTTAAAATGAGTTAGTCGTGAAAATCTAGTGTAAATCGAGTTTAAGATAATGGTTATAAGGTCAGCTTCTATCCTAAAATGGTTTGCACAATGAAACTATTACAACTCTATCGCTTTAGGGTGTAACAACTGAGCCTAAAGAACTGACAGGACCGATGATCTTAAGGTAGCACCTTGACGATCCCTGTACAAAGTATCCTAAGTAGAGTCCTATATGGAAATGCTTTAGTAGATTTAAGAGTTTCTTAGTTTTAAGATGTTGAGTCCTCAACATCAATACTATATGGTATTATTATATATGTGTGCTAAGGTCGTGAGTTCCCTATATTGCTTACTGGATTAAAATAAAGATAATAAATGAATGGTTGCTACATTATCACATTCTACAATTGTATATGTCTATGTGATTGGAAGATTAGCCTATGCGTGTATATGTCATATTCCATACTAGGTTTCAACTCACCTCATTTTGTATTTTCAAATGTAAGTACTTGAGTAGAAATTGTTGAGCCTAATTTTTCCTGGTTTTTTAAAAATAATCTTCTTTAAACTTATTAATATTAAACCCTACCTGTTAAATATTGACCATCAACTAAGGTTTAAAAAAAACCAGTTCTTTTATTATTATATTTTTTTTTTTGAAAAAGTATTTTGGAGTCACCACCCAACTAAAGTTAAGAAAAAGAATTAAACTATAACCAATTTAGTAGATTGGTTATGTCGAGCCTAGTTTTTTCCTCCTTTTTTTGTTTTTACAAATTAGTCTTCTTTAAACCGATCGTTATTAAACCCTACCTATTTAATATTGACCATCAACTAGGATTTAAAGAAAACTGGTTTTTAAAACGTCTTTGGAATCGTCACCCGACCAGAGTCAGGAAAAAAAGTTAAGTCATAACTAATTAAATAGCTTGGTTATAACTTAGCTACTAGTCGAACGATAAAAACCAATTTTCAAAAACAATTTTAAAACTAGAAATCTAGATCTGTGAGTTAGGATTTTAAATTCTTATAAGTACCATTAACTTTCCAAATTTAATTTTAACCTTAAAAATCACCTTTCAATTTTATAAAACAGAACCCAATTATTTAACCAAATTAGATAACTTGAGTAATCTAAATTAAAAAAGGAAAATCGAGTATTTTCATATTTTACTGTCGCCATGTAAGTGCTTACGTACTCGCTATACGTAGTTTTTTTTGTAAAATTTTAATAGGTTGATTTAATTTTAATTTTTGAAAAGAGATCAAATTTACGTTTTTATCCGGTTTAATTTATTTAAGGAATTTTTCTAGAAGGTCCTAATTTGGGTTTTATTTTTAGAAAATCTGAAATAGTTCTAATTTGTAAAGGGTCCATTTATTTTTATTTTGGAAAACTCAATTTTTCTAAGTGATAAAACCATTTTTATTTACAAACCTATTTATTTATTTTTATTTTTATTATATTATCTTTTTTATTACTTATTCTATTTTATTTATTTCTATTGAACTAAAAAATAATAAAATAAATAAATAAATAGACTACTTTTTTCTTTTTTTTCTTTTCTTCCTTTCTTTCTTTTTCTTTTTTCCCTTGTTCTCTTTTCTTTTTTCTTTTTTTTTCATTTTCATTTACATATTATAGGAAGCAAACTAAATAAATAAAAAAAATTTAAAAAATAAAAATAACAAGAAAAAGACAAGTCGGGCTTGAACAAGTTGGGGACACAAGTCAGACTTGAGTTGTAGGCGTAGATCATAGTTGAGTCGTCGGGTCTGTCGCGAGTTGTTGGGTTGGACTGATCACTTGGGAGGAAGATGACAGCTACTTGGAAGGGTATTGTAGTTAGATGTAGCCACCAAACAAAGTGGGAAAAGTGGTTTTCATGGGTTTCTGATTGGGGTCAGGGGGGGTAAGTTCAACGCCGTGACGTTTAGGTGGTGGTGCAAAGTGGCTAACGACAGTGGTTGCATGTTGCCACCATAGGTGGTTGCTAAAGTGATGAGGGAGGAGTGGCTTTGGGTTTGGGGGTGCTACAAGTCTTGTGGTGGGGTTGTTTTGCTACACTAAGGTGGCTAGAATGGTGTTTCGAGGAGAGAGAGAAGTGGCAGTAATGTGAAGAGAGAGAGAGTGGTCAAGGAAGAAAGGGAGAGTGCAATAGTGAGAAGTTATGTTGGAATCGAAGGTCAGAGCCCTCATTTATATGAATTCTTGCTCAAATGATCAAGGAAAGGATTAAATTGCGATTGATTCAAGAATGGATTTTTAATTAAGCTTTGATTTCAAATTCGAAGAAAGAGTTGAATGTTGAATGAAATCCACGATTAAAATATGTTCCTTAGTCTCACTTTTGCCTATTTTAGCACTCAAGAACTTAGGAAATCACAAAATTACTTAAATCATGGATTTTTCAAATCAGAGCACTTAAGTTTTTTTCCATTTTTCAATATGATTTTCACGAGATTAAATGACAGTAATGAAGCTGTTCTTGGGTCCAAAATGTTGTATACTAAGTTTACTTCGTAATTTCACCATTAATTTGGTGAGGTCACAAAAAAAACTTAATCAAAAAAGGCTTCAAAATGGACACCCTAGGTGTGCTTTGCACAAGAAAGAAAAGGAAAATCTAGGAAAAAGAAAGAAAATGGGTAAGGTTAACTAATAGAAGGTTAGTCCATGTCCAATTCAGTGAAGAAAACAAAAGAGACGTAAACTGCCTCAGACAAATCTTGAACCTGTGACCTTGTACAAGCAAATGCGTACTCTAACCACTACATCAACGGACAATTTCTCAACGTACTATTGAAAGTAAAAACTTATAACCATTGAAGACGATCTAGACCAATTTCAAATGGGAAACCGATTCAAGCCAAATTCAAACTTGACTGATTCTTAAAGACGCAGGGCCTTCCTCGAGTAAGCTTAACATTGTGGTTCGGCTAATTCGAGAATCCTATTTTATTTTTATTATTATTAGTTTATATTTTTCAATTTTTGTGATTTTTTTTTCAATTTTCCTATTTTTTTATTTGAAATTTCGTTATTTTTTGTAATCTTCTAAATTTTCTACCATTTTTTATTTTCCTATCTTCAATTTTTTTTTCTTTTTTTTTAAATTTTTCCAAAAATTTACATTTTTTTGTATTTTTTCCTACATTTCTTTTTTTTTTGTTTTTTTTTTTCTAATTTAAGACCCTTTATCCTATTCTAAAAATGAAATAAAATAAAATAAAAGGGATAAAAATTAAGTGTCTACAAGTTATAATTTAGCTATTGGTTTTTCTGGAAAAAATAAATAAAATAAAGACCAATTTTATAAATAGTTTTTAAAAACTAGAAAATTGAGTTCGAAGGTTAAGTCTTTTAAACCCTTATGAATATCATCAACTTTCCAATTTTAGACTTTAAAATCACCTTTCAAAAATTATCCAATGAAACGAAATAAATTAGGTTAAATTAAGTAAAACAAAACTAAAATGGAAAAAATGGGTTTTTTTTTCTTTTTTTACCGTTACTCTGTAGGTACTTACATACCAGTTATTCGGGATCAAATATACATAGTTCTTTTTATAAAAATTTAGTGTGTTGAATTCGTTTTAATTTTTAAAAAAAATATTAACTTTAGATTTTAATTCAGTTTGAATTTATTTAAGGAAAATTCTAAAGAGCTCTAATTGGTCAAGTGTTTTGTTAATTTGAAAAGTTTTAAAGAAATCTTACTGTTGGAAAAGGGTTAATTTATTTGATTTATTTGAAAAGTGAATTTTTCTAAGTTATAAAACAATTATTTTTATTTTTATTTTATTTATAATAATTTTTTTTTTAGATTTCAATTGAGCAAATAAAATAAGCTATTCTACTTTTTTTTTTTCAATTTTTCCTTTTCTTTCTTTTTCGTTTTTTTTTTTTAGGTTACGTTTACATCTCAATTACAAATAATATATATAAAAGAAATACATGAAACGACTAAATACAAACTAAGGCCAGATTAAGGAGTATACGTGGGTCGAAAACCAGGTTAGAGCGTAGATCTTGGGTCGAGTCAATTCGAACTTAAAGCTCCAACAAGTCATGGTCAACTCCTCAACGACAGCAACTTGTATAGATGCTTGGGCTTGCTCCGACCACCAATTCAAGCGATGAGTTGGGTTTTTATGTGTTTCAAATTGGGATTTAGGGGGTAAAGCGGTGGTTAGGATGGATGCCTTGCTCATTGGTGGTTGTTTAGGCAATGGTTGGAGTTGAGAGGGTAGTAATGGTTAAGGTTCAATGGAGGAAGATAGGTTGGAATGGCTAGGAGCTATGGCAAGGGATAAGATGGACTAGGTTCGATTGCTAGGGTCACGAGGAGATTAGCTAGGATGGTGGTATACTTCGAAGGTAGCTGGAGAGAGAGAATTGAAGAAAGAGAGACAGACGACGTAGTTGGCTAGAAGGAGAGAGTGAGTGAGTAAGCTCGAGAGAGAGTGATTCTGAGTTTTTCTTCTTTTTTAGACTGCTTATTTGAGCTCTAATTTATAGTGTTGGAGCTTCAGCATAACATGGAAGGTAAAAAACACATTAAAATCAAAAGCTTCATTTTGTGGGTTTTCAATGCATTTGATTTCGAAATTAATTAGATGCAACTTGATTTTGATGAATGAAAGCCATAAATTCATCTTCTACTCTTCATTTTTGCTTAAAATGACTAGAAATAAGTTCAATTTTCATTAAAATGGCCCGAATCAAATCAAGGTAAACTGCCAAATGTTAAGCTTTCTTTCCGATTTCAAAACTCAATTTCATCATCTAAATGCAAGAATCTAGACATCTTAATGGTATCAATTTGAAGTGCTCTATGCCATCTTCATGATTTCACTATTAATTTGGTGAAATTACAAAGAAAAGTGAGTCGAAAGTAGGCTTAAAGTGAGGACCCTAAGCGAGTTTTGTGCAATAAAAAGGGGGAATTTAGGAGAAAGAGAAGGAAAGGGAAAGAAAGGGAGCACTAACATGGCGCTACATTAGCTGCGTTCTCTAGTAGCGTCGTACCACGTAACTTACTGTGACATAAGGCTGCTGTCCTGGCGAGAGGCAGTTGACGTGTCAAGGACACGTGGCGCTACGTCAGCCACTACCTAATTAACAAGCACCATGTGTCAAGACATGTGGCATAATGAACCCTTAACACATAGTGATGTGTTATGTATGTTTTGTAGAAAAGAACAAGAGTCATTTTTATGTCCTTGATAAGTTTTGAACCTAGGACTTCCTAGCTAAACCCAATGTATTATCCAAATACTTAACTGTTAAGTTGTTAACCTGTACCTTATTTATATATGCAATAAATTGTATATATGGATAAAATCAGCCTAGGTTAGATTTGAATATAAACTTAAGCCCAACTACCCTTTTTTATTAATACCTAAAACTTATTAAAAACTTATTTAAATTTCCTAAAATTTCTAATTTTTGTGGTTTTTCTAGAATTTTTATTTTTTTGTATTTTTTCTAAATTTGTTTTGTAGTTTTCTAAGTTTCTTTTTTTTTCTTGTAATTTTCTAAATTTTCTACTTTTTGTATTTTCTAAATTTTCTTATTTTTTTGTAATTTTTTATAAATTTTGTATTTTTTTTATATTTCCTAAACTAGAACCCCTCATCCTATACTAAAAATTTTGAAAAATAAAAAGAGAGGGAGAGGAGTGACAAAGATGAGATATCTACAAAAATTATAAAGTTTGGTTATATATATATATGATATAATCATCAAACTTATAGGTTAAGGAGTGGCGACTAGAATTTCAATTGTATGGAAAATAATTAAGTTAGAATAGTTAAAGTTTCTTTATATAATTCGTAAATCCTTATTTAAGATTTGTATAACTTTTATTTCATGGTTATCTTGATTCATCTGAGGATTAAATTTTTTAAGTATATTTTGAAATCATAACAAGTATTTTGGAGATTTTAGTAATGATTATACCTAACATGTCAATAAATGATTGAGACACATGGTGAGCTATAATGCTTCAAATTGCAGGGCATTACAGTTGCGATGATTAAAAAGGTAAAGAATGGTAATCTGCATCTTATTGTCTTTCTTTCTTTTCTTTTTCCTTTTCTTTTTCTTTCTTTCTTTCTTTCTTTTTTTTTTTTTTCTTACAAAGTCTATTTTTTTGTTTAAAGGTGTTTACTTGGAGCTATGAGGATAAAAGAAAAGTTAGGAGATGACAATTACCATTTGTTCATAATGTCTTCTAAAATGCTGCGTAGTTATGCATTTTTTCTTTTAATATATTCTATTTACACAGATTTTATTGTTTCCCAAAACTTTTTTTATAATCAAATTTGCATGTCAATTTTAGTTTTTGAGAAAAAAGAAGAAATTATTATAAGTTAACAAAATATGTATTATTATTAGAGAAAGAATGATACAAAAGGGTACAAATAAAAAAAATACACAAAGGAAAGAAAAAGAATAGTGAAAATGTACAAATGAGAAAAGATAATACCAAAAAGTGTGATAGAAGAAAAGGAAATTCAGAAAAGGTACAATAGCAAAAAAAAGAATATGGAAAAATGGTATTCCATGTCTTATGGATTTCTCTACGATCACATTCATGTTTTTTAAAGAATTGGTCACATCATCCATTTTGCCCTTAATTTGTATTTTTTTTAAATTTAAATCATTGAACAAACTGTAAATTTAATAGTCCAAATTTTAAAAAATAAAAATGAATGGTGAGATAAAGGATAGAACCTAAAATTTGCTCCAAGTTTTGAAGATTAAAAAAAATAAGTGTTAGGAGATCACTATTACCATTTCTCCATAATTTCTTTTAAAATTTTGTGTGGTCTTGCATTTTTTTTTTTGTTTTCTTTTTGCAATATATTCAATTTGCACAGATTTTGTTGTTTCCCAAAATGTTTTTTATAATTAAATTTTCATGTCAATTTTAGCTTTTGAGGAAAAAAAAAAAGAAGAAATTATCATAAGTCAACAAAATATGTAGTGTTATTAGAATAGGATAATACCCAACAGTACCATGGAAAAAAAGAAATAGGAAGAAGGTACAAAGGAACAAAAAGAGCAATGAGAAGGAACAAATGAGAAAAGATAATACTTAAGAGTACATTAAAAAAAAAAAATAAAAGACAGAATAGTTACATTAGCAAAAAGAGGAATTTCAAAAATTGGCAATCTATGTCTTATTGTCTTCCTTTTTTTTTTTTTTTTTCTTTCCTAGGTCTATTATATTGTTTGAGAGTATTTGGCCGGAGTTTTGAAGATAAAAGAAAGTTACGAGATAACATTTATCATTTGTCCATTATGTCTTTTAAATGCTATGTGGTTTTGCACTTCTTTTTTTTTTTTCCCTCAATACATTCAATTTGCACGGTTTTATTGTTTCCCAAAACCCTTTTTATAATTAAATTTGCATGTTAATTTCAGTTCTTGAGGGAAAAATGAAGAAGAAACTATTATAAGTTAACAAAATATATGTATTATTATTACTATTAGAAAAAGATAGTACTAAAGAGTACTATTGGAAAAAAGAAATATAGAGAAGGTATAAAGACTTTGTCGGGGCTTTCGTTTGTGTTATTTGATACTAATTTTGATGTGACTCCGCTATCTTTTGTTGTAACGCTATTTGATGGTTCGTGTCCTTGAGAATGATTGCTCTGCAAGAATTGGTTCGGTCACCGTTACTATATAGTAGATTGGTATAGTGTCCTTGGTTATTGTAATTGTGCCACGTGTGTGAAAAACGGATTTGTTGCTTATTGTTATGGATATTGTGTGCTTTACGATGCTTCAACTACCAATTGCATCGTTTAGTCCTTAAATGCAGCATTTAATTCACTTTAACTACCATAAATTTGAGTTCGAGTATGATTTCTTATGAAAAAAAAAAAAAGGCCTAATTAAAATACTAATAGTTTCCCTTATTTTGCTATTATCTAACATGCCAAGCATAAATGATTAAACCTATTGAATCTAAATAACTAAACTAATCTAAAAATTAAGAAGAAAATAAAAAAAAAATTAAATAAACTAAACAATAAAGATTATTAAGAAATCATAAATCCTAATGTTCCATTATTTACTAGCTAAACCATGTAACTTTGAATCTCAATCTTATTAATTGGACATTGAGAATTCTTTTAATAAATTTAACCAGAATTTCTTCTCAAATTAACTTTTAATCCCAATTATGTCTTTCGAAATTTCTTCCTGGATATAATATATCAAGATCGTGTTAAACTCCATGAATTATATTATCATATTACCTTAATTCAAAAAAACTATTGTAGCTAAGTTCTTAGTTCTACCATTTTATCTTAACTACTTCTAATTACACAAATTTATTCACAATAGGTTAATTTCTCACTTTTAATGTAAAATAAGATATAAATCGATAACCTAGGTAATATTAATTCAAAGAGCAAATAAAGCTTATGCAATTATATATCAATAACAAGAAATTATAGATTGAATTAAATAGAAGAAATTTGTTACATAGAAACTAGGGCTCAATAATAAATATTAAGAACAAATAATCAAAACATTGACAAGGAAACAGGAAAATAGAACAACCTTTACTAAGACCTTAACTTTTTCTACTCACTAAACTAAGTCCTTTTCTCTTCCTTCAAACTCTAACATGAACCCTTATGTATAATGAAATGATTTAAGGTTACAAGAATCTCTTGAGAATAAGAAAATTCACAAAAAATAATATGATCATACCCCATAATCACAAGCATGCTTCACAGGCTTGATTCTTACTTTAACTCGAAGATCTCAAAATTAGAAGATGCAAAGTTCATGGGTAAGGATCATGCTTATGATATTGGCCACTCTTCAATCGTAAAATAAATTCCCTTTACAATTTCGACATAATATTCACTTAAGGCCAATCCTCTCTCAAACATGATTCTCAATAAGCTCTAAAACTCCACCAAATTATCTTCAATTCATCAAAAACCCATCAAACAAGATCTAAACACCAATTAATGCACAATTAAGCATTAAATCACCTAACATACTCAAGAATTATAATTGAAACACAAACAAAATTACCTTTAAATATAAGTATAAATGATCATTATGAATGGTCCTCATAACTTGCAATGTTTTGTTTCCTCTTTTATGGTATTGTATCTCTTTGTCTCTACTACTAATATCTCTAGGAATGTTCTTTTCCACCTTGCAGCAAATTATCTAGGTTGTTTTTCTGATGAAAAATTTGCTTTGCGTTTCATTCCCAAAGTCATCGTCAATGGCGCATGCTACTTTCTTGGCCTCTAAGTGTGAAGCTTTTGCTTCACATCTCAACTCCATTACAAATTTAGGTTCTGCACGGTCCTTATATGAGGTAAAGTCACGGAAGGGGTCAGTCTTGCTAGGTGTCCCTCCCTTGAGTTTAACCAACCTTTGCAAGAGGCAACTTAGTTTACCTAGGTAGGAAAGATTCCTATCTGGTCTATAGTTAAGTCTCCTTCTAGGGATTGGCTTACTGATTAGTTGGTTGCTCTAGTGGTCAAGAGAAGCTATTTTCATCTATTTAGGTCCCCTTCTTATCCTTTTTCATAGTATAGTTGTTAAAATCGTAAATCAACAATAAAATTCTACGAGTTTATAATTTTACGATATTTTTCTTAATTAAAATAGACGAAAAATCGTTTATATGTAGAGTTTTGATAAAATTATGAACTTTGATATAATTTTCTAAAATTTTATGATTCTACCAATTTTATATAATATTATACGATTCTATAAACAATAGAATCGCGATTTTGATAACCATGGCTATCAAAGCTTCTACTTCCGCTTCTACTTCCGCTTCTTATTTCATAGTGAGGCTATCATCCTGTTTAAGTCCTCTATGCTTACTATCCCCTTCTTCTAGTATTGGGCCAAAGTAAGCTAAGGAGGTAGTTGTTGGCCAACCTTAGATATGCGGGCTAAGAGCTGGTAGCTTAGGTTGTAAAGAGGAGATTACTATTCTTCCATGCTCTAAAGGCCTTTGTTACTGTGCAATTGCTCGACAGCTAGTTTGGGGTTCCTGTTTCTTGTTTCATCATAGATACCCCTAACAATTCACTTTCATTGCTCTTATTTATTAGTATGGGGGGGGGTACTTGTCTCTTATTTCATGTTAAGAGGTCTATTTACTAGCAGATGCCTTCTTTAAGCAATGTAGCTCTTTGCTTTCTCGCCTTGTCGAAGCAAGGTTGTCTATTCGTTATACAGCTCATCATACTTTAGCTTCTTTCATGGTGTTTGGGAAGAGATTTAAGACAGTCACCTTGCTTATTCAAGAAAATTGTTGCAAGTGAAGGGTCCCTTGTCTCCATACATAGCCATGTGAAAATGATCAAAGACTAAGGGTATGTAACTATAAAAGCCCCATCATGGAGTAGTTATCCAATTATGAAGAGGCCTCTACTTTGTACTTTAGATTAAATGTGGCCCTAATTGGTGGGGGTGTATTCTATAAGAGTGTTTTCATCCCTGCCATCGTTCCATCAGCCTATGCATCATAGTGAAGGTAGTTCATTTAGGCAATTTTAGGATGGCATAGGGACTACTTCCAATGGTTATGGAAGGTCGAGCAATGTTCCAACAATCTACTCAACTAAGTTTTGATGAAATGGGTTGTTCAATTTATTGGGAGCCAATTGTTGTTGAAGGTATCTTGGAGCAGTTTAATGGTAGGAGTTGAAAGTTAACTTAAAGTGATTAGTTAAACTTTTGAGCGTGATAACTTTCATAGGGATTCTATAAATACTGAGCTGATACATTGACTTTGATGTTGATATAAGTGTCGTTTGGCTTTGATTGTAATGAGACATGTTACGTTGTTTTGACACTTATAATGTCCTTTGTAATGTTCTTGTGATTTACCGGGTTGGTATACTGACCTTAATAATATAAGTACTGCTTCGCTTTTTGATTTAGATGGATATGTGATGCCTTATCTTATAATTTTGTTGTCTACCTTCCCTGTCTTCTCTTCTTTCATTCTAAATTTTGCTATCAGGGTTGAGTTGCTTAGGTAACTTTACTAAGTTAGTTACGGACATAAAGAATTCTAAATTCTTGCATTTAATGCTTGCGCTAGAGCTTGATTGGCCGTAACCTAATGTCACCCATAAAAAGTTGGACATAGGACATGTGTTCTAATCTTGTTTATCGTTGGGCCTGTTGGATTTTATATTCATTAGTTTGGTTTTCGAGCCTTTAACAAGCTTGCAAAGCTTGATAAGGTTTGTAAAAGGGTTTTTGGTCCTATTTCTCTCCACTTCATTCTATTTTCTACCATTGGGGAAAAAAGAGAGAGAAGCTTATTTGTTTTTAGAGCACTTATCTTTTAAGTATATTTAGTAGGCACAACTCATCTTGCCTATGTCGGACTTAACCATGGGTAGTACAATGATGGGTAGGAAAGGCTAGTTTCTCCACCTCTCAGGGTGATTGCAAGGGAATTAAGGGTGCTCCAAATAATTTTGCTAAAGTTGAAACAATGCTTCAACAAGAGAGAGAGAGAGACCAGTAATGATGGAGCATATTTACTTGCATAAGATATCTACCTCGATGATAGGGTAGAGGCAAGCAAGGCAGTTGCTTTATTTACAAAGGTTGAGAGTGTTTGTCTCCGAATGGGCTTGCCACTTCCATCAAAGTGGAGTAGGTAGTGGGACTTCGAAAGGATACCTTTGGTGATTGTTTAAGGGATTGAAAGGTAATCCCATCAAGCAATCATGAGAAGGTAGATCTTGAAGTTCTGAACTAATTCTAACTCTACTAAAATCATTTCAATTTTGGGTTGAGAGTTTATTCACAAGCTTCTAAAAGGCATTTACTAAGCATCTTTGCGTGAGCTTTATTCAAATTTCTCCCAACTCCATTCGACTTTTGGTTGCCTTCAAGGCCATTTTTTGGCATTTTTGTTTGAAGGCTACACCTATCCTCTTTTGGTATTTTTATTCCTTGTAAATGCCTAACATGGGTTGGTCTAAGTTAGGTGCTAGCCTAAGGCGAAAGTAGTTTGACGAGCTAGATGAGTCGATCAAAAAGTGGAAGGACAGCTTCTCTATTATGGAGTATATAGGCTAAGTTAACTTTTGGACTCATTGAGTGTAGCCCATTAAGATGCCCGGGTTGATGAGTTGGAGTCAAGTGATGATGCTGCTACTAAAAAAATTAGGAAAGGGGTTGGAGTTTCAATTGGGCATCTGTTGGGATGCAAAGGTTGCTATAGACAAGTTTGTAGTTGAGGAGAAGCTAGTAAAGGGTATCCGTCAAGTTCGATTTTACAATTTGTGACATTAGTGACATGTTAGAGTAGGCTTGCTAGCTAAGGAGTCTACTACCTTTCATCTTGCCATTAACAGTAGAGTCCTTTTATTTGCTACGAGCCTCGTGTGCAGTACGGTGAGATTAGTACATAGATACAATATTTAGCAAAAAATAATACGAAAATAAGTCCCAAGCAAAAGTTAATACGAGAATATGGTAGTGAAGTCGCATGCTCCCCAAATTTTTTTACACTAAAATCGCATGGGGGGCATACGACTTCAGTGCTAATATATACCTCCCAAATCAGCCCTCTCCTTCATTTCTCACTCAAAGAATCTCTCACAAAAAATTATGTATGCACAAATCTCTCATTCCTACTAACATATTGATGTTTAGATACTAAAGGTTTTACAAGAATTGGTTAGTTATTTAACGCAAGTAATGTAGTAAAAATAGTAGTTTAGAAAAATTGTATTTAGTTGTTGATGATAGTAGTAAAAATATTAGTTATTTAACACGAGTAATATAGTCGGTTGAGGATCTTTTAAAGATGGAAGTTATGTAATGATGATATGTTGGTCAAAAGTGTTAATTTTGGTGAGTGGAATGTGATTGCTATATGGAGTTTTCGCTAACTTAGTGGTGACTGTTACACTCCGAAGCGGCAGAGTCGTAACAGCCTTGCTGTGTAAACCATTCGAAGATAGAAGTTGGCCTTAAGACCACTATCCTAAATCTGATCTACACAAGGTATCTACGATTAACCTGCTTTGAAGTAAACAATTCGTAATTTAAATAAATCATTTACCTAAGAAAGTAAGAAAATATATATATACACTAAAATTCAATTATTACATTTAACGTATACAACGCTTCACTGTAATCTATTTCCTAATTAATACATTATTTAGAAATGAAAAATTTTAAGATAAGAGCTTAGACCTTAAAAATATATGTCTATTCTTAAAATGTTTTTGCTCACTCCCCAAAATCCAACAATTGCTAGCTTTAAAGTAGTTGTAAGCCACTTATTAGCCAGCACCTACAACGACGTCTATAGGGATATGAGCAACCACAGCTCAATAAGTTAGGATGGAGAACTTAAAACTACACCACAAACACAAACAAAGTTATCAACCAAATCATTTGGTGCAATGCATCTTTAAGCAAATGTCATCGCACAACGTCGTCTAGCCAGTCGTGACAATAGAGAAATTGCACCCACTCTAATCCGGGTTGAGGAGTTGCCATTAATGCGTCAGCTTACGATCAAACCTAAACTTGTGCAATGGAGACACCACTCCTCCCGCAACTATCTTCGAACCATTGACTTCACTCTTACCACGACCTCCTCACCTATCACTTAGTTCGACTAAGGATGAAGAAGGGACCCATTATGCTATCCAGTGCTATCCCTTTCGAAAGGGTCAGTATTTGGCCGGAGAATCCTAGGTTTCCCCTAATGGGTTACTATGCAGGTCTAATTTATGATTATAAATCATATCTTTGTTAAGGTCATTTTAGGGTCATCGATCACCTCATATAATACGAGTAAGAATAACAAACAGAATCATAGCATCGCTCATAATCAAGCACATGTACACAACCAACTATCTAACACACACAACCAAGTATAATCTCAAGCCTCCAAAATACAGCAATATATTAATCCCAACTTATCTCGACTCCTCGCTTACTCACTCGAGGTCCAACTCACTCAAGCCATCGTTGATCATCTCTATAACATAAACGTGGTTTTAATTTTTCATATAACTATTATAAGTTAGTTTTATCCTATAACGCTTATTATTATCTTTTGTTTAGGGTTTAATATGTCTAGTTATCTAGGTTCTCAAATATTTTACAATTATTCTGTGTTTGGGGCTAGGTTCAAATTCAGTTTCCCTATCGATTTCTAAATTAAGTTCTAGTTCGATTTCTAAATACTGTTTTATACCCGAACCCTAAAAACTCGTTTCATCTCATAATATGAAATTAATCACATTACTTCTAGATATCCTAAATACCATAATTACCTCTAGTCAATATTTTATTTCACCCGGTACACTTAAATCCATATTAGTGTACTGAATTTACTCCTGATGTAAGAAATTTTTACATTTTTTATATAATTACATAAATTTAAGATTTCTATCAAATTTATTATATATCCCTATTATTTATATAATATCAATTTTTATTCTAATATCTTCTATTTATTATATTTTCAATAATTGCATATTGTGTACTATCACTTATTATGTATATAATTCACATATAATATTTCCATCACTCTAATTACCATCTCCCAACATCAATTATCATTTCAAAATGTATAAATTCATCCTAAATCAGATTTTACTCCTAATTACCCTAATTTACAAAATTAACTTAAAATTTACTATTTTTCCCTATTACTTATTTACTACATAATTAGCTTAATAATTATATCTAACACCCTAAATGCTATGAGTATCATACTTCATCAGATTTCAACATCCTAAACATATAATTATTCACTAAATCAGTAATTAACTATTTAATTACTTAATTAACTATAAATTACCCATTTTATACCTCATTTTAAGACTTAAAAATTATTTAAAAATTTCAAAAATTAATTTTTGAAAACGGGCTTGCACTATTCTATATCATCTAAATAGTTTACACAAAAATTTTGGGCTTAAAACTACACTCCTAAGGTCATTTATTTCTAAACCGAAACATGCTCGATTTTGCATGATTTTTTAAGGACCATATATCATTGGACATATTTTCATCAAAATAATATTTTTCCTAAGAACTACACACTAAAATATTTTAGAATAACAAAATTCATAATTTTCTAAGAATATTTACTATTTTCACAAAATTACACAAAATCAGGTTGGAAATTGAACTCAACGTTTTAGGTGGCTCTGGCCACGATCGGTGGCCATGGGTGTGTTGGCTCACCTAGGCGCTGCTACCACCATGTAGTAGTGGTGGCCGTCTACTCCCAACTACTCGTCGAGTCTGGGTTTTCCTTAGAAGTCCCAACTGCACAAATTTTTGCTAAATTTTTGTAAATTCCTAATTTACTCTCAATTTCACCTCTCTCTAATTTTCCAAGCTTCCTAATATCCAAAATGAGCTTTTGAAAAATTTGGGGTATTTATAGAGGTCTTGGGGAATTATTGTGCATTAATTTGATTAGACAATTGCCTTATCTTCTTCCAATTTACCTTTTATATTATTCTAATTTAATTGGCTAATTTTTTTCTTATTTTCCCCAACTGTCATGGCCCAAATCTGGATTATTCCTTATTTTTTCTGATTTTTCCTTATTTTTCATTAATTAATTATGAATTTTCTTTAATTATTTAGTATTATTTTAGCACATTTCGCATATTTTAAGTAATTACGCGTATTTCTATCTATATATAAATTTATATATAGTATAAATAAATATTCCTAAATATTATTTAGGTGATTTTATGATTTTTAGTGTGTATATAATTTATCTCTAGTAACTCGTTAATTATTGGAATAAATTTTACGCATTTTCGATAAATAACGTGTAATATACTTAAAATTTGAAAATTTTATATTCTTTTATTTTATTACTTATTTTCTTAAATTCAAACTTACGAAATCATTTTTACTAATATTTCTAACTTTATTTTATAATTTAGGCTTAATCGAATTTTTCAACCAATCGGAACCCCAAGTAGCTGGTTGTGGGGCTTATAGTAACTCATATAATAATTAGGGGCTAGATAGTGGATTATGTGAAAATCATTGTCTACGCACATGGAAATATCGTGAAAGGTAACTTGGAAGTAGAGTATGATAAAGAGCTAGTGAAGAAGTTGAAGATGAATAAGAGGTCAAATTATACCCATTTTTTAAACAGTATATGCAATAGTATTGGGATTAGCACTGCTAGGGTAGAAATTGTTCGTAAACATCCAACATATTACAAAGGTGGTGTTCCCTATGAGTTGATGCCCATCAGGGATGACGACAATCAATATAACAACCTGTGTATAACCCCATTTATCATGTAGTATTATTGCTAATTGTTTTTCTCCTATGTACGTCAACATTCTACAATCAGTTCAATTGACTAATGACATAAAATTGGCCTACCAAATCATTGAAGGTAGCCTACAGTTTTTAGAAGATTACAGTAGTATTATCTTGCACCATCCATTTCTATACCATCTACCACCTAATGAAGGCATCTAGCCTGAACAACTAAAGCCAGTTGCACCTCAATTGCCATGTAATAGAATTCATACTAGGGGAGGTCAAACTAGGGTCAAACGAAGAAGGGGTTGAGGGGATCCGAATGTTCCATCTATGGGGCGACGTTCCATTGACTTAAGTTAGATTGGTTCCAGCTTAGAAGCTTCACATGTTACACCACCATTTCATCAGCCATTTTATGATACGCCAGCGGTGCCCCATAAAAGATATACTACACACCCGTAGAGCTCCACCATTGGTGAATGGGTCACCCAACACCATTAACCTCCACATATTAGCCCTATTCCGCCTAAAAACTTTTCAGACTCACTAGCTAAGCCTTCTACGGGTCCTTCTGAGAGACGATTATCACTATTATCTTGATATGAAGCGTTTTTTGGTTGGCATAAGAGTCGATATTAGATTTTATTTTTTCGATATTTTTTATATTCTAATTGTAATAGCAACTGTTGTATCTAGATATTATTTAAATTTTATTTTTTATTACACTCTTATCGTACGTATATATGGTATTGACGAATAAATACATGTTTTATCTAAAATATAAGCATTTGACATTCCTATTAGAATGAAAAAAAAAAAAAATCCACACAATTATTGAAGTTGCATTAAGTCATGCAATTTTCACCACATATTCATTTAAGTATGATAAAAAACTACGATGAAGTCAAAATTAAAAAAAAAATTACACTAAAGTTGTAGTCTTTTATGAAAAATTTACACTAAAATCACATAATATATTCTCATATTAACTTTTGCTCAAGACTTATTTTCATATTATTTTTTGCCAAATACTATATCTATAGATATATATTAAACTCTCGGTACAGTACTTTTATTTTCATTTTTTTTTTCGACCGACTATTATGTTGCTTGTGTGTTTGCAAGTACAGATATGAGGAGCCCTTTTATGAAGGATCTTTTGGCGTGCACCTTTAAGGGGAAGGCGAAGAAGTCAGTACCGAAGAGGAAAGTGACTTCTGAAGTTGCTGGTGTTTCTTTGCTTAGTGGAGCTCCTACTGCTTATGTCGTCATTATAAGGGATAGTGTTGATGAAGACGTTCCTATAGGGATTCCACTAAAGAACGTAGTAGTTGTGCAAAGCTCTGCGAGGCAACAAGACCCTAGTTGACGTCTAGACAAGCGTTCTTCAATTGAGCTGGTAGTGGATCTTGAGTCCTATTCGGTGGAGCAATTGCCCTTAATGCATCCTAATGAGGAGCATAAGGCTGAGCCGGAGGTACCTTTTGGGGATCTTGCTCAAGTCCGAGATATCCAAAGGGTTATATTTCAACCCATGTGGGATATTCATGAAGAGGACTACCTTTGGAAGATAAGACTGGGAGGCTGGTGCCGGAAAAGGGGTCTATTCTTTATTGTGATTGGGTGACGGCTAGACATGCTTTGCGAGGGGTTCGTGATTTCAAAGTTAACGAATTTATTTCGAATGAGTTATATAAGGTTGGTATTTGTTTTCAGGTTTCCTGTATTTAGGCTTTGTTTTTGTACTTTACTAATGTTGACTTGTTGCAGATGTAAGTTCGTGCGCTAATGTGGAGACCCTCGAAGGTGAGCTAAACCAGGTTAGGTGGGTAAATCTTATTTTGGGGATCTTTCTGAAAAGCATCGACGTCTTTATTCTTTATATTAAAGTCTTGCTAAAAATTTTGAAATTTTGCTGTAGAAGTTGGAGAAGGTAGAGAGCTCCAAGGAGAAGATTGAGGACAAGACCCTATAGAAGATTGCCGAGGTGGAGGAATGGCGAAAAATGATGGAAGAGGAGCTCACTGTCTTGCATGGTCAGGTTTATCGTGAGAACACAGCCAAGCTTGACACAAAAAATCAAGTGCGGGATTTGGAGTGCCGAAATCAGGAGCTATCTAATCATGTTGATGCTAGGAGGGTGAAGTATGAAGAGCCCGAGTGATAGGTGCAGGCTTTGTAGGCAAGGGTCGGTCAGCTGGAAGCAAACTTAAGTTCAGAATGCTAAGGCGTACGGCCATAAAGAGTTTCAGGAAGGGGAGGAGCACCTCGATATGCTATAAAGGAAGACCTTTGAAGGGATTGCGTTCACCCACGCGAAGATTTACACTTTCCATTGGAGCATTGACTTGAGCCATTTACCTGATCCTGCTGCTGTTAAGGATGAAGAGGGGGAAGATAGAGAGGAGAAAGCTACGGATGTTGTTGCTAATGCTTGTGAAAGAGCTAAGGATGCTCCAAGCAAGCAAGTCGAGGAAGAGAGCACTTTTTTTTAACCCTTCATTAATGAAAGGAGTGGTTTTTTTTTTCCATGTTTCTCCCGCTTCCTTTTATCATCTACTTTGATTTTGAACTTATCATATTCTCAGCTTCCTGTATCTTTTGTAATTTTGCATGTGTTCAATTGTGCTTAAGTGACAAAGTTTTTAGCCTATTTGGCCCAAGAGAGTGATAAGAATCAACTCCTCGAATTAGTTATGTGCAATCAAGTTAGAGAACTACAAAAACTCACATAGAAAATACCAATTGAAAACCCCATTTAAGATAAGGATTTCTATTACGATCTTCATCTTTTACACTACTGTCGACTTAAGTGTCGAACCTTCGTAAGTGCCAACACAGTTTTCGACCTGCCAAACATATATGCCAACCTGTCGAGTAGCCACAACTATTATCGAGCTCTTACCATGATCTAGGCAATGTTTGAGCCGACCAACTTCAGACGTCGACCAAGCTAAGCTACCGAGACACCCGACTTAGAGAAGATTGGATATCTCTTCAATACCTAAGCTAGACTAAGTTAACTCTGACTGCTGGCTTTCTTTAGACCTCATCCAAGTAAGATCTTACAAGTGTCAAGCAACTTCAAAATTCATTACAATTTAGCTAACCACACTACAAGCCTTTAACCATCTTTTGACACGTATCTTCTAACATAACATTCTAGAAGGATTTCTTATTTTTCCATACAAAATATTCTTTGCCCTTTTTAGTATGTTTCATATATTTCATTTATAAATTACCCTTTTGTCTTTTCCATGTATGCTTTGTAATCCTAGTGGGGCTAGTATATAAACCTTATTTACTTGTACGCAAACAAAACATCATTACATTATCAATTATTACAAGATTCCTTTCCGAGCAACCTTAGTGTTCTTACTTATCCCCTAACTCTTATTTATTCTCTTTCGCAAGGAGTAATGGTAAGTAACCCTATAATTTGGACCAGTAAGTCACATCCAATGAATTTTAGGTGAAGTATGATCAATTGATGTATCATATCCGATTGGTAACTGCTCGGATTTACTAAACACCTCCTCTTCTTGTTTCTATTAGTTGCGGTGCGACTTCCATATGTACAACTCTAAAGACATATCAGCTTTACTGGTATTAGAGCACGGTTCCAAGAGGGAGTATGTGAAGTATAATAGAGTTTTGGTTCGTGTTTGTTGTTAATGGCCGTTATATTGCTTCCATAGCTACTATAGTGTGTTCAAGTGAAGGTTTGTGGATTGGTAAGTGTAGTTTCTTGTTGTTACTCTGTTTTGCTCTATTTTTCATTACGAAAATAGAACATGTTCATTCTTTTGGTAATCATAAGTATGTTGGGTGTCGAAGTTGTTAGAGTGTGTTAGTAAGATTTTAATAGTAAGTAAAAGTATTTGTTATGTATTGTGTTGTTAACCTATTAGAGAAGTATTATACTATGTTAAATTCAAGTGTTCAAGGTGTTATTGGTGACTGGAGTAGTAGTGCTCATGCTGGTCGAGATCAAAATAATAGCAATACCTTTGGGTCAATCAATGATAAACTTAATAAATTTACCAATTTTATTAAAATTCTGGTTACTGCAATATAAGTCAACAAGCAGCAACATCAAGGTATACCTCATCATCACCTACCTAAGAATATTCTTGAGGGACAATATAGCCAAAGTGGTCGAGCTAATCGCTTAATTCAACCCCATTGAGTTAGAGGAGTTACAGATAGAACTACTGGACGAAGGCTAGAGTTAAAAGAGATCAAGGAGGATATTGAGGATGTGGATTTAGAGAATGATGGAAAGGAAGAAGAAGATGTTGAATATTATCAGGCATAAGAGTAAAGAAGTCGAGCCTCTCGAAGTTTTGACAATGTCAAGGTCCAAATCCTACTCTTTAGTAGAAAGATGAATATTTAGAATGGAAAGAAAAAGTAAAGAATGTATTTGACTGTTATGAGTATACTAATTTTGTTAAGGTGTGACATGTTGCACTTAAATTTTCGGAATATGCAACCATATGGTGAAAGAATCTGAATGCAGTTAGAGCAAAAGATGGAAGATGAGGCATGCGAACTTGGAAAGAGATGAAAAGATTGTTAAGGGAATGATTTATACTTGAAACTTATCTAAATGACACATTTGCTAAGTTGCAAGAGCTTTGCCAAGGAAGCCGATTTGTTGATGAATATGTTAAAGAATTTTAGATGTTGATGATCTAAGCAAACGTGGAAGGACTCGAAGCTTGTATTGTATTATGGTTCATTTATGGACTCAAATATAAGATTCACAATGTTGTGGAATTATAGAGATTCTATATACTGGAGGAGGCTATTAAGATAGTGCAAAGGGTTAAAAAGCAAAGGAGAAATGCTCCGAACAAACCTAAGCTTAGTTTTTCTTAAACTTCTACTCCACACCAACTTGCTCATCCTGAGCCGAGGAAAAATATGATTGACTTGATGATAGCTGAGCAGGCTAAAAGAGCCAAGTTGAGGATAAGCCCACTTTGAGGACAAATGAGAAAGGATAAACCTCTAGACAGAAGACAACCAAAGTGAAGTGCTTCGAATGTTTAGATTTTGGACACATGGCTATTGATTATTTGAACCAATGTGCTATGGTGCTTCAAGGAGATGTAGTGGATACCGAAGGAGTTACAGGAGGAGAAAAATGCTGGACGAGTTGAAGTTGAGGAGGAAGAAGAAACCTGTATCTATGTAGACCAAGGAGAGGTGATGACACTAGCATTGAGACAAGTGTTAAGCTCCTTGTCAAGCTCCGAAGAAGACTAAAGAGAAAATTTGTTCCATATAAAATGTATTATTAAAGGACAGTTATGCACAATCATTGTGGACGGAGAAAGTTGTACCAACATTGTTGTTTAGTCCTTTGTGCAAAGGTTAGAATTGCTAACCTCTAAACATCCCAAACCTTATAAACTACACTAGCTTTATGATAAGGGTACTCTATATGCCACCAAACAAGTATTCATGCCTTTTAGTATTGGGAATGTGTATAAAGACGAAGTAGTGTGTGATGTCATCCCTATGGGAGCTTTACATCTGTTAATTGTGGTTATTCAACCGACATGTTACTCACGACAAATATAAAAACACCTATTCTTTTGTCAGGGATGGAAAAAAAAATCGTGCTACAACCCATGACACTAACCTAGGTTAATGAGACTCATTACTTGCTCACCCGAGCTAGTAAGAAGAGAGCCTTAGTAATGAGTTGAAGAGAGCTTCGAGCTGCTAAGAAAGCCAATGAGCCTATGTTTTTATTGATAAAAAGATTGTTAGAGATGAGAAATCTGGAAGATGTCCCTGATGTGAAGATTGATCGATAAATTATTCGACCTATTCCTCAAAGAATTGCCCTAGGGACTACCTCTAATCCAAAAGACAAAACACTGTATTGATCTACAGCCAAGCATAGCCCTACCAAACTAACTTGCCTACAAAATGAATCTTGAGTAGGCTATTGAGTTGAAAAGGTAAGTAGATGAGTTAATAGAATGAGGTTATGGTAACTTTGCTCATCCCAAAGAAGAATTCATAGTGCATGTGCATCAATAACCGAGCTATAAACCATATAACAATCGAGTACAAATATTTAATACCAAGGTATCACGCCCCGTAGCGGTAGAGTCATAACAGCCTCGTTATGTAAACCATTCTAAGATAGAGATTGACTTTATAACGGCTATTCTAGACCAGATCTACACAAGGCATCCATAACTAACCTACTTTAAAGTAAACGGTTCATAATTTAAATAAATCATTTACCTAAGAAAGTGAGAAAATATATATATATACTAAAATTCAGTTATTACATTTAACATTTACAATGTTTCACCGTAATCTATTTCCTAGTTAATACATTATTTAGAAATGAAAAATTCTAAGATAAGAGCTTAAACCTTAAAAATATATGTCTGTTCTTCAAATGTTTTTCCTCACTCCCTAGAATCCAACAGTTGCTGGCTTCAGAGTAGTTGTAACCCGCTTCTTAGCCAACACTTGTAACGACGTCTATAGAGATGTGAGCAACCACAGCTCAGTAAGTTAAGATGGAGGACTTATAACTATATCACAAATACAAATAAGGTTATCAACCAAATCTTTTGGTGTAATGCATGTTCAAGCAAATGCCATCGTATAATGTTGACCAGCCGGTCGTAAGATTAGAGAAATTGCGCCTGCTCTAACCTAGGTTGAGGAGTTGTCATTAATGCGTCAGCTCATGACCAAACCTAGGCTTATGCAATGAAGACACCACTTCTCCCATGACTACCTTCGAACCATTGACTTCATCCTTGTTGCAACCTCCTCACATGTCGCTTAGTTCGACTAAAGATAAAGAAGGGACCCACTATGCTATCTAGTGCTTTTCCTTTCGAAGGGATCGGTATTTGGCCAGAGAATCCTAGGTTTCCCTTAATGGGTTGCTATGTAGGTTCAATTTATGTTTACAAGTCATATCTTTGTTAAGTTCAGTTTAGAGTGATCGATCACTTCATACAATACAAACCAAAATAACAAACAGAATTATAGTATCACTCATAATCAAGCACATGTACACAACCAACTATCTAACAAACATAAAATATAGCATCATATTAATCCCAACTTACCTTTACTCCTCGCTCACTCACTCGAGGTTCAACTCGCTTAGGCCATCGCCGATCATCCTTATAACACCAATGTTGTCTCAGTTTTCATATAACTGTTATAGATTAGTTTTTATCTTATAATACTTATTGTTTTCTTTAGCTTAGGGTTTAATATGTGCAATTATCTAGATTTTCAAATCTTTTATAATTATTTTGGGTTTGGGGCCAAGTTCAGGTTCAGTTTCCGTATCGATTTCTAAATTAGATTGTAATTCGATTTCTAAGTATTGTTTTATACCTAAACCCTAAAAACTCGTTTCAACTCATAATGTGAAATTAATCATATTACTTCCGGATATCCTAAATATCATAATTATTCCTAGTTAGTATTTTATTCTACCCGGTACACTTAAATCTTTATTAGTATACCGTATTTACTCCTAATATAAGAAATTTTTACATTTTTCATATAATTACATAAATTTAATATTTATATCAGATTTATTATATATCTCTATTATTTATATAATATCAATTTTTATTCTAATATCTTCTATTTATTATATTTCTAATAATTGCATATTATATACTATCACTTATTATGTATATAATACACATCCAATATTTCTATCACTCTAATTACCATCTCCCAACATCAATTATCATTTCAAAATTTCTAAATTTATCCTTAATTAGATTTTACACCTAATTACCCTAGTTTACAAAATTAATTTAAAATTTACTATTTTTCTCTATTACTTATTCACTACATAATTAACCTAATAATTACACCTAATACCTTAAATGCTACGAATATCATACTTCATCAGATTTCAACATCCTAAAACATATAATTATTCACTAAATTAGTAATTAACTATTTAATTACTTAATTAACCTTAAATTGCCCATTTTATGCCTCATTTTAAGGCCTAAAAATTATCTCAAAATTTCAAAAATTAATTTTTGAAAATGGACTTTATAGCACTATTCTATATCATCTAAGTAGCCTACACAAAAATTTTCGGCTCAAAAATACACTCCTAAGGTCATTTATTTCTAAATTGAAACATGCTCGATTTTGCATAATTTCTTAAGAACTATATATCAGGAGACATATTTTCATCAAAATAATATTTTTCCTAAAAAATAAGCACTAAAATATTTCAGAATAACAAAATTCATAATTTTCTAAGAATATTTACTATTTTTACAAAATTACACAAAAATTGGGCTAAAAATCAAACTCACCGATTTGGGTGACTCCAGCCACCATCGGTGGCCATGGGTGTGTCGATCCCCCTGGGCACTGCCACCACTATGTGGTGGTGGTGGCCGTCCACTCCCAACTACTCGTCAGGTCTAGGTTCTCCTTAAAAGCCCCAATTGCACAAATTTTTGCTAAATTTTTGTAAAACCCTAATTTACTCTCAATTTCACCTCTCTCTAATTTTCTAAGCTTCCTGACATCCAAAATGAGCTTTTGAAAAATTTAGGGTATTTATAGAGGTCTTAGGGAATTATTATGCATTAATTTGATTAAACGATTGCCCTATCTTCTTCCAATTTGCCTTTTGTGTTGTTCTAATTTAATTGGCTAATTTTTTTCTTATTTTCCCCATCTGCCACTACCCAAATCTGGATCATTCCTTATTTTTTTCCGATTTTTATTTATTTTTCCTTAATTAATTATGAATTTTCTTTAATTATTTAGTATTATTTTAGCACATTTCGCATATTTTAAGTAATTACGCGTATTTTTACCTATATGTAAATTCATATATAGTACAAATAAATATTCTTAAATATTATTTAGGTTATTCTATGATTTTTAGTATACATATAATTTATCTCTAGCGATTCATTAATTATCGGAATGCATTTTACGTATTTTCAATAAATATCGAGTTATATACTTAAAATTTGAAAATTTTATATTCTTTTATTTTATTGCTTATTTTCTTAAATTCGAACTTACAGAATCATTTTTACTAATATTTCTAACTTTACTTTATAATTTAGGCTCGATCGAATTTTTCAACCGATCGGAACCCCGAGTGGTAAGTTGTAGGGCTAATATGTTGGTACTTCCTTTCTTGTGTCGAATTACATAACAAAAACCTTCCATAAATTCTAACCTTTTTGCTTAACTCTTCAGAAGTTTGTTCTAATTAACAAGATGCTTCAAGGACTCATGATTCATAGAGATTACAAACTCTCAAGGTAACAAATAATGTTGCAAAACAGTAAGAGCTTGGAAAAGAGAGTACAACTCTTTTTCACACATAGAATGGTTCAGTGTGATACCATTGAGCTTCTTACTGTGGTAAGCATTTGGTCGACTTTCCTATATTAGGACAGCACCAATGTCAATACCTGATGCATCGCATTCCAATTCAAATAGTTTGTTGAAATTTAATAGGATAAGATAGGGGTAATAGTGAGCTTCTCTTTGATTTCCTTAAAGCTCTATTCAACTTGGTCATTCCATCGAAATCTTCACACTTCTTCATTAGTTTGGTCAAGAGGGTTGCAATAGTATTAAAGTTTTTAATTAATCGCTTATAGAAAGAAGTAAGACCATGAAAACTTCATACTTTAGTGATATTCTTCGACATCGGCTAATCCAAGACAGCTTGAACCTTTTCCTCATCTACTTGGATTCTTTCTCTAGATACTACATACCTAAGAAAGACTTCTTCACTTTGACAAAACATACATTTCTTCAGGTTCCCATATAACTTCTCGACTCGTAAAATGTTAAAAATAGCTTGAAGATATTTAATATGGTTGTTCAATTAGCACTATACACAAATATGTCATCAAAGTACATAACCATACATCTTTTGATCAGATGATACGTCACATGGTTCATAAGCCATATAAATTTGCTCGATGCATTTATAAGTTTGAATGGTATAACCAATCACTCATAAAGACTGTGTCTAATCTTGAAAGTAATCTTTCATTCATCACTAGGTCTTATGCGGATTTGTTGGTAACTACTTCATAAATCAATCTTCGAGAATATATTGGTGCTATAAAGCTGATCTAACATATTATCGACCCTTGTGTATAGTGCTAATTGAACAACCATATTAAATATCTTCAAGCTATTTTTAACATTTTACGAGTCGAGAAGTTATATGGGAACCTGAAGAAATGTATGTTTTGTCAAAGTGAAGAAGTCTTTCTTAGGTATGTAGTATCTAGAGAAAGAATCCAAGTAGATGAGGAAAAGGTTCAAGCTATCTTGGATTAGCCGATGTCGAAGAATATCACTAAAGTATGAAGTTTTCATGGTCTTACTTCTTTCTATAAGCGATTAATTAAAAACTTTAATACTATTGCAACCCTCTTGACCAAACTAATGAAGAAGTGTGAAGATTTCGATGGAATGACCAAGTTGAATAGAGCTTTAAGGAAATCAAAGAGAAGCTCACTATTACCCCTATCTTATCCTATTAAATTTCAACAAACTATTTGAATTGGAATGCGATGCATCAGGTATTGACATTGGTGCTGTCCTAATATAGGAAAGTCGACCAAATGCTTACCACAGTAAGAAGCTCAATGGTATCACACTGAACCATTCTATGTGTGAAAAAGAGTTATACTCTCTTTTCCAAGCTCTTACTGTTTTGCAACATTATTTGTTACCTTGAGAGTTTGTAATCTCTATGAATCATGAGTCCTTGAAGCATCTTGTTAATTAGAACAAACTTCTGAAGAGTTAAGCAAAAAGGTTAGAATTTATGGAAGGTTTTTGTTATGTAATTCGACACAAGAAAGGAAGTACCAACATAGTTGTAGATGCCTTGTCATGTTGGCAAACCTTACTAACCACCCTACAGACAAAATTACTAAGGTTTTCACTTATCACCAAGCAGTATGCTCACATCCCTCATTTTAGTCCTATTCTTGAGTAGTGTAAAGAAGGAGTTACTGTTGAAAGATATTATCACAAGTATGGCTATTTGTTCAAGGAAAGAAGGCCGTACATACCGAGCTGTTCCATACACGAGCTGTTAGTAAGAGAAACTCATAGTAGTAGATTATCCAGTCTTGAGAGACCAAAACAACCAATTAAAAGAAAAGTTTCACTGGCCTAATTTGGCCAAGAATGTCCATAAAGTAATCAGTAGTTACGAAGTGTGCAAGAGGGCTAAAGGAAAAAGAGATCCACATAGAGAGTATATATGCCTTTACCTATACTAACCTCACCTTGAGCTAACCTTAGCATAGACTTTATCCAAGGGTTGCCCTAGACATCCAATGGAAAGGATTCGACCTTTGTTGTATTGAACCGCTTCAATAAGATGGCATGCTTCATCTCATACTATCGAACTAACGGTACTTTATATATTTCTGATTTATTTTTATAAGAAGTTGTTCAATTGCATAGAGTACTGAAGATTATTGTCTCATATCAGAATACAAAATTCTTGAGCTATTTTTTAAAGACATTTTGGAAAAAACTTGGAACTAGACTTATGTTCAGGTTTAGTAGCTACCCTCAAACTGATGGCCAGATTGAAGTAGTGAATAAGACACTATGCAATTTACTCCAAGCTGTCATGGGAAAGAATTTAAAAAATTAAGATTTGTGTCTACCGGTTATAAAGTTTGCGTATAACTGAATTGTCTACAGTACCACTAGGAATACTCCTTTCGAGGTTATTTATGGCCTAAATCCCATTATTTCTATAGATTTGATCAATACCCCATCAACTATTGAAGAGAGTTGATTTGGAGTCACCCAAACCTAAGAATTATAAGAACTGCATTATTCTATGGCAACAAAGATTGCTAAGTTCAATCAGAGACAGCAAGAGATCGGTAATCATGGCCATCGAATTGTTTCTTTTAAATTAAGTGAATTAGTATGAATTCACCTCAATCAAGACAAAGTAAGCTATCTCTAAGGGCTAATGGTCCATTTAAGGTCCTAAAAAAGATCAATTACATCACTTACCAGATTAAATTGCTCAAGAGCTATGGTGTTTCCTCTACCTTCAATATACCTGACCTAATTCCCCGTCGACTAGAAGAAGACCTAACAGATATTAGGACAAAGCAAGGTCCTAAAATATCTTTAGATTTGATGATAAATCTTTCCGACCCTTAGGCAAATGATAGAAATTAACTCCTTGGACCAATCACAAGCAGCTATGCTAAAGGACTCACACAAGAATACTAACTCAAAATCTCATTCAGGATGAGACCTAACAGATATTAGGACAAAGCAAGGTCCTAAAATATCTTTAGATTTGATAACAAATCTTTCCAACCCTTAGGCAAATGATAAAAATTAACTCCTTGGACCAATCACAAGCAGCTAAGCTAGAGGATTCGCACAAAGAATACTAACTCAAAATCTCATTCAGGATGAGAATTTCTATTCCAATCTCCATCTTTTACACTATTGCTAACCTGTGTGCTAAGCCCTTGTAGGTGCCAACATAGTTTCTGACCTGCCAAGTATACATGCCAATACCTATTATCAAGCTTTTACCATGATCTAAGCAGTATCCTAGCTGACTAACTTTAAACGTCAGACTGAGCTAAGCCACCGAACACCTGACCTAAAGGAAGATTGAAATGTCGTTCAATACCTAAGCTTTGACTTAAACCAAATCAGGTTAGCTCTTACCATTGGCTGTCTTCAAACCTCATCTAAGTAGGATCTTACAACTACCAAGTGGCCTCAAAATTTGTTACAACTTAGCCAACCGCACTACAAGCCTCCAACTGCCTCTTCACACATGTCTTCTAGCACAACATTTTAAAATGATTCCTTACTTTTCTATATAAAGTATTCTTTGTCCGTTTTGCCTTTTTTAGTATGTTTCGTGTATTCCATTTGTAAATTACTCTTTTTTCTTTTCCATGTATGCCTTATAACCCTAGTGGAGCTAGTATATAAACCTCATTTACTTATACACAAACAACACATCATTACATTATCGATTATTACAGGTTTCTTTTTTAAGTAACCTTAGTGTTCTCGTTTATCTCTTAACTCTTATCTATTTCTTTTAATAAGGAGTAATGGTGAGTAACCCTATAGTTCGAATCAATGAGTAATATCTAGTAAATTGTAGGCTGAGTAAGGTCAATTGATGTGTCATATAGGATTGATAGCTGCTTAAATTTACTAAACCCCACCCCCCTTTTATTTTCTTATTTCTATTAGTTGTAGTGCAACCTCCATGTATACAACCCTAAAGACGCATCAAGAGGTGTTAGGGATCTTTCTTAACCATGGAGGTACCTTCCTTATAGTTAAGAAAACTTAACAAGATAGGACTAGTAAAGTACCAATCAAGTTAGCCTAAAGAGGCCTTAGGTCATTTTTCGAATGGGTATTCACCATGTTGGCGAGGCACTTAGTTAGGTAGGGTTCAATGAGATTGCCTTAAAGGGAACCTTAAGGGGTCACCAAGAAAGTTGTTAAAGTTACCCATTTGCAACTTGTGCCAGTGGTATTCCAACTGAGTTAGCTTAGAGAGGCAATAGGAGTTATTGAGCATTTTATCGAAGTTATTATTGTATAAGTTGGGCTAATGGTATTCCAACCAAGTTGGTATAGAGAGGCAAGTAGGAGTTACTAAGCACTTCATCGAAATTACCCTTTTTTGGGTCAAGTCGGTTATGCTCCAGCTTGGTTGCCCTAAAGAGGCCGGTGGAAGTTACTGAGCACTTCATCAAAGTTATCATCTTGCAAGTTGCGCCAGTGGTGCTCCAGCTAGGTTGGCCTAGAGAAGGAAGTGGTAGTTATCGAGCACTTCATTAAAGTTACCCTTTTCCAAGCTAAGTTAATGGTATTCCAACCAAGTTATCCCGGAGATATCGATGGGAGTTGCTGAATACCTTGTCAGAGCTACTAAGCACTTTGTTAGAGTTACCCTTTTGCAAGCTAGGTCAGTGGTATTCCAAACAATTGGCCTAGAGAGGCAGGTAAGAGTTGTCGAGCACTTTGTCAGAGTTACTCTTTTGTCCTTAAGGACTTTTTCGAAGTTACCCTTTTGCAAATCAGGCCAATAGTGTTCTAGCTAAGTTATTCTAGAGAGGTAAGTGAGAATTACCAAGCATTTTGTCAAAGTTACCTTTTATGAGTCAAGCTAATGGTATTCCAACTAGGTTAGCCTAAAGAGGCCGGTGCGAGTTTCCTGAATGTAGTGGACATTTTAGCGCCCTATCCACGAGATTACCCTATGTAAGTTGTTAGGGTAACGACATTCTACCCAATGTAACCTAAAGAGGCCTTATTAAGAGAGAGAGAGAGAGAAAATATTTAAAAGTTACAAACTTCATTGCGATTGGGAAAAGGGCATTTAAAGGTAGTTCACATTCCACATTCTAGGAATTTTGTATTTATCTAGCATTCTTAAACTATATGCTCCATTACTTAGATGTTGTTTGACCCTTACTTATGTTCCCATGAGGTTAGGGAGCTCCTCAATAATATCCAAGTTAGCTTGAAGGTCGATCTGGCTTATCTAATTTTCTTACAGATGGTGTCAAAATGTCATCTTAAATCTTGTGCCAATAGAGTTTATAAAGCCTTCTTGGGGTTGTAAGCTTGTTAAAGGGAATGCCTATTGCTGGGTTAAGGGAGGGAACACCCAGCAAAATAGACCAAGAGGCTATCTAGCATACTTAACTCAGACAAGAAGAGAGGGAGAGAATGAGGACTAAAATAAGTAACTTAGTATCCTCTTTTAGGTTCAATAGCTTGCCCCTTAAGTCATATGTGAAGGAGTATTTATGAACTTAATAGCTACATAGCTTTTCTAGTCCATATAGGGAGGTAACGTCCCTTGATTTTAAGAGCTTTGACAAGATCTTTTCGACATTGGCAAAAGAAAAGATTATCTTCGAGCTTTCTACCTATCTTTTCCTACTAGTGGCGTAGGATTGCGTACACTTCGATCATACCAGCCGATATAAGGTGAGACGCTAGTTGTCACATTGTAATTAATGCGTTGTAAGTGTTATGCAGTAGAGTCAAAGTAACCTACAGAAGAGGGAGTTCTTCTTGGGCTCGTATGACCGACCAGGGTCGATCAAGGGTTCAAGCCATCTGCCCTAGGGTAACGTGGGATCGTCTCAACAATGTGGTGTCCCATCAATCTTGTGTGCCGAGCAGCTGTCTCATGGGGACTGGGCCTTAAGCCCGATAGGCTTGTTAGACTACGTCCAGTAATCAATATCAATATGTTCTGCTAATTAACAGATGTTGCAGTATTATGAGTGCTATAAAAATAATAAATAATTAAATAAATGAGAAGTTAAAATTTAAAAAATAATATTGGAGAAAGGATGTGACAAACCTAAGGAGCAAGTGCGAAGAAAACACCAAAACAACATGAAGACAATTACATGTAATGATTTCTCCTAATGCAAATTACACAAAAGACATACATGGTTTAAAAATTGCAAAGGCATGGAAAACTAGTTACACCATAACAAATATAACAGAATTACATGTATACAACATATAAAAGAAATAAAAAATTAGGAAAGGGGGTAGGCAAGTTGTAACCGTCGAAGTTTCACAGGTTACGAGAGTGAGCCTCTTGAATCAGTATATCTTCATCTTTCTCCATAATCCTTTGCACAAATACAGAACAAATAAATAACACAGTTAGAAATCACAAATTCAACAATAAAGAGACATGAGAGAGAGAGAGAGACTAAAGTTGACAAAATCAGGGTAATGGTTTGCTTTTTCTAACTCTATTTTATGAGGGTCTTGGCAACATCAAGAGGCAAGGCTAGACGGTAAATTGGTTCGGGATTGAAAGGGCTTTGATTGTTAGGCTAATCATAGTTGGGCCAAATAAATTGGTTCTCTCACTTATATCAATGGCACCTAATACTAAAACTAGCGATGCATCAGATATGGAGACTATTAAAAACATGTTATTGGCTTTTTAACACTAGCAACACCAGCAACACCAACATGAACAAAATTTTCATAAATCTCTCCAAGATTTGACTTAAGCAACTAGAGAAACTAGAGGTGAATCAGAGTCCTAATTCAAATTATGTTCAATATAATAATAAAAATGAGTCATCATTTTCTAATCATGGAGACAACCTTTGAAAGGGATCGAATTAGAAACTCTTCAAAGTAAAACATTCTTTAATTTTCATCATATAACTAAAAATCAGAGAATTGTTATTCCACTATTTGCTATGGAAGATCAGGCATCCAATAATACCAATTGGATACACACAACTAATTTAAGTATCCGAAGTAATTTTCTGTGTGCTCTAGAAGGGAGATTTGGTCTATCTGAGTATGACGATATCCAAGACACAATATCTAAGTCGATCCGACACTGATTTGCTACTTAATATCAATCAGAATTCAAATCCATATCCAATAGGGTTGTTGGATTTTTTGATAGCTTCTTGCTAAATCACTTTATTTCTGGCTTAAATCTTATGACTAGAAAAGAACTTCAAATAGCCAAACCCTCAAATTTGATGCAACCGATTTCATTAGCGAAAATTCATGAAGACAAATTCAACGAGCAATTATCTTTTTGCCAACGGTACACTTCATCCCTTTCCAAACCAAACACATCAACCTTTTCTCATAAACCAGTTTAATTTGCTAAACCTTTTTCCTTCTCAACCCATAAACACATCCATTTCCCAAAATGCACTAAACACTGCCACAAAACCATCCAACCCTATCAGAAAACTTACCCAAGCAAAAATTATTGCCAGAAGGGAGCAAGGACTTTGCTTTAATTAGGATGAAAAAAATAATTAAAATCACAATTGTAAAGTTATGTTCCTGACTTTAATTGTTGATAACAATGATGCATTAGAAGATGCTGAGATGCAAGACAATTTAGAGGAGGGTTCTACAAGAGGAGATTATACATTATAAGGGTACTATTAGTTTTCATGCAATGTTTGGTGCTATGATGCCGAGGAAAATCAAATTTCAAGGTTATTTGCATAAGCAGCCAATTTCAGTGGTTGTTGACTCATTAAGCATCCACAACTTTCTACAAAGTCAAATAGCAAAGCATCTGGGGTTACCTGTTATACCAGTGCTTAAGTTTCGTGTTTTGATTGGCAATGGTAGTAAAATGGAGTTTGAAGGTAAATGCCTTGACATTGATCATTAGATGCAAGGTATACAATTTCACCATAGTTCCAGTCAGTTGCCTGTCTATCACTGCACAAGATGTTCAGCATCCCCCATCTCCACTTCACTTTCTTTCCAATCACTTTGGTTTTGAAATACCATCTCAATTTGCTCTAAAGATTTACCTTTGGTCTCAGGAACACATGCATAAACAAAGGCAATCGAAAGAGCTGAAATGGCAAAGAAGATGAAGAATGTTCCTGCTACTGTGATGGCACGAGAAACTGAGAGGAAAGACATGGCAATTATCCCACTACATATGCGATTACCAACCGCCCCAAGAGCTCCTGCTTGTGCACGTAACCTTAGTGGGAAGATTTCAGATGTCAAAACCCAGCAGATGGGTCCAACCCCTACTGAAAAGAAAGCTACATTCCCACATACGGCTAGAATACATAAAGCAATTCCAGCTTGGCTTCCCTTTAAGAAAGTGAGGGCTAGCCCCAAACTGAACAGACAAACAGTCATTCCAATAGTGCTTACGTATAGCAAGGGCTTTCTACCAAGTTTATCGATAAGAATTATCGCAACCAATATGAATGCAGTCTTTGAAACTCCTACAGCAACTGTTGCAGCAAGGAGATTGGAATCATCCTTAATCCCTGCATCTTTGAAGATTTCCGGGCTATAATAAACTGTTGCATCTATTCCTGTAATCTGTTGGAAGCACTGGATTCCTAAACCAGCAATAAGTATTCGACGGAGAGAAGGAGAAGGATTCAACAATTCACGCCACACAGCTTTATCTTCATACTTCTCCGTGTCACCTATTCCTGCAGCCAGCTGTATTTCTGCAAGCCTCTCCTCTACTTCTGTCTCATTTTCATTTGTTTTTAATAGCACTGATCTTGCTTCATCAATTCGGTTTTGCATGACCAACCATCTTGGTGATTCAGGGATGACGAAAAGTGCAAAAGCAATGAAAAGGGAGGGCAGTATTCCAACAGCAAGCATCACCCTCCAGTTTAGGTGAACTGAAAGGCCTGAGAATGCATAATTTGATACATAACCAAGTAGGATTCCTAAGTTGATGAAAATCTCAGGAAATGAGGTAAGAGAGCCCCTATCAGTGGAGGGTGAGATCTCAACAATATAAACAGGAGCAATCATGACTCCGAAGCCAATTCCAATCCCAGCCAGGAATCTTCCGATCATTAATACTTGAAATGATTGAGCTAGAGTCATGACAGCAGCACCTAGCTGGAAAACGGCAGCAGCAAAAGCCATGGTCCACTTTCTGCCGATAACATCTGATGTTTTGCCACCACCTAAGCTACCAAGAATCGAAACAATGCTCAAACAACCAACAAGGACTTCCTGTTGAACCTCTGTTATTTTGAGATCTTCCTGAATGAATAAAATGGCTCCACTCATTACTCCCACATCTGCACAAAAGTAGAAGAAGAAATATTAGCACAGAATTTCAGCATTTTAGTTAAGCTTAAAAATTTCAGCACATCAAAGATGCAAATGACCTATTAGTCCACTCTCCTATTAGACTGATCAAAGCAAGGGTGGTAATGATAGTTAATCATCATGGAAATGTCAATAGAATATAAGGAAAATAAATTTCCATTTTAAAAGTTAGGAAATCACCTCACCATTTTTTTTTTTTTTAACATTTTCAAATGTTGCTAATCACCACCACTAGTGGCCAACAATTGCCATCATCACTCAATGCTGAGACTACTATAATAATATTTGACAACTATAGAGCTCTCGTTACAAAAATATCAATGAAGTTCCAAAAAATGTTTTTTCATGAAAAGAAAAAAACATATCCTGGACTCAAATTGCCAAACATGGGGATTGACATGCTATTCATTAAGAAAATTAAATAAGACAGAAAGAACCAAATACAATTCACGAAAAGAGAACATTATCACAAATTAACTCAAAATTCCCAATGCTACTCCACACATCATTTAAAAATATGATAATCTTCCTTTTCTACCATATGCTGCAATCTTCCTGTGATATTCATATTCATATTCTCTCAAGCATTAATTAGCTTTTCACGTTATCATTTATGGCCGAACATAAGTTCTTGCATCACATATTATCATAACAAGCCATTTGCCATGGTCATAAGAAAAGGCAAAGGTTCAAGATTTAAAGAAGCACTGGTTCTGCATAAAATTCAGCAGGCTTGACTTCCCTATAGAATACATAAACCCCACTTACCTAATCATAAGATATGTATTAAGAAGAACATTCTTAGCCAAGTTCATTATCTCTGTACATTACATTAGCATCTTACAAATAATTGGAACTATGAGATATTCAATTGTGAAAATGCACAAGATCCGTCTTTTCAACAACACCCATTTTTATCAAAGAATATTAAACAACATTGATCCGTACCAATATAATGGGCTTAACTTACCAAATCTAGATTTTTTTAATTTTCACCGACACTTATACGGTCAACAAAAAGGAATGATCATAATTTAGAGAGAATTAAGAAAGCAGGTTCAAGGATTTATCGCAATTATCTCTAACTGCTAAAATATTATCATCTTAGCACAAATCCACAAAGAAACACAGAGGAAGAGGGAACTGAAACACGAAAATTACCATAGCCAAGAAGAACAGAATTGAGAGAAGCCAACACAGCACAAGCAAACACATATTTCTTAGTACTCTGGCTTCTATTCAATTGATGCTGGGGAATAGGATCATCAAACTCATCATCGTTGACTTCAGAGTCCATTCTCCTATACTTGTTCTTAAATCCCAAGGTTTCTCCTTTCCCATTTTCTTCAACACTCACAAGCCCCATCTCCTTCTTCGCCTGTTACGCTTACACTATTTAGACACCAGCACAAAATGAAACATACCCTTGTAAGTATATGTTGTGTATAATCTGGAAAGAGTTCCAAGTTTGAGTCTTTTGGACATAAAGAGCAAAAAGACTTGAGTTTTCAGATCTGAAGGAGAAGGGAAAGAATAAGACAGGAATAAGGGTCTAAGTCTTACAGATGCATGTGGGTCCTGTCTTGCTCTTTGTAATGTAAGCAAGGAAACTCTAAACTAGTGTTTGGAATTCCAATAAAAGTGGAAATATATGGGAAAAAAATGAAATTAAAGGAAATTAAGGTTTTTATTTATTTATTTATTTTATTCATGATGTGAAAATGGGAAGAAATAAGATGGAATGTTTCCTTTTCATTTACCGGAAAAAAAAAAACTTTCCTTTTAATGTTGTTTGATTGCACCATAAAAGAGATGGGAAGAATCAAAATACAAAGTAAACTTTATTCTTTTAACTTTTAGAGATATTTTAATAATTTTATGTTATTTCCATACTTTTTTCTTTAAAAGTAAAGAGAAATTAAAAGTAAAAATGTTTCCAATAACTTTTTTTATTTTTACCCTTTTCTACTTTCATTTCAAATATCCAAACAAAAGTTTTTTTTTTATTTCTTTCCATTTCTTTAATGATTTGTTTATTTTATAAAATAGAATGAAAGAGAATAGAATTAGAATTTTTAAGAAATGGAATAAAGATATAATACATATTAATTTATTTAGTTAGATTTATAAATAATTTTAAAATAAATATATAATATAACTTTAATAAGTAAATTATTCTCGATCCATTTTTTTTTCAACTATAATGAATGCGACGATGGTAGCAATAATAATGATGATGGTGATAGTTAGTAGATAATAATGGTAACAGTAATAACAAGGGTAACAATAGTGGTTAGTAATGGCAGCAACAATAGTAGTGATGACAGCGGCGGCGGTAATAGCGGCAGTAGCGGCGGCGGCGGCGGCGACAGCGACAATGGTGATAGTAATGACAACAAGGCGATGATTATAGCAATAATAGTAGCAATGATAAAAAATCATAATTACTTAAGAATGCTTATTGTTTATATTTATTATATTATTTCAAATAATAAGGATTTTTACGAAATTAGGATTTTATAACAAAAAGTTAAGTGAATATCATAATAAGAAATAAAAAATGATTGAAATTTCAATTCCTTCTAAGTTAACCAATAGTAAATTTGTACTCATTTCATTTTTGACAATCATAAAGCAACTCTAAGGTGAGGTTTTAACTTTGGAAAAATATTAAAATGTGGTCCACGCGGTAGGAATTTCAAATAAGAAGATTTTATTTTATTTTTATATATTTTAATTTATAAATAATTTAATATATGTAAATATATAATAATTTTTTAATAAATTATTATCGCAAACACAGTTAACGGAAGGCGACGGAGAATGGACGGGAAGTTGTGAATATTCCGTGATGAAGACTGGCTACTTAAAACCAGCTTGGATGGTGATTTCGAGGTTACAGCACACCTGTTCAGAAGTAAAATATGAGGAAAGGGTTTGTTTTATCGCTGCAATAAAACCGCACGCTTGCTTCCTGGGAGATTCTAATTGGTTAGTCCAAATATCTATATTTTTATAGACTCAAGAAGAAATAAATAAATTAATTAATAAGCAATTCCTCGGGCACTCTCCCCAGTTTTGGACTTTTTCTTTTTTTCTTTCTTTTTTTTGGCCAACAAGTTTGGACTATCAGTGGATTGTTTTCGCCATAGGTCTGTAGTGTTTTCTCTTGTGGTCCATAATTTGATATTTCTCTAATGATGATAAGATTAGGTTTTGAAAAGTACCATCCATTATATTATAAATATGAAATTTTAAGATCCTAAATTGTGAAAAAGTATAAATTCATAAACTTTATTAACTTGAAAAGGTATAATTATTATAACATCTCTAGATTATTTCATTTTAGAAAAATAAGTAATCCATAGTTTTTTTAATAGATCGATGGTATCATGTTATGGACTCCGATGCATATTATGGAAAATTATTGGTCAACTTCTTAGTTAGTGATGGATATAGGGGTAAAGACAAAAAAACTTATTTATACTTTCAATTTTTAACAATTTAGTTCCAAACTTTTATTCTTTTTATGATTTAATACTCATTTCTTCAATTTAGTTTTAATTTAGAGTATTTCTTAACAATAAAGTTAACGAACGTCACATTTATTTCCATTTTAATGTATATATTGTAGTTTATTATTGCATTTCATTGCCTATAGTTTAGTTTTGGAGCATTTTAGTGTTTATTCACTTGTTAACTTATTCAAAATTAATTTCTAGTTTTTCTAAATTAATGTAAATTAGAAAATTTATTCATATCCAATAATTTCAACTATGCACAATTTTTACATGAGATGTCTAATTCTAGCAAATCTTATGTTATTGTAGTCTTAAGATATACTTTTATTTGAGAACAATATCTGTTATGTATTTTAAGTATACAAATTAAGTAAAATTCTTAAATAATTATAATTAGTAAATTAAGTGGCCAAAAACATGAACTTTCAAACTTACCAGATAATAAACCTCTATTATATAATATATTATCATATATTTGGTAATGTCCCAATACTAATTTTTATCATTTTTTAATCTTATAACTAAATATTATATGATTACAACTATATAACCGTTGAAAAGCTCATATTACAAGCTACTTAGCAAGTATCATTTTAAACCAAAATTATATAGATGAAAATTATTTATTTTTTAGGTATACATGTCTAAATCTTTAAATATTTTTTTTATTTTACAAATAATGAATTGTCATGAGAAAGAAAGCGAAAATAATTATGTAATTACTTCAAGATTTTCTTATATTGCTCTTTTATTTTCATAGTTCTTATGTTTTTATCTATTTTTACATTCGTTATTTGTAGTACTCCTACATAGGTTGCAAATGTTATTTAAATTTTGCATTTTTTTTTCATACATTACAATTGTCTTTATTTTTACGAATTTATTTATGTTTATTTCAAATGAGATTTATATTGTTAGTCTCGTATAAGATATCAAAAAAGAGAGGTTAATTAATATCTTTAAACTTTTGAAAACTTTTTCGATATAAGCAAAATAAAACTACGCCTCTTAACAACTTATAATGATAAACAGTGATAATTTAATAATTTAACGCATAATAATTAATAAAGCAAATTAAAATAGTAGAGAAGGAGAATATCAAGTAGAGATTTCATAGAGTTTCAACTTTTGCTTACTACTCTTTTCCAACTTCACTATTGAGGATTCGGTCTACTTCATTAGTACCGTTTCACTTAATCCACTAAATCAAATCACAAAAATTACAAAATCTTGTCGCATATGAACTTTACAACACTCTACTCTACCTATTTAGCTTTTCAATAATCTAAACTAATACAAATATATAGAGTACAAATATACTTGTTTTAACACTTTTCCAACTCCACTACTAAGGATTCGGTCTACTTCATTAGTACCGTTTCACTTGATCCACTAAATCAAATCACAAAAATTACAAAATCTTGTCACATATGAACTTTACAACACTCTAGTCTACCTATTTAGCTTTTCAATAATCTAAACTAATACAAATATATATAGTACAAATGTACTTGTTTCAATACTTAAACAACAAATAAGAATTATAGATTACAAATGAGAATAAAAGTATAAATCTCAATTAATTTTGCTCGAAAAGAGAAATGATGAATGTTGAATAATTTGCTTCGATGGAACTTTCTGAACAAATATCTAAACTACTTTATGTGATTATTTAGAAGGTATAATCTAATCTCAATATTTTGTTTTTGTTTTTTTTAGAGATTTTTCCAGAGTGATACTTGAACATTTTGAATCCTTTCTCTTTTATATATAAATCTTCCAACGGCTAATTAGATAACGATTATCTTCACTTCTATATTTATCCAATTGTTAATTATCCAAGATACTCTTGGATATTTTGAGAAGATCTTGGTTATTTGAATTTAAAAAACAACTCTCCATATCTTGATTCAATCAGATAACCTTCAATCTATATCTTGTAACCATCGGATTTGCTTCTAATTTGAAATTGTCGAGATAATATCTCTTATCAGAAATTTCTACTCATATTCAAGATTTGAATTTCCATAAAATCTTATTCAACCTTATTTTTATCCATTCTTGTGTATAACTTAATTTTTCAAAAATTAATTCTATCAAAAGATAATCCTATGGATCTTAACTCCATCTTAAGTGAAACGGGATTAAGTATATTCTCCTAATACACCCAATCTAGTGGAGCCAGACCTTAATTAATTTAAATCTAATTTAAAGCTACTTTTAACATCATAGTTTCAAACTTACTTTCTGAACAGGTTTCTGAAGAATATTAATCTTTTGTTTCTAAAGTTTCTAAATAAGCTTTTAAAGCGTTGTATCAATTTTTTTTTTATAAAAGCTTCTAAAACACTCTCTAAAGATTTTTCGACTAATCTATATTCAATCAATTTAAAACTTTTGAATAAGCTTCTAAATACAACTTAATTTTATGAAATTAAATTTTCTAAAAATCCTTCTGTAAGTTTACATTTTTAAAGAGTCATTAGCTTTTAACCATTTTTATTATTATTAAAATATATGAGAAATATCTAACACATATGTTGTAATCATGTTCTTTATTTTACAATTTTACTAAGTTTTTTTAATATTTTTTATTATTTGTAAATTTTTATGCTCATTAATGTGATCATAAAATTATAAGATTATAATGATTTATGTACCTTAAAATTTTGTAATGATCATAATCTCAAAATCATATTGATTTTCAAAAAATACAAAAAAAAAAAAAAACTCAAACTAGTTTGTTTAAGAAAAAAGGACAATTTTTTAATGTATCATTTTATGTCAAACTAATAACTTTTAAATATTTTACAATATGAACTTTCCAACAGTAATGTCATTTTACAAATTATGAAATCACTAAATTTGAAAAATTAATATTGAAATAATGCAAGAGACATTACAAAATGTTATATTATGTGGTTCTTATTGTTTAATGAGTTAGAAAATTTACGTTTTTAAGACCCAATGTCAAATGTTTTGCCAGTTATGATCGTTTTAAGTTTACATGGTTTAACTAGTTTGAAGATGGGTATAAAATCTTGTTTTTAAATAAAAGTACATCTTATGAGCTTTGGAATAATATAAAATTTACTAAAATAGGACATTGGATGCAAAAGCTATGCACATGAAAAATACGAAGTGAGATAGGTCTTTTTAATCTTGAAATAATTTATCAATTAAGAAAAAATAAAAATTAATTTGTTACAGATTAATATGTAATCAAATACTAAAATATATCATAACTAAATTGTAGATACTATAATGTATTTAAAACTAAAGTACAAACACCAAACTATAAAAGAATATAATAGTCGTTAATCTCTTGTTAACGAATATCTATATTATTAAAGGGAAAGAGGGGGATTTGTGTCTTTCTTAATTTCTAAATTGCACTTGAAAATATTATTATTTCTATATTTTGCTATATAAAATTTTATAATAATCATGCAATTATATCATTTCGTTAAGTTTATAAATGTCGATTACCTTAAAAATGATTACTTCTATATATAATATCTTTTTTTAATTATTACCATTATTATATTTATAATGTCATTATTACCATTAATTGCTATGGTAATTCCATTTATTAACTTTGAATTGCACATAATTAAAGAAATAAACAATTATGAATGTTATAATTTTTTCTCATTTTTACAGTTGAAATTTAGTTTCCTTGTAAGAAAAGAAAAAAATGTCAAATTGAACAATTTATACATTTATCAATTACATTCATGTAGAAGATTTAAGTTATGAACTTTTGTACAATCTAAATTCACCTTATAAATCTTTGTAACTTTAATATTCAATAGTTCTTTTTTATTTTCAATTGTTATTAAGATATGGTTTATTACATCAAATGTGTAAATAGTTCCAAAATTTTTTCTTCTCTTTTTTCCCTAAAAAAGTTAAGGGGGACATAAGTATTATTTTATATTAATTTATTCTAATAATTACACAACAAAATAAAGTGGAATATGTTAAACTTATTATATTATTTTTTCTATTATTGGTACAAGTGCATAATATGCTAGTATTATATTAAAAGTTAAAACCCAATTCAAGAAAAAAGCAATAAATTACCCCACACCCACCACACCCCCCCCCCCCCCCCCCCCCCCCAAAAAAAAAAAAAAGAAAAGAATTCACATGTTGAATTTGATCATTTAAACATGACTAGAACAGTTTGGTTTACTAATTAATAACAAGTAAAAGAGCAAATATTGATAATTATTGATAACAATAGCAATAAAAGTAATAATATATTAACCATAAATACTAATATCAATTGATAAATAAATCAATATATGTAATTGTAATAATAATATTAGGATTATCTCTAATATGGTTTTGATGATACAAAAACGATAATATGATGTTATTCGTATCAGTTAAGTGTTATAGGAAACAGTCTTTACGCATATAGAAGTTTCAGTAGAAGCTTTGTATATTTGCTTGAATAGTAGTTGATGCCAATANAAAAAAAAAAAAAGAAAAGAATTTTAGACATTTCTTGTGCCTTTATCCCAATGAACATACATATGAAGACCAAAACATATAATTTTATGATTCATGCCTTTCTCAAAATTTGATTTCATTCTTAAGCTAAACAGCCATATGATTTATTGTGATTAAATAGAAAATTGAAAAATCCAAAGCAATTACCATTGATGCCCAACCACCAATTTTTAGTTGTTTCGTCATCGACCACTCCATGGGACCAGTTACATAACGTATTCTAAATGTCATGCGACTCTCCAGATAACCCATGTATAGACTAAAAATAAATATAAAACTTCAAATTATTCCTACCTATCAATTTTCAAATATATGTTATTTCAATGATTGATGGATGGTTACTGGCCTTTGAGATAGGTAGTTATTCATCAATTAAAATTGGGTGCTAAGTAATAGGATGGATAGACACAAAATATTTTACTTTTCATATTATTTAGTTTGATTTTTTTTCCTTGCTCAATAATTTTTTATATATGTATCTTTTTCCACTGAAAATCTTTATTTATTTCGCTGATGTACCATAGCACAATTAATGCATATCAACACTATCTTCCATGTTATCGCAAGTGTTAAAAATTTAAGATTTTCTTGCCTTACCGGAAAACTTTAATATTTATCATATGTATTATTAAAGTTATTAAAGACTTAAGTAACCGTCATAATTAAAATTACTATTTAGATTAATATTAAATATTATTTAATAAAAAAATCAATACTAAAATAACATTATAAAATTATATATAACTTGTATCATAAATAAAATTATCTTTACTTACAATCTCCATATCTAATTTCTCTTTTTTATTCTCTAAATTTATACTTCACATTCTTTTCTCTCCATTTTTTTTCTCTTCCACTTTCTTATTCCTTTCATTTCACAATTTCCAATGAAACCACTTTTTTTTTCACAATTTACATTATTTTTTTCACTATTGTAATTTTTGGAAAGAAATCATTATAAATTATATAGATAAATTAGAAATAAAATTTATAATGGTAAATACAAAATGTTTTATTATAAATTTGAAATAAATGTATGTTTTTTTATTTATTTAACGAAAGAAAAATTAATTTCTGTATACACAATGTAAGTACGTTGATAGCTAATATATATAAATATATATATAATTGGCTTGGGAGGAAGGCGCTTAAATGCGGAAGATCTTGACTTGATATGTTCCGCTTTTCAAAGAGAGAGATTGGTGGTCGCGAGAGAGAGAGAGATACATATGCCTATTATCTACATCTTTATCATTTGTGCTTACGCCGGTAATGAATCAAAATCAACTGCCCCAAAAAGGGCATGCTTGTTTTTTTTAGCAAAGTCCATAGTTCTACCTTTAAGACGATGATGATGAAGCCTTTGAAAAAGCATGATTTTTGTTCATTTTTATAGTTTGGCCATGTTAATTAAAAATGGAAATACAATTTGACCACTCATCCTTGCTTTGACATAAATAAAATGCCAAGTTTAACGAATGTAATTTTGTTTTTATTTGCTAATAACCCCCACTTTTTGGTTTCTACATTCTTATACTTTTGTTTAAATGAGGATCTAAATCTTTTTTTTTTTTTTCCACCAACTATTGTTACATATTAGATCTGCTGGGAAAGAGAGAAATTGAGCATGGTTGGCCTTAACAGAGGAATGGTATTCATGCTACTAAACCATATCAAATTAGTAAGGATTTAAATTATTTATTTATTTATTTTCAGCTACTATACAACTATTAATTAGAAAATCAGTGTTCATACCTCTAAGATTATAGTTAGTGTCTGATAATGAGAAAATCCTCTTTTATTTTTTTAAATTTTTACTTCTTTTCTCATTTATTATTCTTTTTAGAATTATTTTTATAATTTTCTAAAGATGAAATATGATTCTAACTCTATTTCCATATAAGAGTTTTAGAGATTTGAATCCATATTGTGGAAGTAAAATAGACAAGATAAATACATCAACAAGGTTTCTCATTCTCCTATACAGTATGAATCGAACAAAGACTTTAAATATAAAGTTTTCCGGAGACGCCAAATCGGACATTATTCCCAGTCTAAGAAATTCTTTAGTTTACCTATATATATATTCTTTAAGTTTTGGTTAATGTTTCACCATGTATATATACCATAGGAGTATTGCAACTGGTCAATTATGTATAATGGGTGTGTCAATTGATCATAAAGAAGTCTTGAGCTAATAACACTCGAAAAGATGTTGCTAGGAGTAAATTTAGGGAAGGCTAGAGTTCGAATTGGAACCGACCCGACAATTTGTCGACTTAGCCTAGAACCATGGGGTCGAGTACAGCCCGTTATTGGACCCTCCTGGACTAGCAAGTCCATTCAGGTCACAGTTGTCAACCCGCTTGAACTAGTAGGTCAACGACACTGGTTAGTGAATTGGTGATTCAACTCGCCAATTTGACCTAAGTCATGTGAAAAAAAAAAAAGGCTTGTTTAATGGGTTTTTTCTTTTTTCTATTTTACATATTCAACACTTAGACTAGATTAATTTTTTTTTTTTAGGAGTTAGCGATATGGGCTATATTTTGGAAATTAAAAGTGTAAAACTAGTTTGTACTATAAGGTTTTTACAAAAATAAAATAAAATGGTTAATCATATAAACATAACGGGTTTTCTCAAATGTAAAAATTAACTAAAAAACTAAATTTTTTTTTTTTAAAAAATAAAAAATTATACTAAAACTACAATGGTCAAATCCTATGTAATGGATACTAGGCTACTACTAACACAGCGTAACCACAAAAATTTAATTTTGCACGTTGTTTGAAATTTAATAGGCACATCCTTATTACATCTCATATACAATACAATTTATCAATGTATTTTATAATACCAATATGTGACGTAATATTGTAAAAATATTAATTATCAAATGGAATTTTTTTCCATATTTTAAATTTAGATAAGTTAATACGTACATTTGTTGTATAAGGATCCACTCGAAAAAATGACAACCCTTAAAAGAGGTGGGAAAAAAAAATGATTCACCAGCTGAACTGACTTTAGCAGGGTTAGTCTCGATTCAAGGAACCTTATGCCCGTGACCTGGTGGGTTTACGCCAGGTTTGACCTGGCCTTAGGTCTTGTTAGGAGAAAAACAAGCAAATTCGATATCTCATGTGCATGCATCCGTGTTTTTTATTGTTCTTGAATTATTTTTGATAAACTGTCTATTTGATCTTCTGATGAGTGATTTTAGCAAAGTTTCAATATTTATCTCAAACTTGTCAATATTGTAAATGAAACAAATGAGAGGAGAAACATCCTATTTAGGGAGTTTAGAGGTAAATATTATCCGTCGAATAACTTTAAAATGAATGGCTAAGATTCATACCTATTATAAATCTTATCCTCTCATTTAGCCTTTATGGGCTTAAATATGGTCTTGAATTTATCCAAGGACTTATAATAACTCAAAAAAGTCCACTATTGTCATTAATAAGCTTAGAGCATGTATAGGCTCCCTTAATGTCCATTAAATCCAAATGAGCTCAAAAAAGCCATCTTCGAGACTATTTTTCATGCACGAGATAATTAAGTAAGGCCGAGAGCAGAAAATCCAATTAACAAATCTCGTTCTAAACCTACCAAGCTAAATCTCTCTAAAACATCTTTAATCGGGCCTATTTCCTAAGCTTTATTACCAGTCTAAGATATCAGTCCATGATATTAAATTGGGTTAAAAGGCTAATTATCAAAATTGCCCTCTACTATATATATATATATATGAACCATTAAGGGAAATTTTATAATAACGTTATATTATCGTAACGTTATAATAAATTACATCTACTTCCAGTAAATCATACCATAAATGATAAAGAAAAAGCTCTAAACACGTTGATTTTTACTGTTGATAGATATAATTTATTGAAATCCAGTAAAATTAAAGTTATTGAAAACTTTCATTTTACTGTTTGTGATATGATTTACTAAAATCGAATATGATTTACCATGATGTTATACTCACATGACATTACTGTAGAAAGTCTCAAATAATAAATATTAAAGGTTATTCATAAGAAACTGATATATATGTAGAAACTTTTTCTACTTTAACTAGAGAATGTCCAATTCGATAACTAAGTAGAGAATAATCCCAAAGTTATTCACATCAACAATAATGGTTTTGCCATAAAAAATAATGTTAATGAGCACAACTTTTGTTGATCACTATAATTTGGTATTGTTTGGTTATCGTATTTTTATAATACAAAACTAGAAATTTAATTTATATATTGACTAAAGTTACTAAAGGAAGGATCACGTAAAACTTAGTTTGTAAGCTTTTTCTTTTTAAGGTTCTTGTTTTTTTTTCCCTTTCAAAATATTCTAATCATTCATTCTTAATAAGAAAAACACAAAATAACAACAAAAATATAGAAAAATCATGTACTTACTTAAAATTGAAATGTGATAAGTATTTTAATTGTCTAATAGAGAATCAATCTAAAATAATAATTTAATGTCATGTTACTGTACCAAAAACAAAAAATCTAAAATAATGATATTTATAAATTGAGCAGCTTGGGTTTTTTTTTTTTTTTTTGGCCATATTTTACAAATAGGGTACATATAAAACAACTTTCCTAAATAAAAAATTATAAGATACTATATAACACAAAATCTCTAATATGCTCAATAAAAGTTCTAAATAGTTTTCGCGATAAATACAGAATTAAACCTTATAAATATTTCTGTCGGTGCAAATTTTGAAAATTTGAAATCGACTAATCTTATTAACATCTGATACCGCCTACCACCAGCAACATGATTGACTACAGCATCGGAAAGCTCCCCATACACACCATTCTACCAAATTGCTACAGCATTGTCATCCAATGAACAAACGTTCCTTCTTATGTGGCATTATGGTTTCTTCAACCTTGGTTAAAGCCAGATTCGGATCGTTGTTGCGCCGTAAAGGTTATTTTGAAATTCAATGTTCACGGATGGAAAAAAAGAAAGAAAGGTAATTGATTAAAAAAAAAAAAAACTGATATTTAAGTTTGCGATATTAGGATAGGTTCATATATTACTATAAAATTTTGCATATAAAAAAATGATTATGATTCAATTCGTCTCACTAGCTTCATGGGATGAGAGTTGTCACAAAGAAAGTTTTGTTCGGTAGATTTGTGGAATTACATAAATATCGTAAACATGGTACATTTTGTTAACTGGCAGATGTCACATTTACATTACGAGTCCTATAAAAATAATAAATAATTAAATTAACGAGAAGTTAAAAAAAAAAAAAAATTGGAGAAAGAATGTGACTGACGAAGGATGTGTAATGAAAACACCAAAATGGCATGAAGACCACAATATGTGGTGATTTATTTTAATGCGAATTACACAAAAGATAGCAGCTATACACGGTTTAAAAAGTATAAAGACAAGAAAACTAGTTAAACCATAACAAATATAAGATATCTATATGTATACAGCATATAAAAGAAAAAACAAAATAAAAAAAGGGGGTAATCAAGTTGTAACACTCGATATTTCTTAAGTTAGAAAAGTGGGATTTCTCGATTGATATTTCTTAAGTTAGGAGAGTTGGCTTTCTCAAATTAGCCTATCTTCATCTTCCCCCATAATCCCTTTCACAAACACAAAACAAATAAATAATACAATTAGAGAACACAAATTCAACAAGATTAGGGTTAGGCTTTACTTTCTCTAACTTTATTTTATTAGTCTCTATAACATCAAGGGGAAAGGCTAAATGGTGAGTTATAATTTAGTAGTAAAAGGACTTTGATTGTTAGGCTTAATGATAGTTGGGCAAAACAAATTGGTGCTCTTATATATGTCAATGGCACCCAAAACTGATCCTCACATGATGCATCAAATATGAGACTATTATAAACATATTATTAGCTATTCAATAATAGCAACACCAACATGAACAAAATTTTTATAATTTTGTCCAAGATTGCGCTAAGCAACTAAAGAAACTAGAGGTGAATCAGAGTCATTTTTTTATCCAAATTTTGTTTAGCATGTCAATAACAATGGGTTACCATTTTCTAATCATTGAGACCACCTTTTGAAAGGGATCAAATTAGAAATTCTGAAATTTTGTAAAAGAGAACCATTAACATAGATCTTTAATTTTCAACATATACATGAAAATCAAAGAATTGCTATTTCACAATTTACTATAGAAGATCAGGCATCACAAATGGTACTAATGAATACATAGGAATAATCATTGAAGTACTTGGAGTAATCTAACAATGAGATCTAGTCCACCTAAGTATAAAGATGTCCGAGATACCCTCTTTGAGTTGATCCAACATAGATTTGTTGTTGAATATCAATCAAAATTCAAATCTATATCTAATGGGATTTTTGGACTTTCTAATATATTCTTGCTAAGTTACTTCATTTCTAACTTAAATCTTAGGATCCTTAAAGAACTCCAGGGAACCAAACCCTCAAATTTAATGCAATCAATTTCATTAGCAAATATTCATGAACACAAATTCAATGAGCAATGTTCTTTTTGCCAACAATACACTTCATTCATTTCTAAACCAAACACTTTGACTTTTTCTCATAAACCACTTCAATTTGCTAAACATTTTTCCTTCTCACTCCATGAACACATTAATTTCTCAAAATTCATTAAACATTACTTCAAAACCATCCATTCCTATTAGAAAACTTACCTAAGCAAAAATGACTTCTAGAAGGGAGTAAGGACTTTGCTTTAATTATGATGAAAAATATAATCAAAATCACAAGCGTAAAGCTATGATGATGATACAATAGAAGATGCTAAGATGCATGACAATTTAGAGGAGGTTATGTAAGAGGATATTATACATGATGACGGTATTATTAGTTTTCACGTATTATTTGGTGATATGATGCTAGGGGCAATCAAATTTTGAGGTTATTTGAATAAGCAGTTAATTTCAGTACTTGTTGATTCAGGAAGCATGCTCAACTTTCTACAAAGTCAAATAACAAAGCATTTGGCATTAGCTATTATACTAAGTTTCAGGTTATAATTGGCAATGGTAGTAAAATAGAGTGTCAAGGTAAATGTTGTGATGTGGATTAGTAGGTATAAGTATACAATTTCAAGACACTTTTATGTTCTTCTAATACATGGAGTTGATGTGGTAGAAGTCAACCAAGTGTCTCACCATCAGTTTAAGTGTATGGTGGAATCATATGTTGTGCTTTTCAATTTGTAAGTGGTGGCTCGGTTACTAGAGAGTAATGCATTTAAGAATAATGTCATCAATACTATCATCAAACAAGTATTGGGTAAATTTTTTAACGTATTTAAGATACTATAATGTGATTTATCAAGTATCTAGTTCATTTAAAAGATAGAACTTCACCTGTTAATGTGAAACCATATAGATATCTACAATTTTTAAAAGATGAAATAGAGAAATAAGTGCAAGACATGTTGAAACGGGGTGTTATTGAACCCAATATTAGTCCTTTTTCATCCCCTGTATTATTAGCAAAGAAAAAGAAATAGATGTCGGAGATTTTGTATGGATTATTGTGCTTTAAATCAGGTAATAGTGAAAGGTGAGTTCCTTATACCAACAATAAACGAATTGTTAAATGAATCACATGGTGTCTTAATTTTTTCTAAAGTTAGACTTGCCACTTTGTTATCACCAAGTTAGAATACATCAAGATGACATTGAAAAGACTGTCTTTGCAACACATGAGGTTTGTTAGCAATTATTGGTAATGCCTTTTTGGTTTGAGCAATGCACCATTAACTTTCAATCAATAATAAACAAAACTTTTCAACCACTCCTTAGGAAATTCATTATTATGTTTTTTTTTTTTTATGATATCCTTGTATGTAGTAAGAGCATGCAAGAGCATATAGAGGATCTTTCCAAAATAGTACAGATATTAAGTGAAAATACTTTTTATTTAGAGGAAAATATATGCTCATCTAGGAAGGACTCTTAACTACTTTAATCCTAATGTTTTAATGAAAAGTGTCTCTCCTGATCCATCTAAAGTTGATACAGTTGAAAATTGGTCCTTAACAAAATATTTTGAGTAATTAAGAGCTTTCTTAGGATTTTCTAGATATTATAAGCATTTTGTAAGAGGATATGAAATGATTGCAACCCCTATCATGATATGTTGCAAAATGATAGCTTTAAGTGGACTGCTCATATTACTCAAGCTTTTAAATGACTTAAAAAAGCTTTAATCAGTGCTCCCATTTTAGTCATAGCAAAATTCTCTAAGCAATTTAGAATTGAGGTTGATGTACCTAGGGTAGGTCTAGGTGTGGTCTTGTTACATAAGTCACATACTGATAGGAATCAACACCTCAGGTTTATTACTCAAAGCCAAGCTAGAGAACTAAAAGGTCTAACCTGACATGTCTTAGCTTGAGAGCTACTCAAGGATGAAGATTTCCACCCTATCTGAGGCCAATTACACTTCATCAGACCTGAGTATAGGATTTTAGTCATAGTTATGACTATTATAAACTTGTTCCTAAACAAGATGACAAGACCAAGGGTGTCAAATGGCCTAACTTTGCCACAAGCCACCCAACCATCGAGTAAGTCTACCAAGTTGTTATCCTCACAAACTCGACCCAATCTGAATCAAGTCAGTTGATTTAACCTGTACATTCTTACCCACTGCTGAATTGATCCAACTAATTGTAGAGCTTTTTAAGGACCTGAGGTTGCTTTTCACTAAAGACCAGTCGAGCATGCTAATCACCATTTTTGTTAGAATGGCCAACTGGAGGACAACACATGTCCTTGAACGTAATCCTAAGACGCCGCTTTTCTGACAGATAATTTGCTCATTTGTCTATTTTGCCCTTTTTGGATATGTACTAGGAATCTCTTATAAATTATTATGTAATTTACCTTTTTAGTCTTTTCCTTCCATTGTGACCCTAGTAGCCAATATATAAGGTATATTTTTGTAAACTACAAGCATCATTAGTTGAATTTCAAAGAATTTCCTTTCATTGAGAGCCTTACTGATAGGAATTAACCTGCGACTATCCCCAAGCCGAGGCCGATCAACTCTTGTCGAGGTCGAGCTAATGCTAGAAGGACAAGGGTGAGTAAAAGAGTTGCTTAGCAATGAGTTTGTCATCTGCTAAGCAGCTGAGAGATCACATTATGGAAAGTTAGAGGCTTAAGATCGACTCAACATTTCACAAATAGACTAGTACTGACTAATTCTAGAACTCAGCAATTATGGACCAACCTTTTAGGTGTCTCAGCCAAACACTACAAGACTTCAGGGACTCCTTCTCGAACTCGGACATTTAATTGCCAACCTCGCCTAATTCAAATCCTACTCCTTCCGACATAAGTTAAATGATTGCATGCCAACTTCTATTAAACACATAATTTTGTATTCTTGTACATGTTTTCTTTATTTTATTTATGGCCCAATTCTTTAAGGTTTAAGGCTTCATTCATTATTTACAATTTTGCTACTAAGGTTTTAGAACTTACTATAAATAACAACCTTTTGTAAGCAACCATATAGATAGAGATATATAGAGAGAGATATAGATATCATCATCAGAGTAAAGAGTATGCACATGATGATTACACTTAAAACTTTCCTCTTTCAAGTGAGGTTATTTTTAAGCTCCTAGAGCTTATATTTGCTGGATTACTGAGTGCTGAATAACTCTTTAATCTTTCTTATGTTCTTATCAATCTTAACCCTAAGATTGTGATGAACCCTCATTTGAGCTGGTTAGTGAGTTGCATCTAACCTTCATTTGAATCCCGAGTGATATTTAGTGTTTATAAGTTGTATTGAATCCTATTTCGAGCTTGAACCCTTGATTGTGTTTGTATCTTGGTACGTGATATCCATACACATTCACTATCAAAACTCCTGTTTCACTCCCTGTTCTTCATACCCATTCGAACCTCAATTACCTCATCCTTGGTTTTCAAGACCCACTACGTAACACTCACTCTCTTTACCTTAACTCTTATCTACTCCTTAGTAAAGAGTAGTAGTGAGTGACCTTAATATAGGCTTATGGATCATGTTAAGCTTGCGTTAAGCTGTCTGGACTAGTTGGTAGATCATGTCCAATGGGTAACATTTGGGTTTGCTAGTTTTTCCCTTTTCTGTTTGAGCTTCCTTTGGTGCTCTCTCATGTTCCAACCCCAAGATGCATTATCTTTACTGATATTAGAGCATAGTTTCAACAAAGGAACATGTAAAGTGCAATGAAGCTTTTGTGTGTATGATGATAATAGCTTATGTGTTCCTTCCATAGCTACTGTAGTGATTGTGTGAGATTGTGTTGGGTTACGAGAGTATTGGAGCTGACTAAGTGCTAAGTGATAGTGTAGAAGTTATATGTTACAATGAGAGTAGTTGTGGGTAGCTAGTGTGTTGTTCAAAGGGTTCCTCTATTTTACATACTCAAAAACATATTATGGGTTGTTGTAATGTAAGTCAACACCGTTGGTTGTTTGATTGTTGAGATGGTAGTAGTTGTAGTAATAGAATGTTGAAACTATAAGTTTTAGTAGATTAACTGTAAATGGTGGTTTTGAAGTGCAGTTTTAAGTATACAAAGTTCAGTTTAGCTAAAGAAGTTTTCCTATTTCGATATAGTGGTTGTCTGCAAGCAACTCAGGATGTTGAATTTGAGTATTAGAGTCGCTACCAAAGATATTGAGAGTAGAGCTTAAGGTTGAAGCCAACAAAGAGTTATACTTTGAGGTCCATTGATGAGAAAATTTACAAACTTACAATATGATGGAAGGCTTGATTACTGTGAGGGACAATGGATGACCTATTAGAGTTGAACAAAACAATGTGCAGGCCAATGAAGCTCGTGATCGTGGTGATGTCCACATAGGCCAACCTAATTATTGAGTTTAGAATGCCTAAGCTGGAGGAGTAGAGAGACCTATTAGGAGAAGACTTCTGTTAGATGATGTTGAGGAAGTAGATTAGGAGGTAGAAGAAGATGATGATGATTATTATGAGGTTGAGGAATGAGGTCACCAAACTCCTCAAAGCCTGGACAATGTCAAGGTCTAAATTCCAACTTTTTTTAAAAGTGGACATGTAGATGAGTATTTTGAATGGGAAGAAAAGGTCAAGAAGGTATTTGATTGCTACCAATATGTCAATGATATCAAGGTCTGGCTTTCCACCCTTGAATTCTTAGGATATGTGGCCATGTGGTAGAAGAACTTGATTACTACTAAAAGGAGAGATGATAAACGTGGTGTCAAGAGTTAAGAAGAGATGAAGAGGTTGTTGAAAGGGAGGTTTATCCTTAAGTCTTACCTATAGGACACATTTGAGAAGCTGTAAGAATTCCATTAGTAATAAGAATCAAACTACTAGGCTTTTAACTCACAATCAAGCTTAAGGACTGGAAAGACTAACAAAGCGAATCCTCTTACTCCAACCGACCCCTGCCAAAGCCGAGTTGCTCCTTATGCCATGCTGAGTAACTGCACATATCTAGGAAGTTATGTGCCGACTAAAAGAATGCCCCGATGATAGTTGAACTCTGCACGCTTGCTTGGCCTTGACTGAACCAACCACTTGCTCAGTTACATTGGTGCCGATAAATTGAGAGATCAATCTTACATGAACCCTTAGTCACTCCTTCTTGGACAAGTCTACTTCTGCCCTGAACTTTTACTTGGAACCCTTACTTAGCACCTCAGCTCGATAGAATCCCAGTTGACCATACAGAATTTTGTCTTTTCTACCAAAGAGTCACTAAACCATAGCAAGCCATGTATCTGAGCAACCATGTGATAGAATCCTCCATATAAGATATTCACTTTAGTTGTATTGTCCATGGCACCCCTTAGTATTCCTTGTAAATTACTTTTTTTGGGTACTACCCTTTTTGTCTTTTCCATTTTTAAGCAAAATGTCCTAATTTCTCATATATAAATACCCATTGTAGCCACTGATTATTATCACCATCATCAATATACTAAGTTTTTACCCTGTTTGTAAACATTGCTCTCGTTAGCTTGTTTACTTACTTCATTTCACTCTAACCCTTAAGTAAGGCTAGGCGCTGAGTAACCTCATTGGACTAACTCGTACGTTATATCGAGCCGTATCGTGAGTCATCAGAAGTTCTAATGGTGCGTTTTTTTCTTTGGAACTGGTCATAGGTTTGTTTATACCTTTTCCTTTTCTATTCTTTTGCATGCTTCCTATAACTCATTTCAAGCTTTTGGCAAGCTTGGACCCATCCCTACAATCGGCCTTATTTATTCTTAGTTTTAGTCTACATCATCTTGGTATTAGAACAGAGGTTTCTCCAGGTAGGTTTATGTTTGTGAACTGTAAAGTAGTGCTTTTTGTTACTCTGTTTCAAACATTCGAAAACAGAGCTAGTACAGTGTAAGCGATTTATTCGTTAGTGTTGTTGTTGTGTTACGACATAAGTAACTAATAGTGTGAAGAGTGTGTTGTGTTGTTAGATTTAGAGAAATAGTGTCAATTGTAGCTTAGACTTGAAGATTGAAATTGAAATTGCTGAGGAAAATGACAAACCTAAGTGGTAATGTTAGTATTAGGGATGACAATAGTGGTGTTGTCCTCCATGGCCGACAATCCTAAGGTACCTCTAGAAGTACAGATGAGAGACTTGATGAGATAGCTAACCACTTAGTTGAGTTAACCAGAGTTGTTCATACGATGGCCTATCAACCTATTGAGGTTGTGCATAATACCACTTACGCTGCCCGACCTGCTAGAGGTCAAAATCCCATTTAGCATATTCGAGGTGGAGGAGTAGGCGGATGAATGAGAAGAAGACTTGACTTGGCAGATATGGATGATGTTGAAGAAGAGTTTAAAGAAGAAGAAGAGCGAGTTAGAGTACCCCTAGCTACCGACCATGTGAAGCTTCAGGTCCCAAGCTTCAATAGGTTTGGAAGTACAGATAATTATTTGGATTGGGAGGAAAAGGTGGAGTGTGTCTTTGATTGTTACCAATATGAAGACTATGAGAAAGTATAGATTGCTACTGTCGAGTTCTTAAGATATGCTACCATGTAGTGGAAAAACTTTTAGGTCATAAGAAGACGAGAAGGATACCGAGAGATTAATACTAGGCTTGAGATGAAGAGAATACTCAGAAACAAGATTGTATCGAATACTTATTTACAAGATACTTTTGCTCAGTTTTAAGAGCTAAGATAAGGACGTCGAACTGTTGACAAATATGTTCAAGAATTCCAAATGCTTATAATTCGCTGTAAACTAGAGGAACCGTTAGCATAAATAGACTCTAGGTTCCTTACTAGTTTAAGGAGTGATACTCGAGATATTGTGAAACTATAGTAATTTACCACACTATATGAGGCTATACGAATAATCAATGAGTGGAAAGATAGGGAAGGAACAAAATGCCAATCTAACCCTTAATAAGCTAAGCTAGATAGTCAAACTGACTTGGATAAGGAAATTACTAGACTTAACCAAGTATTAAGCCGACCAAGAAGGTAGATGCCCAAACCAAACAAAAGGGCCAACCTGAAGTGACGTGTCGACCCAAACATACAAGAAGAGATAGGGATCTAAATAGAAGATGAGCCAAATCAAATATTTCAAATGCCAAGGGTTTAGGCATATGGCTGCTAAGTGTCCGAATTGATGAACTATGGTTATCAAAGGAGATGTCTTGAAGCTTGAAGTGGATAGTATTGACGAAGAACCTGAGGAAGAGATTGTTCTTAAGAAAGAGAACACTCAAGAGAATGAATTGGTTGAGGAAGATGTGTTTGCTGAGGACCTGGATCAATTGATCCCACTTGTTTAATGTACAATGAGTTTAGGACCCTCGCATGAGGAGGAGCAGAGGGAGAACTTATTCCATATCACATGTAAGGTGAGTGACCAATTGTGTGCGCTCATTGTAGATAGTGATAGCTACACCAATATGGCATCCACCGACCTGATCAAGTAGCTAAAGTTGCTAACTATTTTACATCTGAAGCCGTACAAGTTGCACTGGCTAAATGAGAAGAGAGCACTACGTGTCATACAGCAAGTATTGTTACCAATCTCAATTGGAAATTATTCCAATGAAATTCTTTGTGATGTACTACTAATGTATGCCTCGCATGTGCTGATAGGCTGACCTTGGCTTTATGATAGAAGAGTTATCCATGATGGATGTAGGAACATGTATGTATTCGAGAAGGATGGGAAGAAGATTACGTTGAACCCCATGACATTGAGTCAAGTTAGCAATTTATAAGCTAAACTTACTCACGGATCAAAGAAGGCTTTGGTGCTGAGTAAAGCCAAACTCCAAGAGGTTATTAAAGCTAACGCACTAACCTTCTTGTTAGTTGGGCGATTATTAGAGTTGAAGGAATGAGTTGAACTACTTCTAGAGGTTAAGGAGTTGTTGAATGAATATGTCGACCTATTCCCTTAACAGTTGCCAAAAGGATTACCACCATTTTGAGGCATCAAGTAATGCATTGCCGAACAAACCAGCTTATCAGATGAATCCTAAATAAGCTACTAAACTTTAAAGACAAGTCAATGAACTATTGGAAAAGGGTTATGTAAGGGAGAGTCTCAACCCTTGTGTTGTGCCGACGCTCCTAGTGTCAAAAAATGATGGTACCTAGCGAATGTGTTGATCGCAGAGCCACAAACAAGATTACAATCAAGTACAAGTATCCTATTCTTAGGTTGGATGATATGCTAGATGAATTTAATGGAGCTAAGGTTTTCAGCAAGATTAATCTGAAGTCTAACTACCATCAAATTTAAATGAGGCTGAGAGATGAGTGGAAGATTGCATTCAAAACTCTGCATGGACTCTACAAGCGGATAGTAATGCCATTTGGCTTATCAAATGGCCTAAGCACCTTCATGTGACTAATAAACCATGTATTACGAAAACTAATCGGGAAGTGTATCGTGGTGTACTTTAATGACATCCTAATATATAGTGTCGGCAAGCCGTATCATTGTGAACATGTTGGTGCCATATTAGATTCGCTCTAAGCCAAGAGATTATTCAGCAATTTGAAGAAGAGTTGCTTTTACTAGGAGGAAGTGGTTTTTCTAGGTTATGTAGTTGGAGGAGGAGGCTTACGAGTGGATGAAGAGAATATCCGAGCAATTATCGAGTAGCTAACTCTAACTACTTATGTTAAGGTAAGATGTTTTCATGGACTAGTGTCCTTTTATAGAAGATTTATTAGGAATTTCAATACCATAACCACACCTCTGATCATATTGACAAACAAGAACATCAAATTTAAATGGGGAGAAAAAGAGGAAAGGAGTTTTACCGAAGTGAAGGAAAGACTGACTTCTACACCTATACTAGCTTTACCTGATTTCGAGAAGATATTTGAGTTGGAATGTGATGTGTCAAGCATTAGTATAGGCATTGTCCTAATGCAAGAAGACCGACTAATTGTCTACCATAATGAAAAGTTTAGAAGATCTCAATTAAACTACTCCATATATGACAAAGAACTCTTACCTCTTATCCGAGCACTCTAAGTATGGCAACATTACCTATTGCCGAGAGAATTTATCATCTATACTGACCATGAGTCTTCAAGGTACCTCCAAAGTCAGATCAAACTGTCGAACAAAAAGCGAGGTGGATTGAATTCTTTGAAGGATTCAATTTTGTGATTAAGTATAAATAAGAGAGGAACAACGTAGTTGCAAATGCTCTTTCATGAAAACATGTACTCTTTACTGAACTGTAGACTAGGCTGTTTGGGTTTGCAAGTATCAAAGAACAGCATTCCCAAGGCCTACATTTCGGACCCATACTTGGGCAATATGCGAATGAAAGAGCAATAGATGATTATCATGTAAAAGATGTTTACTTGTTTCGAAGTGGAAAGTTATGTGTGACGACTTGTTCAATAAGAGAGTTGCTTATCAAGGAAGCCTACAATAGAAGACTCTCATGGCATTTTGGGGAGAGAAGAACAAATGAGCTGCTGAGTAGACAATTCTTTTGTATAAGAATGAGGCTAACCATGCACTGAATTATTAAGGGTTGTATCGTATGTAAAAGGGCTAAGTACCGAGGAGAATAAAGGAAAGCAATGCCTTTGCTTGTCCCAATAAGACCCTGGATTGAGTTGAACATGGACTTTGTTCTTAGATTACTAAGAACTGCTTAAGGCAAAGATTCTATAATGATCATCCTAGATAAATTCAACAAGATGACACACTTTGTTTCCTACTCTAAGACTAACGATGCTTCGGTTATTGCTTCTCTCTTTTTGTAGGAAATTGTTCGGCTATACGGCATGCTGAGAAGTATAGTCTCATATAGAGATCCAAAGCTCTTGAGCTATTTTTAGAGAACTTTATGATGTCGGATGAGGCCTAAACTACTGTACAATACTTCTTGTCACCACCAAACGGATGGCCAAATAGAAGTGTCAGTCGTACTTTGGGATCATTGCTCTGAGCTGTAGTGGGTAAGAACTTAGTTGATCGAGACGTTTGTTTGCCGACGGTAGAATTCGCTTATAACCATACAATACATAACACTACCAAACAGACTCCCTTCAAAGTTGTCTATGGTATTAATCATGAGCTACCTTTGATTACACCCTTGTACCCATATCCGAGCAAGAAGACCATGACGTAAGAACCTGAGTATAGTTCTTGCAACACATTTATGACAAAGTTACTTGATAGATTGACCAAGTTGCTGGAAAAATGCAAGAGAAGGTTGAGGTAACGACATTGAAATAGTTTTAGCTTGGATAACTAATATGGCTACACTTAAGCAAGGAAAGGTTTCCAAGTAAGAAAAGGAATAAGTTGTTCGCAAGAGCTAAAGGACCCTTTAAATTCCTCTAGAAGATCAATGATAACGCCTACAGATTGGAGTTACCCAAAGATTATGGGGTCTTGAACACTTTCAACATTGCTGACCTCAATCCCTATCACCCTAAAGAAGAACTGAATGAAGACCAGCCGGATTTGATCCCAAATTCAAATCAACCTAGAGAGAATAATAGGAATGAGGCTACTGGGCCTTTAACCTGCAGTTGACCCTGAGGACTGGAAGGACTAACAAGGCGAATCCTCCCGCTCTAGCCAACCCTTATTAAGGCTAAGTTGCTCCTTACTACCAATCAACTCCCTATGCCGTACTGAGTGACTATACATCTCTCAGAAATTGTGCCAACTGGAAGAATGCCCTAATGATAGTCGAACTCCATACGCTTGCTTGGCCCTGACCAAACTGACCACTTGCTCGATTGTAGTGATGCTGATAAGTTAAGAGATAGATCTTACATGAACCCTTAGCTCCTCCTTTTTGGACGAGTCCACTTCTACCCTGAACTTTTGCTCAAAACTCCTACTCGGCACCTCAATTGGGCAAAATCCTAATTGACCGTACAGAATTTGTCTTTTCTGCTAAAGAGGTACCCTAGTAGTTCCCAAGGAAAGTCGGTTTAGAGTTGACAAAGCTTAAGAAGTCTACAAGCTACACCAACATGTGACCAAGCAGATTGATAAGTTCAAGGAAAGGTAGCACCAAATCAGTAGTCATGGTCATCGAGCTATTAGTTTCAATCAAGCAACTTAGTTTAGATCCATCTCAATTGAGAAAGGTTTCCATACATATGAAAGAACAAATTATCACCTCAAGATGACGGACTATTTAAGGTGTTGAAAAAGATAGATTATAATGCCTACCAAATCGAGTTGCTTGGAGATTATGGTGTTTCTTTAACTTTTAATGTATCCGACCTAATTCCCAACCATCTAGTAGAAGAAGAAAAGAATGAAGGAGAGCCCGTTGATCTAAGGTTAGAACTCCCAAACCCCGAGGAAGATGATACGAATCAATACCCTAAACCTATTACTCGAAGCCAAACTAAGGTATTACAAGGTCTAACCCGACATATCCAAGCTTGGGAGCCACTTAGGGATGAAGATTTCTATCATGTTTGAGGTTAATTACACTTCACTAGACCTAAGTACAAGACTTTCATTGTAGCCAGGACTACTACGAACATATTTTAGAATAAGTTAGCAGGACTAAGGTACCATGACTAAACTTTTCCATAAACTACCCAGCTGTTGAGTAAGTTCGTCAAGTCGTTGTCCTTACTAACCCAACCAGATTTAAATCAAGTCAACCAATTTAACTTGTACTTTCTCATCCCTTGCCAAGATGATCTAACTAGTTGTTGAGTTTTATGAGGACCAAGGCTTCCTTTTCACTAGAGACTACTCGAGCATGCTAATAACCATTTTGTCAAAATGGCTAACTGGAGGATAATATGTGTACTTGGCATGCAATCCTAAGACAATGCTTTTTTAGCAGATTCTTCATTCCTTTGTCTGTTTGTGCTTTTTCAATATCTACTAGGAATCTCTTGTAAATTATTATGTAATTTACCCTTCTAGTATGACCTATTTTTATAAACTGTAGACATCATTAGTTGAATTTTAAAGAACTTCCTTTCATTAAGAGCTTCGCACTCTCTACCTTAACTCTTATCTACTCCTTGGTAAAGAATAGTGGCAAGTGACCTTAATATCGGCTTGTACGTCGTATCAAGCCAGTGTTAGGCTATGTAGACTAGTTGTTAAGTCATGTCCAATGGTTGCATTTGGGTTTGCTAATTTTTCCCTCTTTTGTTTGAGCTTCCTTTAGTGCATTCTCATGTGTTTGTCCTTGAGACGCATCACATACAGTAGCTTATTTTAGTAAGAAACTAGCATCACACATGTAGAAAAGCCTCAATGCATCTAAGGGAGTTATATACAATTGTCAAGGCTATCAAGAAGTGGTGAACATATCATAGAAGCTTAAAGGAGATCTTAAATCGAGTCATTCAAACATTAGAACAACAAAAGTTTTTGGCAAAACTCATTGGTTATGACTATGCTACTGTTTACAGAGTATGGTGTGATAATCAAGTACTTGACTTACTCTCGAGACAGTTTGAGGATTCCCCTTCACTGTCTTTATGTCTCTTTTCTCTTATGTAGAGGACTTGAAGCAAGAAAATAAGACTTTACTAGCTTTCCCTCATGTTATTGAAGATTTAAAAGTTTGTCATACTATGAGGAGACAATTACATTAGAAGAATGGCTTACCATTTTATCAAAACAGAGTGTTCTTAATGCCTTAGTGATCATCGATACCTCAATTATTAACTAAGTGATATATTTCCCGAAGCGCTAGATATTTTCATAGAGATAAAACTTTTAAGAGATTGGTTACTAAAATTTTTCAGTGAGCATGGGATATGATATTTGATTATTTTGTTTACAAGTGTCACACTTGCCAATATGTTAAATATTCTACACAATTACATGCTAGCTTATTAGATCATCTACCAATTTTGAATAGAATTTTAGGAGGATATTAGCATGAATTTTGTAACTTGTTTAATAAAGTCACAAGGATATACAATGATTCTTGTCCTATTTGCTAGACTCTAAGTATTGCCACATGGTCTCATAGATGCAACTTTATAGCTTAGGAAAGTTTCTCATCTTTTTGTTAATATGATGGTTTCATAGTTTTCTAAGATCTATTTGTTTGATAAAGACTCGATCTTTATGAGTCATTCTTGGCAAGATCCTTTCATATTGAATGAAACTAATTCAAAGATGAGTAGTGTTTAGTACTTACCATCCTCAAATGGATCGCCATATAGAAGCAATCAATGGAGTGATTCAATAGTATCTTTGGTTCTTTATGATGGATAACCCTCAAAAGTGGGTCAACTTTTAGCCATGGACCAAATTCACTTTACACATCTTATCACAATGGCACTAATATGACTCCTTAAGTCCTTTTAAAGCATTTTATGGTAGACCTCCTGCTACAGTTTTTTCCTAGTTTATAGAGACATCTTAGCTAGATACTATTAATGAAAAATTAAGTACTCAAGATGAGTTATTGACTCAATTATAGCACATTTGGAAAGAGCATAGTAGAGAATGAAGGTGAATGTAGATAAGCATTGCTCATATGGGAAAAATTTCAACTTAATGATATGGTCTTCTTGAAATTATAACCACACAAACACGTGTCTCTTAGATATCAGTTTACTTACAAACTCTCAGAGAAATTTTATGGGTTTTTTTTTTCTTTTTTTGCGTGCTTAATAGAGTGGGTGCCTTTACGTATGAGATCAAGTTACCTTAAGAAGCTAAAATTCATAATGTCTGTCATGCTATCTTAAAGAAAGCTCAAGGGTCTGACTTTCCTTCTTTAGATTTTACCATCATATATAAGTGATTGAGAGTCATCCTATTTTACAACCTTTGAATATATCAAACACATGTGTTGTTTGTGATTAAAAAACAATAGGCTTTACTTCAGTGGCTTGGTCTAAACCCAAAAGATACGACTTATGAAGACTAGATAATATAATAACAACTTTATCCTACTACAACCTTAAGTACAAGGTTGTTTTCTAAGGATAGGAGAAAACGTTATAGTCAATTGAGCATATGTGAGGAAAACACTAAGATAGCATGAAAATTATCACATGTGATGTTTTCTTTTAATTTGAATTACACAAAATATAGTAGTTGTATACAATTTAGAAATTGTAAAGACGAGAAAACTGTTAATCTATAACAAAAATAATGATCTACATGTATTTGACATATAAAAGAAATAACAAAATTGGAAAAAGAGGTAAGTAAGTTACAGCCATCGAGATCTCTCCAGTTAGGAGAATAGGCTTCTCAAATAATCTTATCCTTATCTTCCTTCATAATCACTTAAAAAAAAAAACAAATAAAGAATACAATTAAATATAAAAAATTCAACAATAGAGAGACAAGACAGGAAGGTGGGGTGATGGGGCAAGTAGTTAGGAGAGACTTACATTGATAAGATTAGAGTCGAAGTTTACTTTCTCTAACTTTATTTAACAACACATTTACTTTCTAGAGTAAAATAGATAAGGAGTGGAAAAGTTGTCTTAAAAATGATTATTACTAAGAATATGTTAGAAATTTCCATTTAAGTATTTACTTTATGTAAATTTTTATTGCAGGAAGTACTTATTTTAGTGTTTACTTTACTCATTGATTGCTGTATTAAATTGAGAATATAATAAAAAATACCAGTTTGTCCTTATTTAGTCCTTTTGGAAAATAACTAAATGTTGTTTAATTATAGTGTTAACAAGAGTACAATGGTTATACTATTTAACTTCTTATTCCTTCTATAGAGGAATAAAAATTTTCATTTTTTGTTAAACTTCGTATAAATTTTCATTGCAAGAAATGATTATTTTTATATTTACTTCACTCATTAATTGTGATATTAAGTTGAGAATATAACTAAAATTACTAATTTTCCCTTATTTAGTCATTTTTAAAAATAACTAGATGTTATTTAATTACAATATTAAGGAAAGTACAGTGGTTACATTATTTGAACTTTTTTTCCCCTTATAAAGGGAATAAAATTTTTCATTTTATTTTAAGTAACAACTATTTCTAATGTATTATGAACAAAAAAGTCCTTGGAAATTAGATTTCCTACCCATTTTTTAAGTAAATAAAGTAATCAAAAGTTAAGAATGAATAGATATTTTATTCCCCCTTTACTTTCTCTAAGTAAATGGATTGTAAGAGGTCTTGGAATATCAAAGGGCGCAAAGTTAAATGGTGAATTTTGGTTCAAAGAGTAAAAAATCTTTGATTGTTGGGCTTTGGGTATTGGAGTCGAGAAGAAAAAAAATGGGAAGTAAACATCACCCAAAATAATAACCAATAGCTTGAGGTAATGGGAGTGAGGTGCGAGATATATCTGTATATGGATTATATGGTAGTAAATAAACTAGGCATATAGTTTTTTGCACATGTAAGACACCAAAACCGCCCAAGAGCTTAATACTATAGACTAGCAGGTCCGCATGTTCACTACATGTGAAAAATTTAATATAATAGTATGATAGAATTAAGATAAAAACGTGAAATTTTAGCATAATCATTTTAGTTTTAATGTTGATATCAAGATTAATTTGCATTATATTGGAATGACAATGTTTAGGACTCAAATACATAAAAATATAGGTAACTAAATTATTCATATACCTTATAAATGTTCATGGATCATGTGTGCTTGCACATAATTTGCAATCTTAAGAATATATTATGATGTACACTAATTTAGCTTTTTTTTTAAGCAAGAAAATATACAAAAATGTTTTTGTTTTGTTTATGAAAGAGCAAGAATAATTAAAATATTACCAATGATTATATTGAGTCAACTATAGAAAAACTAATATTTTTTTGGAAACATTTTAGTAAGGAAACCAAAATTAGCAAATCAATGCAAATTGTAAATGAGGATATTTCTTACATAATCTATGATGATTCTAAATGAGCGATATTACAATTATAGTTTTCTATGTTAATTGATAAAATAAAATAAAGAAAGTATCTCAAAGATTATAAGTTTCATGTTTATAATATATAATTTTTTGTACTATATAAACGACCCAAACCTATGTATTTATGTCATTTCTAACTAAATAGTCCAAAAAATACGCCATATCTAACCTTGTTCATTTAAGGGAAAAGTACAAAAAAGTTTCTAACATTTACTTTATTTTTTATTTCGATCCTCAATGTCTCAAAATTTTCATTTAAATCCTTAACATTTGTAAAAGTTTACAAATGATTCCTTTTAATTGATGACATTAGATTTTAAATTGGAAAAGTATAAAAATGTCTTCAACATTTACTTTTTTTTTCTATTTTAGTTTTTAACATTTCAAAATTTTCATTTGAGTCCTTGATATTTATAAAAATTTATAGATTAATCCTTTTAACTGATAACATTAAATTATTTTTTATACATTGATATGTAGAAATATTCTATTAGTTTACATATTTCTTTTATATAACTAATATAATAAAATATTAAAATTAATTAATTAAAAAATNTAATCACTTTGATTAGAAGGGGCTTTAAAGATTTCTTCAAGTAGGTTTTTTCCTTTATTCTTCCACATAATGCTTTTAGATTGAATTTTATATTGATATGTTTATTTTTATTCAAGTTTGTTAATTAAGATGGTTTGATTTTATCTATAATTAAATAATGGGAAAAGTATAAAAAAGTTCTCAACTTTTATCTCATTTTCTATTTCAGTCTTTAACGTTTTAAAATTTTCATTTAAATCCTTAACATTTGCAAAAGTTTATACATAAGTCATTTTAATTGACGGTAGTAGATTTTAAATTACAAAAGTATAAAAATGTCCTTAAAATTTACTTCTTTTTCTATTTTAATCTTTAATGTTTCAAAATTTTTATTTAAATTCTCAATATTTGCAAAAATTTAGAAAATAGTCTTTTTAATTGATGGCATTAAACTATAATTTTTATATAGTTATGCATCATTTATTAATATTTTTCTATAACTTTTTTAATACCTTAATTAATATTTCATATTTTATTATATTATTTATTTAAAAGAAATATATGGACCAACAGAATGTTGTTACCTATCAATGTATAAATGATAGTTTAATGCCATCAATTAAAAAGACTATTTTCTAAATTTTTGCAAATATTGAGAATTTAAATAAAAATTTTGAAACATTAAAGATTAAAATAGAAAAAGAAGTAAATTTTAAGGACATTTTTATACTTTTGTAATTTAAAATCTACTACCGTCAATTAAAATGACTTATGTATAAACTTTTGCAAATGTTAAGGATTTAAATGAAAATTTTAAAACGTTAAAGACTGAAATAGAAAATGAGATAAAAGTTGAGAACTTTTTTATACTTTTCCCATTATTTAATTATAGATAAAATCAAACCATCTTAATTAACAAACTTGAATAAAAATAAACATATCAATATAAAATTCAATCTAAAAGCATTATGTGGAAGAATAAAGGAAAAAACCTACTTGAAGAAATCTTTAAAGCCCCTTCTAATCAAAGTGATTACACCTAATCATTTCAGTTAGTTGAAAATTGCCTAAAGGAGACATTTTGTTTATAAATTTCTTCAAGGGTCTAAGCTTTTCATGAAACATCGAAAAAGAAATATGTCTTTTCATTCAAAATATCATTTTCTCATAAAGATGAATAGGTAGTAAAGGAAAAATGTAAAGTGAAGGTATAATCAATCAAAGGAATCGGTGAGGAAAAATAGTAAGCAGTAGCTACATTAAAGGTTAATGCAAAATGGATTTTCTCTTGTATGGCTCATTTAATTCGCAAAATGATATGAGTAAGGAATGAAATTGAAATTCATTGAGAGTTGAATAAGGAGGGAATGAGAATTAAATCATTTAGTTAAACAAAAAGATGAATATGGAATAAAATCGTAATAAAAACTAAGAGATAATATTACACTTCTTGGTCTTCTTCTTGATGCATCTTCCTGGCCAATCTAGATCTTTCTTTCTATTCTTTTTTTGTTTCTTTCTTTCTCTTAATAAGACCTAATCATACTATACATATTTAATCATCATATTCAAATTGATTTGTGTAAAAGAAAACAACCAAGTTAAATCTCTCATTTCATAGGATTTTTTCTTTGAAACCATAATTTATTATAGAATTTGAATTGAACTTGCAAGAAAAGAAAGGATAACAATAGCTATTATGGTGTTCTATATTATTGGTGGCAGCGATAGCAGTAGCTGGTGGTGGCAACATGGTCACTAGTAGTGGTGATATATGGTAGTCTGTATTGTCTCATAGAGAGAGAGAGAGAATGGAGAGGGTATTTTTAAAAGGGAAATTGAAAAGGAAGGAGGGATGGGGATCTAAGATTAGAATTGGGATTATTTGGTGAGTATAAGGAATCCTTCTTACTTAACTTTATGGAATAAGGATTCTTAGGAATCATGATTCCGAGACTTAAAAACAAACTAAACAATGTAATAGGGAAATGCCATTCCTCTAAGTGAACATAGTAGTAGTGTCTTTATGAGTCTCTGGTCCTAAATCGCTAAAAAAAACAAAAAGTGAGTTTGCTAATTAACATAATTAAGATAATTTATTATATCAATCCTTAGATATAGTAATTATTTTCCTTTAATGAACATGGATTTTCTTGTTTAGTAATATCATTAAGAGTCTCTATATTTCTTAATAGAATTATTTGAACAATAATGTAAAATTAAGTAAAAGAAATATAATAACTAACATGGCAACAAAATTGATAACATAATATTCTTTGTTTGTTTGATTTTTCTTGAGAAAAAATATATTTTGATTTTCTATAATGAGAGTAATAAAAAATTGGCACTTGCTTTTCTTTATTTTTTCCCATAAATCGTATAATCAATTTTCTAAGATGTATATTTTTTAAACAGTGCCATATTATAAGGAATCTTGGTAAAAACAAACTAAAATTAACCTTGTAAATGGCATTTAGGTGCAATTATATATATATATATATATTGCTTGATGGTTTCTAGATAAATTAAGCATAAAAAATAAAATATAAAAAAAAGTTTAAAGAAAAAGAATAGAAAATTCATGCAATTTGTGATAAGGGTGAATAAGTAAACCAATCATATTATATACTCACTTATACCCTTCTTGATTGGATAGTTTTCTAGTAATTACCCAAGGTCACACAAGAAATTTTAGATAGTAATTTTCCAAAACTTGCTCTAATAGGTAAGGTACAAGCATGGTATTTTCGTACTTTATACCCATTCATAGCCTACGCTTTTAAATAATATAGGGTAGATGGTTTAAAGTGCTTTATGCTCACCCCATAAAAATTATTAAATAATATTAATAAATAAAAATATAATACTTTTTTAGTTAAAAGTATATAAAAAATAGAAAAAGGAAAGGGTTTAAGCTCATAAGATAAAAGCCTTTCAAGTCTCGATAGCCATTCTCTCTTCTTTACATATATTTTATTTTATTTTGATTTGTCCTTCAATTTGTTAAGTGCTAACCTTAGTTTATGTCATAAAAATCAATGAGCATATTTATAGATATACATAAAAATCTTTTGGTATAGAAAAAGAGGGAAAAGGAAATTAATATTGGATTTTTAAAAAATAATCCCAAAAATAGTGTCTTTCTAAAAGTAATCCCAAATATACCACACTTAAAATTAGTTTTTGAAAATGAGATTTAAAATGAATTGAAATTGGTTTTTCAAAGGTCAAATATTTAAATTTTAATATAAAATAAACTTTTGAAAAGCTTATTTTTATTTAGTTCCCTTAATCTTTATTAAACTTATGCTATCACTTAAGTGGTAGGATGCATTATAACTTTCCTAAAATCAACTGTTCAAAACTCAAATTTAAGCTCATTCATTATAAATTTGTATTTTGAAGAAATAATTTTATTTTAAATGAACAAACTCAGCTTTGCAAAAACCGATTTTGATTCTTTATAAAATTGCATTTTCAAAAAATGATTTTAAGTACGATATTTTTAAGATTATTTTTTAAAAGACACTTTTTCACGATTATTTTTGAAAGATACAATTTTTATTTCCTTTTCCCAAAAAGAGAATTATAAATAGAATTTCATATTAAGAATGCGTGTGAAGTTAAAAATTTTTTAGAAGAGAAAAAATTTATGTCTTACAAATATGTATATATTGTAGACACTTTATTTTTGTACCTTCGTAATTTTAACTTTTGCTTTTAAAGAGTCCTAATTCAAAAAATAACAAAAAATTGGCAAATGATAAAAAGAATAGAAAATTTTCAATAAAAGAAAGAAATTCACAAAAAAAATTTAATTGGGTTGAGTTGTTTTGAACGAATTTAAAAGAATCATGATTGAATAATTATTAATAGGAGACGAATCTGATACAATAATGTCACATTCAATAAAATCAAGATTTATGTAATTTGAATCTAGTTTAGATCTTTATCAATTTATATTTGATTTAATTCAAAATATTTGTTTCTGAATTTTATAAATAGGGATCACGCAATGTGAGATGAAAATAAATGACTAATTATACACTTACTACAAACACGATTTAGTCCCACTAAATCATCTTCTCTCTTACCAAAACATCTTCAATAGCCCCTTGATCGTACTTCATGATAATAGACACTTGGAACTCCAACTACATTTTCAATCCATTTAGTTTCATGAGAAATTCTAAAAAGGCCTTAACTAAATGGATTAAAAATGTAAACCTAGAGAATTTTTAAAAATTAAAATAAACCAACATATTAAAGTTTTCGAAATGAACTAGAAATATTTGATCCTGATTAGTAGATACGTAGATACCTCTGGGACGATGCAAAATCTATAAAAACTTAAGTTTTTTCCATTTTTTTAGAATATTAAAAAAATAATTTTGAAAAATAAGCCTAATTTTAAAAATTTTACAATAGTACCCGTTAGGGTATATTAAGTAGCCCTCGAATTCAAAATTATTATTTTTTTTTTTCATATCAATTTAAAATCTTGGATTAATAGCTAAGTTATAGTAAACCTACCTAATTGATTACGATTTATCCATTTTTCCAACTCCGGTCGGATGGCGATGCTAAAAGATTTTCAATCTAAAATGAAAAAAAGAATCGGAATTTTCCATTTTCTTTAGTCGAGAATTAATATTAAATAAGTTATGGTTTAGTATTAGTTAGAAAATTGGAAATGACATTAAAATAAGAAATAAAAAAAAATAAAGCTCGACAACTTGTTGATTTTATTAGAGACTTGTTAAGAGGGCTAGCCATTTGAATTTGCTAAAATAAGGATTATTTTTCAAAAAAAAAAAAATACTTGAGTCGATCTTTATTTTATTAATTTTTTGTAAAATATAAATTGTTCTACTAACATATTTGTTGCTACTCATCTATGGGATTGTTTCAAGGTTTTTTTTATCTTACTTTATTTTTTTAATCATATGTATAGTAGATACAGTTAAAACCAGCTCGTCTTAAAACCCTAAGAGGAGGTTCATTGTATAAGTTTCGAATGTTATGGGACAATCACCTTTCAAGGCCAATCAGACTACCCTACTTAAGTTTAGATATGATCACAGAACTGTTATTTTGAAAACACAGGTGGTCACAAAACTTGAGGACCTTTAAAGCTCATCCTTTGCATATATGAAACCTTTTTTCAAAAAATTATAAGAACCTATAATATGGCAGACCAAGCAAATAAGTGCAGTTATGAAGTTGTATTTTTCCTTATATTTACCCTGTATAGTTATTTCTCTATAAATACTTTGTAATAATTCCATGTAAAATTTAGAATATGCCTTGATTGAAATTTTAATTCTTTTCATATAGATATGGTTAGATTAAGTCAAGCTACTTTCAAGGAAATCCATATTCATCCACTTCATTGGCTTGAAAAATTAATATAGACATTATTCTAGCTTTTCAACCTCAACAGACAAGAATTCCTTAAAAACAAGATTAGGCCCATCCTATCATTGTAGAAAATCCTTGTGAATATTACCTTAATTCAAGCCTTAATACATCTATGGGAACTTGAATTAGTTACTTTTCGCCTTGGCTTACACCAGCTAAGTCCAACCCTCAAAGAGTGCTCTTAATTATTATGGGCCCTTACTATTATAAATAATATTTGTCCTAGATTTAGAAGTTACCACATCAAAAATCTTTAGTACGTTGTGTAGACACATCATTTTTGTCATTTTATTTTAATATTTTTATTAAGCTAGAAATAATAATAAATAAAAATAAAAAATATAAAGTGTCAAATCGAGTCAAGTTGAGTCCAGTCATATAGGTCAAGTCTAATCTAGTTAAATCGAATCAAGTTGAGTCCAGTTGTATCGAGTCGAGTCGAGACAAATCGAATCGAGTCGTTTGGGATAATGGTGTGTGTTTAAATTAATAAATTCTTAAGTCATTAAAGGATCAAACTTCATTAAAATATTTTATCTTAATTTGATATAAAGTGGATTTTTTTATCTAACTTATATTAGGCTAAAATAGACTTAGTATTTATTAAGAGGGTTATTGGGTTAAATCAAGTTAGACTGAACCGAGGCTGAAAAATAAAAAGCCTAAATTAAAGTAGGGTTTCTAAAAATAAGGTCTAGGATTCGATATCATATGTAGGGTTCGTTGAGATAAAAAGAGATACGAAAGATTTAATTATAGGTATTATAAATAAGAATTTGATAGTGGACTTAAGGACCTTTTTTTTACAAATTCCCAACACAACTCCGTAATTATCCTTATACAATTGGTCCATCTCACTAATACATATAGTAGTCTTATGAACACATAAACTCCACACGCCCATTCATTCATGAATACATACCTGCACAACATTTGACCAATACACTGCCCTTACAGCCCCTCACCACTAACCCTTGATGAATAGCCTGACCCTTTGATGTACAGCACTTGACACCTACGTTGATCATACGATAGGCCCATATACATCCTTGAAACAAGCTACACTTACATACCCTCACAGTTGCTGATCAACATCCTTCACACACCAATCTACTCACTTGATCCACATACATGCCAACACGTCCCATGAAGCTACTCACACATCGATACCCCCTAACCAAACTTGCATAACACAGCTCACACACCAGCACTTGCACATTGACATGCCAACACGCCCCTGATGTCCATTGCCAGCACTTGAACACACACTGCCACGTCTATCCCTTACTTCACTGCACAGACAAACACCCTTAATAATTTGCTCGCCCACTGCATGCATAGCCATACACCCATCGAGCTCACATATGCACAATAGCTTGACATCTTCTAACATACTTTACAATCGATCACCACACACTGCATACTAAAGTCCACAAATCGAACATGCTACACCTACAAATTACGCACACTTAACACAATATACGTGCACCACTACACGTACGAGTCACTTTGCAATCACATGAGATCCATGGATACGAGCACAATGCATGCCATATATCGTACACACAAGACTCGTCTTGTGTAGGTAAAAAAAAAAATTTATTTTATTAGTTAATTTAATTATTTTTACTAATTAATTTATTATTTTTAGTGTATTTTTTTTATTACATTTTTGTCATATTGTTTGATATTTTTTAGATAGTTTCAATTTTTTTTTTTTATATATTGCATCTTTTAACCAAAATCGTATTTTTGAAAAATAGTATATCTTTTCTCTAAGATCTATATTTCAGCGATATATATTTTTCATATAGGATTTAGAAAAGATATGTGTCTTAACGTATCTTACAGTTAGGATTTAGAGAAAATACATATAAAGAAACGTATCTAAATTGTATCTTACATGTAGAATTTAGGAAAGATATTTTTGCCATGTAGTGAGTTTTTTTAAAAAAAAAAAAACAAATAAATAATAAAAATCTTAATCGGGATTTTCAAAAAGATTTAGTTAGTTAGGGTTTTCTTAGATTCGTGAAATTAGATTTTTTAAGGTATTTTTAAAAAATAATAAATGGTTTAATAAACGTAAATTTGGCTCGATTTTCAAAAATAAAAAAATCTACCCATTAAATATTTTATAAAAAGAATTACGTTGGTTTGATCCCGACTAACAAGTATGTAGGCACTTTTGGGGTAATCATCTAAAAAATAATTTTTTTCTTTTTCTTGAAATTCGTAATAAAAAATAATAATAATTTATTTTATTTATATTTTGTACTTCTTTACATATCTTAGTTTTTTTTTAGAAAAATATAAGAAAATAAAGCCCATTAATTGATTTTTTTTATTTTCACATGATAACTTAGTCTTAATAGGTTAGCTTTCGAATTTACTTTTTCTAGTTATTTTTATAAAAATTATTTTCTTAGAAAATATGTGGATTAGTAACCAAATTAAGGTTTTCTCACCAAAAAACCCTAATTTTATTTTTTACTAGTTTAACTAGTTAGCAACTCCAATTTTTTTTAAATATTTTTTTTTCAATGCATTTTTTAAGAAAAATGTTTCCTTAATTTAATGTCAAGTAATTTATATTAAATGAGCTGGGCTTGATATAGATTAAATTAAATAAAACTGAAATAGGGCTCGACAAAATTGACAACTTTACTAGGGATGCCTAGTGAGTTAGACATGTAAGAATTAAAAATTAACTAATGGGTTTTTTATATTATTTTTCTTTTTTTTTAATTGTATTATAATTGTATTAAATGGTTTTTAGTAACGTAGGCCTTAAGAAAAACCCGACCCAATGGGCCTATATTTGAGGATTTGAGGGGTTTTATTTTAATAATCATTTGTATGCTTAGATGTGGTCAGACTTGGGCTATTTTAGAAACTTAGAACAGGCTACCATTGTTTAATCTTAAAGTTACTGGGGTCTTTACTCTCGCTTGGCAGTGATAGGCTAGCCCACTTTGGCTTCAATATAGCTTACTAGGCTTTTCTTTAGAAAGCATTAAAGTTACAAAGCTTGAGACCCGTAGACCATACCTTCCTGCATCATTCTTTTTGAAAAAGGGGTAGTTGTTTTTAAATTATAGGAAAAGCCTGATTAATTCAGAATTTGTTAAGTGTTCTTTTTCGATAAAAGGGGAAATTAAAAGAAATCAGTAACCCTAATATATAAGTACTCACGAGCTTCATTTCTTTTTAAATCTTATTTTGAATATACTTATATATAAGGGTACTCTCCGATCGCGGGGTCATAATAATTTCTATAATTTATTAATTACCGACCCCTTATTGCATTATATGTGTGTGTAGCATATTGTATTTTTTATATATTTTATTTTTTTAATGCCCGTTTCTATATGATTATTTTATTTCTTGTATTATATATGTTTTCTTTTTATTGTCTCTTAGCGAGTAAAAGGCTATGTAATTAATTTTTTTTTTTTTGAAAAAGCTGCAAAATCATTAATATCATATCCAGCTTTATTGTAAATTTAGTGGTCTCATTGTAAATAATTGCATCATTTCATGTTTTTATGTAATATAGATATGAAAAGTTAGGGTAGTGTCAATCCCAAGCCCATCCATGAGGTTTAGTTAGATAAGTATTCTTTCCCCAAGGCTATCTTGAAAGATTGGTTGAATTAGCTTCCACTAACCAAGTAAGATCGCATTCGCAAGAAGATTGGGCCAATCATATCCCTCATGTGGGTCCAGCTCCAATGACCTCTAATTCAAGCCCTTATCCATTATTGGGATCTAGAATTTGTGGCTTTCAAGTTTAGTCTACATGTGTTGACACCCACTTTAGAAGAATATTTGCAATTACTTAGTACCTTACCTCTCAAAGTAGGCATAACCATCCTAGATCTCAGAGTCTAGCCTGAGAAAGCTTTCATAACCTTACTAGGAGTCAAAAAGGCAACCTTAGCGCCATTCTTATCTTCAGAGGGCAAGAAGTGTTTCAGTATCTTAAGACTAGTAGAATGGTTTTCAAGCCCAAACACCTATTAGAAACATTATCAAATCTTTTGTGGACGATATGAATCGTGGGCCGAGAAGAGGGTAAATGCCTTCATTGTAGTAGTATTCGAGACCGTACTATTTCCCTTCAAATACGGTCAAGTCCATTATAGGGTAACTAAGCTAGTAACCCAATTCTTAGCTGGTAAGTCCTATATACCGGCATCATTGGTAAAGTAATTCAAGATACTTACCCATTTAAAGAAGTAGGGGCATAGGTACTTCATGGCTAACCCTACAGTCTTTACCGTATGGTTTCTCAATCACATATAAGGGTATGGAGGGAATTTTCTTAAAGCATCCATAACTGAAAATATGAACCTAATTGATGATTTTACACGCCACCTTAAGGTACCAAATGAAGCTTAGTTTAAAGGATGAGTATCAATCATAAGCAAAATGCAACCAGTAGATTTTACGTGGATAGCCGGGTAGAGTAACTACACTCGAGCCATCTTAGGGTGCATTAATTATGCAAGGGTCCCTCTTATCGGTATTACGGGTTGTACAGGATATTTCTCAGCTTACGTCACTAGACAGTTGGGTTCCCTTCAAGAGATAACATACAAAGACTCCTTAGAAGATGTTACGTTGAATTAATAAGATCCTTATTTACCTACTACTATTTTGATTTAACAACTAACAGAACTTGTGAAGCTATAAGAACGGATGGAAGTTAAGAAAATAGTCAATGTGAGAACTTTAAGGGGTAAAGTCAAGGAAGACCAAGTTACTAAGCAATTCATCTATAATCAGTTGGAGAAAACGGGAAAAATATGGTATGAAGCTCTAGACGTATTTAGACATGAGCCAAAGCCAAAGCCAGAGCCAGCATATCTTTCACTTACCAAGTAGGCCTACCGAGACACCATATGGGCCAGAGTTGAAGCCTAGTTCCAAGAATGCAAAAGAATCGTTAAAGAGTTAAAGATGGAGAATGAGAGATTGCTAGTGGCAAATCAATTCTTAAGGAGTAAGATTTGAGAAAGAGATGTTACAATCTGAAGGCTTATGAAAGAAGTTGATCAAGTCTGTCCCAGCCAAATCTGTTGGCTCTTATAGATATAAGATTTGAGTTTTTAGGAGGATGAGTTAAGGTTTTTTTTTTTTTTTTTCTTTTAGTCCATTGTATAGGTTGGATTTTATGATTATTAATAAATTTGCAGTTTCATTAAATGAAAATCTTTATTGATTGCATAGTATTTTGCTCGTTTTTTTTTTTTATTTCTTAATAGTTACCTTTTAAATAAAAAATGAAAAAAAAAACTAAAAACAAAAAAAGGGAAAAACAAAAAAAAAAGTAAAAAAATAACAACAATTTTAATTAAAAAAAAGTCTAAAACTTGGGTTTTTGTTTAGGATTTTGAAAATAGTGCCCAAACGAGCAGACTTAGCTAAAAGCCCGATATTCACTCGTTTTAAGGCAAGAATGTTAAGTCAAGATACTGGAAACGTTAGTTAAACCGAACTTGACTCGAGAGTCGCAACCTTGGAAGAAAACATGAGCAACATGGCTGAACAAATCTACACTCTTACTCGGGCTATTGGAATTCTCAATGACAAACAAGGGTCTTAAGTCAACCTGGATTAAAATGAAGAAGTAGCCCTTCCTCCTGAATTGGAAGATGCATAATCAATTCCCAATGCTGAGATATGGAGTAATGAGATTGAAGAGAAACACCGAGAGATGGAAAGGAAGTTTATGTAGAAGTTGACCGAGAATATGAAAACCTTAAAAATGGTTAACGGGTTTGAGCTGATGGGAATGATTAATTTACCGACGTATGAAGACGATGATTTCTAGGAAATATTTAAGGTGCTGGAATTCGAGAAGTATGATGGGACCGGTTGCCCAAAGCTCCACACTAGGTTGTACATCGGAAAAATGGACAAATACATGAAGTATGATAAGGTGATGGTTCAAACATTTTAAGATAGCTTAATTGGGCCCGCCTTAACTTGGTATGCCCAACTGGACTTAAACGAGATTGATACATGGGATAAGTTAGCCTGGGCTTTCTACAACTAGTATAAGTTCAATATCGAGGTGGCTTCATCCATGTGGGATTTGAATAATTTGTGAAAGAAGGCCAACGAAAGCTTTAAGGAATTTACTCAGAGATGGAGGGGCATGGCTACTAAGGTGACTCCACCCTTAACAGAAAAAGATTTGACTTTTGCTTTTATCAACACTCTTGGAAGCTCATACTACCAACATCTAGTCGGATACCCTGCTTTTAACTTTGCAGAAATTGTAGCCTTAGGGTGCCGAATTAAGGAAGCTATTGCTACTGGAAGGCTTCCTAATCTTGAAGTAGCTGAGAGGAAGATACCTCCCGCAAGATTTTCCAACAAAGCCAAGGAAGCTACTGTAAGTGTTGTCAATACCAATAACTTTATTAGTCTTGCAGGCTCGGTAGCCATGACAGGAGGATCTAATCCCCCATTGAATCCGAGTCAGAATAACCGCCCGCAAAGGAGATGGTTTACCCATATACCCATTCCTTTAAGCCAGGTTCTTGTACGATTAAGGAAAGAGAATCTCTTAACGTTTGAAATAACAAAGGAGGGACAAAAACCGAGGGACTATAACCCGGAGCTTCATTGTGATTATCATTTAGGGCAAGTAGGGCATTCTACGAACCAGTGCTAGAGACTCAGACATAAGATCCAAGATCTTATTGATGCGAAGTTGGTGCAATTGGACTTCATTAAGACTTTCGCTCTTAACATGGGTAACAATCTTCTACCGGATCATGGACACTCAATCAACATGATCATCACTGAAGTATCTGAACTAGGATTATAGATTTTTGATAAGGTCAACATGATTAAAGTGTCAAGACATAGGGTACGGGGTTGCTCGGAACAAACTAAGCAGCAAATTGGAAATGAACCCACTAAAGAGGAAATCCAAGAAATGAAAGCTAAAACTAGAGGCAAGAGAAGAGATCACCTGTACCATGCTTACATGGATCTTCTAAACATCTGTCAGACATTCCCAATATTGACTGGTGTTTAAGAACCCGAAGTAACCAATTTATCCAAGGCTTTGGCTCTATAATGCAGTATCGATCAGATAAGAAGAAAGATATTGGTGTCCCAGTTTCCTTATGCAACTGGTTTTTTGTTCTTGTTAATAGGTCTCCTTAGAAAAGCAATATTAGATCAATTAGGAGCATTCGATTTCATAATTAGTCTAACTAGTTAGGCCTTTTCTTTTAGACAATTCGAATTCATTTAATAAAATTGGTTTCTTTCTTTCTTTCAATTCTTCCTTTTTATTTATTCATTATCCTTTTTTCCTTTACTCTTCAGATCTGATAAAAATGATAAACATAATGGATATCTCATGCCTATAAATGATGAAAGTATCAATATCACCTTTAGCCTTGTTGGGTCAGACGTCGGAGGTGATATTGAGACTTCAAGCGAAATACAAGAGCGTTGGCGTTGATTTGAACAAGGTAGAGTGATTATTGATGAACTAATGGTTGTGATTAATTTAGGGATAGAAGAGAATCTGTGAAACTTAAAAATTGGCAGTAATTTAATGAATGATCAGAAACAGGAGTTATCATGTTTGTATTTGCCTGGTCCTATGAGGACATGCTCGGTTTAGATCCATCAATTGTAGTTCATAAGTTGCCAATAAGAGAAGATATTAAACTGAAAAGGCAAAAGTTTAAGCAGTTTAGGCCAAATATACTTCTTAAGATAAAAGAAGAAGTGAAGAAATTACTAGAAGTTGGGTTCATAGAAGTGTCGGATTATCCCAAATGGGTAGCCAATGTGGTGCCAGTGCTAAAAAAAAAAATGGGAAAGTTAAGATATGTATGGACTTCCATAATTTAAACTAAGTGACACCTAAGGATAACTTCCCTTTACCACACATTGATGTATTGGTAGACAATACGGCCGGACCTCATCTTTTCTCTTTTATGGATGGTTTATCAAGATATAATCAAATCAAGATGATAGAAGAAGATAAAATCAAAACCACCTTCATTACCACTTGGGGAATGTTTTGTTATTGTGTGATGCCTTTCGAGTTGAAGAACGTTGGGGCAACTTATCGGCATGCTATGGTAGCCTTGTTTTACGACATGATGCATCAAGAAATTGAAGTTTATGTAGATGATATGATTGCTAAATCCAAGAAGGGTGAGAATCATGTTGATGTTTTACGTAAGCTATTTGAGTGGTTGAAGAAGTTTTAATTGAAATTAAATCTAGAAAAGTGCACCTTTGGAGTAACCTTGGGCAAATTGTTAGATTTTGTAGTCAATAGAAAAAGAATTGAAGTAGACCTAGACAAAGTCAAGGCAATCGTAAATATGCTTGCGGCACCAAAGACTATAAAAGAAGTTTAGGGACTGTTGAGTAGGTTGAATTACATTGCTCGATTCGTATCACAACTAACTGATAGATGCAAGTCGTTATTCAAACTTTTGAGGAAGAATGCAATGATAGAATGTGAGTAAGCATTTGCTGAAATCAAGGAATATCTCATGAACCCGCTAGTGCTGGTCACTCCTACATCAGGATGATCATTAATTCTTTACTTGACAATTCTTCATGAATTGATAGTTTGTATGCTGGGGCAGAAAGATGAAACAAGTAGAAAAGAGCATCCTATATATTACTTGAGCAAAAAATATATAGAAAGAGAACAAAAATACTCAAAAGTGGAAAGAATATGTTGTGCCTTAATACGGGTGATACACAAGCTCAGGCAATACACTCTCTATTACTTAGTAGATTTTTTGACAAAACATGGCCTGTTGAGGTATTTAGCTAAAAAGCTAGCATTGATTGGGAGAATATCAAAGTGGTAGATGCTGCTCTCTGAATTTGATATCAAGTATGTAAGTTAGAGTTTAATCAAAGGGCAGGCAATGGCCGATCAATTAACAAAATACTTACTAGAAGATGAAGATGATGGTACAGAAGCTTAGTTTCATAATGAAAATGTGATAGTGGCGAATGAATTCAATTGTAAGAAATCGAAATGGAGAATGTATTTTGATGGAGCAACCAATGTGTTTAGATGTGGGATAGGAGCAGTATTGGTATCACCTGAAGGTAATAATTTCCTTGTAGCAACGAGATTAGCATTTCCATATACGAACAACACAGCAGAATTTGAGGCTTGCATTTTAGGGCTCGAAATGGCGTTCGATATGGGAATATAAAGGCTTGAAGTGTATGGAGATTCTTCACTTATAATTCTTCAAATCATCAGAGAATATAAGATGAAAGACGAGAAGTTGATACCTTATTAGGAGTAGTTACGCAAGCTGATTGAAAGATTCCGAAAAATTTCATTCACTTACATTCCAAGAACCTAAAATCAATTTGCTGATACACTAGCCACGTTATCATCAATGGTGAAAGTTACGGATGGGATAGAAATCCAACCCCTGAAAATTGAGGTAGAGGAAAAGCCGGCCTTTTGCTTGACAGTTGAAAAGGAAGAATCGAAAAAGCCTTAGAATCATGATATTAAAAAGTTACTTCAAATGGGTGAATTCCCTGATGAAGTTGATAAAAAAGATAGAAAAGCTTTAAGGAGATTGGCTGCTCATTTTCTATTAAGTACAACTACATTATACAAAAGATCCCCTAATACAACATTGCTAAGGTGTGTGGATGAAGAAGAAGCTGAGAAATTAATGAAAGAAGTGCATGTGGGAGTCTATGGTTCTCATATGAATGGATACATGTTAGCTAGGAAAACCATGAGGTTGGGATATTTTTGGATGAGAATGGAATTAGACTGTATCAAACACATGAGGCACTATCACCTACGTCAGATATACGCTAACAAAATCAACGCTCCTCCTTAAGAATTACATGTGTTATCGGCTCCTTGGCCTTTCTCAATGTAGGGAATGGATATGATTGGATCAATTTCTCCATTCAAACGGGCATAGATTCATTTTAGTTGCGATCGACTATTGTACCAAATGGGTAAAAGCAGTGTCATATGCTACGGTGACCAAAGGAGTGATAGTCAGGTTCATAAAAAGAAATATCATTGCAAGATACGGAGCACCCGAGTTTATTTTTACAAACAACAGGTCAAATTTAAACAACAAGCTGATGGCTGAAGGGTACAACTAGTTTAAGATCAATCACAAAAACTTAACTCTGTATTGACCTTAAATGAACAAGGCAGTTGAAGCTACTAATAAGAATATCAAGAGAATTATTGAGAAGATGACAATCACTCATAAAGACTAGTATAAGATACTTCCCTTTGCTCTCTTGGCTTGTATAACCTCAGTTAGAACCTCTACAAGTGTAACACCTTATTCATTGGTCTATGGAACTAAAGTGGTACTATCGATGGAAGTAGAAATACCTTTATTTTGAGTGTTGGCGGAAATTTAGCTCAATGAAATAGAGTAGGTAAAAAAAGCAAATGGAACATTTAAATCTCCTAAATGAGAGGAGGCTTGCAACAATATGTCATGGTCAATGTTACCAATAGAGAATGATTTGAGCTTTTAACAAGAAAGTATGCCCGAGGTACTTCAAGGAAGGAGACTTGGTGTTGAAGAAAGTATTGTTGAATACAAAAGACCCTAGGGGTAAGTTTGCTTTGAATTATGAAGGCCCTTATGTGGTGAAAGGGTTATTATTTGGAAGCGCATTAGTGTTGATAGAAATGGATTACCCGGAGTTAAGGGGACTTGTGAATTTAGATGTAGTCAAATTGTATTATCCATGAACACTAAGTACAATAAAGATTCCAATTTTTCTTGAGAATTGTTTGCGGTTAATTTTTCATCAATTACAAGTAAAGTTTATATCCATGGATGTTCTCAAATTCGAATGGTCATCGACCAACAAACACTTCACCAACCAATTCTTATGTACCATGTTTCCTAGCCTCAAACACTTAAGCACCAAACACTTACCAATGAATTTGAGTCACCAAATAAATTGAAATCGAATGTTCTTAATGATTTAATATAGTTTTTTGAAAAGAGATTTTATTTTTCAAGAATCATAGAGAGGCAAAAATTGAGACTTGGTGGTGACAAAAGAAGAATCAAGGCATGAGCATGATACAGTTAAGCAAAAGGTTTCAATCATGAAGAAGACCTTATTCCAAGAAGAAAAAAAAAAGAGAAAGAAGAAAAAAAGAAAAAAGAAGAAAGAGAAAGAAAAAAAAAAAGAAAAAAGGAAATGCCTTGGTGATATTTTGTCGATTGAATGAGTGAATATTAGGAGTTAACATGAGATAGGCCGATTGGTTGCTATCTTTGAAATTCTCCATTCCGAGGTAAAATGATCTTAAAAGTCCTTGAAAGAGATATTTAGGAGAATTAAAGAGTTTTTTGTTTTTTGAAAATTTCAAAGAGATTTATCCTTTTCGGATTATTCGCTAAACCAAAATAAATCTCAAAGAGATCTATCCTCTTTGGATTATTCACCAAATCAAAACAAATCTTGAAGAAATCTATCTTCTTCGAATTATCCAACAAACTAAAACAAATCTTGAAGAGATCTATCCTCTTCGGATCATCCACCAAACCAAAATAAGAAATCTTGAAGAGATCTATCCACCAAACTAAAATAAGTTTTTTTGAAATCTCAAAGAGATTTATTCTTTTCGAATCATTCACCAAACTAAAACAAGAAATCTCAAAGAGATCTATCTCCTTCGGATTATCTACCAAACTCAAATAAGTTAATTTAACCTCCAATGTTTTTTGCTTTATGTTCCCAAGATTGGTATCCTAAACTTTTGCCCTATCCTTCCAAGATAGGCCCCATTTTAAACTTTTGTCCTATTCTTCTAAGATAAGCATCTTAAACTTTCGCCTTATCTTTCCAAGATAGGCCCCTTAATCCTTTTGTCTTATCCCTTTAAGATAGGCACCCTTTATCTTTGCCTTATCCTTTTAAAATAGGCCCCTTCTTTTACCCTGTCCTTTTAAGATAGGCTTCTTTCTTATTCCTATTCCTTTGTCCTATCCTTTCAAGATGGGCTTTTTGTCAACCTTTCAAGTCAGTATCCTTCTTCAAGATAAAACACAGCTCAACAGGCTATTCAAGTTAGTAATCCTCATTTAGTTCAAAGTAAGGTTTGGCAAAAATGAGTATCTCTTTTATCTTTGTAAGGAAGTTCTAATCAAACTTCGCTACAAAAAGGGTAGTTGTAGATACCTTATTTTTGCAATTTTATTTTATTATTTTTATTGAGACATAAATAAATAAATAAAAATAGTAATAATAAATAAAAATTGAAAATTAAAAAACGAAAATTAAAAGAAAAAATAAAAAATATAAAGTGTCAAATCGAGTTAAGTCAAGTCTAGTTGTATCGAGTCAAGTCTAATCAAATCGAATCAAGTCAAGTCGTTTAAGATCAAATCGGATAACGGTGTGTGTTTAAATTAATAAATTTTTAAGTCATTAAAGGATCGAGCTTCATTAAAATATTTTAACCCAGTTCGATATAAAGTGGATTTTTTATCTAACTTATATTGGGCTAAATCAAGTTGGAATGAGTCAGGCTCGAAAAATAGAAAGTCCAAAATAAAGTATGATTTTTAGAAATTAGGTCAGATCTTCAAAGAATCTAAATTGTATTTTCTGTATCTAGGATTCGTTATTATATATAGGGTTTGTTGAGATAAAAAGAGTTACGAAAGATTTAATTATAGGTATTATAAATAAGAATTTGACGGTGGACTTGAGGGCCTTTTTTTTATAAATTCCCAACACAACTCCACAATTATCCTTGTACGATTAGTTCATCTCACCAATCACACGGTAGTCCCCTAAACATACAAACTTTACACGCCCATTCACTCATGAATACACACCCACATAGCATTTGACCAATATACTGCCCCATATAGCCCCTTATCGCTGACCTTTGACGAACAACCTGACCCCCTGATGTACGGCACTTGACACCCATGCTAATCACGCGATAGCCCCACACATGTCCCTAAAACAAGCTACACTTGCACACCCTTACAGCTACTAACCAACGTGCCTCACACACCGATTTGCTCTCTTAATCCATATACACGCTAGAATGTCCCTTGAAGCCACTCACATGCCAACACCCCCTGACCAAACTTGCATAATGTAGCTCACCCGCCAGCACTTGCACATTGACATGCCTGCATGCCCCTGATGTCCACCGCTAGCACTTGAACACATACTGCTACGTCTATCCCTTACTTCACTACACACATAAACACCCTCAATAATTTACTCACCTACTGTACACATAGCTGCATGCCCATCAAGCTCACACACGCACATTAGCCTGACGTCTTTTGACACACTTTACAATCAGTCACCATATACTGCACACTAAAGTCCACAAATTGAACACACCACACCCACAAATTATGCATACTTAACACAATACACATGCATCGCCACACATACGAGCTACTTCGCAATCACACAAGATCTACGACCATGAGCACAATGTACGCCGTACATCGCAAACACATGACTCATATCATTGAGGTAAAAAAAAAAATTTTATTTTATTAGTTAATTTAATTGTTTTCACTAATTAATTTATTTTTTTTAGTGCAGGTTTTTTTTTGTTACATTTTTGTCATATTGTTTGATATTTTTTAGATAGTTTCAATTTCTTTTTTTATATATTGCATCTTTTAACAAAAATTGCACTTTTGAAAAATAGTATATCTTTTCTCCGAGATACGTATCTTACATATAGAATTTAGAAATAATACATATTTAGATACGTATCTTACAGTTGGGATTTAGAAAAGATACATCTAAATCATATCTTAACATATCTTACATGTAGGATTTAGAAAATATATTTTTGACATGTAGTGAGTTTTAAAAAAAAAAAACAAATAAATAATAAAAATTTTAATTGGGATTTTAAAAAAGATTTAGTTAGTTAGGGTTTTTTTAGATTCGTGAAATTAGATTTTTTAAGGTATTTTTAAAAAATAATAAATGGTTAAATAAATATAAATCTAGCTCGATTTTCAAAAATAAAAAAATCTACCCACTAAATATTTATAAAAAGAACTACGTTGGTTTGATCTCCTAACGAGTATGTAGGTATCTTTAGAGCAATCATCTAAAAAATAATTTTTTTTTTCTCTTTCTTGAAATTCTTAATAAAAAAATAAAAAATCATTTTATTTATATTCTGTACATCTTTACATATCTTAGTTTTTTTTTTTAGAAAAATATAAGAAAATAAAGCCCATTTATTGATTTTTTTTTTAATTTTTACATGGTAACTTAGTCTTAATAGGTTAGCTAATGAACTTACTTTTTTTGGTTATTTTTCTAAAAATTATTTTATTAGAAAATACATAAATCAGTGACCAAATTAGGGTTTTCCCACCCAAAAACCTTAATTTCATTTTTTACCAGTTTAACTGGTTAGAGATTCCAATATTTTTTTAAAATATTTTTTTTAAAAAATATTTTCTTAATTTAATGTCGAGTAATTTATATTAAGCCCAAGCAGATTGGGCTTAATATAAATTAAATTAAGGAAAATTGAAATAAGGCTCGATAAGTTGCTGAGAGTTAGAAAAATTGAGATAAAATAGGTTTTGGTTCAAGGGAAGACCATCTTGATGGAGGATGTCATTGACTAGTTTTTTATCGAGCTGAAACATAAAGATAAATGGGATATTTTTTGTGTAAACCTGGAAACTTGGCATTAGCACCAAGTCAAGGCCTATATCTTGATGGTCTTTAACACCATCCTTTTCTCTGATGAAAGATGCTGGGTCCATTTCAAAGTTATAGAAATGGTAACCTAATTTCTTGAAAGGAGGTCATATGTTCCTGCTCTCTTGGCTAAACAAATCCACTCACTAAATCATCTCAAAAAGAAGAAATACGGAGATCTGAAGACCAATATGGCTCTACTTATGGTGTGGTTCATTAGCCACATGAGGAGCTACCAACTAGATTTCAACCAGGTTGACTTTATACAGCGATATGACCTCATCAAGTCTTTTGAAGAGCAAATTGAACTGCCTAAAGACATAGCCAACTGTTACTAGGTTCAATACTTTTAGGGTATGAAAGTCAAAGAACTACTTTGGATGCCCAAGTGGTTTGCAAGCAGGGAAATGGTAAAAGAATGAGAAAGTTTCAAAGCAGTACCTTTGATCGGCTTTAACCTCTATACCGGATACATTTCGGCTAATGGACTCACTTAGGGCATGATTCCTAGGCCATCATTAGAAGCTATCTCACTTGAGTTTCATGACCTTAACATGTTGGTAGCTGACAAGGTGGCCAAACTTATAAGCATTCAAGCTCTTTGGTGCAAAAAGAAGACCACCCTTACTACTATGGGGATACCAAGCAGAAGTCAGATAACCAAAAGACTTCTTTATCGCCAATTGAAGAAGTTAAAAGATATGGAAGAGACAAAGGAGAAAGAAGAAGTCCAAGTTAAAGCCGAACCTGAGAAAGCAAGTGAAAGAGAGTAGGAGTTGAAAACCTACTGTAAGGAGTATCATTGGAGGATAAAAGCATTAGAAGCATAAAGATTAAGGATAAAGAAGTGGAGGCTCTCAAAATTTAGAAGAGGAAGAAGACTCAAGATAAGCTTAATAGCCATAAGAAGAATATAACATATTTTTTTTTTTATTTCTTTCTTTAAGGAATTCTTTTTCGAATGAAATAAGTAATGTAAAGCTTCACAATTGCAAAGACTAATAAAAATTAGTTAGGTTCTGCCACATTAAGGGTTTCTTGCCAGTTTTAATTTTTATTGCATCCGTGTACCATGCATTATACATTTGTACATTTGATAATTATTTTAGAAAAATGTGATATGTACTAACTTTGTGTTCTAGTTTTCCTATTGAATAGTTTTTAAGATAGCTCCCAAACGTTAAATCTTTTAGAGAAGTTCAATCAAAATGTACTCCCAAATCAGAATGGCCACCACTTAAGGAGATGACAATGACCTCGAGATTATTGACCTTATTGAGCTGAGATTCTGCTTTAAAGAAAGGACCATGGAAAAGTGGTAAAACAAATGAGTTTCCTAGTAAATAGCATCGTTTTACTTTAGGCCACAATATCGGCTAATGAGGAGAGTTCCAAGGCCCGTTACAGGAAGAACACTGAGGCTCCCGAAACAGAGGATAATTATTCGAAAGACTTGTTTAAGTCAGAGGAGTTTATCTAAAAGTCAACCCAACATTTGAGTCGGATACATATGTAGCCCCAACTAAGACAAGACTAGCTAACTTAGGGCCTAGTGCAAATAGTTTGAAAGAGCTGGAAAGGAAGTTGACCTAGTAGATAACTAAGAAGATGAGGGCACTTGGAGGATATGATGGATTTGAACAGGTTAAGATCATTGAGTTTTTCTACATATGACATTAGAGCTTATCCTGAGAAGTTTAAGGTACCAAAGTTCGAAAAGTATAACAGGACGAGGTGCCCTAAGCTTCATACTAGGTTGTACATAAGGAAGATGGGTAAATATGTTTAACATGACCTACTCATGGTGCAGACATTCTAAGATAATTTAACAGGTTCGGCCTTGACTTGGTACGTCCATCTCAACTTAAATTAGACAAATACATGGGAGAAACTTGCCAGGGCATTTTATCAACAATATAGGTCTAACGTGGAAGTAGCTCCAACCATGATGGATTTAGTTACCTTACAAAAGAGGAATAACGAGTTATTCAAAGAGTATGCTCAAAGATGGAGATCCTTAGCTGCAAAGGTAGCCACTCCCACAATTGAGAAAAGGGCTTACATCAACTTTTATTAATACTTTAGTAAGGCCCTATTTCTCCCATTTGATTGGGCAAGCCTTGTCTAGTTTCGTTGAAGTAGTAGCAGCAGGGTGCAGGATTAAAAGCGCCATCTCCTCTAATAAGCTTCAAGAGCTGTTAAATAGAAGACCATCTGTTTCATCCTCCATTTCTAGACTAACAGTTGGCAAGCCTAAGGAATCTATGATCAGCGTGGTAAATTCAAACATCAAACTAAATGCTCAAGTTTCTTTTAGGACAAATCTACCTCCAGTTTAGAAATCAGCCTCAAGCCAACAAGGCCCCTAGACAGTTTACTAAGGTGCTTGTACCCTTAAGTCAAGTCTTTGAGAAGTTGTGAAAGATAACTTAATTCAATATGAACTTCCTAGTTACTGATATAGGTTAAGAATTTATGACCTTAATCAAAAGTGTGAATACTATTATGGGCAAGTGGGGCACTCAACCAATTCATACTGGAGATTAAAGAATATAATTTAGGACCTAATAGACGAAGGGTTAGTGAAGTTGGACTTTATAGAAGCCCCAACTTCGAATGTTAATAATAATCCCCTGCTTAATCATGGCCCAGTTATTGGCATGATTTATGATGACTTCACCATCAACATGATCAGTTTAAATAAGAAGCCTAAGGTTTTTGAGTTCTACACGAGCAAGTAGGCTTTAAAAACTAAGAGGTATACTGTCCATGTACTAGTAACACCAGAAAATTATAGGGCTTCCCTGTTTAATTACTAAGCAGTAAATCAATAGAAGTCAAGTTCTTTGGTGGGGGGAATCACTCAATCTAGAAGGATTTATCACCCAAGGGAGGAGTTGAGAAGAAAGGCATTCCGAAAGAGGTGAGTGATAAGATTGCCGAACATGTGGAAGGGCTATTTGCCTTTACTGAGATGATTAAGTCGAGTGAGTATAAGATCATACAACAACTCAATAAGACTCCAGCACAAATATCATTAATGAATCTATTGATTGCATCTAAACCCTACAGAGAAGCCCTATTTCGCACCTTAAGGGAGGTTAAGGTCCCCTGTGAAATGCTAACTGAGAAGATGAAACTAATCACTAACTCCATCCTTACCATGGACCAAATTTCTTTTTTAGTAGAAGAGTTAGGGGAAGAGGGGAATTAACATACAAAACCACTTTTCATAACGGTAAGGAGTAATGATATAATTATTACTAGAGTACTCATCGACAATGGTTCATTGTTGAATGTTTGCCCATTCATTACCTTGGATTTGCTAGGCGTTGATACGACTACAATTAGGCTTAGGTCCACAACATTTAGGGCCTTTGATAGGTCTAGAAGAGAGATTATAAGTGAGATAAACTTACCTGTGAGTATCAACCCTTAGAACTTTAGTATTCAATTCTAGGTCATGGACATTCCAAGGTCTTTCAACTTACTTTTAGGAAGACTCTAGATTTATGCAACAGGGGCCATACCTTCGAGCTTGCACTAGAAAGTGAAGTTTATCTTAAATGGCCAGGTGATTATGATTTTAGGAGATTAAGACTATGAGATTTACAAAGAAACGGCCATACCTTATTTAGGAAGTGAAGGGCAGGAAGAGTTTAGTTTATAGATGTTTGAAGAAGTATGCATGATTACTAGTCCCAATAGGAGAAAGAACAAGAAGGTAAAGTTTAAGAAATGCCAAATTGGTACCTATGGCCTTGGTTACAACCCGACTCCAATAGAAGAATTTCATAAAAAATGAGCAAGGGGCAAGAGAGGTGATAGGTTGTACCATGCTCAATGACTTTCCCTCTGTTAACTAAGACATTCATATAGGTAGAGACTCAAGCCTTAGAATATGTAGAGGAAAGATAAAAATACTCATCTTGTAAGTTTTAGCACCATTTAAATAATTGGTTCTCCACCCTTGTGAAAGGCAATAAGTCTTCCTTAGGGTAAAGGGTATACCTTAGTTTAGTATTCTTTAAATTTTTCTTTTCAATAGTCATCATTCCAATTCTATTATCAAACCTTTTCATTCTAAAAAATATTAGGTAGGTTCTTGCCTCATTTGTGTTTTACCTCTATGCAATCAATAAAATGTTAGTTTCCTTCCTTTGTTATTATGTCAGTTCTCCTTTACTTACATACACTTTTCTTTATACATTTTACCCAAATCTAATGATTCAAATGAAAACTAGGGATACCTTACGCAAATAAATAATGAGAATATCAATATCACTTCTGGCCCTACTAAGTTAGTTATCAAGAGTGATGTTGATGACCATAGTGATATATAAGAGAAATGGTAAAAACATGAACTAAGTAGAATTTCTATTGATAAGCCGATTGAAATAGTCAATGTAGGGGATGAGGACAATCCTATGAACCTGAAGATTGGAGGGAACTTAAAAGAAGAACAAAAAACAGAAATGACTATGTTATTGGCTAAATATTGAGATGTATTAGCTTGGTCTTATGAGGATATGCTTGGCTTAGATCCATCAATCGTAGTTCATCGTCTAACAACAAGAAGACATTAAGCCTAAAAAGTAAAAGTTAAGAAGATTTCGACTCGACATGATAGGGATCAAGGATCGATCACTTGCTCCTAAGCCTGAAGGCTTTTTCAGATGGTTCGCTGAGCTATCTGAAGTGAAACACTAAGGAGCAGTGTTTATCCTTGTCTAAACTGCCGAGCTACTTTGCTCTCCACACCTTCCAAGAAGCTGCCGAGATGATTAGCCGACATGTAAAGCCAACCCCCTTGCAGTACCCTAGTCTAAGCACCAAATCAAGAAAACAGCCATCTTTATAGTACTGAAGCCGAGCTGACAATTGTGAAGAGTCGACTAGCTGAAGCCAACCCGAATGTAAGTTGCCCCTATCCTGCCTCAGCTGTCAGGGTGCCGAACTGCTAATGCCAAACAAAACCTGATCAAAAACCTACCCTTGCTCGACTTACAATGTTGTCAGGATCGCAGATTGAGTATAATACACGTGTTGTCTTTTCTAACATCTGTACTGTCCTTTTAGACAGAGGACGTTCTTTACACACGACTTCATGCTTTCCCTACAAATTATTCTCTTTTTTGTTCAGCAAGTAGTGATCCATTTTTTTTTTGTAATTTTTTGTAACTTAGGACTTACCCTAATAGAGTACTATAAATATTTGCATAATATAATAGTTGTAAGATACATAGAGGAATACACCGAACTTTTTACTCTCTCTCGAGCTAAGTGTTATTTTGCTTACTCTTATCTAGCCCATTCGAGCATGGACTAGTGGCAAGTGTCCTTTGGCCATACTTATGTGTCATATCAAGTGTAAGCCAAGTTCGTATGAGGCGTTGGTACATCATATCCATTGTCAGTATACGGGAACCCCTATTCACCCCTCAACTATCATTTACTCTTCAAGCCATCTCACGGCTTGGACCTACCCCCTTGGTCACGTGTGATATTAGGTCCGTGTGTTCATCCATAAATCCGTATTATCTTGGTATAAGAGCTTGGCTATATTTGAAGTCGGAATTTTGTTTTTGTGTTCTTGGAGTGGTTTATTACTACTCTCACATGATAACGATTCTATTGTTAACCCTGGAGTTTATTAGTTGAGAATTGTTCAATGCTTTGTTTTCCCATGTTTTCAATACGCAAAACAGAATATGGTTGACTGTTCGTTTGTTGTGTAATTATCATTGTGAAGTAACCATCAATATCAAATTCAAGTGTTCAAGGAATTTTGAGAAACCAAGAAAGTGATACTTGACATGACTAAGGACAAGAAAAAAGCTTCACACCTCAGTTAGTGGGTGACTACTTCGATAGGCTTACCGACTTAGTAGCTAGTTTGATGACTATTATCCAAGAAGACAGGTAGCGAGCTAGAAATAGCCCCACTAGGGAATGCGAATAGTAAGGACAAGGTAATGGTCAATTTAGCTGAGTTAATGCCCCAGCTCGATTACCTCAAGTTGAAGGAATTGGTAGGAACGCTAGACGAAGGCTAGCATTTGAAGAGATTGAGGAGGAAGCAGAAGGAGATTATGAGGTAGAGGAATACTATGAGCGTGAGGAAAGAAATGTACGAGCATTTAGAGTAGAGGAATTGAGGATGCATATTCCGAGTTTCTATAGAAGTGGTGATGCCAAGGATTACTTAGATTAGGTAGATAAGATTGAAAAGTAGTTTGAATGCCACGAAGTGTCCGATAATGCAAAGGTTAGATTTGCTGTATTAGAGTTCACTGGTTACATCGCCTTGTAGTAGAAGAACTTGTAAGCCACTAAAAGAAGGGAAGGAGAACAAGAGATTAAGAGTTGGGACGAAATGAAGATAGTTATGCAGTGAAGGTTTGTACCAAGTTATTATCTATAAGATCCCTTCAAGAGACTACAAGAACTAAGACAAGGAAGATCAAGTGTGGACGCTTATGTTAAGGAATTCCAAATGTTAATGATCCGATGTGAATTCATAAAGCTAGAAGATCGAATATCTCAATCCATTGGTGGGTTGAAGTATGAGATTGGGGATGTCTTGAAAACCCTAGACGTTAGAATGCTTGATGATGCAATCTAAGCCACCTAAAGGATAGAAAGGCGCTGAACAGGAAGATTCTGACCACATGTTAGCGGATTAGGCAGTAATCGAAACAGTACGAATGGAACCAAGTAAAACTGTTGAGACCTAACCCATTCTAACTACCCAAGTCGAAGAGAAGGAAGCCTCGAGGAAGTTTGAGAAGGGTCAGAGTTTAAGGAGGAAGACGAGTGAGATTAAGTGTTTCAAATGCCAAGGATTCAGACACATGGTTGCTCAATGTTTGAACAGGCAAACAATGGTGATCTAAGGCAAGGTGCTAACTGTTGAGATCGACAGTACTAACGAAGAAGTAGAGGAGCTGAAAGAGGATGGATAGACCGAGCTATCCGAAGAGGAAGTTATCTACAGTAAGGAAGGTAACTTTATGCCAACTGATTTAGTGTTGAGGAGGACAATGAGTGTTAATCCTGTACCCAAAGATGAATAAAGGGAAAATCTCTTCCAAATTGGATGCAAAGTAAATGAGTCACTATACGTGCTGATCATTGATAGTGGGAGCTACACCAATGTAGCCTCTGCATTAATGGTCCAGCAGTTGAAATTGCCAACCATACCCTACCTAAAACCTTACAAGCTTCATTGGCTTAGTGATAAAGGAGCCTTGCAAGTGAACAAGCAGGTGTCTATGCTAATTTACATTAGAAAATATTGAGATGAAGTGCTCTGTGATGTGCTACCTATGAGTGTGTCCTACTTTCTACTTGGACAACCATGGATGTTTGATTTAGCAATTATATATGACAGAAGAAGGAATATATGTTTGGTATAGCATGAAGGAAGGAGGATGAAATTAAGCCCTATGACTACTGAGCAGGTAAAGGTTATGCAGTCCCAACTAAGCCAAGCCTTGAAAAAGGAGGCCTTAATATTGACCCGAGCCAAACTGAGAAGAGAGATGGAGCTCGAAGGACCAACCTATCTACTGGTTAGAAGAATTTTAAAGTTGAGACTTGAGGAGGAGTTGCCTACCGAGGTAAAGACCTTACTAGAGGAATTTGCTGACCTATTTTCAGAGTAGTTGCCGAAGGGTCTACCCCCAATCTAAGGCATTGAGCATGCAAACGACCTGCAATCAAGAGCTATACTGCTAAACAAGCCTGCCTATAGGTTGAACCCTGAACAGGCTATCGAGCTGTAGAAGCAAGTAAACGACCTTATAAAGAAAAGGTATGTGCATGAGTCCCTTAGCCCCTATGCTGTTCTAGCCTTGTTGGTGTTAGAGCAGGATGGTTCTTGGAGGATGTATGTGGATAGCTTAGCGATCAATTGAATCATCATCAAGTACAGATATCCCATACCTAGGCTTAATGATATGCTAGATGAGTTAAGTGGAGCAAGAGTATTCTCCAAGATCGACCTCAAATTTGGATACCATTAGATTCGAATGTGCGAAGGTGATGAGTGGAAGACCGCATTCAAGACACGACATGGCTTACATAAAAGGCTAGTAATGCCATTTGGACTGTCCAATGCATCGAGCACATTTATGCGCTTGATGAATCATGTGCTTCAAGAATTCATAGGAAGGTTTGTGGTAGTTTATTTTGACGACATTTTGGTATACAACCCTAACCTGGAGATTCACAAGGAGCATCTTTGAAGAGTCTTTGCAAAACTCCAAGTTGAACAGCTTTATGCCACTTTGAAGAAGTGTAACTTTTACTAACTCGAGGTGATCTTCTTGGGGTTTGTTGTAAGTAAAGGTAGCATTTAAGTTGATGAAGAGAAGATAAGAGTGATCATAGAATGGCCCGAGCCAACCTATTCTGTCGATGTGAGGAGTTTTGCATGGCTTGGCATTATTCTATCACAGATTCATAAAGAACTTCAATACTATTATGGCCTCACTCACCAACCTCTCAAAGAAAAATGTCGAATTCAAATAGGGAGAGAAGGAGTAGAGGAGTTTAAGGAAGTGAAGGAGAGGCTAACTATAGCTCTTGTCTTAGCTCTAACGAGCTTTGACAAGGTGTTTAAAGTAGAGTGTGATGCATCTGGGCATAGGTGCTGTGTTGATGCACGAAGGTTAACCTATTGCTTACTTCAGTGAAAAACTTCGAGGGGTTACACTCAACTACTCTATCTATAATAAGGAGTTCTACTCCTTAATCTAAGCTCTAACGGTATAGCAACACTATCTGCCGCCTAAGGAATTTGTGATTTATACTGATCATGAATCCTTAAGATATCTAAAGAGCCAATTGAAGTTGTCTTGGAGACAAGCCGAATGGGTCAAGTTCATAGAGGGTTTTTCTTATGTCATAAAATATAAGAATGGAAGGAGTAATGTAGTGGTTGATGCCCTATCGAGACGACATACCCTCCTGACTGAGTTGCAAACAAGGCTACTTGGTTTTTCAACCATAAAGAATTTGTATGCTGAAGACCCACACTTTGGTCCTATCTATTCTCGATGTGAGGAAGGACATACATTGGACGACTATCATAAGGAAGACGGATACCTATTTAGAAAGAGGAGGCTATATATCCTAATTTATTCCATTAGAGAATTGCTAGTGCGCGAAGCATATGGAGGAAGATTAACAAGACACTTTAGCCAGCGCCCAACCCTTGAAGTACTGTTTATGAGATTCCTTTAGTCGAGAATGATGAGAGACCTGCAGTTCATGCTGGAAAGGTATGCAACCAGCAGGAAGGTGAAGAGCCAAGCTAAGTAAGGACATTATTTACCTTTACCAATCCTAACCAAACCATAGTCCGAATTAAGTATGGACTTCATATTAGGATTGCCGAAGATGTCTTGAGGGAAGGACTCCATCACGGTGGTTATGGATCAATTTAGTAAGATGGCACATTTCTTGCCTTACTCTAAAACTAACGGCGCATCAACTATCTCTTTTTTTTTTTCTTATAGGAGGTGATCAAGCTTCACGGTGTGCTTAGAGCCATTGTTTTGGATAGAGACCCCAAGTTCATGAGTCGCTTTTAAAGGACATTATGGAGATGAATGGGAACCAAGCTATTGTATAGCATGTCCTGCCATCTATAAACTGATGGACAAACCGAAGTTGTCAATAGAATTGTAGGAACTTTACTATTGGTTGTTATTAGACGAAACATAAATGATTAGGATCCGTGTTTACCAATCATTGAGTTTGCTTACAATAGGACCGCCCATAGCATAACAAGTATGTCTTTATTCAAGGTTGCTTATGGATTTAACCCTAAGCTCCTGATGGACGAAGCACTTCAACCAAGGCTTGATGATGATTGGCCAGCCATAGAAAGAGTAGAGGCCATCAAAGCTATGCACTGGAAGGTTGTAGAGCAATTGAGCCAAGCTAATATTAAGCTCGAGAAGCGAAGCCGAGGATGGAGGAACATAGAATTTTAACTAGGTGATTGGGTCTGGATACATCTCAGCAAAGATTAGTTCCTAAACTTGAGGAAGAGTAAGTTATCTCCCAATGCCAACAAACCTTTTAAAGTGCTTGAAAAGATCAATCCTAATGCCTATAGGATTAAATTACTTGAAGGATATGGAGTCTTAAACTCTTTCAACATTGCCGATCTCTAACCTTACACTCTTGAGGATGAGTAACCTAAGGTCGAACCAGATTTGATCCCAAATCTCAAACAACTTGGAGGGGATGATAGGGATTAAGGATTAATCACTCGTTCTCGTGTCCGAGGGCTTTCTTAAATGGTTCGCTGAGATGTCCGAAGTGAGTTAAACATTGAGGAGTAATGTTTATCCCTGTCCAAATTGCCCAAGCTACTTTACTCTCCACACCTTCTAAGAAGCTATTGAGGTGATTAGTCGATACGTAGAGTCAACCGCTTCGTAACACCCCAGTCTAAGCACCAAATCAAGATAACAGCCATCTCTACAGTACCGAAGTCGAGCTGATAGTTGTGAAGAGTTGACTAGATGAGGTCGACCCAAATGTGATGCCCTTGAACCAACCCTTATCCAGCCCCAACTGTTAGGGTGCCAAACAAAAACTAATCAGAAACATACCCTTGCTCGGCACACAGTGTTGTCAAGATCGCAGACTGAGAATAATACGTGTGTTGTCCTTTTTGACATTCGTACTGTCCTTTCTGACAAAGGACATTCTTTGCACATGACTTCATGCTTTCCTTGCAAATTATTCTCCTTTTTGTTTAGCAAGTAGTGATCCATTTTTTTGTAATTTTCTGTAACTTAGGACTTACCTTAACAGGATACTATAAATACTTGCATAATAAAATAGCCGCAAGATACACAGAGGAATACATTGAACTTTTTACTCTCTCTGAAGCTAAATGTCATTTTACTTACTCTTATCTAGCCCATTCGAGCATGGACTAGTAGTGAGTGTCCTTTGGCCATACTTATGTGTCATATTAAGCATGACCCGAGCTCGTATGAGGCATTGGTGCATCATATCTATCATCTATCATCGATGCACGGGAACCCTTGCTCACCCCTAGACTATCATTTACTCTTCGAGTCATCTCGTGGCTTGAACCCACCCCTTTAGTTACTTGTGATATTGGGTTCGTGTGTTCATCTATGAATCTGTATCACGATATCCTTTTGAAAATCAAGGAAGAGGTTAAAAAATTGCTTGAAGTAAGATTCAATGAGATATCTGATTAGCCAAAATAGGTAGCCAACATTATTCCAGTAATGAAAAAGAATTGGAAAGTCATAGTATGCATAGACTTCCAAGATCTCAATTAAGTAATACCAAAAGACAATTTTCCTTTGCTTTATATCAACGTCTTGTTGGATAATATAGCTGGGAATCATCTATTCTCATTCATAGATGGTTTTTTGGGATACAATCAGATTTGGATGTCTGAAGAAGACAAGAATAAGATGACTTTTATTATAACTTAATTTTTTTTTTTTTGCTATAAGGTAACGCCCTTTGGGCTTAAGAATGCTAAGATAACATACTAGAGAGCAATGGTTACAGTCTTCCATGACATGATGCATAAAGAAATAGAAGTATATATTGATGATATGATTGTGAAATCTAGATAAGGCGAAGATCACATAGAAAATTTAAGAAAGTTGTTTAATAGATTAATTAAGTTTCAGCTGAAGTTGAATCTAGAGAAGTGTACTTTTGGAGTGACGTCAGGGAAATTATTGAGCTTCATAATTAACCAAAGGGGCATCGAAGTTGATCCTAATAAAGCTAATGCCATAATTGACATGCCTTGTCCATGCATACTCAAGTGAGAAGATTGTTGGGTTGTTTGAATTATATAGCTTGATTCATATCTCAGTTAATAGACAAATGTTGCCCTCTATTCAAATTGTTGAGAAAGAATGCTAAGGTCAATTGGGATGAGGAATGCGAAGAAGCTTTCACAAAAATTAAAGAATAACTCATGAATCTTCCATTGTTAGTAGCTCCTAAACCTAGGAAGCTATTGTTCTTATACCTGACTATGTTGCACGAATCTATAAGATGTATGCTTGGTTAGAAAGATGAAGAAGGGAAGGAATGAGTTGTTTATTATTTGAGCAAGAAGTTCACAGAAAGGGAGTAGAAATACTCAAAAACTGAAAGAACATGTTGTGCATTGGTTTAGGTCATATACCAGCTCAGACAATACATACTTTACTACCTAATCGAGTTGATTATACAATATGACCCTTTGAGGTATTTAGTAGAAAAACTAGCCCTTATTAGAAGAATTTTGAAGTAGCAGGTGTTATTATTAGAATTTGGCATCACATATGTGAACCAAAGTTCAAATAAGGGGCTAGCTTTGGTAGATCAACTCATAGTGAATCCCCCTAAGGATATCCCTAAAGAATTGTGAGTCGAGATTCTCGATGAAAATATCTTCGCAGCTGAAAGAGATTCTGATAGCCAAGTAGTTGAGAAACCCTCAAATTAGAAAATGCTCTTTGATGGAGTAGCCAATGTGTCTAGATGTGGAATTGGGCTAACACTAATATCCCCTGAAGGTACATAATTCTCAATAGCAGTGAGACTCATTTTCCCATATTCTAACAATATTGTAGAATATGAGGCACGTATTATGGGACTTAAAATGGTGCTATTCAAGGGAATTAGAGTTATACAAAAATTATTTGTTAATCATAGAGCAAGCTTGGTATGAATATAAAACGAAGGACCCCAAAGTGGTACCTTACCACCAGCACTTGGCCAAATTGATAGACCATTTTGAAGAGATTACATTCACATACATACTAAGGGTTCAGAATCAATTTGCTAATGCATTGGTGATGGGAATTAGCCTCCGACTACGTCCAGGCTAAGGTCGACCTATTCGAAGCCGACGTTGACCTTTTAGAAGAAGATGCCGACTTGTTCCAACTCGAAGCCTAACAGTTCAAGGTTGAGGTCGAATAACTTTCACTAAGGCCAAGTAAATGATAGAAGGCTGAAGGGAAGAAAAGGAGCCATTTGGTAATAAGCCTATTGTCTATCGAGAAGATGAGATATTATAAGGCCAAGTACTCGAGACCAAAGAACCACTCGGCACAGCATCGAGAGATTCGTGCCGATTGATCCTAAGACTCAGCAATTATAGTCGACCTTTTTGGTGTCTCAGCCAAGCCATGCGAGACTTCAGGGACTCCTTCCTGAACCTACACATCCAATTCTTGACCCCATTCGGTTAAGATACTACTACTCCTAGGACATGCCGAGTGACTGCATGCCAACTTTTGTAAAACGCACAGTTTTGTATTCTTGTATATGTTTTCCCTCATTTTATTTATAGGCTTGATTCTTTAGGGTTTAATGCCTTATACATTATTTACAGTTTTGTCACTAGGGTTTAGGACTTGCAATAAATAGCAACATTTGTATTAAAACAGAGGGGTAACTAGAGAGATAGATATATATAGAAGAACATACAGAGAGTAAATCTTTTCTCTTTTGAGCAAGACTGTACTTGAGTTAGCATTTATCAAATTATTGAGTGTTGATTAGACTCTTTATTATCCCCCGCATTCTTATTAATCTTGTTCTTAGATTGTAGTGAACCCCTTCATTTGAATCGATTAGTGAGTTGTATCTAACCTTTATGGTGTGCTTAAGAACTTAGTTATTATTAGGACTTACCAAGGCGAATTTGAATTGAAATGGGTCCATTGAGATATCAAAGAAAATTAGAGGGAAATGGTTATAAGTCCTAAAGATAAGTCAAATAACCATAAGATTGAATTTAGTATACAAAGTTTATGGTGATCGGTTAAAGGATCCAATCACACCTAAATTATAAACTAAAACTAGAAATATTAGTAAAAGTAACCTTATAAGTTTGAATTTAAGAAGATAATTAATAAAATAAGAGAATATAAAATTTTTAAATTCTAAGTATATTACTTGTTATTTATCAAAAGTGCATAAAATGTATTTCGATAACTAATTAATTGGTAGAAATAGATTATATGTATACTGCAAATCATAGAATGACCTAAATAATATTTAGGAGTATTTACTTGTACCCTACATGTATTTACGTGTAGATTAAAATACGCGAAATTACTTAAAGTGCTTGAAATTAGCTAAAAAATTATTAAATAATTAAAGAAAATTATAGAATAATTAAGGAAAAATCAGAAAAAAAAAGGAATAGGGAATGATTCAGATTTGGTTGTGGTAGGTCAAGAATTTAAGAACAAATTTTAGTCAATTAGAATTAAACACTTAAAAGGTAAAAATGGAAGAAGATAAGCCCTTGTCTTGTCTAATTAATGCATAACAATTTCCTTAAAACCCTATAAATAGCAAGAAAATTTATAGAGCTCATTTGGTTGGTTAGAAGCTTAGGAAAATTGGGAAGAGTCGAGAACAAGAGAGAAAATTAAGGTTTAGAAATTTTTTTTCAAATCTATGTAGTAGGAGCTTTTAAACCGAACCTACACATCACCACCATCTGGAATCGAACTACCACCACCACCACCCCACTCCAAACCCACGGCCTGGACCAACCAACACACCTGAACCGGTGTTAGAGGCCAAAAAGCCATCGAACTAGGCGAGTCACACATCTTCTCTGGTTTTGTAAAATTTCTTAAAATTATTTATTTTACCCAAAAAATTATGAAATTTATTATTCTGAGGTTTTATTGTATGTAGATTTAGGGAAAAATAGTGATTAAGTTTAATCACGTTTATAAATATAGGGTTCTTAAAAAATTAGATAAAACTGAACATGATTAGAATTACAAAAAAAAAGGCTTAGGAGTGTAGTTTGGAGCTTAAATTTTTTTTGTAGAATGCTTAAGTGATATAAAACAGTGCTATGAAGCCATTTTTTTTAAATTAATTTTTGAAACTTTTAAGAAAATTTTTAGCCCTAAAATGATAAAAAAATGGGTAATTTTGGTTTAATTAGGTGATTAAATGATTAATTACTGATTTAAAAGGTAATTAGATGTTTAAGGATGTTAATCTCTAATGTGGAAACCTAATCCTAGTCTTTAGAGTGTTAAGTGTAATTAATATAAGAACTATGTGGCAATTGTAGGAAATTAGGAATATGTGAAATTGGAATTTTAATAAATATGAAAAAATTAGGTTAATTTGGATAATATGATAATAAAATCAGTACATAATAAATCTGGTATAAAAATTAATTTTAGGTAATTAGATAAAAAAATGTAAGATTTTTTTACATCGGAAGTAAATCCGACACCCTAATTAGGATTAGAGTATTTCAAATAGGTTAAAATACTAAATTAAGACCTAATATGATTTTTAAAATATTTGAGCTTAATGTGATTAATTTCACATTAGGATTTAAGCGTATTTAAGATTCCCCATAGTAAAAAACAATTTAGAACCAAAACTGGAATCTAATCCAGAAACCAAACCTCGAGCTAAGGTAGAGTGAATCATTAGTAAATAATAAGTATACATAGAGAAGTGAGTTAAATTATAACTTAGAATATATATCATCAAAGTATAAGTACTAAAAAGACTTATTTGTATTATAGGATACCCGGAAACGAATCAACTTGCAATTAAGTGATTAGGCGATTGAGAATTCCAAATAAGTTGGGTTTATTACTTCACCGTATTTAGAGTACTATTTTAAGGTACTCGGAGACTTAGGATTGCGTATGATTGCGATTGTAAATAGTTTTATGCATATGCTTATATATCTAACTTCGTGTTGAAATTTATGTTATGATTGATTGTTTATTATGACTGGATTAGTGTGAAATTGTCTGAACACCTTTGTGAAGCTTGATTTTTTGGTTTTTTATTTAAAATTAATTTTCCCGTTTCCCGATTAATACTAAACCTTAACCCATTTAATATTAATCCTTGACTAAAGAAATTGAAAAATTCTAGTTTTTTATTTAGCAAAATTTTTAGAGTCACCACCCAATCGAAGTCGGGAAAAGAAAAAGAAACTATAACCAATTGAGTGGATTGATTACGATTTAGCTACTGGTTTTTTATTTCAATTTTAATAAAGAACCAAAGGGTTTTGAGTTCGGGGGTTAACCTATTAAACCTCAATGGATACCACTATCTATTTACCGAAATTATGATTATTCTTCTAATTATAATATTTAAAAAATAAATTAATTAATTAAAAGAAAAAAAAGAACCTAAGTTTCTACATATTTTATCGTTGCCCCGAAGGTGCCTACGTACCCACTAGCCGGGATCAGACGATCGTATTTCTTTTGGAAAATCTTCAGTGTGTTGATTTATTTTAATTTTGAAAACTGCCCGAGTTTACGTTTTTAATTTATTCGGTTTATTTAAAAAAATCTAAAGGGTCCTAACACTTAAGTGTTGTTATTTTATAAAAAATATACTAAAAGTCCTAAAATTTTTTAAAAGGATTTTTTATTATTTTATTTTTTTAAAAAACAACTTTCTATATGACAAATCCTTAAACAAAACCAAATCCTAAAAGAAAATAACTAATCCTAACAACCCCTAAACTAATATATATAACTATCTACCAAAAATAAAATAATTCATATAATACACTTGTATAAGAACTAATACTAAAACCCTTATGCCGACATATTCATATATTATATATTATGTGTACTAATAGATAACAATAAGATAAAACTAATCTTAACAATCCCTTATCTAATATCTATATATCTTTATATGCCTTTATATCTATATCACTCCTATTTAAATAAACTTTCACTTAAATCCATGTTAAAACTAATGCTAAAGAACTATCATATATAAACTATACTAAATTACTTAAGATTGTAATAAAATATAATAATATAATATCATATAATAAATAGGAAATTTAAAAGAACAAACAAACACAGTCGAAACTTGATTTAGCTTACCATTATGTGGATTCGATCATGCTGAATTCATCGCCGAGGTTGTGTTGTCTGCTGCGTCGCATGCAAGGATGACTATCATACAGCGTTGGTCTAAGGTTACTGCTGTCGTTGATGTGGAGTAGCGTTATTGCGGCTGCTGGAGCATGTTGGTCTGAATTGTGATTGTAGGATCTTGATCCAAGTGTAGCGTCTGCTATCGCTTGCCGTGGACTTGCTTAGACATGTTATAATGGATCAACGATTACTAGCGCAGTTAGTTACTTGCTTTTAGCGTTGGGTTCAGTCATTGTTTTCAGCGTCGAGGGTTGTTCGTCGATGAAGAGGACTATTGTCGGTACTATTGGTGCTTCTCGTATAGTGTAGCACGAGGTATGATTGAAGTATCGAGCAGTAGCTTATTGATGAAGACTGTATGTACAGTTGAAGTGGTGATCACAATCGTACATGTGTGCAAGTGAATTGGATCAGTGTGTGTATTAATTGGACAATAGCTAGGACGTTGGTTGGGGTGTTTGCTCTTATGCCAACATGGGCGTACTGTGTTTCAGGTAGTAGATGGTGAGTGAACTGTTCATAGAGTGTTGTTAAAGATGTTCCTATGCAGCTGCAATTGTATGGTCATAGTGGGCTTGCCAGCGTGAATGGCAATGAGGAGTTAGAGTGGAATTGGACAGTGAGTGAGGGCTGATCGCTGGTGCTTTGCTGCTTGTTTACAGTCATGAGCAACTTATGGGTGAGGGGTTACTGCAATTTTTGTTTTGAATGTGCGTGAGTGGGCTGATCAGCAATTGTGGACCTCAACTGGTGTTTGGATTGGGAATGACAGAGTAAATTGGACAGGGGAGTTGTGAAAGTGGATTGCAACTTTTTTTTTTTTCGATTATATGTGTGTATTTATATAAGCCGAACAAAATCATATCAAATCATATCTATTGTATCTAATTAAATAATTAAACTAGATTCGAATTAATTCAAATCTGATTTAATAAAATCAAACTAGATTCAAATGATTTTAATTAGCCGTTTATTTCTCTTACTCTTGTAAAATATAGAAAAACAAAAGACATAGATGCTTGGTGAGACTCGAACCTAAGACCTCAAATTAAATCCAATCCAATACTCCAATACTTATCCGTTAGGTCGTTAGCTTATACCTTGATTTTTAATATAATTAAATCCTACTTAAAACACCCAATTGCCTAAAATAATAATTTTTAACTAAGCTAAACTAAAATGATTGACTCTAAAATAATTTACTTCCTAAAAAATCTAAAAATCTTTTTAACTTTTCTTTTTCTCATCATTTTTTTTTTGGATTTTCATCATTTGTTAATTTTTATTATTTTTATCTTTTTTTTTTAATTTCTTTTTATTATTTATTATTATTTTTATTTTTTGAATTAAGACCCTGTTTTATAAAAATAAAAATAAGGAATACAAAGGAGCAAAAATTAGGTGTTTACAACCTTAAATTAAACTTAATCTTAATCGACTCTAATACCCCAAATTATCATGCATTGAAACCCTTTAGGAGATCATTAGGATTCTCCAACCAAATACCGACACCTTCGAAAAAGATAGCGCTGGATAGCAAATTGGTCTTTTATTCATCCATAGCTGAATTAAGTCGCGATGAGGATGAGGGCATTGGTACGAAGGATAGTTTTAGGAGGAGTAATGTCTCTATTATACAAACTTGGGTTTGGTTGTAAACTGTTGCATAACATGAAAACTCCTCAACCTGGATTAGAGTGGGTGAAATTACTTTGATTTCGCAACGGACCGGACTACGTTATACGATGACACTTGCTTGTTGCATTGTATGAAAATAATTGCTTGGTAATCTTGTTTATGTTTGTATACATTCATAAGTCTCCAATTCAACTTATTAAGCTGTAATTGCTTATACTCGCATAGATCCTTTTGTAGGTATTGATTTCTGATTTCTCTAACTAATATGCCGCTCTACAACTATCCAGAGGTTAGTTATTTTCTAAGCTTGGGGGGTGTGAGGATCAATTTAGCTAATAGTTAAGTTGTATCTAGAGACTTACTAGTATGTTTAAGACTGAAAGATTGAGATTTAATATGTAAATCAGCTGACTATTACGTTTGACGTAGAATTTCCTGGGAAATTTTGTGGAATGTACATATAATTATATATGTTAACTTAAAGTTCTTGATAATTACTATAACTTTTGCTAAATTCTTAATTGGATTGTTTATTTCAAAGTGAGGAGTTGTCGACACCTTGTGTAGATCATGTCTATAGTAGATACTGTGAGGCCAATTACTATTATAGAATGGTTTACACAGCAGGACTGTTGCGATTCTATGAGTTCGAAGAGTAACAATGGTCCACAACCGAACAAGAATAGCTGATGTGAAGCTGCTTGGAGGATGTAACTCGCTACCGAATACAACACGACTTGACATTACACTTGATATGATGCACAAGTTGATGTCAAGTTCCACCTGCTACTAATCATGAGCTACTTGGCAAGATTAGATAAGAGTGTATGAAATATGGACTTGGAAAGGATTGTCTCTTAAGAATAGAATATTCAGTATTAAAGTGTAAGTTATTTGCGGCTTACAAAAGAAATGGACTATTTATAGTAAATCCTTAGGGTAGCATTACCAATAATGAAATTACAAGAAAGTATATACAAAAAGGGGATTCCCAGTACATACCAAAAAGGACAAAAGACTGAAAATGGAAAAGCAGTACAATGTCAGGCGAGGTGAACAAGTGGTAGTGCAGCGTTGGTCCCATACGAATATTCTTTAAGCACAGTAGGCGAAATGGGTCAAAATGTTGCGCCAATAAAGGGTTTGGGATGAAAGAGATGGTGGCATGTCGAGAGAAAACTATTTAGCCGTTTAAGTGAGTCTCTCGTCACTCATCACTCAGCAGGAACTTCTCGGCAGTAGTTGGTCGGATTACTTGGCATAGGGTTCTTAGTAAGGGAATGGTCGGCATCATCATTACCGAATGTATAGATCAATGTATGACAATTAGGGGAGCTTAAGGAGTTCAGCTACATTCTTTTAACGTAAAGTTTCTCATTATCAGTAGGTTACCGAGAAAGAATTCGCCGGGTGAGGGATTGGAGGTCTCGGAGCCATGCGCGAGTAATGGGATTGTTGGTCAGCAATTCATCACTTCATTTGAAATCCCAAGCAACATTTAATGTTTATGAGTCTTATCGAACTCTATTTCAAACTTAAACCCCTGATTGTGTTTGTGTCTTGGTGAGTTATATCCATTCACATCCATCATCAAAACCTTCCTATTCTTCGTACCCATTTTCTTTTGAATACCCATTCTTGTTCTTTTGTTCCAGATTTGTTGCTGTTTCTTTCTTCCTTATCATTTGGCTACCTTGGCATCCATGATTCAGATATCAAGAAGAGTAGAGATTCAGCCATTTAAGATTAAAGTTGAAAAAAAGCTCACTTTCTGCTTGGCAATTGAAAGCATACATGATGAAAAGCCTTGGTATTATAATATCAAAATATTCTTACAATATGGTACATACCTTGAGGAGGTTGAGGAAAAGGATAGGAAGACGATCAAAAAGTTAGTTGCGATACTTGATAAGTGAATCTACCTTGTACTGACGATCGTTTGATGGTATACTTCTACGTTGTATAGATGAGAGGGAGGCAGAAGTGCTAATGAAGGAAGTGCATGAGGGAGTATGTAGCCCCCACATGAGTGGTTACATGCTTGTCGAGAAGATCATGAGATTAGGATATTATTGATTGACTATAAAGGGAAATTGCATCAAACATGTTAGACAATGTCACTTATGCCAAGTTTATACAAACAAAGTGAATGCTCTACCCTAAGAACTACATACATTATTTGTACTGTAGCCATTTTTTATGTAAGGTATAGACATCATTAGCCCAATCACTCTAAAGGCATCTAAAGGACATTGTTTCATACCGGTGGCTATCGATTTTTTCAGTAAGTAGGTTGAAGCCTCATCCTACTTGAGTGTTACAAAAGAAGTAGTAGTCAAATTCAAGAGAGAGATACTAGCTCAGTATGGTACACCTAAGACAATTATTACTGATAATGGTACAAATCTTAACAACAAATTGATGTCAGAGTTGTGTTGGCAGTTCAAGATCATTCATAGAAATTCCATTCCTTATTGGCTTTGGATGAACAGGGTTGTGGAAGCAGCTAATAAAAATATTAAAAGAATTATTGAGAAGATGGTGGTCACATATCGAGATTGGCATGAATGTTGCCATTTGCACTCATGGCTTATTGAACTTTTATCAGAATGTTAATAGGGGAAACCCCCTACTCATTGGTATGTGGAACATAAGCTATACTACTAGTAGAAGTTGAAATCCCATCTCTTAAGATACTGTTGGAAATTTGGTTGAATGAGGCTGATTGGATAAAGAAGCGCATTGAGCAATTGAATTTGTTGACGAGAAAACGTTAATAACCTTATGCTGCAACACGTGTTATCAATAACGAATGACTAGAGCTTTTAAGAAGAAAGTACGGCCTTGAAGTTTTGAAGAGGGAGATATGGTATTGAGGAAAACTTTGCCTAATACACAAGACTCTAAAGGGAAATTTGCTCCAAATTATAGAGGTCCTTACATTATAAAGAAAGTGTTGCCTAGGAAAGCTTTGATTTTATCTCAAATGGATGGTCTAAACTTGAGGGACCTTGAAAATGTTGACGCAATGAAGATATATTACCCTTGAAAAATTAATGGAATTTTCTCTCAAATCATGAAATGCAAACAATCTTAATATTACTGTGGTCTTATTTTCATTTTCTACAAGCAAAGTTGGTATCCCTAATAGTCGTTGAAATTGAGTAACACCCTCAGCTCTTTTCTTGATCTACTAAAAGGCCTTACTCTTTACTCTAATCTAAGTAAACCCCAAACACCTTAAATACGAGAGAAAATGAACACTTAATTTGGAATAATGATAATTGACAAAATTTTTTTTATACTCTATTACCGTTCACCCTTCCTAAAAAGGGAGATTTGTTTTAAATTTTTCAAGATAGGGCCATATTTAGAAAAAACAAGATATCTAATAACAGATGAGTAGTACTCGCTTGAGGGTGAAAGTTTGCGAGGGAAACTGGTTAAATTTTTTAGGGATAAGAAATTCGAGATGTAACATCTTTGCTAAGATGATGACAATATTTCATATGTTGGGGTCACCTTCTTTAAATTCACTACTAAGCAAAACTTTATGCGTTTCACTCCAAGATTAAGATTGAGTTTCTAAAGGTTGAACCGTTGGTTCTAATTGGATTGCTTAAGAAAATATTTAATTGTTTAGAAAGTTATCGATAAAGTTAGGTAAGTGTTTTTGAGCTTTTATCATAAAAACGAGTTAGTTCCTTTTAAAACATTGCATTTGCATTTAGCCTCTCCTTAGGATGGTAGTCAATATCTAAGGTATTTAACCCTTATACTCTCAGGTTTAACTAGCTCATAGAGCACTGTTCCTATTTCGATTTTCTTTAGGGTTTTAACCAACTCATAGATTGCTATCCTTATCCATATTTTCTCAGGGTCTTAGCCAGCTCAAGGTGTGCTTTATCTATTTACCTAGGTTAGTTAGCTTAGAAGAGCATGACCGGTTTCTTATTTAGGGTCTTAGCTAGCTTAAAGAATGCTTTACCTGTTCACCTAGGTTAATTAACTCCAAGGGGCACAATCAGGTTCTCATTTAAGGTTTAACCAACTCAAGGAGTGCTTTACCCATTCGCTTAGGTTAGTCAGCTCAAAAGAGCACAACTACGCTCTCTTTAAGGTTTTAGCTAGCTTAAGGAGCACTTTACTTGTTCGCTTATGTTAGTTAGCTCAAAGGAGCATAACTAAGTTTTATGTCGACCTTTCAGTTAGGGTTGCTAGTCCTTTAAAGACACTCTTACTTATGTTAGTCAGCTTAGAGAAGCATGGCTAGGTTTTATGTCGACCTTTTCAATTAAGGTAGCTAGTCTCTTAAAGATGCTCTCGCCTAGATGAGTCAGTTTAGAAAGGGCATGACTAGGTCCTCATTAACGGTCTTAGCCAGCTTTAGGAGTGCTTTACCCACTTATTAAGGTTAATCAGCTCAGAAAGGCATGATTGGATTATCATTTAAGGTTTAGCCAGCTACAGGAGCGCTTTACCCACTTATTAAGGTTAATCAGCTCAGAAAGGCATGATCAGATTATCATTTAAGGTTTAGCTAGCTACAGGAGCGCTTTACCCATTTACTTAGGTTAACCAGCCCATAAGGTGCTACCCTCCTTTAGTATCTTTTAGGTTAGCTAGCTCACAAGGTGCTATCCTCCTTTTAATATCTTTTAAGGTCTTAGTTAGCTTAAGGAGCGCTTTATCCATTCATTTAGGTTAGCTAGCTCATAAGGCGTTGCCTTCCTTTTAGTTCTTTTAGGGTTCTTGCTAGCCTACAAGGGCATTACCCTTACCACTTTTCTTTTCGAGCTTTTTGCCACCAAATCCCTAGTGGATGAAGTTTAGGATTAGTAGTTAGTTGTAGTGCTTCTTAGAAGAGAGTCATCTCTAAAGCAAAAATCATGTCTCTTTTGATTCTGTGGTAAAGTTTTACTCAAACTTCACTATAAAGAGGAGTAGTTATAGATAGTTCATTTTTGTACCCTTGTAATTTTAACTTTTGTTTAAAGAGGGTCTTAGTTCAAAAAATAAAAAATATATAAAAAAATAGAAAATTTTTAGTAAAAGAAAGAAATTCACAAAAAAGTTTTAATCGGGTTGAGTTGTTTTGAACGGATTTAGAAGAATTGTAATTGAATAATTATTGATAGGAGACAAAGTTGATACGATAATGTTACATCTAATAAAATTAAGATTTGTATGATTCAAATCTATTTTGGATCTTGATTGATTTATATTTAATTTCATCCAAAAGATTTGTTTTTGAATTTTATAAATAGGGATTGCGCGGTGCGAGATGAAAAAGAAAGACTAATAATACACTCACTACAAATATGATTTAGTCCCACTAAATCATCCTCTCTCATACTAAATCATCCTCAACAATCCCTTAACTGTGCTTCATGATAATAGATGCTTGGAACTCTAACTTCATCCACTTGACAACAACTAGTCCAACAGCATCAGCTACAACACCATTTGTTCACCCTCAATAAACATAAGCTAGAAACTCCACTTCACCATTGCCCATCGACCCTAATTATACAAACCATACTTCATGCTCGTCCCCCATGCTTAAACAACAGCAGCAATAGAAGACTTAAAACACTATTAAGTATCATCCTTCCACAACCGAACCCCAATCCTCGATCCTCTCTTGCTCTTACCATGCAACTCACACATACACTACTGCCACGTTAACTAGAAAACCATTGTCCATTGTCACATACCAAACTCCATAGTAACCATAAACCTAATTAGCCATGCATTAGACCAAGATGAACCCCAATTGCCTAACATTAGTACAATACGTAACTAGTTGAGTAGCTTCATCCTCATTCCCTGATGCTCTATTGTAGAACCCCTTATGAACAGCAGCAATAGTGATTGTAATCGACCGAATAGCCCATCCTTTAATGCCTTCCTCATCGTTTACCAACGCTTACAATTATCGTGCGCTAAATCACTCTTGCTCAACCTGACGTGCGCTACCAACCCATCTACTGTTGTAGCTTCATGATAGTTTGTACTCTACACCATTAATCCCTTCTCCGATCACCTCTCTCTCATAGTAGTTTCTCTCTTACAACTACTCAATTGCAATCCATATTTCCATTGCACATCACAACACATGGATGAGCATATAATAGTTGCTCAGTTGACCCTTGTTCCCATCTATCCACAGTAACGAAGCCAAACGTACGCCAAAACCCTAATCAATGGCTAACACCAAAGTCCCAACCACACGGGATTCACATCCACACTTACTGTCAACCATAGTTGCTTCATTATCAAACCTAGTTGTGACTTAACTTGGTTATTACCTAATCGAATCCAACTCGATCCATTATGAGGTTTAACCTTTTTCTTTGTTTATTTATTTAATTTATTTGTTTAAGTTAGTTATTTGTTTGTAAATAAAAAAAATAAAGAAGGAACCTTTTAATAAAAGAGTTTTTAGAGCCTTTTAGGAATCTTTTTTTATAGGAAACATAAAATCGTTTTCTTTTACGAATTTAAAAAAAAATAAGTAAACAAAAAAGGTTGAAAAATTGTTTTCTCACTTAGTCAATTTATTTTTTCAAAAAGAAAAGTTAACGAACCCTTTTCAAATTTAAGTTTTCTCAGATTTTTTTTTAAATAAAACACTCAAGTTAAGGCCCTTTTAAAATTTTTCATGAAACTAAATGGATTAAAAACGTAAGCCTAGAGAATTTTTAAAAATTAAAATAAATCAACACACTAAAGTTCTCGGAATGAATTACGAATATTTGACCTTGACTAGCGAGTACATAGACACCTCCAAAGTAACATAAAATCTATAATAACATAACTTTTTTCCATTTTCTAAAAATATTAAAAATGATAATTTTGAAAAATAAGTTTAATTTTGAAAAATTGATAATAGTATCCGTTAGGAGTTAATAAGTAGCCCTTGAATTAAAAAATTTCTAGTTTTTTTTTGTTAATTTAAAATTAAAGATCGATTATTAAGTTGTAGTCAATTTACTCAATTGATTATAATTTAATTCATTTTTTTTTTACTTTAATTGGGTGATGGCCCCAAAAGATTTTCAATTTAAAACTAGTAAAAGAACTGAAATTTTTTATTTTCTCTAATCGAATATTAATATTAAATAGGTTAGGATTTAGTATTAGTTGAAAAATAAAAAGTAAAATTAAAATAAAAAACAAATAACATATATTATAAGTTTTATAGGACACATAATCGGATCAGGATGTTGTATGGATTCGGATTCAGAATTTTCTTTTTGCTTTTTTTTTTTTAACCAAAAGATTCTGAAAATTTGAATTTAGATCGTCTAATCTACAATTGAAAAAGAAAAAAGAAAAAAAAAATAGTGCAGCTACTCGAATGATCGCTCTTCACTGCCAAACTCCAACATCGCCAGTTCTCTTCATGATCTCTTCCATCCCTGAACGCATCATTCCAACGCTTGAAAGCGTCGTTTCTCTCTCTTCCTCTCCCTCCCTCTCTCTCTCACGCTCACGCCATGGTCTACATTTCCCAACCTGATGGCAAAACCCTAACCCTAGATCTAAACCCTACCACCACCACACTCCACAATCTCAGACTCTCCATCCACCAGAAGACTCTAATTCCGACATCTTTCCAACGTCTAATCCTCACCTCAAAACCCAAACTTCTCAATCCTAATGACGATGCCGCCTTCTTATCTCAATTGGGTATTTTCCAAAACTCAACTCTAACACTACATATCCCTTTGTGTGGCGGTACCCAACCCCCACCTACCTCGATTCCACCGACCCGACCTCGCTTAGACTTCCTCAATTCAAAGCCTCCTCCCAATTATGTCGCCGGTCTCGGCCGTGGGGCCACCGGGTTCACTACCCGGTCCGATATCGGTCCCGCTCGTGCAGCCCCTGATCTCCCTGACCGTTCTGCTACCACTATTGGGAATTCGTCTGCCTCAGCACTCGGTGCGGGCCGGGGGAGAGGGAAATTGGGTGATGAGGAGGATGAGGATGAAGGAGAGGATAAGGGGTATGATGAAAATCAGAAGTTTGATGAATTTGAGGGGAATGATGTGGGTCTTTTTGCTTCAGCCGAATATGACGAGGATGATAAGGAAGCTGATGCTGTTTGGGAGGCAATTGATAAGAGAATGGATTCAAGACGAAAAGATAGGAGAGAGGCTAGGTTGAAACAAGAGATTGAGAAATATAGAGCTTCGAACCCGAAGATTACAGAGCAATTCGCAGATTTGAAGAGAAAGTTGCATAATTTAAGTGCGCAAGAATGGGAGAGTATACCTGAAATCGGGGATTATTCTTTGCGGAATAAGAAGAAGAGGTTTGAGAGTTTTGTGCCTGTTCCGGATACTTTGTTGGAGAAAGCTAGGCAAGAGCAGGAGCATGTTACTGCATTGGACCCGAAGAGTCGGGCTGCAGGTGGGACTGAGACGCCTTGGGCTCAGACACCGGTTACAGATTTGACTGCTGTTGGTGAAGGAAGAGGTACTGTTTTATCTCTTAAGCTTGATAGGTTATCAGATTCTGTTTCGGGGTTGACTGTTGTTGATCCGAAAGGGTATTTGACTGATTTAAAGAGTATGAAAATTACTAGTGATGCTGAGGTTTCTGATATTAAGAAGGCTAGGCTGTTGCTTAAGAGTGTTATACAGACGAATCCAAAACACCCTCCGGGTTGGATTGCTGCGGCCAGGTTAGAGGAGGTGGCTGGAAAGATTCAGGCTGCTAGGCAATTGATACAAAAAGGGTGCGAGGAGTGTCCTAAGAATGAGGATGTTTGGATCGAGGCTTGTCGGCTTGCAAGTCCTGATGAAGCTAAGGCAGTGATTGCTAAGGGAGTTAAGTCAATACCCAACTCGGTGAAATTGTGGATGCAAGCTGCGAAATTGGAGCATGATGATACTAATAAAAGTAGGGTGTTGAGGAAAGGGTTAGAGAATATTCCTGATTCTGTTAGGCTTTGGAAGGCAGTCGTTGAGTTGGCCAATGAGGAGGATGCTAGGTTGTTGCTTCACAGGGCTGTGGAGTGTTGTCCTTTGCATGTTGAGTTGTGGCTTGCACTAGCAAGATTGGAGACATATGACAATGCCAAGAAGGTTCTTAATAAGGCAAGGGAGAGACTGCCAAAGGAGCCTGCTATATGGATTACAGCTGCAAAGTTGGAAGAGGCTAATGGGAATACTTCAATGGTAGGGAAGATCATTGAGAGGGGTATAAGAGCTCTTCAAAGGGAAGGTGTGGTGATTGATAGAGAATTGTGGATGAAGGAAGCAGAGGCTGCTGAGCGTGCAGGGTCTGTTGCTACATGCCAAGCCATTATTAGTAATACAATTGGAATTGGAGTGGAAGAAGAGGATAGGAAGAGGACATGGGTTGCAGATGCAGAGGAGTGCAAGAAACGGGGTTCTATTGAGACTGCTAGAGCCATATATGCTCATGCTCTCACTGTGTTTTTAACGAAGAAGAGCATTTGGCTCAAGGCTGCCCAGCTTGAAAAGAGTCATGGAACTAGAGAATCCCTGGATGCCTTACTTCGTAAAGCTGTCACTTATAGGCCACAGGCAGAGGTTCTGTGGCTTATGGGAGCTAAAGAAAAGTGGCTTGCTGGGGATGTGCCAGCAGCTCGGGCAATTCTGCAGGAAGCATATGCTGCAATTCCTAACTCTGAGGAGATCTGGCTTGCAGCTTTCAAGCTTGAATTTGAGAACCATGAGCCTGAGAGAGCAAGAATGCTTCTAGCTAAGGCTCGTGAAAGAGGTGGAACAGAAAGGGTGTGGATGAAATCAGCCATTGTCGAGAGAGAATTGGGGAATACCTCTGAGGAAAGGAGGTTGCTTGATGAAGGATTAAAACGCTTCCCTTCATTCTTTAAGTTGTGGTTGATGCTTGGACAGCTTGAGGAACGATTAGGTCAAATGGAGCAAGCTAAAGAAGCTTATGAATTAGGATTAAGGCATTGCCCTAACTGTATAACCCTCTGGCTTTCCTTAGGTAATCTCGAAGAGAAGATGAATGGACTAAGTAAAGCTCGTGCAGTTCTTACAATGGCAAGAAAGAAGAACCCTCAGAATCCTGAGCTCTGGCTTGCTGCTGTAAGAGCTGAATCTAAGCATGGACACAAGAAGGAAGCTGATATATTGATGGCAAAGGCATTGCAGGAGTGTCCCAATAGTGGTATTTTGTGGGCAGCCTCCATAGAGATGGTTCCACGTCCCCAACGAAAAACCAAGAGCATGGATGCTCTCAAAAAATGTGATCACGATCCGCATGTTATTGCTGCTGTGGGAAAGTTGTTCTGGCATGACAGGAAGGTGGATAAAGCCAGGTCTTGGCTTAACAGGGCAGTGACTCTGGCCCCTGATATTGGTGATTTTTGGGCACTGTATTACAAATTTGAACTTCAGCATGGCATTGAGGACAACCAGAAAGAAGTACTCAAGAGGTGCATTGCTGCAGAACCGAAGCATGGGGAGAAGTGGCAAGCTATTGCAAAGGCTGTGGAGAATTCTCACCAGCCAACAGAAGCGATCTTAAAGAAAGTAGTCATTGCACTTGGGAAAGAGGAGAGTGCTGCTGAAAATAGCAAAAGCTAGGTTATTTTGTTTGTCTTCTAGATTCTCTCTTTCTTATATACATAGAATTCTCCAACCACTAAGAAAAATATGCTGTGGTTGAGCATGTTGCTGTTAGTGTTGTTTTTTGAAGAAATGTGGTGTTGCCATTCCTGAAACTATCCAAGTCTCATGAGCAACTCAAAAGCCTAGCTCTTCTATTCCTCAATTCCTTGTGAAATAGGCTGCACATAATAGAGAGGAAGCAGCTTAGATTTGTATAGAAGAATTCAGCTAATGATTTCCCTAATTTGCCTCCAGTACAAGGCAAAACTTCAAGTAAGAGGTATTTATAGACCATCGAGGGTCCATGATGTGCATCAAGGGCCAGCACTTCCTCGGACCTTGCCAACTTGTGGGGTTAAGGATGGTGATTAATTGTGCATGGGATTTAGTGGAGCTTTAGGGAAGTTCTTGCTAATGGAGAATAGGTTCAGGGTACAGTCAAATCGTTTTGAGGCGTGTGGAGTTTAGTGGGAACGAGTTTGGAGTGTATGGACATTTGCTGTAATGTCCCTTGCAAAAGAGAGTGATGTCCCATTCGAATGAAATCGTTAAGTTGTTGTGCAGGAGACGCAATTACAGGGGCCACTTGATTCAGACACATCAAGGAACACTGGTACGAAGTCGATCTGTAGTGTCCCTGTTTAGAAGATCCCTCATTCCAACGGATCACTGCTCCGTTTCCAAGACCATGAAATACAGCATTTTGTTTAAAAAGCTTTTCGAGCCATTCAAACAGACCGAGTCCCACTTCACGAACGGCGGCAATTGACATTTCTATTTGTTTTTCACTTGTAATATTAGACATTTGGACGTGTTGTAATGTTTCGTAAACAATAATTCGAGTTTATGGTAGTTAGGTTTTTTGTGCAAAAGGTTGGTAATCTAGGATGCATGTTTGAATTTCAAAGACTTATCAAATTGATCCAAGAGTCATGTAAAGTACTAAGCTCATTAAGAAAACTACGTCATTTGTAATTTATGCTCTTAAATTCAATTAGTATTCCATGGTTCTTATCGATCCGGATTGTCCGATGAGTTGCAGCGAGCACCAATCTTCTCACGTACACCTTGGGCCTATTGATGTGGAATGAATTGTGATAAAACCTAGATCTACTACTAGTGCGATTGTGGAAGATGAACGGAGAGGAAAAGATAAGTCAAGAGAAGAAGCTGGAAGAATGGATGAATAAAAGTGTTCTGTTATTTTCTGTTATCTTGTTTCAAATTGTACAACTCAACTATATATACATCTCACTACATGTGTATACAACAAACTCTACTATATACTATACATGTATATAAGTTAAGACACCCCCTCAGGATGGAGAGTATATGTTTAATACTCCCATCTTGGACATAAGAAACTTAAACTCATCGGTAAACAAAACTTTGATAAAAATGTTTGCTAGTTGAATCTTCTTGTGAACAAAAATAGGAAGAATAGTATTTTCAACAACCTTATCACAAACAAAATGTAAATCTGATTCTAAGTATTTTATCTGCTCATAAAAAAATTGGATTTTTGGTAATATATAAAGCGGATTGATTATCACAAAAAAAAGCTAAATGGGCTTAACATAATCAACTTGAAATTCTTCAAGCAAAGTGATCAACCAAAGAGCTTCACAGGTGGTCATGGCTAGTGCATGATACTCGGACCCCATTGAACTTTGTGAAATGGTACTTTGTTTTTTGGCTTTCCAACTAATAAGAGACACACCAAGAAAAATACAGAAGCCTGTAGTAGATCTCCTAGTATTCAAGCAACCACCCCAGTCACTATCTCTCTAAGCATGCAATGTAAAGTCTAAAATTGTAGAGAAAAACAAACCTTAACCAACTGTAACCTCGATGTAGCAAAGAACTCTGTGTAGCCCAATCTGATGTGTTTCACGTGGAGACTCCATAAATTGACCAAGAACATGGATAGCATAAGCAATATTTGGTCGTGTAATGGATAGGTAAATCAACTTGCAACAATTTGTCTATTGCGACGAGCATCAACTACAAGACTAGAAGCATGTTTTGTCAATCAACAGGCATCGTAGCAGGCTTAGAACCCAAGAATCCAGTATCAGCCAATAGATTAAGCGCAAATTTCCGTTGAGAAAGCACCAAACCTGATGCAAATCGAGCCAAACTCCAGCCTAATGAAATACTCAAGAACACCCAAATCCTTAACCTCGAATTGAGTGCTAAGAAGTTTTTTAAAGCTCTCTATGATAGCAACATCTTTGCTAGCAATAGCAAGATCATCAACACAAACAAGGACTACAAGCAGCCGATCCCCACTACCCTTAATAAATAGGGAATAATCACTATGTGACTATCGAAAACCATGAGCCAACAAGCAAGAAGTTAACTTGGCATTCCACTAATAAGAAGGTTGTTTCAAACCATACAGGGACTTATTAAGCTTGCACACTAAATTAATTACATCAGGATTAAGAACATTCAAGCCTTTAGGAATATCCATATAAACTTCTTCAGCTAAATCACCATTCAAAAAAGCATTATGACACCCATTTGGTGAACATGCCACTTGAAAATTGCAGCCAAAGAAAAGAATAAACACACAATAGTATGTTTAATCATTGGACTAAATGTTTTCATATAATCAAATCCTTCTTGTTGACTATAACCTTTTATAACAAGTCTCGCTTTATATCTATTAATACTACCATCAGCTTTAATTTTCAATTTATATAGCCACTTATGCCCAATTGTATGCTTATCTGATGGTAAAGGAACTATTGTCCATGTATTATTAATTTGCAAAGCCTCAAGTTCTTCACTCATAGCCTTACAACAATGTTTAGATTATAAAGCCTGCTCATAAGATGAAGGTTCTAAGTGTTTAGCAATTTGAACAGAGAATGCACGAAAAGAAGAAGAAAGAGAATTCTATGAAAGAGAATTCTGTATGGGATGGGTTGTAGAAAGATGATAAGAATGATCAGCAAGGGCTATGCAATGATAATTAGAAAGATAAGAGGGCAATCTGGATGGTCTGGAACTTTGATGGAGAGAAACAGAACTTGGCACACCAGAGTGACTCTCGAAAGGTTTCAAAAGACAATGGTAATTGTGCATCAGCAATTGTGTTTGAATCTTGTGAACTAAGGTTAGCATCAGGATGATGATCATAAGTATGAAACAAATCATCCATGAATGAAAACAGAGACGTCTAAAGGTAAACAGGAAATAGGCATATCAGATAAAGAAGACAACATCTCATGAATAAAAGGCACATGAGCAGGAAAAATTTGTTCAAGGAAATGTATATCTCGTGAAACAATGTCATCTTTTATGTACCAGGTCAAACAATTTGTATCCTTTAACACCAACAGGATACCCAACAAAAATGCAAGGAGTTGCTCTAGGATAAAACTTTGTTCGTTGATGTTTCAGGGTTGAAGTAAAACAAAGAGAACCAAAGAAACGCAAGTGTTTATAAGGAGGTGATTTGTGTAATAGCAACTGATAAGGAGTAGTGTTTCCCGCAAGAGCAGAAGAAGTAAGTCGATTGATCAAATATGCAGTTGTTAAGATAGCATCCCTCAAAAACACAAAGACAAATTGCCCTAAAAAAGAAGAGCACAAGCAACAGAAAGTAGATGTTGATGTTTTCTCTCTACAATGCCATTTTTCTGTGGAGTTTCAACATAAGAAACATGATTCACAATACCACGAGATGCATCAAAATTAGCCAAAACAAACTCTCTACCATTGTCCAATCTTTCTACTTTGACTTTATGATGAAACTGGGTTAGGACCATATGACTAAAAGCAGGAAGCAAAGTAGAAACTTCATTTTTTGTTTTCATTAGATATACCTAAGTTACTCTTGTGTAATCATCCACCAAGGTAAGAAAATATTGATGATTTCCTAAAGTAGGAGTACCATACGATCTCCAAATATCTACATGAACAATCTCAAAAGGACAAGTAGAATTGTAAACATGTACGTGAAAAGGACTTCTCTGTTGTTTGGCTAAAGGACAAATGAAGCAATCAAACTTTTTACATACAACATCAGCATCTATACCACGTATCTGCTGTATTTTATCTAAAGATGAATGTCCAAGAAGAAAATGCCAAGTATCAAACGACTTGGACAAATGATGAACCACACGGGAGACAAAGGTACGTTCAAGATTTTTACAAGAAAAGAAAGTATCGGTAGACCTATCAGCTTGTTGCTCCAAGTAGAACAACTCACAACATGCCTTAGCTTGACCAATCACTCACTTGTTGACAAGGTCCTGAATAGAAGCATATATATTTTTGAATAAAAATTGAACAATTAGTGGAAGAGATAAGCCATGAAACGGAAATGAGATTAAAATGAAATGAAGGAACAAATAGAGCATCATGCAAAACAAATGAAGAATTTAGATGAACAACACCGCTGTGTGTTGCTTGTACACAACATTGATTAGGAAGTTGAACAAAGCAGTCAGAAACAGTAACAAATGAATGAAACGGATCTAAAGAATGAAACGGATCTAAAGGATTAATCATGTGATCAGTTGCTCCTGAATCAAGGATCCAAATTACTTCATGATTCAAGAAAGAAGACAAAATATTAGCAGATGAGCAAACAATATCTGCCATGTCATTGGCATTGAGTGTTTCGAATGTGTTTGAATTGTTTGTCTGCAAAACGAATGCTTGGAAAGAAGAGGATGAATTAGAACCATATGTAGAATTCGAGACATTAAGTAAGTTTAACAAATGAATCACTTGTTCTTTTGTCAAATTAACAGAAGGACTATTATGATCTATTGCATTCAACTTAGTACCAACAGATACATGATCAGAATGCACTCCATCATAAGTCTGATTTGTAGATTTGTCAGTCCCAAAGCCAATTGCAGAATGTACTTGATTAGGATTAGAAGCTACATGACTCACAATTGACGATGGTTTCAACTTATTGTTCTTGAAATGAGGAGGAAAACCTATCAATTTGTAACATCTCTCCTTCAAATGTTCCCTTTTCTCACAATAACTACACTGCACTTCTCCTTTGGAGCACATTTTGGTATAATTAACAGCCACTAAAGCAGAAGAATCACCGAAAGAGAACTTTTAAGGCCTGTTAATTCTCTGAAACTCATCATGTATCACTAGGCTATACGCTTCATCTAAAGAAAGAAAAGGTTTCAGTACCAATATTTGTGACCTCAAAGCAGAAAAATTATCATTTAAACCATTTAGAAACTTAAAAGACATAATCCTTTTAAGCCATGTTTACGAATTTATTAAAACAAGCTTGTTTACAAGAGCCGCATGAACAATGCGGTAATGGCCTATAATTTCAAATCTCCTCCCTTATCGTATTGAGTTCAGTAAAATATTCATCAACTGACCTATTTCCTTCTATAACATTGTCAAGAAGTTGATACAATTGGCAAATTCTAGTATCCTCAGGCTGCGAAAATCTCACTTTTAGTTTGTCCCAAATTTCTTTGGCTGAGTTCATATAAAGCACATTAGATGCAATTGGAGGAGAAATCGATCTCAAAATCTAGGCCACTATAAGATTGTTACAACGATACCAAATCGGATAAAGCGACTCTAATTCATTTGGTGGCTTGATAGATCCATCGACAAAACAAACCTTGTTGCGGATAGACAAAGCGAGTGGAAAGGGACGACTCCACGTTTGTAATTCAGTCTAGTAAGAATAGAGCTAATCGACACAGAGTTTTGATTATCGGAGTGGTGTATGAAGTAAGGAGATGAAACATCTTCTAACGGAGACAACTCCATGACTGAAATTGAAAAAAAATTTGTTAAGGCTCTGATACCATGATAAAACCTAGATCTGCTAGTGCGATTGTGGAAGATGAACGGAGAGGAAAAGAAAGTAAGAGAAGAAGCTGGAAGAATGGATGAATGAAAGTGTTCTGTTATTTTCTGTTATCTTGTTTCAAACTGTACAACAACTCAACTATATATACATCTCACTACACGTGTATACAACAAACTCTACTATATACTACACGTGTATATAAGTTAAGAGATCGTACTCAAGGAATTCTCTATTACGTTTTTCTAAAAATCGTTTAGACTCAAAGCAGCATTTCCAAATACGTGCACACCAGGCCAGGTGTGCATAAATGGAATCGGAAAGTGAAATAGTAGGGCAACACTTAACAATAAAAGGAGAAATCCAGTTGCTGTAGTTGGTAATCAATAGTAGTATTAGTAAGGGATATTTTATCAAACAACAAAGAAGTAATAGTGTAAACAAAAGAGGAGGGACTATTGTAAATAAGAAGTGGCCTTAGGAAGAACGTTGGGTATAGAACGTGGAAACAGGAGAGAGAAGGCATTTAGCAGCATTTCTTTCCAGTTATGAAAGATCCTTGAAGGGCAAGTAGCCATGGTCAGTCTTTATGTCATTCCTGAACCCTAATTACTAATTTCTAAAACATATTAAACTGATCAATCTCATATAGTTTGCTTCTGACTTTGCTACTGTTATCTTTTCATTAAAAAAAATTTATTGTAAGTATGCATGATCACAACAGTTTTGTTTTCTGAACAACCTATTTAATCAGTCTCTTATGACACTTTGCTGCAGTTGTGTATTTCATAAAATTTTGTCAAAGTTGCATGATTGAATAATTCAGGTGATACACAGAAATAGATGGCATATGTGTTATCTCCTATTTTTCTTTATATGCTTAATCGGTTTAATGATGAATCATGGTGACATTTCAACTTTTGACTTTTGAGAAGGAACTGGGGGGCAGGTTGGTACTTGGTAGCACAGAATGCTTAGTAAATTCGTTATGATTAGATAGCCAGCGTCCCTGTCAGGTGGACTGGAAGGACAGAAAAAGGCTTATGTTTTTCTTTTCATGAGAATATGGGGCAGCTGCTATTGCCTTAAATTTCGGGTGATAAGACGTTATTGAATTGCCTTGTTAAGCCTAATACGAGACAGTCAGGAGGGAGGTGAAGGTGAGTACGTATAGGACTATCCTGCACCGTGTGGCAGAATTATGATGATATTAATGAGTATTTTTGGAGTAAGAGATATTTTGAGAAGTTAAAGTGGCCAGTTGATTTGGGGAGTGATTTTTCTGTTATGAACGGGAGGGGAAAGAAGGTTTGAAAGACAAGGTCTGTGGAGCAGAGGATGTTTTTTAATGTGTACTCGAGTTTTGATCTCTTGTGGGTTGGTTTTGTTTCTACAAGTGGCTCTAATTATGGCGTGGGAAGGGAGAGAGTACCCATGGCAGGCTTTGGAGAGTAGGGATGTTTCATTTTCATGCTTTTGATTGTGTTTTCCACTTGGAGTGGGATGCAGTTCTTGCAATTGTCGCTTGATAGGCAAGGCAACATAGGTTGGCTTCGAGGGACACAAAGATGATTGCAGTGAGGATCTTAATGAAGAGTGTGAGCTGCATGGATGTTGTTTTTGGGGTTTTCTACGGGTGGTTTTGGTTACGAAGGATCATTGACCAGAGGTGGTCAGGTGTTGCAAATGCTAGGGTCGTAAATTCTGTTGAGTAGCATTGGTTTTTTTATTACCAGAGTTGCCAGTATTTGCCTTGTTTATTGTTCCATGGATCCAGATTTTCTTGGTGAGATGAAATGGAGGATATTTTCGCATGCTGAATTGGTGGTTATGGAGTAGAATTTTGTGGGGTGTGGACGGAGGGAATGTCTGGTGGATATTTGAAGTATGCTTGATTCTAGATTGACTCTTGGGTGATCGATAGTGAAGTAGTATCGTCAGGGAAGGCTGAAAAGAACTCTCACTAAGGAGTGAAATAAAATATGAAACTGTAAGCTCCCAAATAGTGGGAGGAGAGCAGGCTCTGACCATGTGTGCTTGTTGAAGAATGAGCCAGCAACTCATAAGCAGTGGCTTGGTTCCTAAAAGGTATTGTTTAACTCCTTATTCTTAACTATTTATCCTTCCGCTTGGCCCATGGGGGTGTTTTCCTCTAAGGGAGAATGCTCCCCAACCGATGCGTTTTCAAATCTCACAGCTTCAGCAGTCATGTCAATTTTGCATTTAGTTATTTCTTGCAAATTAAACCCTTGGTAAAACCTATGAAGCTGACGCTGGATTTCGAGGACGTGAGATACGAGTGGCATAAGTTCTTTGACAATAGTGACAGATTTGCAGTTGGGCTATTGTGGCTTCCTGTTGTAGTGATTTGCCTAATGGACATCCAGATTGGGCACTCAATATATTCATCTTTCATTGGAGCTGCAGTTGGGTTATTCGACCATTTAGGTGAGATCAGACATATTGAGCAGCTGAGGTAGAGGTTCCAGTTCTTTGCTGGTGCCATTCAGTATAATCTGATGCCAGAAGAACAGCTATTGAATGCAAGGGGAACTCTCAAATGCAAGCTGAATGATGCCATTCAGCCATTTAAGTTATGTTATAAATGTGGCTGGCCATATAAGAACCTTCAATCCAATCAGATTGAGGCCCAGAAGTTTGCTTTGATATGGAATGAGATGATTTGTATTTTCGGGGAGGAGTATATCATCTCAAATGATGAAGTAAAGCTACTGGAACTGCCTCCATATACTTCGGATGTTAGGGGTTGTTCAGTGGCCCTGTTTTCTAGTCTGTAATGAGCTGCCGCTTGCTCTGAGTCAGGCCAAGGAATTAGATGATGCCCCCGATAAGTGGCTGCACCCTGTGGCATAAAATCTACAAGGGGTACTGACAATATGCAGTTATTGAAGATTATGATTCTGCAAAGTACCTGCTGCTTGAGATCATTAATATTGACTTGGAAGAGCATGCAATAATCATAGTGTTGTTTTAGGAAATTGATCGCTCTGTGGAGATAGAGAAGTTCACTAAATCATTTGGAATGGCTGCCCTTTCTCACTGTAAGGCCAGCTGATAAAGCTCACCTAGCTCTTGATGAGGCCCAGGAAAGATGTGAACCATGTTTTGAGTGCCCTGCACACTATGAGTTTGCCATTAGGGACACCCTGCTGGCTTTAACTGCACCTCTTCGGGGGAGAAAATGTCACTAAAACACCAATACAAGCTGGTTGGGAAGGGTAGGGATGTTGGATTGAATCAGGTATCTGTTTTTGGAGGAGAGGTTGCTAGTGGAAATGGTGAACAGGTTCTCAGTAGAGATGTTTGTAGATTGAGCCACATGCTGGGGATATTTTGAATGATTTTGTTTTTCTACACCATTGTTGGATTCCTTTTTTCAATTATTATTATGCATATATAACAGAATGATGGTTATCTTGACAGCGTATGCATATCTATGGGGCCGACTTGCCTTGTGTTTAGCAGTGTTAGAAGCCGCTGCTAGTAGTAGCAACAACAATAAAGCACTTGAGGTGATTCTGAATCAGCAGTTTAGCATCTGGCTTTGTCTGTTTTCAGCCCTTCCAATGATAGCGGAGAATTCCCCTGATACAAGGCTTTCTTCAAGCTGTTTGGGATATTTTGACGATGCAGCTGCAGCTTTCTTCGGGGTTCTATACTTTTTCATTGGAAGTGGAACTCGTACTTCTCTGGGCAAACTATTCTGCATGGTGTTGCCTAAGTATCGTGCAACAGGTCATGGTTTGGTTTGTTAAACACAAGAGCTTTGCAGAAATGGCTGTTTGCCCAGAGTCATTTTGTGGTGCCATTGAACTTGGAATAATACTTACTATCCATGCATCGGGTAGTCTTATAGCCTAGGGCACCTTTGTTTATGTCGTGTTGACAATCTCAAGTTGGTTCCTGGTCATTCTGTGGATGACTCATTTTGTGTTTAATCCTTCCGGTTTTAATTGGTTGAAAACTGCTTATAAATGGGATGATTTCATAAACTGGATATTGTATTGTGGTGGGATTTTTGCAGAAGCTGATCAATGCTGGGAAAGATGGTGGTACGAGGAGTAGGATCATTTGAGGACAACTAGCCTTTGGGGAAAGATAATGCAGATGATTCTGGTTCTTCACTTCTATTCCAGTTTGGAATTGTGTAGCAATCAGGCATCTCCGACGGAAGTGCCAATGTTGCTGTTTATTTGCTGTCATGGATTTTATTTTTGTGGCCTAGGGATCCTTTTGGTAGTATGTTATGTACGGGAGAAATATGAAGCAAAAGATCACAATTATTGTCAGCTCGTGCAACTTGTCTTTGTGCTCGGGATACTCTTGATAATCGCATCGTTGGAGTTTATATCGTTCAAATCCATGGACATTTGCACTAGTCCCGTTGGCTTTCATCCTTACTGGATGGGGCATCATACTAATAGTTCAGGTGGTCCAGCTGTTTCTGCAGAGGGCGTGGCATGGCATTATGACATCGTCTTTGGAGTGATCGTGACAGACCCAGTAGCATTCTAGTCTTGGAGACAAGAATTCTCTTTAATGAAGCATTCAGTCGGGGCCTTAGGGTATTCCAGATTGTTGCAGGAAAAAAATGGATCGTTCACTCGTGATTTGTGGTAATGTCTTTAAGGACAAACCGTGATGTATCATGCAGCTTGAATTCTTCTTTTTTCCCTTTTTGGTGTTAGAGAATGAATGCAACTGCATTTATTACCTTGCATTCACTTAAATTTTCACGTGCTTCTACTTAATTTTTCACCTCAACTTGCTTTGAAGTATTGTTCAAACATCTTACATTGATGTCCTCATGCCAGTCTTAACATGTGTCTTTTTGTTGCTTGATCTGATTGGCCGTTGTTCTTTACCTTCATTGGCAGGATGTCCAAACGTGCAACATGTTTGTGTTATTTTAGGTTTGGTACCGGTGAAATACATCACTTACCTAGTCCTGATGAAATTGCATTTCAGATAATATTGGCCGAGAATAGGTGGCATTTGATCAGTTTTTTGGTCAACCATTACACGTTTTCTGTTTTCTAATGAGAATCTGCGCTTCTTGACAATGAGAACATAAGATGATGTGCTTTGCTTTGAGAATCTTAGTCTTAGACCATGATGTCCATTGGAAGAAATTTAAGGTTTGGGGATGCTCTATTTTTACCGGTTATCGATGGCTAGTATTACCTAACTATTTCTACGTATCATTTAGAGCTACCGGTTACAATAATCTTTTATTATTTACTTTTTCTACCTTGATTTCCCGTGATAGTACTTTGATAATCTTTTAGTATATTCTTTTCTTATCTTAAACAAAATAGACCTCTCAGACATTAATTATACCAAAAAAGATGTCAAGCATATTGAGATATTAGTGTAATAGTCAAACGAGTCGATTTTGTAATTATTGACACTCTAAGAGAGGTCTAATCAACTAACCCTTTTATTTATAAGTATGGTAATCAAAAGTTATGTACCATAACAAAAATAATACAAAATACATATTATATCTCTTATGTACATAATTTGTCTTATTTTATAACTTTTGACATTTATGACTTGTTCATTCGAGAAGAATTGGAGTTCTATTCTTCCTTTATTCTTTATTATAGCATTCACTTGGTTTTTAATCTTCGAATCGCAATTCTTTAAAAATCTCTATAATATGAAATCAAATAATATGAATTTCTTAATTCAACCAAATAATTATGATTCTTTACAAAATTTCACATTTTTTTAAAAAATAACCTCATATCAATTTAACGATAATTACCACTACCACTACCACTACCACTACCACTACCACTACCACTATCATTACCACTACCACTACCATCTCCACCATCGATCACTACTGATCACTATTACTGCTACTGCCACCACTGACCGACCACCACTATCATCACTACCACCGACCACCACTACTATCACCATTGCTATTGTTGTTGCTGTTGCCGTTGCCGTTGCTATTGCCCTCGTCGCCCTTGTTACTAATCATGTACCATAACTGTTGCCGTTGCCGCTGCCGCCGCCGCCACCACCAACACTACCATTACTACTATTGCCATTATCATCACCTATCACCATTGCAATCGTTACTACCGTTGCCACCGCTACCACCGTTGCCACCACTGCTGCCATTGCTACCATCGTTGCCATCGTTGCCACTGCCACTATCGCCACTGCCACTATCGCCATTGTGATCACTGCTATCATCACTATCGCCGCAACTACTCCCACCTTCCCTTCAAGCCACCACCTTCGCCACTGCCACCGCTACCGCTACCGCTATTGCCACTACCATCAATCACCACTCGCAATTGCAGTTGACCATTACCACCACCTTCGCCTCTATAATTGATTTTCACCACTGCCACCTATTATTTTAAAATTACTTGAGAAAGAAAATAGATCAAGGGTAATTTAGTAATTAAAGTTCTATTGCGTATATATTCTTAAGTTATTTATTAATCTAACTAAACAAAATAATAAGTATTACACCCTTATTATATTCCCTAAGAATTCCAATTACATTCTTCTCCATCACATTCAGTGAAGTGAACGTATTGTTAATGTTTTCTATATACTATATAAATGTAGTTTTGTTATATGAAAATATGAGGGGCTTTTATAGTTGATTGGTAATGTGTAGCAAGCATATTGGTTAACTTTAAAGAAGTTTTGATATGATGAAACATGGAGGAATAATTTGAGAGAAAGGTATTAGAAAAGGAATAGGTAAACATGAATTATTAGAGCGTACATGATAACAACTTGAATATGATGTGCCTGAAGTGTGTTTTCCAATACCATGGTGTGATAACATTTATTTCAAGTGTCACAAATGAGGAAAAGGTTCATATATATATAATTTAGTTTCAAATCTTGATTGTTAGATGAATCTAAAATGAACGGATCATATGAACCATTGATAACAATCATTGGATCATTTGTGATGATTGATGGCAGAGATTGAAACCTTTATATCCTTAAGGACTCTTGCATTTAGGCTTGGATGATAAGCTTAGATTAAACTCAATTGGTAAGCTTTTAGAATCACATTTAGGGTAATTGTACTTGAATTTAGAGTTTTCAAAAAAACTTATCCGATCGAGTTTGAACTTTACGATTAGATTAGAAAAGTTAATTAAAGTGACTTAGTGAAGTTAGATTGTAAAAATGATGACTCAAAATCCCAATTTTAGCCTTAAAAGTGTTATTATATAATATAGCATAAAGCTTGTCAAAATCCCTAAAATCAAATTGAAAATGTGAGGAAGACTTAAAGATAAGTTAGTTAAGTTATAAAAGGAAATAATATAGCGTAATATACTATATAGTAGTGTTTGGTTAAGAAGATTGAATTGGATTAGACAAATAGAATTGAATAGAATAAATATAAGGAAGATTAGATAATACAAGCTTATTGTACTATATTTGCTTTGTACAGTATTAGATATAAAATTTATATTAAAAAATAAATAATTTTTTATAATATTTAATAAAAATAATATTCATTAACTTAATATTATAACGTGGAGGGCATTTTTGGAAATGCAAAATATTTTTTGTTTTTGTTCAATAAATTTCATTTTTGTACTGTGGTTCAAATCTGACAAATTTAAACATTTTGTCCAGTTTATCAGCCTAGTTTTTGTCTAATCATTAAGTAAATTTACAAACTAAATATGAGACAAAATTTTTTGTTTAGTCCAATACCACGAAAATTGCACAACCAAACGCTACTTATAAATATACACGTATTTTTATAAGTATACTTAATATATATAATAATTATATTCATAAATTAACCCGAAATTATATAATTATATATAATATATGATAACCTCATAAAAACAAATAGGAAATATGTCTTAAAAATAAAAGACATGTTAAAAATATGATTATATTCATGTAATTATTCATTACGTGTAATATATATATATATATATAGGATATATACTCGTCTATTAATAAAATTACCAAATATTATATAATATACATAAAATTGTAAAAATTAACTTAAAAATTACTCAAAACATATCCAAAAGCTTAGGAAATTACTGGAAGAGGGCATGGCAACCTCAGATTTATTCCAGTGTTGAATCAAAAGGGGAAATTGTAAGGAGTACACACCTCATGCTTAGAATAAAGTGAAAGAAAAGCAAGAAAAATTATCAAATAAATTGTATAACTCTTAAGAAAATTATAATCGAACCAAACTAGTATATATAAGACTCCAAATGTCACTTTAGACATTTTAGGAACTTAGATCACAAAGAGAAAATTCGTGGGAAAAAGATAGAAAAATAGAAAGCAAATAGCAAAAACAAAGCAAGGACTGAATTAAGCTGATTCTCCAACCAAACCTGAATTTGCTATTGAACCTAGGTCCACTTAGCAGTCTACCCACCGCCTAGACCTTCCGATACACCCTCATTGGCCAATAGTCATCGGAGTTCTAATGGACAAGCGAGTCAAAATTCTGTCCTATTTTTCATTAAATTTCTAAAAATATTAAATTAATCCAAAAAATTATGAAAAAATTTATTTCTTGGTTATTTTAGATGTAATTTCATGATGTATTTTTATTTTGGTAAAATTTTGAATATTTTATATACTTACTTAATAAATGTACTATTTATCCAAATTTTAACTTTAAAAATAAATACATTAAATGATGTTTTGAGTTGAAAATTTTTCTATAGAATACATGTTATATATAGATAATTTATATGTAGTCTGATTTTTAATTTAAGTATTTTTAATATTTATTGTAATTTTAGACCCTAAAAATAGATAAAAAATAGGGTAAATTTCCAAAAAAAATTGATTTTTGCAAAAAAAAAAATTGATGATAACAACTGACTTCTAGAGATTCATAATGATGTCAAGATATGTTAGAAATAATTTTGTACATATTTGTTTAATTAAACACAATTTAGGGATAAAAACGTAATTATGTGTATATAGGTGATAACCTCGATAGCATGAAACCATATGCTAGCTAAATTCTTCATATTTTTAGGAGTTTATAGAAATTTTCAAAGAATTATTTGGTGATCCTAGCTACTTATTATGAATTTCTTTAGTTAAATAGCCTAATTTACTGACTAGAGCATATTTTTAGTAATAATAGACTAAAATATAATAAACATTGGAATAAAACCTATACATTTATATGTTAGTCAAATCTGGTTAGAATGAATTATTGCCATATTTAGTGATAATTACATGACTGGGTTATAATATACACATGTTAAGATTAGATATTACTTATATTATTTAGTTATTTTAGGAACTTATATAAAATATAACTTATTTATATAATATGAGTATAATATCATAATGCTTTCGATAAGGACATATAGGTATATTAAAAACCAGAAAAACTTTTTAGAAGTTATCTATTGAAATAGAACCCGTAGTACATATCGTCAAGTTCTTATGAGCCCAAAACACCACTTTTACTAAAATTAAATAATCTTATGTAATAAAATGAATATTTCTATAACATTATAAAAATTACGTATTACAATAACCCCTATTGTAATTGAAATATAACTTGACTGATTAAAAGTACATTTCAATATGATTGAAACGATATATTAGAAGTAATAACATAACTATGTACATTATCGATACTTAATAACTTAACATAAATTATATAATAGAATTATGATAAATATATAATTAAATAATAATATACTTTAAATATATATATTTTTATATATACAACTTCATAATGATATAAAGAGTAAATAAGACTTTAATGTTTTTGTAACTCTTATGAAAATTAAATATGGATTTTGGTATACATATAGGGTCTCTCAATTAGCATAGTATTGACGATATTGATCTTCCATAGTAAGCGTTAAAACAGATAAGTTGGGATCGTGACTTTACTACTTATTGGGATCGTACAAGTATTTCTACTTATGGTTATATATTAGCTATTTGTGTACATACCATGTGTATAATTGGTATTTCAATTGTGATAGGAGTTAAACTTCTTGGTATGTTATCTTACATGATTTCATAGTATTGTATTGTGTGAATTTATTTGGTCACCCTTAAATGGAACTAATAGTGATTTGATTATTAACATAACTAAACATGCATAACAACTATTAGGGGAACAGTTAGGAGTGTTAGATCAAATACTGACTCCTTTCGATTATGATATCTGAAATTGTTATTTCCTTATTTTTAGTCAAATTAAATAACAGGCGAGGAGGTTGTGGTAAGTATGAGGGCTATGGTTCGAAGGTGGTTATGAGAAGAGGGTGTTCTCCATTATACAAGCTCAGGTTTGGTTTGATTTTGAGTTGCGATAAACTCCTTAATTCAGGTTGAAGCGGATGTAATTTCTCTAATTTTATAATAGACCAGATAACATTGTACAATATTTCAAGTGATTGATTGCTTTGTATTACATTATAATTAATAACTTTATTTGTGATTGTTTGGTACTCATATAATTCCGTCTCGATTATTGAGCTAGTTAAGCTCATATTTTTATAAACTCTTTTGTAGGTGATAAGTAAAAAATCAGGATGTACAGATATCATCATCCCTAGGTTAGTGCGTAGTTGGTTGGGAAAGTAAAGAAAGGAAAATCTACTAAATCTGGGCTTAACCATTTTTTTTTTTTTGGGGAAACTAACTAATAATTTTCTATCATACCCACTAGTTTTCTATTTTATTGTATATAAATTTTGAGAGTTATGACTTTTGTAAACTCTTAATATAAATTATAACTTTATACATGGAAATGCTTAAATAAGCATTGTTGTATTATTGGATGACATGTTGTAATGAATAGAAAATTTGAAAAGTTATACCATATGTTTGATTATTGATAGGTGTTAAATTGGATGTTTCAACCTGGTTGAGTTATATACACTTTGTGTGGAATATATCTATAATAGTAGCTGTGAGGTTAATTTTTATTTTAAGTTAGTTTACATGGTGTGGTTATTACAATTTCTCTCGTTCGAGGTATGACATAATTCCTTTTAACTTTAGACTTAGTCTGTTTATTCATAGAACAACCCTAAATATAATATAAGCCTTTTTAAGGCCCATTATGGTCAAAAGAAGCCCAAATGTATTTAGAAAAACCTTTTGTGAACCTATTTTTCACTCACAAGAGAATTGGTAGGTCGAAATAAAAAAAAAAAACTGGTTCAATGATTCCTCTGTAGACCATATCAAGATATATCTTCTTAAGATATCTTTGATTGACCTTGGTTTCTTAGGACATGTTATTAGCTTGTTAAATCAGATAATAATATTAAGTTGAGTTAAAAACTTAATAATCCAAATAATCCTGTACACATATTGTTAATTGTATGAAATTGTTGTGTAAATTCTGTAACCAAGAAAAAAATTATATACATATTTTATTTATATAGTTGTATCAATATTAAAATGCCTCTAGTTATAGAATATACATTTTCTTTATAGTTAACCATGCATATTGTTTGACTTTTGATAAGAAAAAAAGTTTATCAAATCGAAATAAAGTTACCAGGTTCATAGGTTTATGTGTTTTGAATAACTTATGAAATCATTTGCATAAGTAAGATTTAGTTTTTAAAGAATTACTCATTTTTATTAAGCTGTTACCTACATAATTGATATTCTAATCTTAAAAGATAAGTGAATTTCTTCCTTTAGTTAAAATCCGTCTAATTCATTGTGTTTCTATATTAGCACTATTTAATTTTAATCTGACATCATATGTTCTTTCTATTTTTCGTGTGGTAACTTCTAAAAGTTAATATATATATATATATATAGATAAATGGGACAATTCTTACTAAAAATTCAAAGACGAAATTGCACTCGTATTTAAATACGAAAGCATATTAATAAAATGAATTTCAATGATAATTTGCTAAAAGAAAGAGGAAAGTTTCTGGTAAAACAGAATGAAAAGATACATCAATAAACTCCTAATATCGACCTTTTTGTCTGTGTAGTTTCTGTCACCCAACGCTTCTTGTTTCACCTTTACCTCCATAAATCCATTTCTTAGCTAGCTGTCCATAGTTTTTTATCGCCCTTGCCCTCAACCTTCACTTATCGTTATCACAACCCCACCTTGGACATACGAAACCAGGACATTAGCATTAAAAGTGGATAAGAGAGATGATCAAGAAAGAACATGTTGAGATAGGAAAGAAATATAACTAGATCAGATGCTTCAAACTGCAACTTTTGAGAACCACAGAGGGGCAAAGGAAATGAGAAAGGGTAGAGAAAGACTAGCGATGGAGTAAAGTATTCCAACGTCCTCAGTGAGTGTAGGCATCATGATCTATATAGTAGATACAGAAGTTCGAAAAAAATCAAAATAAAAAGTGAAATATAAAAAATAATTAGAAAAACGCATCTTTATAAAAAGATGTTATATAAAATATATTTTTTATACAGTATTATTCAAAAGAACTGAAGTTCTAGATATATTTACATCTGTACAAAAAAAAAAAAAAAAAAAAAAAAAACAGCACAATAGGAAAAAAAAAAATTTGATGCGTACAAAAATAAATATAACATTGAAAATATTTAATCTTTACATGCTTAAGACCTCTCTAAATCCTAAGTTTTGCAAACAAAATCCAAGTTTTCCATTGGGAGTCATTGTTAAACCATTTTCACGGATTATTGGCATAAAACTTTTCTTAACTCTTGAAATATTTTTGTGCAATTACTTTGACTTGAAATATAAGGGGAAGAAAAATTGTAGCAACATAAAAGGATTTTTTAATAGGGAAGAGATGACTGATTTTCATTACCTTAAACTATTTATTGACATATAAAAAAGAATAATGGTGAATTGATTACAAATTTATTATGATATAATGAAATATTTTATTGAAAAACGCAAATGTAGAAAAAAGTGTACAGCACAAAAATATGAAAACGTTCGAAACTATATATCATAATAATATATTCTAGTGCAAAAAAATACATAACCTAACAATTATGTGGTTTAAATATTAGAAAAGCTATTTGTAATGGTTTGATATCATCCAACCCAAAGTGAATGTTACATAATTTCTATCATTACTTTGATTAGAGAGGACAAACATGAGTCTAACTTCAAATAGTGTTATAAATGAATGATGTCTATTATACATCGTTAATGTTACATGTTAAGTAGCAAAGTAGATGTTGATGTACGTTGAATTAGTGACAATCGACTTATAATAACTGTTAACTGTCTGAAGATTCCTAGGTTTCACCATCTAGCTTCAGCTTGAATTCAAGCTTGCAAAAGAAAACACATGAGCTGAAAGGGATGCTTGAGGTGGCTTTAGCATGTACAATTCGACGCTCAAGTAAGCAGGGCAGTGTAAGGAGAAGGGAATCAACAATGTCAACACTTAAGAGAGTTAGAGGCTTAGAAAGTAAACCAGAAGTAATATGGGATTCAGGTTACAAAGGTTCAATTTGTTGTTGAGAAGATCGATTCTTATCCATGGAGGCATCCATGTGGTTTTATATGCTAGAGGTGGCTTCCAAGGTCTCACCATGTGGATGGTGTTCCTCCTTGGTTTATACTTGCTCTACCAGGGCTAAAACAAGTGGATAATGGATCTCCTTTCTCCAGCTTATATCCTCTAGGTGATACTAGATCCTTCAAATTAGGACAAGTGGAAGGGGATCATTCCTTCTGTATCATGCCTCTTTGGACTTCTACAAAGTTAGCGAGGCATGCTGTATGTCGGCCAATGTCCCTCGAGGGTCTCTTGTTTTGGTAAGCAAGCTGGGCTAAAACCTCGTCGACTAGGTAGACATGTTGAGATCCAAGAGGTGAAATCCACATATAACAATGACAACTTAACATCATTGTTTATTTGCATTACTTTTAATAATATTATATCTTATCTTTTGTAGTTCTAGAATCTCTTTTTTATTTTTCCTATTTAACTTGAAGCCAAACATTTGATTCTCGCGAGTGCAATATTTCACCTTATTTTATTTTTATTTTAGGTTGGTGGAAGTTTTCTCCTCAAACAAAAGGCGGAATACAAACGGCAACAAATTGATGGTGATGGAATCAGTATTAGCTGTATGATGGCGGCGGCATCTCGTGGGAGATGAGATTAACAATTCAAAGATTCGGAAACCATCAAAAGGGCGGCAAGTGACTGGGGATAGAATAGATAATGGAGTAGGTTGGCTTCACTTCTTTACTTTGATGACAAAGTTATTTGCCTTTTTCTCTTATCCACAATTTTTATCTTATTCTAAAGGAAGAACCTTTATTATATAGTTATAATATTTAATGGAATATTGATTTGACTCGAAGTTTATTATAATATACCTAAGCTATAAATTAATAAAAGATAAATGATTACGGGAAAAAGAAAATTACGGGGTGACTAGAGTGTAGTCTTATTGTATGTTAAGTTTAATTTATAAGGGTTTTTTCTGATTATTATACTATTGTGAAATTTTTATGGTCCAATTGGTGATTGCTGTATGTTACCCTATATTTTATATATATAAAAAATGGAACAACGAATTATAAGGTTTTGAAACAGTTAAAGATTAGTCAAGTAATTGAAACGTATATAACTAAAATGATTATTAGTAAGTATCCTACTTATATCTAATTTCTAGCTACCATTGAATTTGAGATCCTCGCAATTTTTATAAGTTACGTGTTCATAGAACTTCTAAATCTTTGTTCATTTTTCATGATATATGATAATTTCATTATATATATCATTATCATTTGAACTAAATGGTTGGAGATATAACTGGTTTCACGAGTGAGTAAATAACCTTAATGATATAAGTCTAATATCGATTGCAAATAAATTAAACAACAAATTTTATCAATAAGGTAATATGTATGAGGTTTTTATTTTTATTTTTTTAGGTTTTCATAAATGGTATAATTGTGAAAATGAGATACTTGTCTTTATTTATTTATTTAACCTTAGGCTAGATGGTTTGATGTCCTAGTTACTTAAACATATATTACATATAAAATTTAATCCTATTTATTTAGGCTATTTTAATGATGTGTATAGTACATCTTACATGTAATAACAGAATAGAAAATACCCTAGATATCAGAACCTATTGTCCATATGGAAACTTGACAATTTGCTAGTGATGATCACACTTAACATAAATCTTATCACACAAAAGGCATCAAGCTTGAAATCACCATTACATTATCTCTTAAAAGGTTTGAATCACAAATCTTATGCTACACATAAAGGTTCATTCATATACATCATGGTTGTTGTAGTGAAGATGGTAGTGTTAATTAGTTGGATAAAATGATCAAAATATTTGTGAGACTTCATAATTAAGTGTCTTTATGGTACTAATTTATAAAGTTATGGTATTGAATACCTTATTAATATATGATTGCAACTTTTGAATCAAATGATTGAATTAAGTTTATTAGTATTTATTGGCATGATTATTTATTACCTTTGGTCTAAGTTATTATAAATAGTATTAAAGCCGAACCCCTACCAATAGGTAAATGGTTTAGGTTTGGCTCCAGTCTAAAGAGGAGGGTCAAAGAGGTTAAGGGGTATCACTAAGGTTGTAATGCTTAGCATGCTTCTAGGATTGGTCCAATTGCAAGATCTTGTGACGAGGATGTCATGTGTTTTTGGTGGGAGAAATATTGTGAGACTCCATTATTAAGTGTCCCACATGGATTATAAAAGTTTGGTACTAGTTTATAAAGTTATGGTATTGAATACCTTACCAGTTGGTACTAGTTTATAAGGTTATGGTATTGAATATTTTACCAGCACATGGTTACAACTATTAAGCTAAGCAATTGAAATAAACTCATTAGTATTTATTGGTTTGATTATTTATTATTTTTTACTTGAGACATTATAGTATTTGATACGAGGTTCTAAGCAATTAGGGTTTGGTGTAGCCTACTGCTTATGTGCCCGGATCAAGATGAACTAGAATTGGAATGGGTTCAAATAAGATGGTTTTTGGTTTGAGTTGGATCAAGTTGATAAGATGACGTTCCTTGATTTAAAGCCAGAACTTCGTGGAGTTTGACGAATTATAGTGGAATAATGAGTCAAATTAGGATGTTCTTTCTTGATTAAATTAATAAAACTCGATCGCCTCGAGTAGGACTAAACCGTAGCTAAGTAACGATTTGTTATTTGATAAAAGGAGATTCCCATTAACAAGTTCACCACATTTGGATTAATAAGTAATAAAAATTTGGTTGAATCTCCGAATTGGAATATGTTTGATGTGATTCAACAAAAATTTGACAGATCAAAATAATGGATCATTTCTATTTTTATCCTCTCATAAATTTCCTCAATTTATAAATTATTAGTTGGGGTTATTTAGAAATTTAAAAAATCTTATGACATCATAGTGATGTTATCTACTTTTATATAGTCTCAATTATTCATTATAACTGATAACATCTTATTAAATAACCTAAAGGAAATTAAAAGAATATAAATAAATAGGATTACAATATACTCCATAATTATATTCCGAGCATGCGTTTTAGGCCACCTAACGTTACTTTCGTCAATATGATTTGGTACGACCTGTATGGATATGTACTCTTCTTCAGTCTCCACACTGAACCTTCTACCGTCATTAAGCAATCATAATTCATACTTACAATGAAGCTGCTTAACCCTTGATCCACGAAGTTCGAGTTTAAGGTTATAACTGCCTCGGTCTCGTTTGACAAAGATTGGGTTGAGATTGTGACCACCTTGCTCATGATTAACTAAGATTTGCCGACCATGCACATCATTGTTGCTGTTTTTCAGCTTAGGGATGACAATAAGTTAGGGTGGACATGGACAAACCAATCCTATGCGTTGTCCTGTGGCTTGTCGTCTTGATGAGTAATTGTCATCACTGCCCCGTATCCCGTGCTTATGAAATGATTGTAACATGAAGATAAATAAAATGGAGAAAGCATAGTCTTCCTATCAAGTGAATGGATAGTGTAGGTCTAAAGTGATGCAAAATGAGGACAAACGTTATAACAAGCAACGTATACAGAGAATGTGTGCTTATTCTTAAGTTTAAACAAAGAACAAATGTTACAAACTTGATGAATCTCATGTATGTATGCCTAAAAGTGCAAGTAAAGACAGTCAATGCAATTATATAAGAAGGAATTAAAAATATTTTAGGTACATATCACATCTTGTAATTATAATTTATCATCAAGTTACATAACTTAAAAATGTAAATGTTTCCCAAAAAAAAATCTATACGTACTCTGTTTGCACTTGGAAATAAACACTGGTTCCCTCCATGATAGTCATTCCTTAAAGGGCCTTTCTAATTCTCATGCTTTTAGTATCGTTTTGATATCATACTCAAAACTTGTGTTTGCTAAAATCAAATAAAAAAAATGAAAGTATATATAGATATATGGTACTTCTCCTTTTAGATTAAAAACCTAATAAGTCCCTATAAATTTGGATAAACATATAAACATTATCTAAATATTAGATTTGGAACCAAAACAAATCAATACAGATCAGATGAAGTAAAAAAAGACAATGAAAAAAGTTTTACTGCGTGCTTACCACCCCTTGCAAGTTATCCACATAAAACACCCCTAACTTCCAATAAAAAATTAAATATTAGTTGAAATATTATGAGTTTTTATAACACGTTATAATTAAGTTCATAAATTAGAATTAGATTAAGTATAAGATTCAACAATAAGAAAATTAACCAATAATAAGGCTATGACAATAGTAATTTTAAGCAATTATAAAACACAATTATCGTTTTTAGAACATCAATATTGTTCCTAAACTTTATTGAATTACTATTGCAAACTATCAATTATAGAAAAGAAATGAATTTATCCTATTAACTTATAGAATTTGGAAAGAACAGTTGCAAGTAACGAAACAGAAGATAAAAATTTAGTCAGCAACACTGTTGGTGAATGTCTTGTGGCAAATACAGGTATGAATTTATATAGCCATCCATGCTCGTCTGAGGATGCTGGTTAAAAGTCTCCTATCCAATTCCATTTGTTAAAAAACCTGAGACATCTGCCCTAATTGGTGCATATGGAGCGGGTTTTCACGTAAATGTATAACTAAGGGCTATAAATAAGTTGATCCAAAATGATACATTTTTGAACCCAAGCTTTGGCTCAATTTTGAAAACCTAAACTTGAGTTTAGTTTTAACTTGATTGGATTTATAATTTTCAAGTCTAGTTTGACTTGAAGTTGTAATCGATAAACTTGAGTTTAACTTAATTATGGGCATTAAAACATGTTTTATATTTAAAAAAAAAATATATTTTTTAATTAAAACAACATTAATATATAGATTTGACTTAAAACTCGATATAAATTAAGTTCTATCAAACTCACAAGTTTATTGAAGAAAATATTACAAAACTTGAGTTGAACTCTAAAAATAACATAAGTAGCTTGAGTTTAACTTTATTGTAATTAAATCAAAGTCGAGCAGAATTTCATATTGAACTCTAATAACTCAAAAGAGTATTCCTTATTTCCATCCTAGGTTGCCATCCCTATCATGGACCAACTAACAATGTGGTCAAAAGTAATACCACGATGATTTCTACTATGTCTTAGGCATGGGCACACGTTATGACATTTTTGCCTCCCTATTAGATTCTCTCTCCCACTATATATTCTATTCTTTAAGCTCTAGGGAGGGATTGATTCTTTAATTTTCTATAACACATTCTCCATCACTATCCCTGTTTTCTGACTTAAAGTATTCTATCATTGTCTTTATCCTCCACAAGCTTGGGGAAAAGCCATTCTAAAATTTAGACTGACTAAGACAGAACTTTGGTACATTATGTCTATGGTGTAGCATTCATGCACCTTTACCGAATCGAAAACCGTCTTTAGCTGGCCTTTACATTTTAAATGCTGACTTGATGTATCAACCAAACACGGTCTCACTAATTTAAGTAATAACAAACTTAGACTAGTTCAAGTTGGAGCAGCCATTGCATGTTTTTGCATTTAGATCATAGCTAAATTAAGTATTTTATTTTCATATGTGGTACTCAATCGCCTGATGAATAAAAAATGTAGACGCAAAGCATTAAATATTAAATATCCCTTTAAACGAAGATGAACGTGGGAGCGTATTTTTTTTGTCCTTTAAGAATAAGTGCTCCATAAACGCTCCGTGTCAATTACTCTTTTAATTTAATTTTTCAAACGTGTTACTTGAGTACAAAACTTCCATTTTGTTTAAATTGTTTTATGTACATTATGAGAAAATAGATTTTACTTTCATGAGTTGACACAACGTGAAGTGACAAATACGTAGTATGAGAAAGAAAAATAATCTATATTAATTCGTAATTGGAATTACACTTTTCTGGTAGAGTTATTCCTAAAACCCCTAAATTATCAAAGAAACAAAAACAAATTTGAAATTAAAAAAAAAAAAATCAAGAAACAAAATAAATTAAAAATAAACTTCCCCAAACAAGCAAAGAATCTTTGACCCCTCCGCATGCCTTGAGGAGACACAAATTTGATCTCGAGAATAATGCTAAAAAGTAAAAGCTGTTTATACCAGCTCGTAGTAGACTCGATCAGTATTTTTTGATAAGTTATAATTCTTCAAAGTTGGCTCATTAAGCGACTCAAAATCAATTGCTATTTTGCTTCTAGTTGGTTTTTGATTGCTTCTAACCATCTTTCGATTGCTTCAGGTTTTGCTTTTACTCCTTCTGTTAGTTCTTGTAATATAAAGATTTCATAGATTGTCAACCTAACTTATCCGGGTCATGGTTGAAGCTTCATTATGATTTAAGAAGAAGGGTTATGTTTACAAACTTCACTAAAATAATTAAAAAGAAATTAAATTAGCAATTGTTCTAGAGCGAAAGGTAAAAACTCTTTTAAAACGTTTAGACAAAAGTGTACGTAGTCCCTTGAGGTGCATGCGTCTCATCCACATCAAAACAGCCTGTCCACTTGTACAAGGCTACTAATTCATTAGAAATATCTAAAGGTTGTTCAAATCCAATTTAACATAAAATAAACCTCTTCCCAAGCTTCTCTATGGTCTAGAAGCGTCACCATTCCAATATAATGTTATATCTACTATATATAGTCATCTCTTTTACACTTGAATTGACATCTCACCTTGCAGTTGAGTTGTTCACAAAGAAAAAGATGCCTCATGTTTTCACAGAAGGATATGAAAAGACTGGCATCCAAGCGTTATTAGCAGGACAACTTAGCATAAACTAGCATAATTTTGTCATTACCTCTTAAATATTTGCTTAATAAAACAGCATCGAGGAGATTAAGAGAGGATTATACGAAAAATACAACAAAATACAACTATCTCATATATTGCATTTATATTATGTCTTTTCAAAAGATAGAAAAAATATTTTAGGAACTTCTAAAATCTAAAGTACTTTTATTTCGTATGGTAATAAGAATTTTTATACTATCTATTAGATGGTATAAGAATTTTAAGTTTTAGTCTTGCTTTTGAGGGTTTTTATTTTTTTATTTTTTTAACGGAACTCTACCATTAGAGAACGTTGGAGTATTATGTGTTAATGGAGTCATATAAAATGGAAGCACTCAATTCCATCTGTTTAAACTAGTTTACGAAAGGCCTCTAAATTGAAAACCCTATACCACTATCAGATTAGAACTCTTATATTGTTTGTATAATGAAAGAGAGGCCAGACGTTGACTATGATATAGGTAATATTTTCACATATTCAATCGCGTTTGATGACATAAAATTCTCATGAGATTTACTGAATTTACTGTTGAGCTGTAAATTAAAGCCAGGATAGTATTTAGGATATTTACCCACTGTAAAAATAAAAAGATCTGGAAAAGAACTTTAAAATGCTTAGAAAAAAAAACATAAGAGAAATTATAGCGGAGAGAATTCACATCTATTTTCAACTAAAAAAGAGGATATACGTCTGAAATGATATAAATAAAGGATAAACATCATAAAATATATAATATATAGATCAAAACTTTTATCTGTACCTAAATTCAATTAGAGGATAAATATTACAATAGGTAATGCAAATAAAAAATGTACTTACGGTAGAGTTATTAAGGCAACTATAATTGAAAATTAATAACATTCTCAATGCGTACCACATGTTGTAAGTAGAATTCATTATCATATTGCACTGCTTGTATTATACATCCTTTATTTACAATTAAAACGAAATGAATATTTTCTTCATCGTAATTAACCCAACAAATATATAATACTCGCTAAGTGCCAATAAATGTTCCTAGATGTTCACCATCCTCTCTAGATATTTTCACTTTTTTTATTAAAGTAAAACTCTTGGTTAATCATTTCTGCCTTGTGACATAATTATGGCACAACAACTACATGATTTCTAGGACAAAGTCATTTTCTTATCACAAGTTTCATCGTTGTCGTGCCGTCACAAATAAGAAATGAGCATGATCTCATGGGCCGGCGATGGGTCCCATGTTTCACCATCATCATCGGTTCAATCACTCCGTTCAAACGTCTCTACAGATACTAGTTTATTGAGAAACATGCCCTGATTACGGTTGTTTAATGCGTTTCTTTTCTTTCTTCTTCTTTTTTTAATATAATAATTCCCAAATAAGCATTCTTAGAACCTGTTTTAATTCCCGATAAAGGTATACACTCACCGGGTTAAATTGAAACGCCTCGTCATCATCACTTAAAAAAAAAAAAAAATGAAATTAACGCAAACAAGCAGTTTTCGTTGACATGATACGAAGCTGCTAGAACGAGTAGTCGCTACTTTGGCATGGAGATTCAATGGCTTCGAACTGTGAACATAACAATTACCGATAGTTTTGGGAAGCTCCTTTCGCCTATTGAACTTGAACAAAATCCCTCGCATGATGAACTCCGTAGATGCATTCAACAGGCGCAAAATAAGAATGTAATCAGTTCTGTTTTTTTTTTTTTTTTTTTTTTTCTTATAAGAAACTGAAAATATACAGAGTGACGTGTTTATATACTCATCACAAAAACTAACAACGAACTAAACAACTACTAATAGAAAACAGACGTGTGGACAACTAATCTAATGACATGTGGCACACCTGAAATAAACAAACTCTATATACTCTTATATCCACCCTTGAAGTTGGAGCCTTTTGAAGATGCAACTTGCCAGTAAGAAATCAAAGTTGCTGGCCAGACAAAGCCTTTATCATCAAATCAGCCACTTGATGGACAGATGGCAAATAAAGAACCTGGAGAAAGTCTATATGGATGTGATCACGAACAAAGTACACATTAACATGAATGTGTTTTGTTCATTTATGTAAACAAGGGTTAGAAGCAAATAAGCAATGTAGAATGATTGTCACAAAACAAAGAAACTGGTAAAGATGAGGAAAGCCGCAAGTCACACATGATATAAGAAATTTAGAGCAACTCCTTAGTAGTAAAGGTTAAACTACGGTACTCCACTTCAGTAGAAGAGATGAAGACTGTAGATTGCATCTTTGTCTTCCAAGAGACAAGGCAATCATCAATCATAACACAATATCCAGAAATGGAATGCTTATCAATAGTACTAGCAACCCAATTGCATTAGAAAAACCTTTTAACTCCAAATTACTTGAGGAAGATTAGAAAAGGCCAATACAAACGGTTCCTCTCAAATATTGAAGTAGATGAAATAAAGATCGCAAATGAGGAACCCAATGCTAAGCTAAGAACTGACTCAAGCAATATACAACAAAACAAATATTAGGCCTAATTAAAGTAATGTATAATAGGCACCCAATCATCCTTTTAGAAAAAGGATGGGTCATCAAGCAATTCACCACTCATAACATCTACCTTGAAACCACTTAGAAGTGGCATTAGAGTAGGTTTTGCACCTAAAAAATCTGCATCAACCAGCACATCAATAATAAATTTTGGTTGATTAAGCTAAGTTCCACACTTGAAAAGTCTACATCAACCAACACATCAACAATAAATTTTTGTTGATTAAGCTAAGTTCTAGGGCCAAACATGCAAATCTCCAAGCCTAGAAAGAACCTAGCCAATCCGAGATCCTTTATAGTGAATTTAGCTTGTAACAAGTCTTTAAAATAGCTATCCTAGCATGATCAGTACCAATAACCAACATATCATCAACATATAACAAAATAACAACCAAACCAACAGTAGTATGTAGTATGTACAATGAGTGATCATGAGAAGACTAGATGCAGTCATGCGTAATTAGAAAGTTAGAAAGTTTAATATTCCAATGACAAGAACCTTATTTCCATCCGTTAAAAACTTCTTGAGTCTACAAACTTGATGTAGTTTAGCTTTAGTATAACCTTGAGGTGAAATCATATTAATCTCCTCATCTAAGTGACCATGCAAGAAGGCATTATTCACATTAATTTGATGTAAAGGCCATTTTAAGGCAGTAACAACAGCAAGTATAACATGTACCGTACTAAGCTTAGTAAATGGAGAAGAAGTTTCATCATAGTCTACCCCTTTAATTTAATTAAAACCCTTTGCAATAAGCCTAACTTTGTTTCATGTTTTGAAGATTCTAAGTAACAAGTTAGTTCTTAGATAGCACTAACACATGAAACAAAGAAACAACATATTTAATAGGAAATGTGCAAAAGAATTAGGTGTAAACAAAAGGGTAAGGAGTAGATGCAGGTGTGCAAGTAAAAGTTTGGCTAATATGAACATAATGAATGTAGTCTTAAAGCCATCTTAGTGTTTGATGCATTCTAGATGACTATCTTAAGCTAAGATCAGTCCCATTGTCAGTGTCTGTAACATCAGTAACAAAATCGAATACAAGCCTAGATGTTTGAAGTTGGTTAGATTGAGACATACAACTAACTTCATCAATAGATAAATTATGGAAAGGAATAGGAGACAAAGGAATAGATGGAAAGACTGAACTAGCATAATCAGCATTATCCTTAAAGGGAATTACATGCTCAAAAAATACAACATCATGACTAACAAAGACTGCTTTGTGCTCTAAATCATAAACACGATAGCCTTTTTGGCCTTGTTCATACCTAAGAAACACATTTGTTAGCTCTAGGATCAAATTTGTTACGATGAGGCAAGTGTTTCCTAGCAAAACATAAGCACCTCATAACCCAAAGATAATCATAAGTGGGTGGTTTGTGGAAAAGTCTTTCATATAGTGCGTTAGTGTTGTATTCTTAGGGTATGAAACAAAGAAGAACAAGTAGAAGCAAGAAACTCCCCACCATTGTCAATTCACACCACTTAAGGAACCACACCAAAATGATTAGACACATGAAAAAATTATCAAGAACAATACCTACTTGGGACTTGTGATGCAATAGACACATCCATGTACTTCTACTAAAATCATTCATCATGGACAAGAAATATTGAACCCCTATCAAAGACAAGTATATGGTTCCCACACATCTATATGTAACAAATAGAAAGGAAAGGGAGAAATTTTCTCATTAAGCAAGAAGGGAAATCTACAAAGCATGCCCATTTAACGGGCTTCATAAAGAAAATTATTGAAATCTATATCATTACATTCAATCAAATGCTAAAGCTTAGAAGTAGACATATGACCTAATTGTGCATGTAGAAGGCTAATACAATTACAAGTAGAAATATAAACATTACAAGTATTGACTTGCTTATTTGAATAAACCAAAAAAGGTAAAACACCAGTGGCTTCACTATGTAAAATGTAAAGCCCATTGAGTAATTGAGCTTAAGCAATTGATGTATTACTCCTTAGGTCATGAAACAAACAATTAGATGAATTAAAGCTCACAATAAGGTGCTGTTCTAAAGTGACCTTAGGAACTGACAAGATATTATGTATAAACTTTCGTACAAAGAAAACATTGTGCAAGACAAAGGAAGGGTTTAGCTGGATGATCTAACTTTGTCAACAATAAGGGTTGGTCATCTTTCAATTTGATTAGGATTGGTTTAGGCTAAGTGTTTAATGTCATGCAATAAGCTTAGGTTAGGTATCATGTGATCTATTGCTCCAGTATCCACAATCCAAGAATTTAACTTATCACTTATAAAACTAAAACAAGAACAAGTGATAGTCATACCTACAAAATGGATTGTGTTAATAGTAGCAGCTTGGTCCTTTTTAGTCATAACCTTCTTCACCTTAACACAAAGTGCTTGAATCATCTCCTTGTCAAACATGATAGTTGGTTTTGCTACTATCTTAGAATTCTCTGCACAAGCGAAACTCAAAGGAGTGTCAGCCATAAAATCACATTCAACAACCTTCACTACATTAGTTTACTTTTCCTTAACAACTCACTTAACTTTAGACCAATCCAAATACCCAGTAAGTTGGAAACAATTTTTAACTACATGACCTTCTCCTTTGCAATACCTACATATTAATTTCTTAGTCCTCTTCTTATATACAACCATCTTGCTAGAATCCTTTTTGGTTAAAGTAAAAGTAGACATTTCAACATTCGAATCAATCATCCCATTGACTTGTTTTTGTTTTTCAATTTGCTACACAAGATAAAATGCCTTGTTAACATTTGGAAGAAGTTCCATAAATAAGATATGGTTTCAAGTCCCATCATAAGCTTCATTTAAACCCATGAGAAACTAAATCAATCTACCTTACTAATCAACATCTTGAATCTTATCCTTCACATTATAAATACAGCCATCATAAGTGCAATTCGAGTAAGAATGCAATGCATTAAGCTCATCCCAGCACATCGTAAGCCTATTATAATATGCTTTTACTGATAAAATTCCTTTTTCTTGACTACAAACTTCATTTTGAATTTGATATATCAAAGGTCTACAAGCTATACTATATTGCTTGAGAATTTCATCCTACAATTCCAATTCATAAGTACATTATGTAAAAAGGAAAATTTGTGCCACATGTAATTGAATTGATAATCTAACAACACACCATATAATCATACCTAATTCGCTTAGCATGATTTAGTGTATTCTCTTTAGGTTTTAGAATTGAACCATCAAGAAAACTTAGTTTCATTTTTTAGCCTAATGCTAATTTGATTGAGCGACTTAATGTAAGAAAACTATTACCATTGAAAATGACATTCCTTATGCTCATTCTTAGACCATCCGATCTAGAAACAAAGAAAGGATTTAAAGCTACTTGATCTCCTTTATTAGACATGATCAAATATAATTGTACCGAACAAATGAACAATCATATAGAAAATGAATTTAATTGTATGCTATAACCTTACTCAAATGAGAGAGAAAGATCAGAACCTCGAATGAAGCTTTGATACCATATTGAACCTGAACAAAATCTTTCACATGATGAACTTCCTAGAAGCATTGAACAAATGAATAATAAGACTATAATCAGTTTTTTTTTTTAATAATAAACTGAAAATATATAGAGTCATGTGTTTATATACTCAGTATCACACCCCAAAGCGATAGAGTAGCAACAAACTCGCCGTATAAACCATTCTAGGATAGAAGCTCATCTTATACTTGCTATCTTAAACCTGATTTATATAAGGTATCATCGACTAATCCGCTTTGAAGTAAACAGTTTGTAAATTCAATAAATTATTGACTTAAGAAAGTATGAAGAATGTAGACTAAGATTCAAATATTACAATTAATGTTGACATGATTTCATAACATTATATTATCTAAGTAATATGTTATTTAAAAAAAATGAAAAATTCTAAAGTAAAAACTAAGACCTTAGTAATTTATCTTTTCTTTAAATTTATTTCCTCACTTCCTAGGATTCAGCAATTGTTAATTTTAGGGTAATTATAACGCTGCTTCCTAGCTAGCACCTATAATAACATTTATAGAGATATTAGCAACTAACTACTTAATAAGTTGAGATGGAAACTTAAAACTGTATAATTATACATGCATTACATGTATAATTGTACTGAAAAAATGGGGTTATCAATCAAATTAGTATGATGCAATGCATATATAAGCAAATGTCATCATATGGTATTATCCGGTCCGTTATGAGATTAGAAAAATTACACCTGCTCTAATTTGGATTAAGGAGTTTAACGTACATTTTAACAGCTCATGTCCAAACTCAAGCTTGTGCAATTGAGACATTGCTTTTCCTGCGACTACCTTCGAACTATTGACTTTACTCTTGTCGTAATCTCCTCTCTTGTCATTTAGTTCAACTAAAGATGAAAAAGGGATCCATTACTCAACGCTATCCCTTTCGAATGGGTCGATATTTGGCCTAAGAACCCTAAAAGTTTCCCTTAATGGGTTACTATGTAGATCTAATTTAGAATTACAAGTGATATATTTGATTAGATCTGGTTTAACGTAATCAATTATTTCAAACAAATTACATAAATATAAGCCAGAGCAGTAAACCATAATTATATCATCAAACTTAGAAATAAGCACATATAGGCATGTACATAGTTAACTATCTAACAAACATAACCAAATACAACCTCAAGCCTTCGAGTACTATAAATTAGCACTTCGAAATATAGTAACGTATTAATCCCAACTTACATGGATTTTCTTGCTTGTTCACTCAAGGTGTGACAAGCATAAGTTATCGTTGATACTCCTTATAATATAAAGGTTGTTTTAGTTCTCATATAACTATTATAGATAGGTTTTATTCTATAATATAGATTATGATTATTTTTAGTTTAGGGTCTTACTATATTTAGTAATTTAGGTTTAAGTCTCTCAAGATTACTTTTCTTATTCAGTTAGGTTTTGAATTTGCTTCTTATTTTGATTTCGATTTAGCTTCTAAATTAGGTTCTAATTTATCTTTTTATTAAGCTTTGTTTGTAAGTCTTTTAAATGCCTTTTAATCTTTTCTTACGATTTATTTGATGAGTATAATCTAATATTTGGTTTAGGTTTTTTACTTACTATTTAACATACCTATATTAACCATAATTCTGTTTCTACTTCCAAATCAGTTTCTAATTTAGAAATTGTCCATATTTTAACATACTACTCATACATATGTGTGTGTGTATATAAGCTTTAAATATTTAATTTTTAGTTTTAAATTATAATTTTACTTAATTATTTAAGTTTTGTATTTCCTATGATTAAACTAGTTCTAAACTAGTTTTTGATTTAATTTCTGAATTAAGTTCCATTTTAGCTTTTAGTTACTGTTATTATTTGTGAACTCTAGGAATTCCTTCTAAATCATTATGTGAAATTCATCTAACTATACTTAGAGATCATAAATCTCCGTTTTAGCTTCTCATTAGTATTTTAGTCGACATGGTACATTATATTCTTAATTTAATAACAGTATTTATTCTTGATGTAAATATAACTTATATTTTTCACATAATTTCCTAAATTCACATTTCAAATTGGATTTATTATTATTATTATCATTTTATAAATTTTGACATATTATTTTTAATATATTAATTTCCTATATTTGCATATTACCTAATGTGTACATAATATGTACAATTAATATTCCCAACACTTCAAATATTATCTCTCATCACTAACTAACATTCCAAAACACTTAATTACACCCTAAATCAGAATGTAAACCAAACTAACCCAAAATCATAAAATTAACTTAATTATTTACTTTTACGCATTATTCTTTTATTATTGTTAAATATATGTATAATACACACAATTAACACTCTTAACTCCCTAAATATCATCCTACATCAATAATTAACATCTAAGGATATCTAATAGCATACTAAATCAGAACTTTCAATAAACGATCCTTAAATTACAAAATTAAGCACACTAATTACCTTTTATGCATAATTTTGGGGCTTAAAAATTTAAAAAAAATAATTTTAAGAGAAAATCTTCATAGTACTGTAGTATATATCCCAAATTGTCTATGCAAAAATTTTGAAGTTGAAACTATACTATTAAGGTTATTTAAATCTGTATCAAAAATCGATTCAAGTTTAAGGATTTTTTAAGAATTGTATATTTAAGGACTTAATTTTACCAATCTAACATTTTTTCCTAAATCTATATACAAAAATACTTTAGAATAACAAATTTCATAATTTTCCATAATTATTTGATATTTTAATTAAATTAAACAAAATTGGAAGAAAATTTGGACTTACCGGTGCTGCCAGCTCCGACCACCATGGCCTTGTCGATTGGTCTGGGAGCTACCACCACTGTCTAATAATGGTGGCCATCCACTCTCAGGTTGTTGTTAGGTGATGGTTTCCTTCTAATACCCTATTTGTATTATATTTTGTTATTTTTTTCTAAAAATACCTTGTCCTCTCTTCTTGTTCTCTCCTTAATTTTTTTGAATTCACAATTGACCAAAATGGGTTTTGGAAAAGGTTTGTTAAATTTATAGTGTGGTTCAGTTTTTTTTTTTTTTTTTAATTGTTAAGTGTCCCTTATCTCTTCCTTTTTCGCTCTCTATTTATTTCAACGTTATTAGTTGATTTCTTTTCCTTACTTTTTAGCTTGCCATGCCCTATTTCCAAACCCTTCCATATTTTGCAGCATTTTTTTATGATTTTTTATGAATTTTATTTAATTATTTAATATTATTTTAACTTAGTTTTGGTATTTTAAGTAATTTTGTATATTCTTACCTACATGTAAATACATATATAGTACAAATAAATACTTTTTAAGATTATTTTATGATTTTTTAGTGTGCATATAATTCATCTCTATCAATTTGTTAGTTATTAGAACTAGTTTTACACATTTTCAATAAATAACAGGTAATATATATATAATTCAATATTATAACAATTAATGATTTTATTACTTATTTTTCTAAATCTAAACCTATGGAATCACTTTTATTTTCGACAAGAATGCTCAAAGGGAGAATTTCTTCTATATAAACTATCGAGTGAATGGCAAATAATGCGCCTTGATCATTAATGGAGGAAGTTGTATCAATGTTATAGCATAGGGCATAGTGAAGGCCATGAAGTTGTCGAACGTTCTACACCTTAAGCCGTATAAGATTCACTACCTAAATGAGAAAGGAGGTTTGCTCATCACTGAGCAAGTTAAGATACTAATCACCATTAGCGATAGGTATAAGGATGAGGTATTGTGTGATGTCCTACTCATGTGTGCTTCACATATTTTACTCAGCCAACCCTAGCTGTTTGACTTAAAGGTACTACATGATGGGTATAAAAACACTTACATGTTCCAAAAAGACGGAAGGAGAGTTATTTTGACTCCTATGAGCCCTAAGGAAGTACAAGAATCCTAAGAGAAGATTGCCTAATCTATGCAGCGGAAATCCCTGTTGATTTCCTATACACAATTCTATCGAGAAACTAAAGAGGAAGTGTGTATGCTTTGTTGAGCAAGAAAACTCTTGGAGTTGAGAGAAGCCAAAAACTTACCTAGCAAAGTGAGAACTCTACTAGAAGAGCATACTCACCTATTTCCCGTCGAGATGCCGAAAGGTTTACTACCTTTCAGCATTGATCTTCAACCTGGAGCAGCCCTATCAAACAAAACCTATTTATAGACTCAATCTTGAGTAGGCAACTGAGTTGAAGAAATAAGTGGATAAGTTAATGGATCATAGGTATGTTCGAGAGAGCATGAGCTTATGTGTTATACTAGCCATGCTAGTACTAAAGAAAGATAGGTCATAAAGAATGTGCATCGACAGTCATGCCATTAACAATATTACTGTTAAGTATCGATATCCGATCTTACGGTTGGATGACATGCTTGACGAGTTGCACGGTGCCTATATCTTTTCAAAGATTGATCTGAAGAGTGGCTACCACTAAATACAAATAAGACTTAGAGATGAATGGAAGACGGCCTTCAAAATAAGGGATGGTGTGTTGAAATGATTGGAGATGCCATTTGGTCTGACGAATGCACCAAGTAGTTTTATGCAGCTCATGAATCATGTACCGAGGGCCTTGATTAGCAAATGTGTTGTAGTTTATTTTGATGATATTTTAGTCTACAATACTATCCTCATCACCCATGTAGATCATTTAAGATCAGTATTCGACATCCTTCATGCCGATAGTTTATTCTATAATATGAAAACGCGTATTCTGCCAAAGCAAGGTTATATTCCTCATGTATGTTGTCTCAGAGGAAGGAGTCTGAGTGGATGATGAGAAAGTTAGAACTATTCTTGAGTGGCCTATGTTAACTAATGCTATTGAAGTTAGGAGCTTTCATGGTCCAGCTTCATTCTACTGGAGATTCATTCAAAACTTCAGTTCCATAATAGCACCCTTAATTGAATCGATTAGGAAGAATTCTGAGTTTAGGTGGTCAGAGAAAGCTTAGAAAAGTTTTGAACGTATAAAATCTAAATTGATGTTTGCCCCAATACTTGCCCTACCAAATTTCGAGAAGGTTTTTAAGGTCGAATGTAACACGTTTGGGTTTAGCATTGGTGCTATCCCTATGCAGGAAAGTCGACCAATCGCCTACTTCAATGAGAAACTTAAAGGAGCTGCCCTGAATTACTTGACCTATAACAAAGAGTTCTACTCCCTTGTTCAAATACTACAAAATTGGTAGCATTACCTCTTACCAAGAGAATTTATCATCTACTCTGATCATGAATCTTTCAAGCACCTCCAAGGACAACAAAAACTTTCTCGACGTCATGCTAAGTGGGTTGAGTTCTTAAAGACCTTTTGCTATGTTATCAGGTATAAGAAAGGGGGCACAAACGCAATGGTTGACACTCTTTCCTGATGTCATACCCTCATCACAACATTGCAAACTAAGGTACTTGGATTTGGCACTTTACGTGATCAATATGAACATAATCCACATTTTGGCCCCCTAGTGGCCAAATATAATGTTAGAGGGGCTGTAGATGGTATCTACTTGAATCAGGGGTTCTTGATGAAGGGTAAGAAAATATGTATGTCGAGTGGTTCGACAGGAGAACTACTCATCCAAAAAGCTTATGTTGGGGGTTTAACTGGCCATTTTAGGGAAAAGAGGACGGTTGAGATATTGAAAGAACATTTCTATTAGCCTGGGATAGTGAAGGATGTGTGCCGAATTCTTGAGAAGTACGAGGTGTGTAAACATGTAAAGGGAAAGAGAGAGTCGTATGGTGAATATAAGTTCCACAACCAGCTACTTGGGGTTTTAACCAGCTAAAGGATCTGATTGAGCTTAAATTATAAAGTAGAGCTAGAAATATTAATAATATGATCTTGTAAGTTTCAATTTAGGAAAATAAGTAATAAAATAAAAAAATATAAATTTTCCAAATTTTAAGTATATTACTCGTTATTTATTGGAAATGTGTAAAATGCATTTCGATAAATAACGAATCACTAGAAATAAATTATATATATACTAAAAATCATAGAATGACCTAAATAATATTTAGAAATATTTATTTATATTATATATGAATTTACATGTAGGTAAAAATATGCATAATTACTTAAAATACGTAAAATGTGCTAAATAATTATAAAAAATTCATAATTAATTAAGGAAAAATAAAGAAAAATTAAAAAAAGAAAAAAGAATGGTCCAAATTTGGGTCATGATAGCTAAGGAAAAGAAGAAAAATTTTAGCTAATTAAATTAGAACAACAAAAAGGCAAATTGGAAGAAGATAAGACTTATTTCACATCAATTTAATGCACAAAAAATCCTCAAGACCTCTATAAATAGCCAAATTTTTATAGAGGATCATTTGGTCAGTTGGAGTGTGAAAAATATTAAGAGCACCGAAAAAACAAAGATTAGGATTTTTCTAAAAAAATTACAAATAAATTTGTGCAAATAGGGGCTATAAAGGTAAACCCAAACCTGAAGAGCACTAGAGAGTAGACGGCCACCACCACCATACAGTGGTGGTGGTGCCTAGGCCGGCCAACAAAGTCAAGGCGGCCGACGGTGGCCCGAGCCACTGTTTTTGGTAAGTTTAATTTTCTAATCGATTTTGCTAAAATTATTAATTATTTTTGGAGAATTATGAATCTTGTTATTATAGAATATTTTAGTATGTAGATTTAAGGCAAAATTTTATTTTGATGAATTTATGTCAAGAATTATGCTATCCTTAAGAAACCACTCAAACTTAGGCTTTGTTCGAGTTAGAAATAAATAGGCTTAGGACTGTAGTTTTGGATTCAAATTTTTTTTGTAGACTACTTACGTGATATATAACAGTGCCACAAAGCCTTTTTTAAAAGATGAATTTTCAAAATTTTTAGATAATTTTTAGGTCTTAAAATGATGCATAAAATGGGTTATTTTTGGTTAATTAAGTAATTAAATAGTTAATTATTGATTTAGTGAATAATTATATATTTTAGGATGTTGAAATATGATGAAGTATGGTATTTGTATTCTTTAGGGTATTAGATGTAAATATTAAGGTATTATGAAGTATATATATAATAAGTAAAAATGGTAAATTTAAGTTAATTTTGTAATTTAGGATAATTAGGTGTACAATTTGATTTGGGATCAATTTAGATATTTTAAGATGTTAGTTGATAATGAGAGATGTAGATTATGGTAGTGCAGAGGTTAGATATATGCTTTATGTGTGGATTAGGTAGTAATAAGTAATATATGAAATAGGAAAATTAAATAAGTCAAGAAAACTAAGTTAAATGGATAGCACTATAATAATAAGAGAATATTATAAATCTTGTTTGAAAGGTAGATTGGAGAAATTATGCGAAAATGTAGGTTAATCTTACATCGGGAGTTGATTCAGTAGTTAAATTAGGAACGTAAGTATCAAACTAATCAAGATACTGATTAGGAGCTAAAATATAAATTTAAGATACCTAAGTATAGTTAGATGAATTTCACATTTTAGTCCGAGAAGAATTCCTAGGGTTTACAAATAAAAATAATAATCAAAAGCTAATAAACAACTAAATTCAGCAATTGAATTAGAAATTAATTTGGAACTAATTCGGTTATAGGAAATAGGGAATTTGGACAAATGCGTAAAATTATAATCCCAAACTTTAAACCCATGATTTAAAGCTTATATGTAAATATATACATATATATAAGCAATCAAGTTAAATGTAGATTATTCTTAGATTAGAATCTAATTTAAAAGTCGAAACTGTAACCGAAATAAGAAATAAATTCGAAACCTAGCTGAATGAGGAAAGTAATTGTAAAAGAATAAGACCTAAATCACTAAATGTAAGATGACCATAAACCAAAGACACTCATAATCTAAATTACATAACAAAACATATCTATGGTAGTTATGAGAAACAAAACCAATACTTGTATTATAAGGATTTTTAGCAATAGTCAGTACGAGTCACACCTTGAGTGAGTAAGCAAGTAAGGAGTCCAAATAAGTTGAGATTAATACATCGCTGTATTTTGGAGTACTAATTTGTAGTACTTGGAGGCTTGAAATTGTACTGGATTGTTCTTGTTCGATAGTTAGTTATGTGCATGTACTTATTCTGAGCTGATGATATGGTTATTGATTTGCTGCTTTGGCTGGTATTGTATGATTTATATGAAATGATTGATCACTCTCAACTGAACCTAATCAATTATATGACCTGTAAACATAAATTGGATCTGCATAGCAACCCATTAAGGGAAACTTAGGATTCTTTAGCCAAATACCGACCCTTTCAAAAGGGATAGTGTTGGATAGCATAATTGGTCCTTTCTTCATCCTTAATCGAACTAAGTGATAGGTGAGGAGGTCGCGGCAAAGGTGAAGTCAATGGTTTGAAGGTAGTTGTAGGAGGAGTGGTGTCTCCATTGCACAAGCCTAGGTTTGGTCATGAGCTGTTACATTAATGGAAACTCCTTAACCCGAATTAGAGCGAGCATAATTTCTCTAATCTCATGACAGGCCGGACAACGTCGTACAATGGCATTTGTGTGTTCATGCATTACATCTAATTAAATTGGTTGATAACCTTATTTGTATTGATGGTATAGTTTTAAGTCCTCTATCCTGACTTACCGAGCTGTGGTTGCTCACATCCTTATAGACTTTGTTGCAAGTGCTAGCTAGGAAGCGAATTTCAATTACCCTGAAGCTAGCAGCTGCTAGATCCTAGGGAGTGAGGAAATACATCTGAAGAATGGATATATATTGTCAAGGTCTTAGCTTTTATTTAGAATATTTCGTTTTCAAATAATGTATTATTGAGGAATTCTAGGGTAATGAAACCTTGTAAACATTATTTGTAATACTTGAATCCTAGTGTATATATATATTTTCATACTTTCTTAAGTAAATAACTTATTTAATTTATGAACTGTTTACTTCAAAGTGGTTAGTTGTGGACGTTTTATGTAGATCAGGTTTAAGATAGCAATTGTGAGGTTAACTTCTATCATAGAATGGTTTATATAGCATGACTGTTACGACTTTGCTACTTTGGGGTATGACTGCGAGTACACACCCCTACCTATACTAAAGTGACAGTAGACCTACCTAAGCATGGATTTTATACTCGACTTTCCCAGAACGTTGAGAAAACATGACTCAATCATGGTGGTAGTTGATCGCTTCAGCAAAATGAGCCACTTCATTCCTTACCATAGAATTAATGACACTTTATTCATCACTAACCTCTTTTTACAAGAAATTGTACGACTGCATGGAGTACTAAGAAGTATTGTGTTCGACCATAACTCAAAGTTTACGAGCTTCTTTTGGAGGACCCTGTGGAACAAGCTCGGTATTAAGCTTATGTTCAGTACTTCTTACCACCCTCAAATAGATGACCAAACTGAAGTTGTAAATAAGAGAGTCAGCAACCTCCTACGAGCAGCTATTGGGAAGAATTTGCATGACTGGGATTTATGTCTGCTTTTCATTGAGTTTGCCTACAATCGCTCCGCTTACAACTTGATAGGAAAATCTCCATTTGAGGTCGTTTATGGACTTAACCTAAACTTACCCCTAGATTTAATTATCAATTTGACTAAACCAGGGGAAAGTTAACCCGACCTATAGCAAGCCGAAGAATTTAAGAAGTTGCATTAGAGAGTTGTCGAACAATTGGCCAAGACTATGGCTCAATGAAAGGAATAAGGAAGTTAAGGAAGTAGACGAGTCATTTACACCCCTGGAGACCTTGTTTGGATCCATCTTAATAAGGAACGCTTCCCTAGCAAGAGGATGAACAAACTATCTCCTAGAGTGGATAGACCTAATAAGATCCTTAGGCGTATTAATGATAGCGCCTATGAGGTTGAGTTACCCAAAGGGTACAGTGTGTTTACTACATTTAACGTCACCGACCTAACTTCTTATGTGCTAGATGACGACAAAGATCATGATTTGAGGGCAAACCTCCAATAACCCCAAAGAGCTGATGGGTTACCAACTACTGGCCTAATCACTCCCGTATGCCTCAAAGGCCTCTAGTCCTTCACCTGAAGAATTCTCTCTTGTCAACTTGCTAATGAGAAGAAACAATACATAGAAGGTAGATGGCTGAATTCCCTGAGATTTCCAGGTTGTTATACTATGCTTTGTTCTCTGTCTTGTGTCGATGTTAATTATTCTTTAGCCGAGGACTCTATACCGAGTGATCTGACCTCCTATTGCCGAAAGTTCCTACTAAGTAACGAGAGCTAGCTTCATACTAGCCAAGTACTTCTCTTTCAGCCTCCTCCCAATTCTCACGGCAACCCTTCTCATCTCAGCCTCTTTATTGCCACAATATCTCGATTTTTCTTGCCTACTGTGATAAGAAAATCTTTGTACGGAATTAATGTTGCATTGTTACCTGTCCATTTCATTTGATACTGTACAATTTTTCCCCTTTTGTCATTTTTTCCCTTTTTCATATGTACTAGGAATACCCTTTTCATATATGTCTTTTTGTAATTTCTTTATTTGTATTATTGCCGTAGGGACTTATTATAAATAGTCCCTCCTCCTTATAAGTTGGAATCATCTTACTCTCAAAATAGACATTGATTATACTGTTCTTGTGAGACAACTCTCTCTAAGTCTATTTTTCTTATACTCTTATCTAATCTTGTAGAGTAACTTAGGATTAATGGCAAGTGGACCTTAACATCAGCTTATGTGTCATATTAAGTGAAATGTTAAGTCTTGTTGTGTTTGTTGAAGGGTTACATCTTTCGAGTAGCTTCACGTCAGCGACTATATTTCTTTAGTTGACCCACTCACTCTATTTTCTTCGATATTTCAAAGGACCAATTGGTTTCTCACTTCTTGCAATAAACCTTAGTGATAACTTAAAGCTCCTAGGCACATCACTTCACCCTTGCTGTAATTTCCTCTCCTGTCACTTGATTGACTAAGAGCGTTATCCCTTTCAAAGGGGTTTGTATTTGGCTAAAGAACCTTAAACGTTTCCCTTAATGAGTTGTTATGCAAGCTCGATTTAGAATTACAAGTCATATATTTAATTAGATCCAGTTTAATATATTCAATCATTTCAAACAATTTATACAAATATAAGTTAGAGCAATAAACCATAATCATATCATCAAACTTAGAAACAACCACATACAAGCATGCGTATAGTCAACTATCTAACAAACACAACCAGGTATAATTTCAAACCTCCGAGTACTATAAATTAGTATTCTGAAATACAGTAGTGTATTAATCCCATCTTATCTAGATTTTCCTGCTTACTCACTCAAGGTGTGATTCGCACATGCCATCGCTAATACTCCTTATAATACAAAGGTTATTTTAGTTTTTATATAACTACTATAGATAGGTTTTATTCTATGGTATTGATTATGATTATCTTTAGTTTAGGGTCTTACTATATTTAGTGATTTAGGTCTAAGCCTCTCGAGATTACTTCTTTTGTTCAGTTGGGTTTCGAATTTGTTTCTTATTCCAATTCTGATTCAACTTCTGAATTAGGTTCTAATTTACATTTTTATTACCCTTTGTTTGTAAGTTTTTTAAATAGCTTTTAATCTTTTTTTTTATGGTTTATTTGACAAGTATAATCTAATCTTTGGCTTAGGTTATTGACTTATTATTTAACTCACTTATATTAACCCTAATTCTATTTCTACTTCCGAATCAGTTTCTGATTTAGAAATTATCCACATTTTAACATATTATGCATACATATGTGTGTGTATATATATAAGCTTTAAATCTTTAGTTTTTAGTTTTAAATTATAATTTTACCTAATTAGCTAAGTTTTGTATTCCCTATGACTAAACTAGTTCTAAATTAGTTTCTAAATCCATTTCTAATTTAAGTTTTGTTTTAGCTTCTAGTTATTGTTTTTATTTGTAAACTCTAAGAATTTCTTCTAAATCATTATGTGAAATTCATCTAACTATATTTAGAGATGATAAATATCTGTTTTAGCTTCTAATTAGTATTTTAGTCAATACGATACATTATATTCTTAATTTAATTACTGTATTTATTCTTAACGTGAGTATAACCTATATTTTTCACATAATTTCCTAAATTCACATTTCAAATCAAATTTATTATTATTATTATTATTATTATTATTATTATTATTATTATTATTATCATTTTATAAATTTTGACATGTTATTTTCTATTCATTAGTTTCCTATATTTGCATATTACCCAATATGTACATAATATGCACAACTAATATTCCCAACACTTCAAACATTATTTCTCATCACTAACTAACATTCCAAAACACCTAATTACTCCCTAAATCAAAATATAAACAAAACTAACCTTAAACCATAAAATTAACTTAATTATTTACTTCTACCCATTATTCTTGTATTATTATTACCTAATATACATAATACACACAATTAACACTCTAACTCCCTAAATATCATCTTACATTAGTAATTAACATCTAAGGATATCTAATAACATACTAAATCAGAATTTTCAATAAATTATCCTTAAATTACAAAATTAAGCCTACCGATTACCTTTTATGCATGATTTTGAGATTTAAAAATTAATTTTAAGAAAAATTCTCTATAGCATTGTAATATATATCCCAAATTGTCTAAGCAAAAATTTTGAAGTTAAAACTATACTATTAAGATTATTTAAATCAATATCGAAAACCAACTTGGGTTTAAGGATTTCTTAAACACTGTATATCTAAGGACTTAATTTTATCAATATAACATTTTTTGCTAAATCTATATACAAAAATATTTTAGAATAACAAATTTCATAATTTTCCATAATCAAGTGATATTTTAATTAAATTAAACAAAATCGGAAGAAAATTTGGACTCACCGGCATTGCCAACTTCAATTACCATGGCCTTATCAGCCAGTTTAGGCATTGGCACCGCCGTCCAGTGGTGGTGACCATCCACTCTGAGGTTATTGTCCAGTGTTGGTTTCCTTCTAATGTCTTATTTGCACTATATTTTGTTTGTTTTTTTTTTTCTAAAAATACCTATCATCTCTTCTTGTTTTCTCCCTAATTTTTTTGAATTCACAACTGACCAAAATGGGTTTTGGAAAAGGTTTGCTAAATTTATAGTGTGGTTTAGGGTTTTTCTTTTGATTTTTGATAGCTAAGTGTCCCTTATCTCTTCTTTTTTCACTTTCTATTTGTTTCAATTTTATTGGTTAATTTCTTTTCTTTACTTTTTAGCTTGCCAAGCTTCATTTTCAAACCCTTCCATATTTTTCAGCATTTTTCTTATTTTTTTATGAATTTTATTTAATTATTTAATGTTATTTTAACTTAGTTTAAGTATTTTAAGCAATTTCACATATTTTTGTTTACACATAAATATATATATATATATATATATATAGTATAAATAAACACTCCTAAATATTATTTATATTATTTTATGATTTTTAGTATACATATAATTTATTTCTATCGATTTGTTAATTATCAAAATTCAATTTATATGTTTATGATAAATAATGGATAATATACATATAATTCAATATTCTAATAATTAATTATTTTATTACTTATTTTCCTAAATCTGAACTTACAAACGCTTAGTCAAGGGGCTTACACTCAACATAAAGACTAACAATAAACTAAAGACTAACAAAAGACATGTGGCACATGTGAAATAAATAAACTCTATATACTCTCATATCTTAATTGTTGCGTTACAATACAATTTGCTAAAATTAAGGACATTTATGGTTTAAGAGTTAAACTGAATCGAACCATATTTAAAATTTTCAGTCTAAATACTTAATAAATCGAATAACTTTTAACAGTTTAGGGTTTTGAATCGAATCGCTTTAAATACGATATAATTTGGTTTGGTTTGGTTTGATTTGACTCGATTCAACCCAATTCAACTCACTTTTTAAAATTTCTATGTTCATTTTTTATAATTCTAATAATCATTGGACTTTTCTACTTATGCTTATATTCAAATTGAGAAGCATTAGGTAAGACTTAAAGCCATATAGCATTATATTATGATGAAATTACATCTTAGGTGATAGTATAGGCGCATGAATTTACTTAAGATGAGAGATAAAAGTGAAGAAAAAGGAGTAAATTGTAAAAGCTAAGAGTGAAATGAGAAACGATAAAATAAAGAAAATGAATGTAGGATTAGACTGAAATTTTATTAAGGTTTAAAACTAAAAAATATTGCTTATTTTTTTATATTTTAATAAGAAATTGTTCGATTCGAATTTAAGGGGTTTGATTTAGTTTAACTCACCAAACCAAACCACAAACTATTTGAACCATCTTTTAACAAAACCATAAATTGTTTCAATGTGGTTTGAAAAAATTTGATGAATAGCCTTCTAAAAGAGTGGGGATATCATCTTTGTAATTTACATCTATCTTAAAACATGCACTCTAAGACATATTGTAAGTCCTAAATATAAGTTATGTAACTTTAAGATTGAACTTAGTACACAAAGATTAAGGTGATCGGTTAAAGGATCCGATCGAGCCTAAATTATAAAACAAAGCTAGAAATATTAGTAAAAGTAACCTTGTAAGTTTGAATTTAAGAAAATAAGTAATAAAATAAGATAATATAAAATCTTTAAATTTTAAATATATTATTCGTTATTTATTTAAAATGCATAAAATATATTTTGATAACTAATAAATCGCTAGAGATAAATTATATGTATACTAAAAATCATAGAATGACCTAAATAATATTTAGGAGTATTTACTTATACTCCATATGTATTTACGTGTAGGTAGAAATACGTGAAATTATCTAAATTGCTTGAAATTTGCTAGAAAATTATTAAATAATTAAAGAAAATTATTTAAAAAATTAAATAAAAAAAGAAAAGAAAAGTGTGGAAGAATCTAGATTTGGGTTGCGGCAGCTGGGGAATGAAGAAATACATTTAGACCAATAAAATTAATACAACAAAAAAAGGCAAATTGAAAGAGATAAAACACATGTCTAGTTTAATTAATGCATAAAAAATTAAAAAGATCCCTATAAATAGCCAAATTTTTACAGAGGCTCATTTGGTTAGTTTTCAACCTTAGAAAATTGGAGAGAATTGAAATTTAGAAGAAAATTAGGGTTTTATAAAAAAATTATCCAAATTTGTATAGTAAGAGTTAGTAAACCAAATCTACACATCACCACTACATATTAAATATAAAATAATAGGTTAAATTGGATAATATAATAATAATAATATCAGTATATATTAAATCTGGTAAAAAAATTAATTTTAGGTAATTATATCAAAAATGTAAAATTTTCTCATATTAAGAGTAAACCCGATACACTAATTTGGATTAAAGTATACCAAGTGGGTTAGAATACTGAATTAAGACCTAGCATAATATTAGGATACTTGGGCTTGATGTGATTAATGTCACATTAGGGATCAAAATGTATTTTAGGAGTTACTCGTAGTTGGAACCGATTTAGAACTTGAATTGGAATTGGATTCAGAAACCAAACCCCGAACTAACGTAAGATGAATCGTTAATAAATCATAAGTATATAAGGCAAACTGAGTTAAATCATAACCTAGAATATGTATTATCTAAGTATAAGTATTAAAAAGCGTATTTATATTATAGGATACATAGGGACGAGCTAATCTACAACTAATTGATTGAGCGATTGAAGATTTCAGATAAGTTGGGTTTAATACTTCATTATATTTTGGGGTATTGTTTTAGAGTGCTCAGAGAGTTAGATTTGTATATGATTGTGATTATAAGTAGTCTTATGCATATGCTTGTGTATCTAATTTCGTATTGAAATTTGTGTTATGTTTGATGACTATTGTGATTGGAGTAGTGTGAAATTGTTTGCTCACCCTAAACTGAACTTAATCTTAATCTATCTAAATACCTTAAAAAGACATGCATTGCAACCTTGTAAGGGATCATTAGGATTCTCTAACCAAACACCGACACCTTCGAAAAGGATAGTGTTGGATAGCAAAATGGTCTTCTCCTCATTCCTAGCTGAACTAAGTGATAGGAAACGAGGTCGCGGTGAGGATGGGGACATTGGTTTGAAGGATATTCTTAGGGGGAGTGGTGTCCCCATTGCACAAACCTAAGTTTGGTTGTGACCTGTTGTATTAACGGAAACTCCTCAACTCAAATTAGAGCAATTGAAATTACACTGATTTCACAACGGATCAGACTACGTTATGTGATGGCACATGTTTGTTGCATTTCATGAAAATAATTGCTTGATAACGTTGATTGTGGTTGTATACATTTATGAGTCTCCAATTCAACTTATTAAGCTATAGTTGCTCATACCTGCATAGATTCTTTTGCAAGTTTTGACTTCTGATTATTCTAACTATTATGTTGCGTTACAACTATTCGAAAGTTAGTTCTCTTTTGAAGCTTTGGGGAGTGAGAATTAACCGGTCAATGATGAAGTTTTATTTAAGGTTTTACTAGTATCTCTAGGATGAAGAACTGATATATGATGTATAAATTAGTTGGTTGTTATGTTATGATGTAAAATCTCCTGAGAATTCTATAGTAATATACATGTAATTATATATATTTATAAATGATAGCTTTAACTTTTATGTAAATTTTAACTAAATTCTTAAATGAATTGTTTACTTAAAAGTGAGGAGTCACCAACGCTTTATATAAATCATATCTATGATAAGTACTGTAAGGTTAGTTCCTGTTATAGGTCGATTTACACGATGGGACTATTGTAACTCTGCGACTTTGGGACGTAACACATATATAGTATAGGTTTTAAGGTATCATACGTTGACCCTATAATATTATTAATTAATAATACTAAACAAAATAAAGTGTAATACTTTTAACTCAATATGTACCTAAGGCATAACCCAGTTTCCTAGTACAAAAATAAAAGCTTTAAAGCATATTACATCTTTTATCCCCTTTGCCACCTCATGTTTCCAATGCACTATTATTAACCTTACTCATTCAACTCTCATTTCCATTGAAACCTAATTTATTTTATTGTAGTATTTTTTTTCATCAAATATTCTTATATTAATAAAAATACTATAATTATTTTGGTGATTTTATTAATTTTAAACAACTTATATTATTAAGTACTTGATGTATACTTTTACGAGAAATATATGATTGAAAAATATGTAATTTTATTAAAGGTTACTGAAGTGATAAATGTGTCAATTACAAATACATAAAAAAATTGACAAGTTGTTGGACAACTTATATAAAAAATTTGATATTGTAAAAATGTATTAAAAACATTTTACAACTTCTACATGGTATTTTATAAATTTTATAAAGTTCAGGTTCCATGATAGCTTGCCCCTAGTATTATAGATTTATGTAGATCAAGCATTTACTTAATCCCTTCAACATATTTAGAAACCTAAATCAAAACTATCTTAACAAAGTACATTGATCTTATTATTATTATTGTTGTTGTTTATTTAATGTGAGGCAAAGCATTAGGGCTTTTGTCTTGTTGATATATATTTTCTAAGAGGATGATTAATGTTGATATGCCATTTTGTACATGAGCTCACTAGGCCATACCGACTTACTTAGTACATAAGTTAAGCTATCTGAACCTTGTCCAACCTAGTTTAGATAGGGTTTGACTGTTTAGGCCCTACCTCAGCTCTTAAGTTGATCGAGGCTCCTCTTAGTTGAGTCGCGTAGCACCTAAAGTCAAAGCCAAGCTAGAGAAAAGTCAAACCAAGCTCTATGAGCTTAGCTTGAGTTCTAACTTGTTTTGTTTTAATTGGTTAGCTTGAGGTCTAAGCTCACTAGATGAAGAAATAGTTACCAAAATGGAAGGATAACTGTCTCTAACTCACCTCAAATTATTTGGAACATACCATTAATGGGAAGATTGAATTTCCTTAATTGCCTAGATGCATTCTCCTATAATATAGATCCATTCACCGAGTTTATCTCCACCTTCTCCACTATAAATAGGCATGAAGGCAAAGGGGTAAAGGATTTGAACACTCCCAAGCACACATTTTACTACTATAATTTTGCGCCTTACTCTCCTCCTCTAAGTTGTAACGCAAGCATTAGAATAGCCTCATTGGATAAACTTTTGGTTGTTCTACTCACTCCTTATTTGTTTTGCAGGCCATTTTGTGCACTTTTAAGGATGAAAACCTAATCTTCTAATTCTTTTGTCCTATTAACATACATTAGCTAGGAGGATGACTAAATAGATTATTAACTTTAACTTCTTATAATTTGGTTTATAAATTGTAATCCTTTGTACTATGATATTTTACCTTGCAAGTTCTAGTTCCCATTTTGATACCTCTAATGCATGATACTATTGAGGCTACAAACCTTTGGAAATTAAAGTTTGATAGTTAAAATAAAGAGTAATAAAAGTTTTTACATGAAATCAAAAAAGTTAAATGCTTTTCTAGGTACACATCAAGAAGGAGAAGGCTACATAAATATCTACTATGTAGCTAAGCAAGGATACAGGCCCCATATGACTTGACCACTAGTTTCAGTTTGGTGAAGGTTGAACATAGATTGATTGATGCAAAAATAGGTTACATGGTAAATCTTGTAGACTTATCAGTTTCATGGTGTTGATAAATGGATCTTCGACCTATCAAATGGATATGAAATTTGCTTTTTTAATCATTTAAAATTTATTTTCTCCTTTTGGATATGAAATTTAGAGTAGCAATCTCACACTTTAAATCATCTTTAGGAACCAATGATACGTAAAGGCATTGATTGGGAAGAGGCATGAAAGGAGAAACAAACATTTACAGTAGCTCTTAAGTGCATGTGGCAATGTAGTTGGACGATTGATCTTCCATAACGGGATTATGTTAAAATAACAATATTTTTCTAAAGCTTTGTGTAATTTAACTCCTCTTACCATTAACCTTTGACCTCCTCTTAATGGCATTCCATTTTCATCATCATAAATGGAAGCTCTTACTATGGGTTTAAACCATACTAAGCATAGTTGCTTTCTATAAGTCGATGATTTTGTGATGTTTTTATTAGCTAAAACTAATATAAAATCATTTAGATATAGACCTTTTTTTTGTAAAATTATGAATTTTGATATAAGATTTTATAAGTTTATAATTTTACTGGTTCTGTATTATTTTGTATAATTTTACCCATTTTATACGCTTGAAGTAACATTGCAAAGGAAACCTTTTGGAGTAAGAGCGAGGGCAAAGAATCCTATGCAACTCCCATTAGGGGTGGCACTCATCGATTCATTGTCAAGAATTACACCATGACTTCAAATTAATGATCCAATGCAACTCCATAATTTGCATTGGAAGTGAAAGGAAGGAGCTTGTGCTTGCTCACACCTAGTTCATTTTCTAAGGCAAGTAGCTACTAGCTAAACCTCATGGTGCACTATATCCTTAAAAGGCCTAGATATATGACCTTATTGAAGAAGGCTGAGGTTATCACGTGGTTGCTATGTCGGCAAGATTTACTTTTCCTTGGGCGAAAAGTATGAAGATTTAGTGAGCCCTAAAATCCAATATGATTGTAGAGACCAACACTTTAATCACCTCTTGTGGTAAATTTACACTGACCTTAGAAGATGCCTTTATGCTATTGTGATTGCATGATTTTGGTAAGCTAACATTGTGGCTACTTCTTCCTCAGATAAAGATCAAAGCATAGAAAGCATTTTTAGTTGCAGCTATAAAAACTAGCAAAATTCTTAGGAAGAATTCTAGCTTCTCTTTATGGTTGCTCGTGTCTGTGGGAGTAAGAGGGATAAGAGGACCAAAGTCTAGGGTCCTTGTTGCAGGTGCGAGTACATGTCAATAGCCTTTCTCTCAAACTCACTAATCGTTATTGTTTTTTTCATCTCTTTATACATTTACTTTTTAATGTAGGTATAAACTGGTGCCTTTATTACCATATGACTTTCTTTTATATGTTCTTCTTGTAGGTCCCAAGTAAGGAGTCAACTTTCGCTTATTCTCGTTAGCCGTCCAAATTGCTTAGAGAGAATGATTCTCGCTTGCCCCTCTTTATTTGGGCTTTATTATACCGATGCTTAGATTCATACCATCATATTCAATGCATTTCGTCAGGCATTACGTCGTCCTTTCCTCAATCAAATTAAACTTCTTATAGCTATTTTTCTACGAGTTGTTCAAAAGGCACTAATCCACTCTAGTTGTTGATGATTGATCCAGCATTAGACATGTGCAATCATGGGCATGGATTGATAGACGCTCCAAATGGACTCTGTTCTTGCTTATCAACTTGATCAAGGAAATTACTTTCCACCATTACACAGAAAGGCTGAATGATTATGAGTTATGCGACAAATTTTATCCTAGCTCATGAGACTTAGTAGTTTGATTGATAGCCGAGAGAAGTTAGCAACATTTTAAAGTTGGCTTCCTTGTATGGAATCTTTCCAAGGAGTCTTTCTTTACTGCTCGATAGCAAAAGTTCGTCTAGCTATTTCTTGGAACCAAAATTTACGGTCTATACACCTATAGGGTAGCTTGTCAGTTTAGAGTTGATGCTAATGATTTTGTGACTTAACCATTTGGAAGTGGGAGTTGCAACTGTTAGAATGATAGAGATGAGATGAAAATTAGTGGGTTTAGTTTGATCTTAGAATTTAGAAACAATAAAGAGTTGGTGAAACTTATAGTGGCTAGCCCTCTAGGGTCTCCAGTGGAGTCGTCAAATTATTGAGCCTAATTTTTCAGTTTTTTTTATTTAAAATTAATTTTTCATTTTCCAATTAATATTAAATCCTAACCCATTTAATATTAATCCTTGACTAAAGAAATTAAGAAATTTCGATTTTTTATTGAAAATAATTTTTGGAGTCACCATCCGACCGAAGTCGGGAAGAAGAAAAGAAATCATAATCAATTAAGTGGATTGATTACGATTTGGCTACCGGTCTTTGATTTCAATTTGAATAAAAAACCGGAATATTCCGAGTTTAGGAGTTAATCTATTAAACCCTAATGGGTATTACTATTTACTTATCGAAATTAGGATTATTTTTCTAATTATAATATTTAAAATAAATAAATAAATAAGTAAAATCAAAAGAAAAAAAAAACATAAGTTTCTACATATTTTATCGTCGCCTTGAAGGTACTTATGTACCTGCTAGCCGAGATCAGGCGATCGTAGTTCTTTCTGAAAAACTTTAGTGTGTTAGTCTATTTTAATTTTTGAAAACCGACCGAGTTTACGTTATTATCAATTTAGTTTTTCAAAAAAGAATGTAAAGGGTCCTAATCCTTAAGTGTTTTTATTTTATAAAGAAAGACTCTAAAAAATCCTATTTTTTAAAAGGATCTTTTATTAATTTTTATTTTTTAAAAAAAAAAAATTTTTATGTGATGAATCCTTTAAAAAACTTAATCCTAAAATTTCCTAAACTAAATATATATATATATATATATATTTATACTACTACTACTAAACTGTTATCTATCCAAGTAAATTAACAATATCAAGAAATATACTTAATATAAAAACTAATACTAAAAGTCTCCTACACTAATATATTCCTATATACATATAGCATGTTAAATAGCTAAAGATCTAAATAATAATAATAAAAATAAATAAATAATTAATTAAATAATAAAAAATTGACAAAGACTGAACCTGATTGTTGTTTGATGAAGGAAACGCTGACTGCTGCTTAGGGTGTTCGGACGAGCGTAGGCACTAATCGCTGTTGGCGTAGATGGAGCTTAGCATAGATAGAGCAGTGATGGTTGAAGCAAACACTATTGCAATCGCAGTTGCATTGGGCGTTGAGAGAGGAGTGAGTCAATGGTATCAAACCCTTTGCTGTATTGTGGCATTGTGGGCTTACTGTTTGGACGTGTATTGCGCTTAGGCGTACTCGGCATGGACTGTTGTATTAAGGCAACTAGTTAGGGGCATAGCTGTTGCTGTTTGTCTCGAGTGCTTGCTATCTTTGCTGCTACAAAGTGTTATTGTGCGTGTAGGATAGTAGAAGTGGAGTGGCTGAAGTAGTGTACGCAAATGTAGGGCGAAGAAGAAGGATGTACGATTGAAGCTGGCAAATCAAATCGTCATAAACAGCAGTAGTAGTAGTTGTGGCGTGGAATTCGTGTATGGCTATTCGTCAGTTACAGTGATGCTACTGTCTATGGATCAAGCGTGTGCGTATGAGTGATGTGCAAGGATGGACAACGTAAGTGTACGGCTTGGTGGTTAGTTATTGTTGTTTGCAGCTGTTGTTCGCTGGCCATGGCCGTTCTTCGTGAGTGAAAACAGTGAGCGACGTTAGTGAGGTCTAATTGTAGGAATGTCTTACAGTATACTGTTGTATGGTCGTGGAGTCCAATTACTGCAGTTGTTGTCGGTGGATGGATGTCACAATACTGTTGCTGTTTGATGTTACGTTAGTGGTCAAACGAGGATCTTCGGTGATTGGAGATTAGATGCAGCATCGGGTTATGTTGGAGTTGAAAAAAAACTCCTTTCCTTTATGGCGTGATGTGTATTTATAAACCTAAAACAAAATTAAATCAAATCGTATTTATTCATATCTATTGTATTTGATTTGATAATAATTAAATTAGATCCAAATTAATTCAAATCCAATTTAATAAAATCAAACTAGATTGGAATATTCTCTAACTATTCAAATTCAAATGGAGAAGATTTGATTAGATACAATCTCGCTTATTTATCTCGCTTTTTGTAAAAGACAAAGAAATAAAAGACATAGGTACCTGTAAGACTTGAACCCAAAACCTCAAATTAAATCCATTCTAATATTTTAATATTTATCCGTTAGGCCGTTGGCCTATACCTTGATTTTTAATATAACTAAATTGCATTTAAACCATATGACTCCTTAAAATAATTTTTTAAATTAAGCTAAACTAAAACGATTGATTCTAAAATAATTTTCTTCCTAAAAAATATAAAAATCTTTATATATTTTTTCTTTCATTTTTTTTGTATTTTCATCATTTTTTCAAATTTTTATTATTTATTATTATTATTTTTATTTTTGAATTAAGACCCTTTTTGTAAAAAATAAAAAAAAATCAAATATTAGAATTACGAAGGGACAAAAATTAAGTGTCTACAACTATGCTTAGGTTTTCTCTTCATATAAGTAGCTATAAATAATGAGTCCTAAAGACAATTGTGTATTTGAGAAATTATGGAGATTTTATAAATTGGAAGTTCATTTTTGGTGATTAATAGATGTCTAAGCCTAATATTTTCTTGTTGCGGAAAGAGCATGCGAGCGAGTTGCCACACCCCCGGTCTTAGGGTGTGACATTTATTGCATTATCTTGCTTAATGACTTTTTATTTAATGTTTTCCTTATTATAAAGAGACAAGTTGCATTGTTGTGAAAAAGCTACACATGTTAATTCAACAAGAGTGATTCTGTTTGAGTCAAAATTGGTTGAAGCTTGATTTATATTGCTGCAATATATTTTTCATGAAAGTTCTTGTATTGGTAAAATACTATAATGGTTGGTGTTGTTATTTATATTAGACAAGTAGACCTAGATTTCATGATAGATATTAACTTTGTGATGGTATTCCACAATAAATTGTTTGGAGTTGTAATTATTAGGTTTATGCTCTATGATTTCATGAGATATATATGATTGATTTGATGAATGTACTAGTTATTAATATATGAAAAAACTAACAGATTATTCATAACTCATCTTAAAATGTTTTTTACAAAAAAAAAATTATAATAAAAAATTTTACATGGTAGGTTTCATTTTCAAAATTTAAAAATTAGTATTTTTAAGGTAACTATGGCTTTTGTTGTAGTTTGGCAACTAACTTATGAGTTATGAGTTGGCCCTCACACCTACTATTTCGTCCATTATTTTAGGTTGCTACAAGTGTTTTGTTTTTTTTTTTTTTTTTTTTTTTTGCATGATGTAAATATTTTGTAATTGTTGAACGTAATTTATCATTTTATATTCTATGCCCTTAATCCCGGCTTGCATATTACCTAGCTTGTCATTAGGGGTAAAGCCTATTCTGTATTCGATTTGCTTATTCCTAATTGTATATTAATCAACTTCTTACTATGGATGGGTCCTCATATCCATTTTGCCTTTGTCTGCTCATCTCTAAAATAAACTACAACAGAATAGTTCGATTTTTTGAAACTAAAAACAGTCGTATCAATGCTAACAAAAACGACAAGCACTCCCATATTAATTATTTTCATTTTTGGATGGTGAACCGTACTTAAAGCATCACACGAATAAGATGAGGCATATGCTAACTAAGCTTTGAACTACATGAAAGGCCTGTATTTTGAGAAAACCGAGATTCATTCAACCGCCCCACCCCAAGCTAGTTTTCAAAGGCAATTCAAAGTAGTATATAAAGACATTTAAAATAGCATAATCATAGACCATCTATTATAAATAATAGAACCGCATATGAAGTTAAACTACATAGTACAATGTAATTCCATTGCAGCCCAAAAACAAAGCTTCCAATGGACAGACCCATAAGAAGGAGATCAAAAAACTCGTCTCCATCCATCTGGTCAAAGTACAATATCATATACAAGGTACATTAAAATCTAGAAATCCTAGGTAATGATATGACAACAAAATGAAAAAGACCGAGAATCCTAGATTAGGAACATGATGCAAAGAAGCTAAATATTCCACTTCTCAAGGCCTGAAATATGCAGCCTATGGAGTGAAAACTGAAGAGGGAATAAGGGAAAGTGAAAGTCTGACTAGGAATTCATGCATATGTTGGATGAAACTAAAAGCAGAGGCTTCTCTGGAGGGAGAAAAAGACCAACTGGATATGAAGCTTGAAGATGATGAAAATATTCCACTAAGCTTCAAGATTTTTTTAAGAGGAATCATTGGTTGCTTCGGAAAATCAGCAACCATTGAAATGAAAAACTTTTTCTTGAAATGATTTGATCTAAGATAACACCGCTGTAGTAAATATCTTAATGCCAGAAGAATGATTTTGGCGGGGCATGGAGGGAGCTAAAATCTTCTCCAAGGGTCCCAACCAAAGAAGTGGTGCAAAAGGTTTCCAATAAAAAAAAAAAAAAAAAAAGGGAAAAAGAAAAAGAAAGAAAAGAACTAGTGAAAACAATCTGAGGTGATTGGGTAAAATTACAACAAAAAGGAAAAAAGAAAAAAAGAAAAAAAAAAAAAAACGTAAAGAAGGAAAAGCATGAAGAAAGAGAGGGTAGGAGAGAGTGCTGAAGGAAAGTGGTGAAAAAGGCATGGACCTTAGAACTCAATCCTGGTCCTTCCAGAAGAAGGGCCTCATGGGACATGAAGATGATGATGAAGAAGAGGCTGAAGCAGAGTTGTCATGTCGCTTTTGGAAATCACTGTCATTAGATTCCTGCTGCTGATTTTGATTGCCAAAAGGAAGTTGTGAATGAAGCAGAATACTGTTGGTAGCATCCAAGTCATCCCATACGGGGCTCCCTGGTCCCCACCCCGCAGGAATTGCATTAAACCATGCCTCTGCCATTTCTCCCCACACCATTTCCTGTGTCTGTGAAGAGCCTGCTGCACCAACCACATCCACGACCGCATCCTGTCCCATCCCAGACCCCGAATACGCTTCTGGATTGCCTTCACCCTGGTTTGAAGCTGGCATTAGCTCTATTGTTGAAGCATGACTTCCGGGAACTTCTGGGGTGTGCTCGGGGACTTTTAGGAATTGGAGGGGTACTTGCTCTGTTGTGCTCTGTTCTAAAGCAGGGGATGATGAAGACGAAGAGCTCGGGGCAGAAGATTCCGCCTTGTTACTGCCATCCTTGTTCAGGAAGAGTTCAGGGAAATTAAGCCTGGCATTTTCACCTCGGAGCTTATAGGCCTCGCGATCATAAGCCAATGCAGCGTCCTCAGCAGTGTCAAACGTGCCGAGCCAGAGGCGAGTCCTGTTCCGAGGGAGGCGGATTTCCGCCACCCATTTTCCCCAATGCCTTTGCCTCACTCCCCTATATAACTTGGTAGTATTCAAAGGCTGTGTCGGCCTCATAATTGGTCTGCCGTCAGGACCCAATCTGTTCATCATCATCATCCTACCTCTAGGACTTAAGTTCAGCGCATCGCTCCAGTATTGCAGAAGCTGGTGCTGTTGTTGCAACGAGGCCACGTTAGCACCCGGCATGTATGGAAAATAAGAACCGGGATTTGGCTGCAGCTGTTGGTGTTGCGTGGAGAAAGAGATCATCTGCTGGTGCTGATTCTGTGGGGATTGAATCTGAGTAGGTGGTTGGAAAATATGCAAGGGAGGTGTGCCAAATTGGTGCTGAAACTGTTGCGACTGATCGAAAGTGAAAGGAAAGACGAATCTTGAAGAAGAAGTTGATTGAGTAGGGTGAGAAAGCAGAGCAACTGATGAAGCAGAGGATTGAGAAACAGAGAAAGTTGCAGGAAATGCAGGACTTTGATATGCCAACGCATCGTACTGATTTTGATTTCGATTTTGGATATGAATATGTTCCAGCGGTTGCTGCGCTTGTCTTTCCGGGCTTCGACTCTTTTTAAATGGCCTATTCGACCTAGAAGAAGCTTCCCCAAATAACGGCTTCCACTGTCGGTTTTCGAACCCAGAATCGACATCCTTCCCTCTAGTTCTCTCCCAATCTTCACGATTTGTTTCCAACTCTGTATTATGCTGCCCTTCATCAACCATTTTCCGCAACTTACCCGTGTTTCTCGCCGCCGCCATTCTTCCCGATTCCTTTCAAACTGGCTCGGTTACGTCTAAATATTGAAAAACAAAGTGAACAGAACTTGAGATGGAAAGAAGTGAAAGAGCAAATTCGATTCAGTTACTCTTCGCAACCCAATCTAAAAAGGAAAATCAATACCCAAATACGAATCCATCCAGAAAATGATAGAAAGAATTATAAATCAAGAATCTTTGAGGTGACGGATACGAAAACAGAATCGGATACGAATATTCCAAACAGTAAAACGATTCATCTCAAGTCAATGAGCCAGAAAATACAAGCAAGCGGCAAAGGAAACAAGAATAATTTCTTTGATATTGCTCTTCTTTAGGACGTGGTGTTGGTGTGTGGATTCGTAGGTATGTGTGGCGGAAAGACAGAGACAGAAAGAAGAAACTGGGGAGGCACTTGTCTTATGAGGAGAAGAGAAGCAAAGGAAGGAGTTTATAAGAAACAAAAGATTTGGGAAGACTTGTTTTTGGGGTGCTTTTTTGTGGTTGGTTGGCGATGTGTTTGGTCCCACGCGGGATTCATCTTTATGTTTTCGTTGCTTCCACTCTAATTTTTCTTGCGAAATCCACCGTTGCATTTACTAGATATTTTGTGCCAGGAGCTTTTTATTACTATTAATCCTTTGGGCCATATAATAACAACTTTCAGATGCTCTTCGCATTGGACATTCTAACAACAGTAACGAAAAAGCCTTAGATGGATAGACGGTGTGTGACCATCAATAAGATCACCGTCGGCAATCTTAGAGAGCTAAGAAATTTTCTATAGGTAGCTATCGATCATCCTTTTCAGTTCTAATCTATTTAAAAAATATTAATCGCGAGTACCATAAATGGCCGCTCACAGCTCGAGAGTGACCCATGACACCTCAAGGTTATAGCGTGACACTTTTAAAGTTGTGGCATAATCGTGAAGATTGTGGACAACTACTCTATTAATTAATCGTACTAATTGGACTTATAGTATAAATTGAAATTAATTGAGGTATGGATGGTAATAACTAATTATTTAATTGGATGTATAATTAGATAAATCAAAATTATATATATATAATTATAAAAAATAGTAAAGTTAAGTATAAATTGTAATATTGCTTCAATTTTAAATAATTATCTATCAATAATCTACGTATTCGAATTCGATTAATAGTTATATACCATGTGTAAAGATTATATAAGAATTTTATACATAAAAATATTTATAATTACTCATTATAGTTAATCAAATATTACATTTTATTTCACTCGTAATGGATCAGTTTTTACTTATTCCTCAAATCCATGGCTTTCCATGTCTTGTTGAAGTGATTGTAAAGCAATATGCAGCTTCTAAGAGGATAATTCAACTCTTTTGTTTAATGTTTTGGATCATTTATATCATTATGTATTACTTGGGGTGTTGGAATTTCATTCCTTCCTTATTCTTTATTACGACATTTATTTGGTTTTTTATTACGGAATTATAATTTTATAAGAATCTCTATTACTTAAAATTAAATAATAGCGATTCCTTAATTCAATAAAAAAATCATAATTCTTTATCATTACTATTGCCGCTGTTATTACCTCCGTTGTTATCGCTGCCGTTGCCGTCGCCACAGCCGCCGCCATCGACCACCATAGCTACTACTATCACTTCTATTATCACAGCCACCGTCGCCGCCACACCACTATCGTTGCGATCACCACCAACCATAGGAACCACTATATCCACTGCTATCATTACCATCGCTACTATTTCCACCGCTACCATTGTCGCTATCAACCGATATCGCCGTTGACAACCACCTATTACTTCAGGATTAATTAAAAAAAATGATGGATCGAGGATAATTTAATCATTAAAATTATATTGCATGTTTATTTTTAAATTACTTATAATCTAACTAAACAAAATAATATGTATTACACCCTTATTCATTCCTCATGAAATTCCAATTCCATTACCTCTTATTTTATTCCATGAAGTAAACGAATTGTAAATTCAATGAATGAAAGTTTTCATATTTTAATTTTTGATGATTTTGGGAATTTCAGTAAACTTTGAAAATTATTTGCTCCAATGTGCAATAAAATGAGAAAATGGCATTATATATTGTTGAAGGGTCACATCAACTAGCTCTTGTTTCGGTGAAAAATATAACGAATACATATCATACACACATATATATACATATATATATAAAAGTTGCTATGGTCTCATATTTTATTTTGACATGATTGATATCACCCTTCGTCATACTATTCATTTCTATTTTTTAAAATATGAATTGTTAAATTTACAGTTTATTTAATGTTTCAAAATTAAAAGAGTATAAATTAAGAATAAGGTGGATAGTTGAATTGATATTATAAAATATAAGGATGGAACTATAGAAAAATCCATATAAGAAATTGCAAAAAAAAGTCCATTATATTTTGATAAATTAATAACTTTAAGCATACTTTGTTCTTTTAGTTAAAAAAACACATGGAGTTAAGGATTTAGAAGATGTGAAAACACATTTTAATAAGTTGGAAATATGCTTTCACACTACTATTAAAGTTTATTGGGTCATTTATAACTTTTGGGGTTTGTTTGCTAATATATCAAAATTTAGGTAGTACTTATAACATTTGAAAGTTTATAAATATCTCATACCAAGATCAAAGTTTTTAGAGTGCTAGCATTTTCCCTTTTATATAATGGAAAAAGGTTTGAAATATGCTTTTGCATTAAGATCAAAATTTATGAGGTTATTTATAATTTTGGGGTTTTATTTGTTAATATATCAAAATTTAGATAGTATTTGCGATTTGAAAGTTTATAAATATATCATACCAAGATCAAAGTTTACATAGGACTATCATTTTGTCTTTTATATAAAGGAAAATTGCATAAATCATCAAAGGGACAATGTTGCATGGACCAGTTAAACTTTTCAAGTTTTTGTAATTTTACACCTAAATTTCCAAATTATCATATTATATATCTAATTAGATTTTTGGTAGCTATCATTCCTACATTATCTTTCAATGTTACTCGGACGCGTGTGATTTTTAGTTCACTATACCTAATTAGTTAATAAAATACTAGCCATAAATCTACATTAGGAAATAAAAAATATACACATTATCAATTATATATAAAATGGAAATGCTAAAATTTAATGATGCAGCAAAAAATTAAAGAAAACAAATAAAATTGAAACTCACTTTGTACGAAATCAATCACACCAAAATTACATGTGTGGATATGCTAGTGGTTTCTAATTAGTTGACTGGGTGAAATGATTGTTAATGGAAATTAATCAGGTATAACTTCTAATTAAGTGTATAATTTAACAAACTAGAACTTAAGATGTAAAATTATAAAAAGTTAGTAATGTTGTGACGGTAACTACGGCATTAACCCAAACGTAGAATAGCCATGGCGTAGTGATCAACGGCGGCCACCTAGCACTGCAGCATGACTATCAATTGCACCCTTACATCTCGAGTGCTAGTTTCCCGTTATATCCATGTCTTGCCCTATCTAATCTCCAAATATAATCCCGTATAAATTTAAATTTCATATTGCATTCACTCTGTTTGTATTTTTGAATACTTTTAACATAAACTTGATTTTCGCGCATCATCTTTACGGAGTACAGATATCTTTTACGCAAAACCCCGTAATTTGCCTTAATATGATTTAAAAAGATCATCTTATAAAAAATTTTCCCTAATTTTATTTCTCGACCGTATCGAAATCGGATGAGAAGGAATAAGAAAACAGTTCTCAACTGTTAGTTCCGTACAGATGGGTGGCAAGACAATTGCTGTAATGGGCGGTGAGACTAGGAATCCTGGTCAAAGTCGATACGTTTTATTTATTGGACCAGTGCGTGTTGTGTTTTGTAATTGTAGTTTTGTGCTAGCAAGGATGTCCATGTGTATGCAAAAAAATCTAAAGACTGCCAGTACATCATGTTGCACGCCTGTTTTGAAGTTTCGAGAGAAATTTATATTCAAGGATGAGAATTACAAGTTCCACCCTTCCACTTCCAAGATCTTGGGAAACAAAGACGCCATTTTGCAACCTATGCATGTATATTGGTTAATAACATAATTTACACATTAATTCTGTTAATTTTTTTATAACTACATACCTAAAATTTCGGTTCATTTAATTATATACCAAACTGAAAATTTAATTATTATTGTCTACACATCAATTAATTTTAATTCATAATGTTAATATAATCGGCTAATGGAGTGGCTGCTCATAACCTTTAAAGGTTCATACGACCTCTTTTAAGTGGCTGCTGGTCACCCTCCAACAAAACAATGGGTTACAATCTATTTGAAAAAAGTGGATGGCTACTCATAACTTTATCATATAATTTTCCTTAGGATAAATGCAATGTTATCAAACCCAATTCAAATGCTAACCAGATACGTGAGAGAATCATGAGTCAAGAGATTAAATTGAAATGAATTGAGGTCAACCTAGTTTCAATAAAAATATTAGAAAAATAATTTATGATTTAATTATTAATTGTAAGACATATAAGATTACGGCAAAATTGTAAATTCAAATAATCACCATGACTAATTTGTAATAATATTAAAATTGTAGTAATTTCACTTTTATTTGTAAATTGTAATGTTACATTGTTACTACTTATTTATATTTTTCCAGAAAAAAAAAAAAAAGCAAAAGTAATATTGATTTCAAATGGAAGAAATCTAAGGACTTCCTTTTTTTAAGCATAAAAATCTTGAAGTGTTATTGCAAAAACAAAACTCATGTTGCATCTCAACATGACTTTTTTTATATCTATTATTGTTTCACTAAGATTTTGGTTGATATTTGAGTGAAACAAAGAAGAGTTAATATGCTATTCGTTGAGGTATTACATATTTTTCAATGAAATTATGATTTCTTACTCATCCTTGTTGCAGGATATTCTACGAATAACTTTGTGGGAAGCATATAAACCTTTGTTCTTGCTCTTTTATATAGATTACTTTTATAGTTGGTTAGACAATTTCTTAAGCTCTTTTATATAGATTGATCTTGCAATTGGTCAGATTGTTTCCTTTTGCCATTAAGTAGACAGAAGCATGAGAAAGATGCAAGCTAAGTATTTAGGGTCTTTTGAAAGTCTCACATTGATCATCCTAAAAGATAGCTCATAACCGCAGTGCTATACAAGCTTCTATCACTCTGTTCAAATTGGAAAGATGCAAACTATACACTCTGTTCTCATTATTTTATTTTTACAAAAATTTATTTTGGGGAGTGTTGACTTGTGAAGCTCAGCCGGTCGCCTTGGTAGTCCAATTTTCACTGGTTCAATCTAAATCTGGTTTTCATTTAGGGATCATCTTGTTTTTATAACTGGTTTCGGTTGGATTAGATTGAACCAATTAGGTTGATTCGAGTTTAACAACATTAGCTGTAGGTCTCATCTTATTGGCTAATCATGTTAATTGAACTAATAAGTAAACAACTAGGTCTTCTTGGATACATTTAGATAAGTCGAAATTTTGAGTATATAGTTTGAACAAGTAGCAAATTGAGGTATAAATCCTAATGTTGTTCTTATATTTGAAGAATTTATTGAAAAGAAGGTATAATATTTTAGAGAATATCTATATTTTTCTGTATGAGTTTCATTGTTCTACTTATTGGAAATCGATTGGAAAATAATTTACTACAATGGGTGGATCTAAAATAAAATAAAATTCGGGATATCGTTTTTCTTGGGAGATAAGAATAAGGCTTCTTTTTTTTTCTCTCTCTCTCTCTCTCCTTTTTGCTTTAGTATACATTATCCAGCATCATCATGTATTAATAGGACAAATTTACAAAAGCACCATAAATTAAGGAAGTTGGTTGCCATACAGCAATGCAAATATATTTGTTTTGGTTCATTTTAACCTTTATGAGACCAAACCGAACCTTATGATGTATTCTCGTTCTTCATTATGTGCTTCTCATGGGAGACTATCGTGTTCTGCATGCCCAGGCGGATATACATCATAAATATTAATTGATAAAGGCAAGGCAATGAGGACACACTGATTAGAAAATGTTTGATTTTGTAATGTTTAACCAACATTTTGTCGCTTCATATAATGTTGCAATGTTGAGCGGTATCGTTAAACCTAGGATTGGATATCCTTGGACTTAATAGGATGTTGTATGGCCGAATAGGATATAAAATGGGAATAATTTTTAAATTTACTTTCACGCAATATTCATCGATTTACGCACTTAATATATATTATCACCGTAATTGATTTATGGAAAAAAAAAAATGATGTTATAATAATGTTATAAGGTATTTGAAAAATCTAGGTATTTAACATGAGTGTACATAATAGCTATCAAGTTATAAACTTTTGGAAAATGCTTTACCGTGATATATAAATAGTATAAAACTTTTACTAACATTCAAAAGTATAGGTTTCAAATTTCTAAGTCCTACATTTTATTATTGTAAGTAGAACATTTAATTGAACCATTTAATATAATGTTTATCCTTTATTTTTGTCATGCCCTAAGTGTCAATATCGTAATAGTCTCACCGTACATACTATTTATCAATAATAGCACATGGTCCATAGCTATCATTATATAATCAGTATACACAAGGCTTTACAACTAAGTTGGTAATATTTAGTGAAAATGAAGCATGGCCAAGTTCCTATTTAGATACCTTAACAAAGTGGCTAGTCAACTTCTATTAATTAAACTTCACTTAGTGTTCTCATCTTAAGCTTTTGTAGAATTAACCTACAAAAGCATAACTATAGGGATATGAGCGAAATCGCGTATTCAATAAGCGTTATATATAAATAAGCAAGGTAAGTAAATCCTTTTAGAGTGTAATGCAACAATCAAAGTGTCATCTACATGATGTTGACTGGCACATCTTAAGACTAGAGAAAATAACTTTACTCTAACTTGAGTTGCAAGGAGTTTTACTATACCATACCCCACCACTTAGTAGGTTTGAATTTCCCATTAATCTGAAGGTGTGCAATGGACTTTGTCTTGTCCCCTCTATACCCATTACACACTATTTTACTTGATATTTTCAAACTTAAACGGCAATTTCATCTCTTATTACTTAGTTCCATAGAATTGAAAGAAGGAAACTCCTTATTTCCTTATTATACGAGTAGTGTTGATAGGAAAATGTAAAATGCAGGTAATGTGTGTATAATTTTTTAGAGTCAGATATTACATTAGTCAAGTTAATTAGGCAATTAATAAGTGATTCAGTATCATAATAGAGTAGTATATATTCATGTTAAGCAACACAAATCGTCAATTAGAATTCTTACATCCACATTTACTCCAAGCATACATATAACTAATTTACAAGTATAAGCAATATAACAACTTACTATTCTTTGTTAACACATCAAGAACTATTGTGAGGCAGGCTACTTGCTTACACTATAGATTCCTAGGATTCCCTTGAAAGTTGAGTTGAAAATCTTATAAAAAGTTCACTATTAGTTATATTTTAGAGTTTAGTTACTTTGTAGTGATTTTTAATTTGTATAATTTTATAAACCCTAATACTTCTATATACTTATAAAGAAAGTATTAATATTCATGAAAGAACGCTTAATTTTTATAAGGAATATAATTATTATATATATATATATATATTAAGATTTTGGAACATAGTTTTATGATCATTGTTATGCCACGAAGTCACAGAGTCGTAACAATCTCGCCGTGTAAACCATTCTATAATAGTAACTGGCCTTACAGTACCTACCATAGACATGATCTACACAAGGTGCCGACAACTCCTCGCTTTGAAGTAAACAGTCCCATTAAGTGTTTAACTACAATTATAGTAATTATCACAAATTTTTAATAAACATACATAATTATATGTAAAATCCACATATCTTCCCAGGAAACTCTATATAAACATAATGGTTCACTAGTTTACATAACAACTATTAGTCTTTTATTCTTAAACTACAAAGGACACTCTAGCTACACATCTACTGCTAAGCAAATTGATCTTCACACTCCTAGCTTAAAAAGAACTAACCTCTGGATAATTGTAAAGCGGCATAATACTTAGAGTATTCAGAAATCAGGACCTATAAAAGGATCTATAAGGATATGAGCAACTACAGCTCAGTATGTTGAATTGGAGACTCATGAATGTATACAAACACAAACAAGATTATCAAGCAATTATTTTCATGTAATGCAACAATCAAGTGTCATCGTATAACGTAGTCTACTCCGTTGTAAAATCAGAGAAATTTCACCCTCTTTAATTCGGGTTGAGGATTTTCCATATTATGCAGCAGCTCACAACCAAACCTAAGCTTGTGCAATGGAGACATCGCTCCTCCAGCGATTACCTTCGAACCATTAACTTCACCCTTACTGCGACCTCCTTTACTGTCACTTAGTTTGACTAAAGATAAAGAAGGGACTATTATGCAATCCTATACTATCCCTTTCAAAGGGGTCGGTATTTGATTGGAAAATCCTAATGATCTCCTAACGGGTTGCAATGCATGACATTTTATGGTCATTAGAGTCAAATAAGATTAAATTTCATTTAGGGTTTACAAACAATTTCACACTAATTCAATCATAACACAAATCAATCATATTATAATTTTCAGCACGAATTCAAATACATCAGACACATGCGTAAACTACTTACAATCACAACCATATACAATCCTAAATCGTCGAGTAATATAAAAATAGTACTCTAATACTGTAAGTAATAACCCAACTTACTTGGAATTTCTCAGTCGCCCGATCACTTAATTGTAAGCCGATTCGTCTCTACGTATCCTATAATACAAATAGGTCTTTTTAGTACTTATACTTTAAAGATTCGTACTCTAAGTTATAATTTAACTCATTTTTTCGTATATACCTATTATGTACTAATGATTCCTTCTACCTTATTTTAGGGTTCGGTTCCTAAATTAGATTCTAGTTTTGATTCTGAAATCTTAAATATGCTCAAATCCTAATGTGAAATTAATCATATTAAGCTCGAGTATTCTAATATTTTATTGGGTCTTAATTTAGTATCCTAAACTGTTCGATACACGCTAATTCTAATTGGGGTATCGGATTTATTTCTGATGTGAGAAAATCTTATATTTTTTATACAATTATCTAAAATTAAATTTGGTTTCAAATTTAGTATATTCTGATTTTTATTATTATATTATCTAAATAAACCTAATTTTTCATATTTATTAAATTTTCAATTCCACAAATTCCTAATTTCCTACAATTACTACCTAATTCCTAAATTAATTACACTTAACACTCCCAAAATTAGGATTAGGTTTCCATATCAGAGATTAACATCCTTAAACATCTAATTACTATCTAAATTAGTAATTAATGTCTTAATCACCTAATTAACCCAAAATTACCCACTTTTTCCATCATTTTGGGACTAAAAATTCACTTAAAATTTTCAAAAATTAAATTTAAAAAAAATGGCTTCATAGTACTATTCTATATCACTTAAGCATTCTATAGAAAAAATTTGAGCTCCAAACTACACTTCTAAGCCTATTTATTTCTAGTTCTAATCATACTCGGTTTTGCTTGATTTGTTAAGAACCTTATATTTTCAGATGTGATTAAACTTAATCACTATTTTTCCATAAATCTACATACAATAAAACCTCAGAATAACAAGTTTTATAATTTTCTGGGTAAAATAAATAATTTTAAAAAATTATACAAAACCGAAGCAGATAAGGGACTCACCTGGTTCGATGCTTTTTGTTCGTCTAACTCTGATCCAAGTGTGTTGACTGGTCTAAACGGTGGGTTTGGAGTGGGGTGGTAGTGGTGGCTCGGTCCCAGGTGACAGTGGTGTGTGGGTTTGGCTTATTAGTCCTAACTACATAGTTTTCCTTTCTTTTTCTTTTTTTTACTCTAGTTTTTCTCTTGAATTTCGGTGTTCTCTATTTTTTTCTGATTTCTAACTGTCTAAAGAAGCTCTGTAAATTTTTTCCCTATTTATAGAGCTTTGTGATAATTAATGTGCATTAAATTAGATAAGATATTGCTCAAATCCCTTAGTTTTTAACTTTTGTGTTGCTTGATTTTGATTGGGCAATTTTTTTCTTTACTTCCTAACTTGCCACAACCACATCCACCTCATTCCTGATTCCTTTGATTTTTTTCTGATTTTTTCTTAATTAATTAGTAATTTTCCTTAATTATTTAATAAGTTTTTAGACAATTTAAGAAATTTCGCGTATTTTTATCTACATGTAAATATATGTGAGGTACATATGAACATTCTTAATTATTATCTAGGTCATTTTATAATTTTTAGTATACATATAATCTATCTCTAGTAATTTATTAGTTATTAGTTATTAGCTATTAGCTTACACTTTTCACCTTTTCGATAATTAACAATTATTATACTTAAAATTTGAAAATTTTATACTTTTCTATTTTATTACTTATTTTCTTAAATTCAAGTTTACGGAGTCATTTTTACTAATTTTTCTATCTATAGTTTATAATTTGGCTTTGATCGGATCCTTTAATTGATCGTCTTAAACTTTGTATTCTAAGTTTAATCTTCTAGTTACTTAGCTTAACTTTAGGACTTACAATCATTAGTATAAAAGAATTAAGATAAGATATTATTATTATTATTATATAGCTTTTGTAAAAGGTAAAATAAGGTTGTAGGAAAACTTAAAATATATGATAATTAATAATGGCTTCAAGAGTATTTATATATTATATATTTTATCGTATATTTAACATTATAAGTGAAAATTATGCCAAAATGTCAAGGAAATTAGAAAATTATCAAGGATGGAATAAAAATGTCATATTAGATATAAGAAAGCATGGAAAAATTTTGGGATTTTAGGAAGTTAATAGATAAGGTTTTGTGATTTTTGTTTAAAGTATACTTTTTAACAAAACGGGCAAAAAATTGGAAAAATTATAAAAAATACTAAACATGTAAAATTAATTTTAGGAAAATTACTATAAGAAGGTATGGTTATACAGTACTTAAGGTAAAATGATCCATTGAAACAACATGGATTGAAAGCTCCAAAATTATTAAAATGAAAACCACCAAAATGACCAAAACTACCACCAAGTGACAATCACCACCACTCCAACTTATCTAACCTCTTAAGAGGAATATAGAGAAGCTCTACAAATTGTCCCCAAAATTTTAGAGGTTTGGTTTGAGTGGTGTAAATTTATGAAGTGAGGAGAGTGGTATTTATAGTATTTAAGAATTAATATTAAATTTTACACATGTTCAAAAATCATGAAAAACTAGACACATGTTTCTTATATTTTTACACGTCTCCCAGTAAAATTTTACAAATTTTGAACAAGTGTATGAATTTTAGTGAATTTTTGAATAAATTATCTAATATTTTAATAATTTTCTAGTAAGTTTTAATTCATGGAAAAATTGCCATGGGTCCTAGACCCTAAGACATGTGTCCAAATAAATTTTGAACAATTTTTGCCACTTGTATAATTTTTGGTAAATTCCTGAAGAAGTTATCAACATATTTTATTTATTTTATGATATTTCCAATTTTTATAAATTTTTGTTAACTTTCCTTACATGTTTTTAGATATTTTTATGACATGAAATTAAGTTGTTTGACACTTGTAAAGTTGATTTGATATTTTTTTTTTTATATTTTATGATGTTTTATAAGATACTTTTATCATATTTTAGTATTTTACCTAATTATTTTATTGTTTAATTTACTTTTCCAAATATATTTTTTACATTTATTTGGGATATGTCAAGATGATGTCTTATATGTAAAGGGCATGAGTCATCATTATGCTTTATACCTTTATTTATTCTTTATTTACCTTACTTTATTACTAGTTTACTTATTTATTATTCTATTTTTACTTTTTATTACCTATTTTCACTTCTAGGGGCAAAATGATCTTTTCTCACTTTTTACTATCTTTAATCCTTGGTAGATACCCTTATAATTAATGTCTTGAGTTTTTATTTTATAATAACTAATCATTTTTACTATTTATTGATAATTTTTACCTTCTATAGCTTATTATTATTGTGTGTGTATGTGTGTGTGTGTGTGTAATATTACCACCATCTTTTGAAAGCTATTACCCACGTTGGCCTATGCTAGATTACCCACTTTAGGTGGCTCGCACTTTGCTTCACCAGATAATCCTTTCCTAAGTAGTCCTCTCCTAAGTCACACTTCCCCTAAGTTGCCCTTTTCATGGGGTTAACTTAACGAGAGCACCAAATGTTGCGACCCAAGTACAAGTGGAGAACTCTAAGTTTTCTTCTTTTATTAATCTAATTTCTACCATCATTTTCAATGTTTTCTACTGTTATCAACTTTATAGATCCTAATTCTATTTATGGGTTGGTGTTTATAGTTAATTATCACATCTTAGGGTTGTTTAAGGCTATGAGTTGACAATTGGATTCATCTTAGACCCTTAAGAACTTGGGTTTAGGGTATATATCCTTGTGTTTGCTTAAGCAAGTTAGCGAGTCTTACAATTTTTATCACTTAAAAGTTCAGTCCTTTACATGAACTTAACCACAAACATTTATCCTCTAGTGCGCAATTTTCCTCTTTTTCTTCCCATGAGTTGTGATATACAGGACAATGATGTGGATCGAAAATAGAAATCAACATATGAAACAACCGCACATATCTCTATGACTTTAATTGGCAAAGGACAAGTCAAGGACAAGTCAATAATGTCATATAGTTTTTCCATTTTCAATGCATTTGGCACACAATCATACCAAGTTTTCAACCCACATGGTGATTTCCTTTTCTTATATTTATAATTGCCAAATATTATTATGGTAGTGTCAAGAGTTGTGAATATTAGTGGTTTATCATGATAAATGATAATGGAGAGCGGTAGTATTGGTTAGATTCTAATGATGGTGGTTAGTAACTATTATGGCTAAACTATAAAGATAACATAAAAGTCCCTATTAGTACAAGGATCATCATACTTGATGTCATTTTTCCAAATCTTCTACAGTAATATTCATAAAATAGTCTATGTATAAGCAAGTAACAACTACTTTGAGTAAGAAAATTTAGGCACTTAGCTACTTTCATTTATACATCATCAAGTATAAAAAGAAAAATAAAGAAGCAATTTGTTATCCTTAAAATTTGGTGAGTTTAGGAGAGTAACTCTCTTGAATTAGCCAAGTTCACCGTCTTCATCAACTTGATCAACATCATAGAAACACCATTAATTAGTAAAACACTACAAACAAGCATTAAAAATGACAAGCATAAGAGAGAAAAGCTAAGGTTAAGGTTTTAGTAATTCGCACCTTAGCTATAGAGAGAGAGTGTGTGTGTGTGAGTGAGAGTTGAAAAGAGCTTTATATATACTATTTCAGAACCTTTGGTGAAGTAAGGTTAATTGAAACTGTTTATTGAAAGTAACTTGATTGACTACTTAGTGATTTAATAAGTTGAGCTTAATGTGAGTGTTGGACTTAACAATTGATGCTCTTGTACATAACAATAGGAACTTGATCTGTAGCATAAACTTTAAACATGGAATCCATAAAACATTCATTTTATCTTGTCAAATAGACACTGGTGACCACAAATGTATACTAATAGAATTTGCATGGCATTAGAATTGCATTAGCATTTTCTAATGATTAAAAGCATGTTTTATGTGGTAAAAAATTCATTGTATTGTATTGGACATCAACTAATTCACATTCTAGTTCCTTATTAAAGTGTATTAAACTAGAAATTCCTAAGTTTAGTGGCTAGGACGAATTAGAATGGATATCAAATTTAAAATAATTTTTTAACTTCCATCACATTGAGAATGAATAAAGGATTACAATAGTAGCTTTTGTTATGGAGGACAAGGCCCTTTGGCAATATTAGTTGATGTATCGTAATCATCAATTAAGCTCATGGTAAAAATTTGTCGAAGTATTAGAAAATAGATTTAGCTTTGAGGATTATAAGGATGTCCACTACAATCTTTCCAAATTGGTCTAAGCATATTCAGTGGTAGATTATTAATAAAAGTTTAAGTCATCATCAAATATAAATGTGACTTTGCCTAAAAACTTCTTACTTAGTTGTTTCATAATGTGGTTAGAATTTTCTAAAATGTGTGTAAATTGCTTTTGTTATTTAACCTTGGTGTTGGAAGAATTTTACATTTTAGTATTTGACAATGGAAGGAAGGGAAGTAGTGAATTAAGGATAAATTTTCATGTAATGATGTGAATTTATTGATCTTAATCTTATTAAATTGGTTGTATATGTTAGTTAATGTTAAGAAGTGTAATTGTGGAGGATTACTTTTAATTATATTAGAACATGGTTACAAGTTGTTTAATGGAAGAAACTAAAGCAAAGATTTGTTTGTAGAAGTGTTAGATCAGTTTTTGGGCATGGAAAGGCAGTTTAAGAGTTCATGTAGTTGTTTTAGGCATTTTCTTTGCCCTCTTCCCCTCGCATCCCCCCAACCCTCGAATACATATATATAGTTGCTAGTTGACTACCCTTTTTATATTGGTATTATTGGTTGATCGACCCTTTTGGTAAAGTTATTGTGCAAAATTTTTAACTAAAAGATATAAAAAAATCATTAATAATAATAATAATGTTGGAAAAATAACAATAAATAAATAATCAAATAAATGAATAAATTATAACACTAGTGATAATAATATGAAATATAATAACAATATAATAATAGTGTGTATAGTTACAACAATGATAAGATTAATAATGATAAAGATAGTAGGAAAAACAACATTGATAAAATTAATAGAGCACATAATGAAGGTGATTGAAAGGGTGTAAAATAAAATAATAATAATAAGAATACGCATAGGAATAAGTATAATCATGTCAAATGCAATATTGGTGAAGGTCGAGCACAATAAAGTTATTGATGATGAGTTAGAACAAGAATTGAAAGAGAAAATGGTAGACTTACCTAAGTGATAGGAGTAGTAATCAAGCAAACTAAACTTAGGTTGAATATCGAAATCATATTAAGAGTTTTGAATTAATATGTATATATATGAAGATTTGAAAATGAAGCTTGTTAGATTATTTGTTAGAGTGTGCCCAAGGTACATGAATCTTGTAGGTTATGGTGCTTGTTATGATGGAAATCAAAATGAAATTAAGTATATTAAAATCTTAATTACATGCTATTTGTGCTTTGTTGGTGTAGGAAGATTCAAGGCTATTGATGATCAGATAGGCAACCATTGACTTGTTAATGGTGCTACCCCGAGTGGAGTTATATAAAAGAATAATTTAGTGATATTGACATTGTTAGTGGATTGTTGATTAAGGGGATAATCATGGTAAAACCAATATTGTTATACTTAAGTTGACCCTATTCAACCTAACTTAGTCATAAAACTGATCCAAGTCATAGTGAATATGATTTGATTCAATTCAATTGACCTAGTTGGTTGAATTTGATTGTTATAGGATCCAACTAGGTTTTTCGAGTAAAAAGGTACTCTGTTTTTTTTTTTTAAGAGAATACCTCGATTTACTAAAAAGATAAACATAGATCCAAAGAAAATAAAATGTAAATTGTAAAAAAAAAAAAAACTCTTAGGTTTTAAATCTCATAAAAGTAAATAATTTTATTACTTCATAAATAAATATCAATTATATACTAATATTTATAATAAATTCAGTTTATTTCTGATTAGATCTTAAGTTTGACTCTTTTAACCTTTAACCTCTTTTCATTTTAAGATGAATCTTCCGGTCCTGAGTCTACCGGAATGGACAAAATTTATAGCGCTTCATGGCAAACCGAAGTCATTTCACTTTGCACGGTGCTTAACCCAGCCTACATACAGCAGCAGGGCCAAGTGCGCACCTAGGTACACGAGAATACCCTCCTCGCTGGGATCATTTTCGATCGAGGCGGGTTTTCCAAGGGGCAAGTCATATTATTATTGCTGAGGGAAAAAGCATTATGAGAAAACCGTTTGATGGCCTCTTTAATTTTTTCTTCTTTTTTTTTTTTAAAAAAGAAAAAAAACGACTCATAGCCAAGTGATCCACGCTGTGCCCTAACTTTCGGTGCATGGATTCATCAGAGCAAACTAAAAATTAAAATTGTTAGGTATTTTGTCCAATTGGAAAAAGTCAATAACATAACGGTGTCTAAAAAAGTCGGTGAAAATCGGCACGTTTCGGTGGTCCAAACCCTCCAAAACACTCCTCTCTTTCATCACTTTGTTGTTTTCTTTCATATTCCTCTCTCTTCTTTGCCTGTATCTTCATATCTTATTACATTACATTATTACAAAAATCAACATAGACTTTTAACTTTTTCTTACTTTTTTCTTTTATACATATGACAATAGATAACAAAATATAGATGTAATTGTAGATAAACTCTGAAAAGCTTTATTCCTTCTCAATCTCTTAAAATAGCACTATTCTAAAATGGAATCTATGAGTCCGAATATGCTTCTTAAATGTTGAAAATTGAAAAGAATTAAAAAAATGAAAATTGGAAAATAGTTACACGTTTAAGAAAAATAAATACGAATTTACATTATTCAAAGAGAAGGGAAAGTTTCAACCTAACGTATAGAATTACCAAATTAAACCCCATTCACCTATAAGAAAATAAGTTACTTATAACATGATAGAAAATTATTTAAATTTTGAAAATTCTGTATGCAACTTCAGCAATAAAAAATAAATAATAACATTTTTATATAATAAAAACTAAATATTAACCCTTATTATATGACTGATTTACAATTTTTACGTATTTGTACTGTAGAGATGTGTCACCATCAAGAAAAATTATAGATTTTCCTATTACCATTTTCCTCAATAAAATATTCTGTTGAGAAAAATATCAAGCGAATAATTTAGTTTAAAAGCTTAGTGACTATAGCGCCAAACACGTGGCAATCATTCCTATATGTTGAAGACTTGGAAGTTCCATCATTATCTATCAATACACAGGAAGCGAAGATTATTCTGAACATAGTCATCACTTTCTCAGAGACCATTCAAGTACATGGGACAAAGTTGTAGTCTCTTTCTTTGACCTTGTTAATTCAAATAAAAACTGCCCATCATATGCTATTCCCAAGAGAAGATTATTAATAAACAATAGGATGAGTGTCCCACTAAACCCTAATCGACTTGTCTAGCTCGGGCAGGGAATGGTATTCTCGCCTTCTAACCAAATGGGAACATGCATTAGTGTGTCACAAATTAGGGCTCCACTTTTTCCGATGTATGAGTTTGGAGCACTATCATTTTTTTTTTAACCCTCTCTGACAAGGAGGTAACTATGTCTATCATAAATCATTCAACTCTCTGCCAAACAAGGATAGTATATCTATATATACACACGTATAAAAAATATATATATATATATATGCATATATTGTCAACTAAAGAGGGCAGAAAAGATCTCAAAGACATTGTATATATTGATTGGTTTTCCAAATCGGAAATTGGAACTAGATCGTCATTTATTCATTAAAATAAGAAGCTTCAGTTTCCATGTATGTTTCTTGCATTTCGTCATTACGTCTAAAGTAAGTAAGGGATGTAATAACCACGGCTCGTTTAACGAGATATATCAACTTTGAATTTTCTATTTTCAAATTCTTTTAAGGGTGTGTTTTAATTAGAGGATGTCAATTAATTCCCCCTCATATTCCATAATACTATTAGATTACCACGCAAATTCGGCATACTAATGCAGCTCAATTACGGAATTGGGATTTCGACATCAACACATGAATCTTGATTCCTCCACAAAACAACAAGCCGGTTTCCACATTTACCTACAAACAAATTTTAAAAAGATAAGAATTGTCTCTCATTTATAATTTAAACCTTATCTAACATTCTCACAACAAAAAATCGTTTTGCCAAACTACTCTATTGCTTTAATCACAATGGACTTGTCCTAATGTTGCCTCTCGTTCCTCTCCCAACTTTGAAAGAGGCAAATTTTCTTGCTCTCATTTCCTTCCTCTTCTCTCCCTTACATTGCCTCTCACAATGAGTCTTCGTATGACTTTCAAAGGGGCAAATATAAAAGAAGTCTTCAAATGGCTAATCACAAACACCAAACTTAGACGATTACAGAAGGAAAAATTCAATTGCATCAATTTCTTCCCCGACATCTTGATAGGAATTAATTTCCTAAACTGATCACAAGAAGTCGAGTTAGAGGACTCTAAAGGCTCGCATGAAGAATACTAGCTCTAAACCATAGTCGAGATGGAGATTCCTATCCCGAGTTTGCCTCCTACTGACCTGTTTATCATATTCTCACATGTGTCAGACATGCTCCTGTCCAATAATGAAGTCCTAATCTAGAAGATAACCTAAAACTAATTGAGTTAAGCTCTTAATAGACCACTAGCGTTTGACTTCAAGTCAGCTGATCTCTTTGCCAGGCTTATTAGCTCCCGACCTAATCCAGATCAGGTCAACCCCTGACTACAATGCATTCTTGCTTCCGCCTATATTGTATCATATTCTTGATGTACAATACGTGTCTTCGACTACAGTATTCTAGAATTATTCTTTTTTTTTTACACTGAATATTATTTGTCTCTTTTACCATTTTTAGTATGTTTTATATAATCTAGTTGTAAAGTACCTTTTTTTTTCTTTTCATACATATAAAGTAACCCTAGTGAATGGGTATATAAACTCCCACTTTCTTATATGCGAGGACACATCTTTTCAATACAGAAATTACTTACTTTAAGTAATCTTAGTGTTGTTGTTATCATTCAACTCTTATCTATTTCCTTTAGTAAAAAGTAGTGGTGAGTGACTGTTCAATTTGAATTAGCGTGTCATATCCAATGGATTATCAACCAAATAGGATTGAATGGTGCGTCATATTCATTCGATAGCTACCCGGGTTCCGTAATCTTTTTCTTTGTTTCTTTCCAGTTCACTTCGTTGTGGTGCTTCTTCGTGTGTTCGACCTTTTCCCCCCTCCCCCAACCCCCACAAAGGAACGTTAGCTTTGCTAGTATAAAAGCATGGTTCCATGAGGGAATGTGTGAAGTTGTAGTGAAGTTTTTGCTCACTTTACTGTTAGTAACTACTGTGTTCCTTCCGTAACTACTGCAATGTGTTAGTGTGACAGTAAGAGTGGTTTTATTATTACTTGGTTTTACCTTGTTTTTCATTGCAAAAATAGAGCAAGTTTATTTCTATCTTATTTAAGTGACTATCAGGTATTGAAGTTGTTAAAAAGTTGTTAATTAGTTTGAGAAGTATCGTACCATGTTTGATTCAAGTGTTCAGGGTGTTATTGATTATTAGAATAGTGGTGCTCAACCTAGTTGTGGTCTTAATGGTAGTAACACTCCAAGGTTGGTTGATGATAAGCTTAACAAACTCATAAACCTTATTGAGAGTTTAGTCATCGCAATGCAAGCTAATAGACAACAACCCCAAGGTATACAATAGTATAACCTATAAGAAGACACCCTTGAGAGACGATGTGGCCAAAGCAATCAAACCAATCGCCCAATTCAACTGCCATAAGCTAGAGGAGTAGCAAATCGAGCTGCTAAATGAAGACTAGAGTTAGAAGAGATTGGGAAAGATGACAAGGAGCTGGGTATTGAAGGGTTTGGTGGAGAAGAAGAAGTTGATTATTACCAAGCATAGGGATGAGGATGTCGAGTCCCTCGAAGGTTAAACAATGTCAAGGTGTAAATCCCACCCTTCGATGGAAGTGGAAATGCAAATGCAAATGAATACTTGGAATGGGAAGAGAAGGTCAAGAAAGTATTTGAATATTATGGGTATGAGGATGCGGTTAAAGTCTAACTTGCTACATTAAAGTTTACTAGGTATGCTACCATGTAATGGAAGAATTTGAATGCAGCTAGGGCAAGAGATGGAAGACGAGGTATTAGAACATGGAATGAGATGAAAAGGTTACTAAGGGGCAAATTTGTACCCGAGACATTTTTACAAGATACGTTTGCAAAGTTGCAAGATCTGCACCAAGGAAGCCGATCTATTGATGACTATGTAAGAGAGTTTCAGATGTTAATGATTCAAGCCGACGTAAAAGAGCTAGAGGCTCATATAGTATCAAGATTCATTTCTAGGCTTAAGTGTAAGATTTGCAATGTCATGAAAGTACAAAGGTTTTATAATTTGGAAGAGGCCATCAAGATAGTGCAAAGGGTCGAAAAGCAGAGGAGAAATGTTTTAAGCCAACTTGGGCCAACATTCTCCTAAGCCTTGGTACCATGCCGGCTTATTCGAGCTGAGCCTAGGAGACCGTATTGAGTTGAGGAAAAGAATGATCGACCTAACAATAGCTGAGCAAGTCAGCATAGCCGAGTAGGACAGCCAGGCTGAGCAGAGGCTAAGCTACCCCCAAGAATGTATGAGAAAAGATAGGCCTCCGGATGGAAGTTTAATGAAGTGAAATGCTTTAAATGCTTAGGCTTTGAACACATAGTTACTAAGTGTCCGAACCGACGTATCACAGTGCTCCAAAGAGATATAGTAGATAGCACCGACAAGAGTGAACCCGAGGAGGAGAAGGATGTTTGAAAAGCAGAAGCCGAGGAAGAAGAGGAGACCTGTATCTATGTCAATCAAGGAGAAGTGATGACCCTAGTCTTGAGACGAGTCCTAAGTTCCTTGCCAAACCTTAAGAAGGACTAGATGAAGAATTTCTTCCATACCAATTGTATTGTTAAAGGCCAATTATGCACGATCATAATGGATAGAGGAAGTTGCATAAATGTGGTTGCGTAATCCTTTATGCAAAGGTTAGGTTTATTGACCTTAAGACATCCCCGACCTTATAAGCTATATTGGCTTTACGATAAGGGTGCTCTATACGTGACCGAACAAGTAACTGTGTTGTTCAGTATCGAAAATGTATACAAGGATGAAGTAGGACGTGATGTCTTCCCCATGGAAGCTTCACACCTGCTGCTTAGAAGACCTTGGTTGTTCAACCGACGTATTACACACGATGAGTGTAAAAACACCTATGCCTTTGTAAGGATGGAAGAAGAATAGTATTGCAACCCCTAACCTAATCTTAAGTAAATGAAATCCATAATCAGCTCACCTGAGCTAGTAAGAAGAAAGCCTTAATGATGAGCCATATAGAGCTCCAATCTGCTAAGAAGGCTGATAAACTGATGTTCCTGTTGGTTAAGAGACTGATGGAGATAAGAGAGTTATAGAATGTTTCAAAAGAGATCTGAAGCTTATTAAATGAGTTTTTCAACCATTTTCCAAAAGAACTGCCTAAAGGATTGCCACTAGTCTGAGGTATAAAGCACTGTATTGATCTGTAGTCTCATGCCACCCTACCAAATCGACCTGCTATAAGATGAACCTTGAGCAGGCTACCAAGCTAAAAAGATAGGTGGACGAACTCATTGAATAAGGATATGTGAAGGAGAGCATGAGCCCTTGTGCTATACTAGCTCTGTTCGTTTCGAAGAAAGATGGTTCATGGCACATGTACATCGACAACTGAACAATCAACCAAATTACTGTTAAGTACAGAGACTCGATACCGAGACTCAATGACATATTAGATGAGCTTCATAGTGCGAAGATATTTTAGAAGATTGACCTGTGAAGTGGCTACCACCAAATTAGCATGAGGTTAGGCAATGAATGGAAAACTACCTTCAAGACAAGATACGGACTTTATCAATGATTGGTTATGCTATTCAAATTTACTAATGCGCCAAGCATATTCATGAGGTTAATGAACCATATAATGCGGCCCCTAATTGGGAGATGTGTGGTCATATATTTTGATGATATATTGGTATACAATACTAGCCTGAACAACCATGTTCAACATCTTCGCAAAGTATTTGAAATTTTGCAAGCTAAGAAGTTGTATGGGAATGTGAAGAAGTGTATGTATTGTTAGAAAGAGGTGATTTTCCTAGGGTTTATAGTATTAGGGGAAGGGATCCGAGCATATGAGGAAAAGATCTGAGCTATTCTGAAATGGTCGACATCGAGGAATGTCATTAAGGTCTAAAGTTTTCATAGCTTAGCTTCTTTTTATAGGCGATTTATTAAAGACTTCAGTACAATAGCCACCCTATTAACTGAGTTGACTAAGAAGAGTGAAGGGTGCTGGTGGAATGACTAAGTTGAACGGAGCTTTAAAGAGATCAAGGAAAGGCTTACCTTAGCCCTTGTCCTATTACTATTGGATTTTGACAAACGCTTTGAATTAGAATGCAATGCATCTAGAATTGGAATTAGAGCAGTCCTGATGTAGGAGCAATGGCTCGTCACCTACCATAGTGAGAAACTTAGTGGTCTTACCCTGATCTATTATGTGTACAAGAAAGAGTTGTACTCTCCTACGAGAGTTTGTTATTTATATAGACCATGAGTCTCTAAAGCATCTAAGGAGTTAGAACAAGCTTTCGAAGAGACAAGCTAAATGATTAGATTTCATAAAGAGTTTCTAATACGTCATTTGGTACAAGAAGGGAAGTGCAAATATGGTCGTCGATGCTCTATCTCGACGACAAACCTTGCTGATCACTTTGTAAACAAAATTCTTGGGATTCTCACTAATTACTGAGCAGTATGCTCATGATTCTCATTTTAGCCCCATCATAGAACAGTGCAAGGACGAAATTGCTGTTAAGGGATATTATCTCAAGGACGACTACCTATTTAAGGTCCATAGGTTATGTATTTTGAACAACTCTACGCGTAAGTTATTGGTTAAGGAAGCTTATAACGGACGATTATTTAGTCATTTCGAGGAGAATAAGATAGCCAATCTATTGAGGGAGAACTTTTACTGGCCAAGTTTGGCCAAGGATATCTATAAGGTGGTTAGTGGTTGTGAAGTGTACAAACGTGTGAAGGGGAAGAGAGAGCCTCATGAAGAATACATGTCGCTGCCAACACCAACCTTACCTTATGCCGACCTTAACATGGACTTTATCCTAGGGTTATCCGGATATCCAGAAGTAGAGATTCTATTTTTGTTGTAGTGGACCATTTCAGTAAGATGCAATACTTCATTCCGTGCCATTGAACTAACAATGCCTTATATATCGCTGATTTGTTTTTGTAAGAGATTGTCCGACTACATAGGATATCGAAGACTATTGTCTCTGATTGGGACATAAAATTCTTGAGTTATTTTTAAAAGACTCTTTGGAGAAGACTTGGAACTAAACTTGTATTTAGCTCCAGTAGCCACCGTCAGACTAATAGCCAGACTGAAGTGGTAAACAGGACACTAGGCAATTTGCTTAGAGTTGTAGTAAGAAAGAACTTGCGAGATTGGGATCTGTACCTACCAGTTGTGGAGTTCGCATACAACCGAACTGTCCATAGCATTACTAGGAAGACTTTATTCGAGGTTGTCTATAGCCTTAACCTTGCCATTCCCCTAGATATGATTGATACCTCAGCAGCTACTGAAGAGAGTCAATTTAAAATGGATCGAGCCCAAGCATTGCATGAGTTACACCAATCTGTAACAAGGAAAATCACCATGTTCAATCAAAAGCAGCATAAAATTGGTAGTGAAGGCTGCCAAACCATTTCTTTCCACCCAGGAGACTTGGTATGGATACATCTTAGTCGAGAACAATTCTTACACTTGAGACAGAACAAACTATCTCCTCAAGCTGATGGTCTGTTCAAAGTCCTAAAGAAAATTAATCGCAACACTTACCAAATCGAGCTGCCTGATGACTATGAAGTTTCTTCCACCTTCAATGTATTCGATTTGATCCCTTACCAATCAGCAAAAGATGACCTTGTGTACGCCCCAAGAGAGGAGGCAGAAACCACTTCAGATTTGAGGACAAATCTTTCCGATCCTCAAGCAGATGATAGAAATCAACCCCTTAGACCGATCACAAGAAGCTAAGCTAGAGGACTCCAAGAGCTCATACAAAGAATACTAGCTCTAAGCCATAGCTGAGATGGGGATTTCTATCCTGAGCTAACCTCTTGCCAACTTGTCTATCATATCTTCATGTATGTTAGAAATGCTCCTATCTAACAACGAAGTCCTAATCAAAAAGACAACCTAGAACTAACCGAGCCAAGCTGAGCTCCCCAACCGACTACTGGTGTCTGACTTTAAGTCAACTGATCTCTTTACTAGGCTAATTGGCTTCCGACCTGATCCAGATCAAGTTAGCCCTTGATTGCAATGCATTCTTGCTTCCGCCTACGTTGTATTATATTCCTGATGTGCAATATGTGTCTTCTGCCATAGTATTCTAAAATGATTCTTTTTTTTTTTTTACACTAAATATTCTTTGTCTCTTTGTCTCTTTTTAGTATGTCTTATGTAACCTAGTTGTAGAATACCCATTTTTGTCTTTTCATACATGTAAACTAACTTTAGTAGATGGGTATATAAATCACCACTTTCTTGTATGCAAGGACGCATCTCTTCAATACAGAAATTACTTATTTTGAGTGACCTTAGTGTTTTTGTTATCGTTTAACTCTTATTTATTCCTTTTAGTAAGGAATAGTGGTAAGTGACCTTTCAATTTGGACCAGTATGTCTTATCCAATGAATTGTCAAGCAAGTAAGATTGAGTGGTATGTCATATCCATAAGGTAGTTGCCTAGGCTTTACTATCTTTTTCTTTGTTTCTTTCTGATTCGCTTCGTTGTAGTGCTTCTCCGTATATTCGACTCCCCTTCCCTAGAGGCACATCACATCTTTTATTCCTTCCTTGACATCTTTAACATACGTTATGTGAAACCTGGGGTTTATTATTTAATTTTGATGAGAAAAAAAATAAAAAGTATATAATTAAATATGTTGATTTTAATGAGAGCAAAACGAAAAATGTATAGTTATATATGTTATTTTATTATTATATTGAGTTAATTGAAAAACAATCACTATCTTGCAAAACAATTATAAACGTCAATTAACTTTACAAGATATTTAGATTTGAAAGATGTATAAGTATTATTGAAGTTAAATTGTATATTGTGGATATTCTTTATTTTGTTTGAAAGATGGAAATAGGTGAATTTGGCCTACTGACTTGACGGCTCCAAAGCACTACTAACTTATTGGTGAAGTGGCTTAGATAAGAAGATGGAATTAATTTTGATCAAGGTATTTGCATGCCGATGTTCATGCCAGTAGTACATTTGCTTATTGTCATGCCGGTAAGAGTAAGGTACTGGCATGTTGTTAATGCACTATAACATGAAGAATTAAATGAGATAATATAAATGCTTAACGACCCCACCAAGGACAAGAGAGAGCTAATCCTTTACTACAATATTTCAACATTCTCTTATATTCTTATTGTTTACAATTCTCATCGTATCTTGTATCTTAATTCGCTAATATTTAGAGAGATTTGAAGTGTAGTGTTTGTAAGCTATTGGTTACAAATTATTGAGAGTTAAAAGCCTTACACTAATAATCCTTAAGATTGAGTTTTATGTTATGAGTTGAGATTGTGATTTGTGTTGAGAATTGTAAGTGTGAAACTTGTGTAATTATGTTTGTGGTTGTGTAGCTCTTGGAGCTCAGATTGAGAAATTAATAAAGTAATGTAAAGTCCTCAATTGGAGGCATTGTATAACCATAAATAGTAGGGTACGGTTTATACTCTACGTTAAATTTAGGCTTGATCTTCTTTATCCCTATCTCTTTTAATTTCCACACTTATTATTGTTTTATCATTATCTTGATTATGCTCATTATTACTTTTAGTGCTTAATTTCTAAAATAATTGTAATTTGTCCTTAAAACTCAATTTACCCCCTCCTCTTGAGTTTAACCTAATGTTCTCTAATTGGAATCGAAGCTAATCTTTAAATCTATTGCTTAACCGCATTTAGAGCAATGATCATGGCATCAAATACACTAGGCTTCATGGAATAGCAAGCTATAAATAGACCACCACTCTTAACCAGGAAAAATTATCCTTATTGAAAATATAGGATGAGTACATTCTTAAAAGCACAAAATGAATTGTTGTGGCAAGTAGTGGAAAAAGAACTATTTAAGATAGAAGGTAAGGAAGAAAATAATTACACCAATAATGATTGGAAGTTGCTAGACTTAAATGAAATAGCTATGAATGTCTTGCATTATACTATTAATGAAAATGACTTTAATAGAGTTTGTATATGCAAGAGTGTTAAGGAAATTAGAAAGAGTTAAAAAGAACATATAAAAGAACTAGCCATGTAAGTGACACAAAAATAAGCTTACTTTGTGGCCAATTTGAAAATTTCAAGATTGACTCTAATGAAACAATTGATGAGATGTACAATAGGCTTATTAAAATTATCAATCCTTTAAGTGTTCTTGGTAAATCCTTTACGAATCTTGAAATCAATTCCAAAATCCTTAGATCTTTATCGAAGGAATGGGAAGCTAAGAGAACCATAATTAAGGAAGCTCACGATCTTAACATGATGCTTAAGGAGCAACTTCTTGAAACTCTTGCGTTAAGAGGTAAGGATACGAATCTAAGAAGAAAATAATTGCTTTGAAAGCAACCAAAGAGAGCTCTAATAGCGATGGAAGTAAGGATGATGATGATGATGATGATGTGGTTATGTTCATAAGAAATTATGAAGTACAATTGGAAATTGGAGAAGGACAAGGATGAAAACACATCTCGATCTAGAATGGAGAAGAAAAAGAAGAAAGTAATTAAGTGCTATAATTGCCAAAAACTGGGTCACGTTCAACAATATTGCTCGAATTTTAAGAAGACCGAAAAAAGAACAAAGAAAAAGGCTATGATAGCAACTTAGAGTGATGACGATTCAAGTGACTCGAATGGGAAAATGTGCTTCATGGCTACGGATAATGAGGTATGCTCTACTTTTAGTGACTCTTCATTTGATGAGCTCAAAAATATATATAATAAGTTACTTAAAGAATTTATTAAGGTTCAAAAGAAGAATAAGATGATGAAATAAATGATAATTGAAATATGAAGTGAATTTGATCTATTTAGAAATGAATACAATAAAGTGAGTGATATCAAAGAAAGTTTAGAGGAGGATAACGAGTACTTAAGATTAGAAGTTGATAAATTAAAGAGAAATAATGAAGAATTGAATCTTAGAAATGAGGAGTTAGCTAAGGAAAATGATCAATTAAATCTTTAAAGAAAAGTTAAAAGCATGAAAAATGAGGATAATATGGTTGATAAGCTAGGAGAGCTTCAAATTAAAAATGCTATCTTAAAATTTAGCTTAGATAATTGAAAACAAACTATAACTAAATTCATAAATGAAGAAAAGAATATGGATAAGCTCCTTAGTTCTCAAGGGCAAGGATTGAACAAGACCATAATTGGTTATAATAAGGAAAATATTTACAAGTCTTATAAGAGTTACTTTGTAAAAGTAACGGTCAAGACTTATAACTATTGTGGTAGATATGGTCATATTGCACATACATATGCAATACCAATTTGAATCATTAAGGTAACATGGTTTAGGTTCCAAAAAGAAAAGGATATATCATTACTATTAACCATAAATGACCCAAACTCATATGAGTACCAAAGAAGTAATTATATGTTTTTGTAAGAACTTCAAATGGGAGCAACTCAAGAAACTTGAATGGAGAATGCTCAAAGAAAATTCAAAATGCCTCCAACATGGTATTTGATTCAAGAAACTTATTCAAGTAGTCTTCATACAACAACTAACATATTTTGTGTGCACCTGAAGTTCTCTACGTTTGCTTAGGCTTCCTTGTGTACGTATCTATCATCTCTTGATTTTAATGTCAAATGTTGGCTCCCTCATGTTTAAATATGCTAATATTTCATGTTTGAATGGTTGGCTTGATTTAATTATGAAACTATATGTAGTTTACCTATCCTCAACCACATTTGAGCTCATATAAGCATTTAGGGACTCAATTTGTGTTTTTGCAATTTCTAGCTTTGCAAGCCATGCTTAAATTCTCATTACGTCATAATATACATTTTGAACTAGCTTGGAAGCTTAAATTGTAAATATCAAGTATTTTGTGCCCATTTGAAGTCACTCATGTATGTTTAAGATCATATGAGCACAATTTTGCCATGCCTCGATTTCTATGTTCAACATGTTTAATTTTGTTCATAAATTATGGTTGAATGATTGATTTGGCTATTTTTTGTTTTTATGTAAATTTGACTCCCTTAGATCTAAATTATGCTCTTATTATTATTTAGGATGTCATGTGATCATTTTGTCAATTTATATGCTATAAGTTTTTATCATGCTACCCTTGTATCTATAGGTATTGTTAATACTTGCTTAGAGTGCTAAATTATCATGAATTTGATTTAGTGTATATGTATATCATTAAGCACAAGTTGTAATTCAATAGTTGATTTTGATGATTTTAAGACTTTTGAATCATTGTTGTGATATTTTCCTTCCAACATACTTGAATATGATGTTGAAATTTGTTTAAAGTTTGATTTGTGATAATTAAGCCTCATTACTCACAATTGGTAATTTATGCATTTACATGGCTAATAATAAATTTTTAGTAACTAATGACTTAATTTTGTTAAATCTTACTAATCTTGTTCAGATACAAACTCTTCACGCTCAATTGGACATAAGGATCATGCTCATATAGATTTCATGCATAAAATATGACATTTAATATGCTTTGGGTATACTTAAAGTCATTCATAAGTATCCAAGTTCATATGTGCATAAATTCATCATTTATTGGTTTTCATGCCCAAAACTAGGCTTCATATGTTTATTTTCATCCATAAATTATGTTTGAGTGGTTAATTTAGCTTGATCTCAATTTTGTGCAAATTTAACTTCTCTAAACCTTTATTAGGCACTAAGTGATATTTGAGACATCTTATACCTATTTGTACATATATGGATGTTACTTGGTTTGATCATGTATCTTTTATGCTTCTTGGTATCTTTCAAACATGTTCAAAGCATAAACTTGTTTTGAATTTGAGAAAGAATCTATACTTGCTCTGTAGCTACATTTATGCTTAACGTTTGATCTTAAAGAACTTAAGTAGCGATTTTACAATTTATAGAGCCTTAAAGTTATAATTTATTCCTACCATACTTGTATTTAAAATTTGCTTGAAGTGTTGGTATGCAAAAACTCAATGCCTACACATATGTTTTGCTCTTACATGCACATTTTCACTTTATCATGAATTGCATGATTCAATGAATTTGATTTGATTAAATCCTTGGTATCTAGTTAAAATTTAAGTTTCTTAAGCTTTAACGGATTCAAATAAACTTGCTTAAAGTATTAGAACACTCATTAAATCATTTAAAATAAACTTGAGTTGGTAACTTGGACAAATGAAGTGAATTTAACCAAGATTCTACAAAATTGCAAAATAACAGTATGACGGTACCCATCACTACCAATGTGCTGGTATACCTTACTAGATAAGAAGATTCAATCGGTTCTGTTCTTAAAATCGACATAATAATATACCTCACTATCGGCATGCCAGTATACCCTATTAAATAACAAGTTCCACGTGATTCTATTTAATGAACTGGCATGACGGTATCATCTGTAAGCCCCATAATCAGTTATTCAGGGTTTGGTTCATAGAATTTAAGGTGATCGAATAAATTGTTTGATTTAGCTCAAATTTTATGATGAAGCTAGGATTATTAATAAAAGTGATCCCATAAGTTTGAAAGTAATAAAATGATTAGTTAATATAATAGTAAATTTTATGAAAATTGTCTGTTATTTATTAGAAACGTTTAGAATGAATTTTGATAATTAACGAATCGATAGAAATAAATTATATGCACACTTAAATAATATTTATAAACATTTAATTTCACCATATATGAATTTACATATAAGTGAAAATACACGAAATTACTTAAAATACACAAAATATACTAAAATAATGTTATTTAATTAAATAAAATTCATAAATAATTAAAGAAAAATCAAGAAAAGTGTGGAAACATGAGGAATTGTCCAAAAAAGAGGCATGGCAACCTGAAAATTAAAGAAGGAAATTAACCAATAATAATTAGCCAAATAAAAACCAAATTTGGAAGAGGATAAAGCCCATGTTAAGTCAATTTAATGCATACAAAAAAAAATCTTCTAAAAATCTATAAATATCCAAAAAAAATTTAGAAACTCATTTGGTTTGTTTGGAGAGCAAAAAAAAAAAAAAATAGAGAGAATCGAAAAATTTAGGGTTAGGGTTTATTTGCAAAAATTATAAAAAATTTGTGCAATTAGGACTTCAGAAAGGAATCCATACCTAATGGCCACCTGGAAACGAATAGCCACCACCACACCACTCCCCCACCATTGCCCAACTTGGCTGACACACTTAGAGCCATCGTTGGTAGCCAGAGCCACCAATTTCAGTGAGTCCAATCTTTCTTCCGATTTTTCATGTTTTCGTAAAAATACTAAATTTGCTTAAAAAATTATGAAATTTGGTATTTTGAGGTTTTTAAGTATATAGATTTAGGGAAAATTTTTAGTTTGATGATTTTGTGTCTAGAAATATATTGTCTCTAAGAAATCGTACAAATTTAAGCTTTGTTTGATTTATAAATAAATGATTTTAGGAGTGTAGTTTTGAGCCTAAAATTTTTTTTATAGGATAGTTAGAGTAGTTAAAACAGTGATATGAAGCCCTTTTTCAAAAATGAATTTTCAAAATTTTTAGATAATTTTTAAGCCTTAAAATGATACATAAAATAGGTAATTTTAGGTTAATTAGGTAATTAAATAGATAATTACTAATTTAGTGCATAATTGTATCTTTTAGGATATTGAAATCTAACAAAGTATGGTATTTATAGCATTTAGCGTGCTAGATGTAATTATTATGATATTATGTAGTAAATATGTAATAGGTAAAAATGATAAATTTTAAGTTAATTTATAATTTAGGATAATTAGGTATAAAATCTGATTTGAGATGAATTTAAATATTTTGAGATGTTAGTTGATGTTGGGAGATGATATTTGAAGTAATAGAAATATTAAATGTGTATATTATGGACATATTAGGTAATAATATGTAATATGTAGGTATAAGAAATTAATAAGTTGGAAAATATTATATTAAAATTGATATTGTAATAGTAGTAGGAATATATAATAAATTTGGTAGGAAACTTAAATTAGGGTAATTATATGAAAAATGTAAGATTTTCTCATATCGGGAGTAAATTCGCTAGTTAAATTAGAATTATAATATATTGTATGGGCTAAAACATTAGTTAGAAACCAAAAACGACATTTAGGATATCCAAAAATAATGTGATTAACTTCACATTATGGGTTAGAAAGATTTCCTAGGGTTTATGTATAAAATCTCTAATTGAAAACTAAGTTACAAACTTAATTTAGAAACCGACTTAAAAAACTAAATTAGAACTCAACCTAAATTAGGAATAATTGTAAGACTTAAAAACTTAGATAATTGAGTATATTAAACCCTAAACCAAAGATAACAATAGGCATTATAGGATAAAATCAATCTATCGTGGTTATGTGAAAAATTGAAACAATATTTGTATTATAGGGATCTTTGGCGAGGGCCAATAGGAGTTGCATCTCAAGTAAGCAAGTGAAGTGTTTAGGTAAGTTGGGATTAATATGTTGTTGTATTTCAAAGTACTAATTCGTAGTATTTTGAGGCTTGAAATTATACTTGATTGTGCTTATTAGATAGTTAGATGTACGCATATGCTTGTTCTGAGCTACTGATATAATTTTGATTTACTGTTGGTTGGTATTTGTGTGAATTGTTTGAAATGATTGAACACCTTAAACTGAATTTAACTAAATATATGACTTATAATTATAAACTGGAATTATATCAAAACCCATTAGGGGAATATTAGAATTCTTTGGCCAAATACTGATTCCTTTAAAAGGGATAGCACTAGATGGCATAATTGATCTTTTCTTCATCCTTAATCAAAATAAGTGGTAGGTGAGGAGGTCATAGTAATAGTGAAGTCAATGGTTTGAAGATAGTTGTGGTAGGAGCGATGTCTTCATTGCACAAGCCTAGGTTTGGTCATAAGTTGTTGCATTAATAGAAACTCTTCAACTCGAATTAGAGCAAGTGCAATTTCTCTAATCTCACGACAGATCGAATAATGTCATTCGATGGTATTTGCTTATATATGCATAGTATCTAACTAATTTGGTTGATAACCATGTTTGTGATTGATGTATAGTTTTGAGTCTCCGTCCTAACTTACTAAGCTATGATTGCTCACATTTCTATAAATGTTGTTGCAAGTGCTAGTAAGGAAGCAGCTTATAATTACCCTAAAGCTAGCAACTACTAGATCTTGAGGGAGTGGGGATATAAATTGAAGATTGGATACACTCTTAAGTTTAGAATTATCTTTTAAACCTTTAGTATTAATTTACAAATTACTCAAGTAAATTATATTAGGTTGTTAAATTTTGTAAATATACTCCGATTACTTTAATGTAAGAGTGTATTTTTCTTAAGTTCATAAGTAAATAACATATTTAATTTATGAACTATTTACTTCAAAGTAGGTTAGTTGTGGACGCCTTGAGTAAATTAGGTCTAAGATAGCAGCCATATGATCAGTTTCTATCTTAGAATAGTTTGTACGATGGAACTGTCATGACTCTGCCGTTTCGGAGCGTGATATCCTCCTTTACCAACATGCCAGTACATCAAAATTTCAAGCTATCCTCGTTCAAAACCATTGATCTTTCTCTCTCTTATCTTCAATTTCCAAATCATCTTTTTCACACAATCTCTCATCAATCCCCTCACTTCTTTAAATCACACTCTTCTCTTCTTCTTCACATGACTTTCTCTCTCTACCAAACCCCCCATCCACGATTACGATGCTACCTTGATGAACTATAGTCATTTCTAGATGAACTATCATTGCCCATCTTGTCCCTTTCCTTCTTTAGCTTAAGATGATGATCCATCCGTTACTTAAGTTACTGACTCTAGTTTATTTTTTATGCAACTTCATGTTATGTTCTATTGACTTGGCCTCTGGCCACTTTATGTTTCCTTTCTTATGTTGGATTTTGGTTCTTGATGACCTTTGTTGCTCATGATTTAAATCCCTTATGTTTTTGTGATTCATGGACCTCTTTATACCAAACATGAATGCCTCTTCCTTATTTAGTTAACTTGTTGCTTTTAGGAATTGTTGCTAACTGCTTTATTATTAGATTGCTTCTTTGTTCTTCTTTTATAGGAGGCATATCTTAAGGCTTAAGTTAAGACTATACTAAAATTTTGATTTGAATCCTCTTCCCTTTTCACTGTCTAGATCCTCATATTTTTGATGAGGCCAAAAGGGGAGAAATATTCAAGTCGTTGAGTGTCAAAACATGTATAAAATCGAATGGATAACAATCACTCAAAAGATAATATTGATCTTATGACTTTGGCATATCTTAATTCATTAAAAGTGTATTAGATTGAGAAGGATTATTTAAAGTATAAGGGTTTTGTCCTCATGAAAAAGTGAGAGATTGTCGAACTTAGGGTTTATTATTTGATTTTGACAAGAACAAAACAAAAAGTGTATAATTAAACATATTGATTTTGATGAAAACAAAACAAAAAGTGTAAAGTAATACATATTTTTGCTTATATTAAGTTAATTGAAAAACAATCACTATCTTACAAAATAATTATAAACATTAATTAACTCTACAAGATATTTAGATGTGAAATATGTGTAAGCATCATTGAAGTTGAATTGTACATTGTGGATGTTCTTTGTTGTGTTTAAAATATGAAAATAGGTGAATTTAGCCTACTAGCTAGACGGTTTTAGAGCATTACCAACTAAATGGTGAAGTAGCCTAGATAAGAAGATGAAATTGGTTTTGATCAAGGTACCAACTTGCTGGTACACTTGTCAATAGTACATTTGCTTATCGTCATGCTAATAAAAGTAAGGTATCAGTATGTCGGTATGTCGGTAAGCTTGTTTCAATTAACCGTTGGAGCATTTAACGCACTATAACAGGAAAAATTGAATAAGACAATATAAATGCTTGACAACTTAACTAAGGACAAAAGAGAGTTGATCCTTTACTATACTATTTCAACATTCTCTTCTATTTTTATTGTCTATAATTCTCATTATCTCTTGTACCCTAATTTGCTAATATTTAGAGAGATTTGAAGTGTAGTACTTAAAAGCTATTGGTTGCAAAGTATTAAGAGTTAAAAACATTATACTAATAATTCTTGAGATTGAGTTTTGTGTTGTGAGTTGAGATCGTGATTTATATTGAGAGTTATGAGTCTAAAACTTGTATAATCAAGTTTGTGGTTGTATAGCACTTGGAGCTTAGATTGAGAAATCAATAAAGTGTTGTTGATGAGTTCCTAATTATACATATTTTTTGGTGATTTTTGATGATTTTTCTTGATATTTGAGTTTATATTTAGATAATAATACTTTAATTGAGTAAAATTTTGTTTTCTAAGTTTTGAAACAATCTACTCGAGAAAATGAGAAGATAGGAACAAATTTCACTCAAATCAAAGCTAAAATAAGCAAGTTATAAAGAGTTGAAAATTGATACAGCGAAATGACACGACCGTGTCATTTCTAGGCAAAATTGGAGCCAATTTTCTACTATTACAGCCTAGGACATGACTATGTTGTCAGTCGTATTGTTTCTAGTTTAAAAAAAAAAAAAGGAGACAAACGTGAAGCACAATCGAGTATATGACCAAAAGACATGGTTGTGTCTCTAATCGTGTCTTTTGCAATCAACCTTTTTTTTTTTTTTTTTTAGTTCTTCATATATAAAGCCTTGGTAGGGTTTATAAGAGAAAACATTTTGGCATGACTTTTAGAGAGTTTTTGAAGCTAAGAATAATCGAGAAAGTGAGGAGAAGAGAAGATTTCAAGATTTAATTTTGTTGGCATTTTATGATGCTTCTTTCTATTCTTTTCTATACTTTGATTTTAGATCCTTATTTTGCAATGTGTAGTGAGTAGATTTTTGATATCTAGGTCTTGTGAAACTTATATCTATTTGTGTGAGATGATTAGTATTTAATTAATTTAATTCTTTAGTTTTTTCTTGATTTAACTATGTTTGCTTCATGATTTAGGTTTTATTTCCATGGATAGTAATTTAGAGTTTGATGTTTTCTAAGAAAATTGAGATATTTCTTATAAGATTAGATCTAGACATAGTTGATGAGGATTATTGTAAGATTAGAGATAATTTGCAAGATTTCAAATTAAAGATTGGAGAATTCATTGTTCAATAATGCAATCTTAGATCATATTTTTGAGAAAAGATTCTAATTAGTGATTTTAGGGTTAAAGTTAATTAGCTTGAGAAAATGGTTAATTTTAGTAAAAAATTCTCTCAATCACGAAAGATTAAGGAATAAATTAGATTATCTTTAGCAAAATCATTTGTTAGATCTTAAGGAAACAGGATCTAAGTACAATATTGAATCTTGAATTTATTTCCAATTGAATTGCTTTCTTATTAATTCTTGAATTACATCTCAAATAATCTTTAAATTAGTTTTAGTAGTAATTTAGATTTACTTCTTTAAGTTTCTTAAAATTTAATTTGCCGGTTAGATAATAGAGACTTAGTGAGTACTAGTAGTCAGAGTTCTTGAAAGATTGACACTTTGACTTAATCCACTATATTATAAACTGATATGTGTACTTGCCCACATCAAGTTTTTAGCACCGTTGTCGGAGACTCTTACTCTTCCTTGTGTACTTGGAAACTTTTTTGTAGATAATGCTTTCGTAGATCTTGGAGCTAGTATTAACTTGATGTCATTTAAGTTGTTTAAAAAGCTAGGGTTAGGAGAACCTAAACTAATACGCATGTGCATTCAATTAGCAGATGGGTCTACTACATGCCCAAGAGGCATTATAGAAGATGTTTAATACGTTGATAAATTTAATTTCCTTATAGATTTTGTTATCCTTGATATAGATGAAGATCTCGAGGTACCATTGATTTTAGGTAAACCCTTCTAGCCACTGCTAGGGCTATGTTTGATGTTAGTGAGCGCAAGCTCATCTTAAGGGTCAGAAATGAAGAAATTGTTTTCTAGATTCTAAATTTAATGCACAAGTCCCTTAACTCAGAGGGTACAATCTATGTTAGTGATACTTCTAACGTTGTTACTGAATGTGTATAAGAAACACTTGTTAAAGAACCTATGAATGATTGCTTAGAAACGGGAGATGGAGAAATGGTGAAAACCCTTAATAAATCAACAGCTATAGTTTAGTTGGGAGCTAATGAACCTAATGTGGTGAAAATAAAGATTGAACCATTTTGTAGACCAAAGTAAGGAAAGTTAGACCCTCTTATAGTAAAACCACCAATCTTGGAGCAAAAACACTCAGAAAATTGTTTAAAACATGCTTTTATAGTGAGGAGCTCAAAGCTATCGACAACCACTCTATCTAAGCAAAAAGTGAATAAAAAGAAGACACTCGAGCAACACGAGTTTGATGAGTAGTGTAATAAGAAGAAACTCAGTAGAAGTTATGCAACTAGACAAGTGAATTTGCTATACCATTGGAAAAAGGGTAAGTCTAGCCTTATTTAGAGGGTTTTGAAGTGAGGTAAGGATAGAGATCTATCTCTACTCAAATGAAAGTAAGTAAACCATGCATTTCGTCGAGTTATCAATGTTAAATATAGTGCTCTTAGGAGGCAACCCAAGTTATTTATTTATTTTAGTTATTTTTTTAGCTTGTAGGTTACTTTAGTGATTTTTATCGTTTATCTTAGCACTCTGACACTTTTATTTTTCATTTTAGGATAAAGTTCGCTTTTTGCTACGCTATGCATATAGCTGTCCTACTAGTTGGTTAGTGGATAGGGGTCAAGGAGATAGCATCCCTTACCGAGTTTCCAAGGCAATGCCTTGGAAGTTAAATAAAATTGATAAATTGATAAATATAACATAATAAGTTTTCCTTTTAGTTTAATTTTTGCATTAGCTTTCATTGATTCTTTTTTTTTTTAGTTCAGTACTTTTGTTTCTTTAAGTTTCCTTTATTTTTCAATTCATGCATTTACGATAAGCATGCATAAATTAAAAAAATAATAATAAAATTTAAAAGTTAAAAAAAAAAAACAAAACAGTGTACTACACAGTCCAAAGATACAATTGTATCTCGGACCGTATTAGTACTAGGTGCATTTCAGGGCTACATTGCAAAAACTTATATGACAGCGAGACATGGTCGTATCTTGGGTCGTGTCGCATCCAATATAAAAGCATGCAACCCTTATCCCCTTTTCCTCTCATCTACTCTTTCACTTCTCACTCAAACACTTACACGATTTTCTTTTTCTCTTGTCTACACTTTCACTCATGCCTACAAACACATACAAGAACACACAACTCCTATAAACTCAAAGATCTCTACTACTCACGTCATTTTAAGAATTCGGGTAAGTTTCAAAGATCTCTATTACTCACATCATTTCAAGAATCCCGGTAAGTTCTTGATCTCTATTTTTCTTCAATTTTTCTGCAAAATTTACTTGATTAGACTCTTATATGTGATAGAGTAGTTAGGATTTGAATATATATTGGTAATTTTTAGTGTATTTTCATGAATTTTGAGAGATAGGTCGTGGTGTATGTGAAAAACACGATCATGTTTTTGAATTAGACGCTACAATTAGATTTTGAAAGATACAGAGTTATAACATGACCATATCATTTACAGTACATTACTATAGGCATGCATTTCTTGAATGTTTGAGCTAAGTGCTGAACTTTATTGCTTTATATGCCTTGTTCTTCATTTTAGCACTTAGGGTTCTAATATTTAATCAAACATACATATGCTATTGATTCATGTTATTAAGGAATTAGGAGTTTGAGCATACTTGGAATTTCTTTTGTAATAACTACATTTTACATGCATACTATGTGTTTGACAAAATTCCTTAATGAGTTATAGTATTTATTTTCCACACTTATTTATGATTTTTTTTATCCATTCCTTTATTCTAAGTGTAGGGAAGCTTTGGTGTATTAGAAATTTGACTTGAATAATGTTTTCTTTTGTAGAGAAACATGGTACCAAGAGCTAAATTACAAGTATAAAGGAAGGAGCTCAAGGGAAGAGTTCAGTTGAAGATGTCGATGAAGAGGAGGATGATGAAGAATACAAAGAGGATAAGGATGATTTTATGGATGATCCCTCCGATTAGGAGGATTATGAGGTCAAGGTCTTGGAAATTTGAAACTCATGTTGGAAAATGCGTTTGATTTAAACTACTTCAAACTTTAGACTTCTTGCATTGATGAATTGTGTTACTCAAATTTTCAGGGGAATATCAGTTTTTCTTTCCCACTTTTATATCGTCTTACCATTGATTGTTTTAATTAATATATTTTCCATTATGTGACTTAATTTGTACATTGGGAACAACGTATTGTTTTAAGTGTAGGGAAGGGGATATAGAAACTTCTGCTACTGAGGAAACCAATTTTTTTGCATTTAACCCAATTTTATTGTTTTATTGACTTGCGATTACTTGAAAATCGATAACTTCTAATGAGTTGAATTTGTTTGAATACTTGATCTTTGATGTTTGAGTTACACTTTGCCAAAGTTGATAAGTAAAATCTTTGGAGAGTAAAGTTAAAGATTATTTAGTCTAAGATTTTAAGAACTTAGGATTAGAACAACATCACCGGTTAGGAGTTAGTCGTGACTATTTTTTAAGTTTACTTTGATGCGTACTTTCTTCTTAGATGACTTTAAAGCTCTATAATCCTTAGTAAACAAACAAATGAAATTTGTCTCTTGAGAAATCCTTGAAATGAAATAGTTGGAGGTAGAAAATGATATAAATGAAAAAAAAAAAGGAGCAAAGTTGATAAGAATTCATCTTGATTCCTTAGAAGAGTGAGGTTGAATTCCATTGCCAATGCCAAAGCAAGCTTAAAGAATGAGTTGGTATAGATCAACCTTGGTCTCTCAAAAGAGCACAGTTCATTCTCTTTACTGATATGAGGACTAAGTTGGTATAAATCGGTCTTAGTTTGTTAGAAGAGCAAGATCCTTTCCCACTTCCAACACAATCGTCCTTAATTAATGTGTTTAATTCAATAAATTTAAAGCCTTCCCATCGAATGTATGAATTAAGAAGATGATTAGAAGATGAGTTGATATAATATGTGTTTACTTTGAACTATGGCGCTAAGCGAAATTGAGGAGAGGGTTATATACATTTTAGTTAAGTAGGTTAAAATGTTTACGACCCTTTCTTGATTAGCAAGATGTTAAATCTAATCTTAAGTACAAGAATTTTTAATTAAATGATCCGATTAAACTTTAATTTATATAGATTAGTTTATAAACTCTAGTACTTTGTATTCTTTGGACATTGGGAAAAATAATTGGGTATAAGAGTTAAGGAAGTTATTTAAAGAAAATTGATTGAATTTGCAAGTTAAATCTTTCTAAGTTAAGTGTAATTTTTGCTCGGTTTCCTATGTAGTGATTATTTTTGGCTTAAGAATTCTTGTCTTGATCTTTTTTTGATTTATTTGCTTGAGAACAAGCAAATTCTTAAGTGTAGGGAAGTTTGATGAATTCTTAATTGCATATATTTTATTTAGTGATTTTCGATGATTTTCCTTGATATTTGAGTTTATTTTTAGATAGGAATACTTAATTGAGTAAATTTTTTTTTTGTAGGTTTTGAAACAATTTATGCAAGAAAACAAGAAGATATGAATAAATTTCATTCAAATTGAAGTTAAAATGAGCAAGTTATGAAGGTTTGAAGATCGATACAGCTAAACGATACAACTGTGTCATTTCCAGGCAAAATTGGAGCTGATTTTCTATTATTACAGCCTAGGACAAGACCAAAAGACACGACCATGTTGTCAGTCGTATCGCTTCCAGTTTTAAGAAACAAAGGAGACAAATGTGAAGCATAATCAAGTACATGACCAAAAGATACGGTTGTGTCTCCATCGTGTTTTTTCCAACCAACCTATATTTTTTAGTTTTTCATATATAAAGCTTTGTTAGGGTTTATGAGAGAGAACTTTTTTGTATGACTTTTGGAGAGTTTTTGAAGCCAAGAACAATTAAGAAAGTGAGGAGAAGAGAAGATTTCAAGATTTAATTTTGTTGGGATTTTATGATACTTCTTTCTATTCTTTTCTATACTTTGTTTTTAGATCCTTATTTTGCAATGTGTAGTGAGTAGATTTTTGATACTTAGGTCTTATGAAACCTAGATTTATTCAGATTTAATTTTTTAGTCTTTTCTTAATTCAATTATGTTTGCTTCATGATTTAGGTTATTATTTTCATGGGTAATAATTCAAAGTTTGATATCTTATAAGAGAATCAAGAGATTTCTTATAAGATTAGATCTAAACATAGTTGATAAAGATTATTGTAAAATTAAAGATAATTTGTAATATTCTTTCAAAATTTCAAATTAAAGAGTAAAGAATTCATTATTTAATAATGCAATCTTAGGCTATGTTATTGAGAAGAGATTCTAATAGGTGATTTCAAGGCTAGGATTAATTGGCTTGAGAAAGTAATTAACTTTAATAGAGAATTCTCTCAATTAAGAAAGATTAAAGAATAAATTAAATTATTTGTAGGAAAATCACATGTTATATTTAGGAGAAATAAGATCTATGTATAATATTGAATCTTGAATTAACTTCCAATCGAATTGCTTTCTTGTTAATTCTTGAATTGCATCTTAAATAATCTTTAAATTAGTTTTAGAAATAATTTACATTTACTTCTCTAAGTTTATTGAAATTTAATTTTTAAGTTAGATAATAGAGATATAATGAGTATTAATAGTCAGAGTCCTTGAGGGATCGATTGTTAGACTTAAATCGCTATATTATAAACTGATAGGTGCACTTGCCTTGGTTGGAGGCATTGTGTGTCCATAGAGAGTAAGGGACAGTCTGTGCTCCACATTAAATTTGGGCTTGATCTTCTTTATCCCTTTCTCTTGTAATTTTCACACTTATTATTATTTTATCATTATCTTGATTATGCTCATTGTTATTTTTAGTAATTTTTCCTTAAAACTCAATCCATCCCCTCCTCTCGAGTTTAACCTAGCGTTCTATACGTTAGCTTGTGTTGATCTTTAGGCTAGGTTCTATCGATGTGTTCAAAGTTTGGGGTTGGGGATTCAAATCAAGAAATATTACAACATTAGGGTTAGGGTTTCTTGTATATAGCTATGAATTTCTTCACATATTAGGGTTAGGGTTTCAATAGGGGTAGTGTAGTGAGGTTGAAGTAAAGGAATATTAGGAAGGAGGAGCACAGGAATGTTTTCTAATTTTTTTTCTATTTCACTTTGTTTTTCTTATTTATTATTCAATTAAGTAGGGGTATTTTAGGAATTTCACTTTCAATTCTTATTCCTCGTCAAGTTTTATGAATTGAACATTATAATATCAATTCAATTACACTAAACTAAACACAATAATATCTACTCTTCACTTATTAAACCTCCATTCCATTTTCAAGTAATTGTAATTTCATTCTCTTTTTATTCCATTCGATGAACTAAACATGCCAAGTTTATAAGAAAAAGAAAAGGAAAAAAAGGTTAGATTGCTTATCGAGTTTATAAGAAAAAGAAATAGGCTTATCAAGTTAAAGAAAGGAAAAAAGGGAAAAAAAAAAAGAAAAAGAAAAAGCAAAGTAAGGAAGAGTTTTGACGATGTATCATCATGTCTTATCTTAAAAAATATAGAGGTAATCAAAGGTTAGATTGCTTATCGAGTTTATAAGAAGACCCCATAAATTCATAAGCTTGAATATTGATTATTTCAAGCCTAATAAATAGGCTTGCATAGCAAATCTAGGACCAAATAATTTTCTCACTTAGAGCTTAAATAAAAATGAGAAAAAAAAAACCCCATTAGTGATGCACTGGTCCCTGGAAAATAGTATAAATATAAAATATTTGGTGTGTAAATTACTATAAACATTAAATTTACCAAACAGATTTTAGTAGCTCGTTCACTTCATTATATGATAGAAGGGGAATGCAATTACAATTCTTGGGGAATGGAATTCAAAAGAAATGCTCATGACATTGTTTACTTAAATGAAAAACACACTAGTGAATAGACATGTAATCAAAAGTAAAAGACATTATTACCCCCTTTTTTTTCCCTTATCACATGCCTCTTCCACATTGAATCATATCCCACATCAATCATGAAAACCCTTTCAACTTTCTATTTGTCTCTCTTCCTCATCTCACTCTATCATCAGCTTTAATTAACGTCAATCACTCTCTCTCTCTCTCTCTCATCATGAAACTCCTTAACATCAGAAGAGTAACAATAGTAACCTTTTAACTTCTACCATTCTGTCACATTGCCCTCTTTTGATTTCTCAAGAAAAATCAGTTAAAGTTCTTAACTTTAATACAAATGTTTGAGTTTCTCATGCTCCAGTAACAAAGATTTCATGTAGATCTATGACTAGTGATGCAGCGATAAATCGGCGTTTGGTGGTGGTGGATGACAATTATGTTTAGTAGTAGATCTAGGATTAGTGGATGCAGTAGTGAATCAAGATGCTGGTGGCGTTTGGTGGTGGTGGACGTAGGTGACATTTGGTGGTGGTGGATACCAGTAACTTTTGGTAGTGGGGTGACATTGTTGTGCTGTGCTTGAAGAAAAAACAAGAGTAATGATAGTTATTTTCACACAGAATCACAATTCTTAAGTTTCATCAAAGAATCTTGATTCTTTATTTTTAAGTAATGGGGATTCTTAGGAATTGCATTTCAAGTAAAGTGAATAATGTAATAAAAAGAAGCAAAGAATAAGGGAGAATGGAATTACCATTCCCTCCAAGTGAACATACAGTAAGGGAATACACTAGATAATATCTAAAAAGTAATATGAATTAGATCAATTTTATACTATTTTTAATGGATCGAAAATATATCAGTAAGCAATTAATTTTTAATAATGAAAATATACAAATTAATGAATTTCATGCAATTCTCTCGTTTGAAACAAATTTATGGAAAATTTTTATGTAATGATAGATAATGGAAAAATATAGATAGAGTTATTTAATTTTTCTCAACTCCTATACTAGTTGGCTAAATTGATAAAGGTGGATTATGATCCATTAGAAGAGTGTGTGGTTAGATTTTTCGTGTCAACATGGATAGTATGTTGATGGATGATTTGTAAATAACTCTTAAACAATCTATGATTCAACTGACATCCTGACTCATGGTGCGATAGTGATCGAACAGAAACAATCCAACATTCTTTTAATAACAGGGGAAAGTTTTCTCAACAGGCATCAATTTGCGAATTAATAATTTTATGGAGCGGGTCAACTATTTTTGATCGAGGAAATAATTGCAACATCAATCATGTACTACTGTTGTCCACAAAATTAAGTGGCCACCACGCGGAAAACGTTTTGCGTAAGTGCCACGTAGTCGTGGCAAATAACAATTCATTTGAAACTAAAAATCGAGAAAAGGCACACGTAAGCTCATGTTTTGCTTTTCTCCAAAGGCCAATAGCAAAGTGCAAACTAGACTTGAATTCAGAAGGTAATATGGTGTACCGCGTACGAGGTTTTCGGTATTCTTGATACAGTCTATAGAATAGTGAAAAATAAGGATGGGGCTATTGAAAATTAATGTTTCAAATGGCACATTAATTTTTATGACACAAAGAATCCCAATTTATTTATTGTTCGAAAAATAAACAATTTCCAAATCAACACGTCTTTCTATAACACTCACAATTAATCATTAATTTGTCCATCCATATATTAATTATAGATATCAAATTAACTAGCAGCCTTCCACATGCTTTTCTAGAAACATCCTCTAATATGAATTAACCATATGGTATGAGGCAGCTCTTCCTTTACGGTGAAGCGGGATTAATCGCTGCTTTTCTCTGTAGCAACTAGGATGAGTTTATTATATCTATAGTTCTATATTAATAACATTGGACCCTCTCTTTTGATATAATAGCTATGCAGTAATGTAAATAATCCTTCTAAAATTGAATTAAATGTATTAATCAACTTTTATTTAAATTAATCATATATTGTTGTGTAGATGTAAGGTTTTAGATAATATTATCACGCGGAAGCTTTGTGAAAGTCGAGTTGTACGAGATCGTAGAGGAATAATACCTGAATGACACTTACAAGGATGACTCAAAGAAAAATGATTGGGAGGAGAAATAATCAATCTCAATAGCTCAAGCATACTTGTAACAGGTAAGGAAGCTATTGAGTATCGATCTCACTATTTTTTATTGAATGTTGAATTGTTCTTTACTTAAAAGCTATTTTGATTTTTTAGAGTAGAGAATTCACAAAATAGTATTGTTTCTCTAATCTCTATAGCATTTGAAGTCTCTATCAGAAAAACATGATTAGATATTTATAGACTCTCAAGTTCAATAGCAACCATCAAATCATAATAATGATTAATGGCCAAGATTATACTTTCTTATTCAAGGTTTTTTTTATGAGCTTACTATGGAGTCAAGGCTAATAGCTTACCTTATTGAGTGTATGAGCCTACTTGGTTGAGTGTGGAAGCTTGCTTAAGAGAGGTAGAGATCAGATAAGCTTATCTAATGATTTCTATTTAGAGCTTGTTAAGCCAAATCTCCTTAAGTTATCTCAATTACAAATTGAACTCCCTAAACCTTATCACTTAACTTAATGAGTTAAGTGTAAATAAATAATACATTGATTATGGGATTAGGTCAATACAGAATTAGCTCTCTACATTTTGTTCTCTACCTAAAATTCTTATGCTAAGTTTAAGTATTTTGAGCATCAAACACTTTTTTTGGGATTGCTAGGTTGCTATTCAACACACGCACATATCATAAAAGCACTATATCGTTGCAAAGTGCGCTCACATAGTTGAAGACCTCCTCCTCTCTCTCTCTCTCTCTCTTTTTTCAATAAATCATAATATATGACTCTAGTGCCAACACTGCAATTTTCTTTTTAATTGCTATACATTTTAGTGGATGCACTTGTAGCATTGTTTAATTGCGTGCATTGAGTTAAGCTTATTGGAGTATAATTGCCTCTAATAATAATATTATAGAATAAGTCTTCAACATTATATAGAAATATAATATTTACTTATTTTTTTAATACTATGGGAATTTTATCTATAGCTACCATATCCATATAAAAATATTGAATATAGATATGATGCTCGCTTTCATTTGTACATGCTAAAACTTAGGAGTCTATTTTGTTTGATTTTATCTATTTGAAGTTTTAAGATTTTTTCATGTATTAACCTTTCAGAAAGAAATAAATATCTCAGTTAATATTTGCTATTATGTAAAGTATGTAAGCATTTTATAAAAATTAGACTTTACAACATGTGTGTGCACCCCCACACACATATACACATACACACACACACATATATAAGAAATGCTTCATTTGCAATTGACTAATGCCCAATAATGGTAACTCGAAGTATCTCATTGGAATTGTGTAAATTAAATTGATAACCTCATTCAAATAAACTATGGCTTTTTTCATTTAAAGGTAGGCGATTGATTAATTATTATTATTAATACATTATTTTGTCAATATCAGATCAAATTGGTTCCATGATTAAATTATATTATATGTCAAGTATTATATTAAAACCAAATTTATAATCTTAAATTTTTAGATATATATATATATATTATATACTTTGATCAACTTTTTTTTTTCCATAAACTTTTTCCTTTTAGATAAATTATCCCTCAATTATTATGGCAACATATCAAGAGCATATAATTTTAAATAAACTTAAATCTTTACAATCAACCACCATATCTTATTAGCAATACTTCCTCTCCATTTCGTATCTATTCCAAGAAGCATGATCAATATAACCCATGTTCATTAAATCTCATGTCAAAATCTATAATACTCTTCTTTACACATCAATAAAGAATATTTTTAATATTCTAACTATGAAAACAAGTCAATCATTTATCTTCTCAAATATTTCTATATTTCAAATCCAACTCAAATCTTTTCCTTTCTTTATTTTTTCTTTAATATTCTTGTTCCTCTCTTAATTGAAGTAGAAATCATCAAAATTTTCAAAACTCAACTTTTTCCTTCACAACTTCAAGATTAAATCTTTTATTTATTCTTATTTTCAATTCTACACATACTTATATGTATTAAACTCTTGTGTTCATTATCTTTAAAAGTTAACATGTCCATGACAATAGACAATATTCATCTCTTGTGCGTATTTGTTTTTCAAGATCAACATGTTCATGATAGCGGAAAATGAAAATTTACAAGTTAATAAAAAATTAACATTATTCAACTTTGGTAAGTTGTGAAAGCATATTTTTATTGCACTATTCACAGACATTGATATTAATAACTTTAGTTTGTGACTTTTCATGACATCTTTGGAAAGCAACAACTCGCAACTCTAGAGTCACATATTAATAGTCAAGGAGCAACAACTTGTTCAAACGACCCAACAATAATAGCATCAATCGTAGTGTCCCAAAATTTAGTCATAATTAATAACAAGAAATGACTATTAAGGTAAATGTCTCATTGATCAATAGCGATCAAATGGTAATGAAGAGATTTTTCCTCTCTCTTCTTTTATTTATTTATTTTCTTTTGCTAAGTTCTTGCTCTTCATATCTTTCTATATTAATTCTAAACTCCTCTTCATCGACTAAGGGGATTGGTAATATCATTTTATTTGATCACAATAGCTATTAATCAATAAAGAATTATTTAACTTATTTTCAACCAATCACACCAGTGATTGTCCTTATCATAAATTCAACATTTTATATCTTCTTTTTCCTTTTTTTTTAATTTAATTACATACTCTGATCTTTTATATATAAGATAAACCAAACCACATAATTATACATTGCCACATACAAACTATTCATAAAAAACAAAATATTTGCAAGTTTACTCAAATTTTAATATCATATGGAATCAAACAAGTTATTAGCATGGCTTTACTCCCTAGATATATGCATTACATACATGTATACATATCGACATCATTATGAATGAATTTTATTTTATTTTTTTAAAATTTAATGAAGCTAATCATAATTACCTTATAAGAAGCTAATCGTAATTACCTTTTTATAGAAAAAATTGCCTCTTGTACATATGAATATGTATGAATTGGAAATTTCTTCTCTAATATAAATTCATATCAATATTTTATTAAGTCATATCATATTTTCAACATGTATATTTTAAGCTCCATGATATTACCGTGTCCTATTAGTTTTATTTATTGCTTGTTTAATGAAGGTATAGAGTAATAGATTTAAAAGGTAAGATGGACTTATCTGATGAAGAAAACCTGATGACACTTATGACTGCTTCATCAATTTGATAGCCTTTTGCAATCTCCTAAAGGTAAAGCATTAAGTCAAAGTGCATACGAGACCAATAAAGCTATATCCCTCTGAATCCTCCACAAATAAAGGGATGGCTTCAACAAACATTACATCTTCAATGAACCTTATATCTTGGAGTTTGATTCAAAGGGGTGGAAAGTTTTTATGTTAAGGGAGTAATTTTCTCTTTTTAAGCCCACATATATTGAAACCTCCCCTAATGGAAAGCCCCTATGCTTACTTACGTCTTTCCCCCCCCGGTTGTTGTTATGTTGTAATGAGACATGGCAACAACTCTTACTATGGCAGCGGTGCAAGAGAAGTACTTTCTTTCATCGAACCCCCAATCATTAAAGTGATATGGATGCGGCTTGCTAGCTTAACTATAATACAATATGCCATCTCTAGTCATTCAAGCAAAGAAGTCACTTCATGATGAGCATTATCAAAGCAAGGAGATTTTACTCTTACTTTCAATAGCATTGTGCACTTAAGACCAGCAATAATTTAATATTAGGGCATTGCTTGGACTTAAAGAATAAAAACTATGTACCAAGATTATATATGTACTTAAGCCTCCTAATTGATATGCCAAGTATTGGTTAGGCTTAAGGCAAAGAAGTTGAGATGCTAAGGGTGTATCTTGGTCTTAAAGAATATATAGTACTAAGAGAGTACCCTAGTCTTAAAGAACATACAATGCTAGGAGAGTACCTTATCTTAAAGAAGAACACATGATATCAAGGGAGTAACTTGACCTTAAAGAAGCATATAGTGCCAAGGGAATGCCTTGGTCTTAAAAGAACATACAATGCTAGGAGAGTACCCTAGTCTAAAAATACAGCGTAAAGTGCCAAGGGAGTGTCTTGGTCTTAAAAGAGCATACATCGTTAGGGGAGTACGTTGGTCTTAAAATAGAGCATAAAGTGCTAAGGGAGTACCTTGGTCTTGAAAGAAGCATGTAGTGTTAGGAGGGTTCACCTGGTCTCAACAAAATGTGTAATGCTAAGGGAGTGCTTTGGTCTCAAAGAACGCATAATGCCAAGAGAACGCCCTTGTCTTAAAGAATGATACATGATGCTAAGAGAGTATCTTGGTCTTAAAAGAAGAACAAGTGATGTTAGGGTAATACTCTAATCTTAAAAGAAATTTAAACTTATTGACATAGAGTTGCATTATAGCTTTGATGTCTCCTTTTGAAAATAAGGAAAAAAAAATGTAATTGAATACTAATCCGCTCCTAGAGTGTTGGCCATGAATTTTCTTATGCCTTTATTAATTTAGTCTACATGCCACCATGTAAAGCATCATGTATTGAGGAATTAATGTGAACATCGCCATCTTTAATAATAAGCTTCCCAAGTCTTACTCTATTTATAAATATTTTCTTCAAATTCCTACTCCTCAGTGGGATGGTTCACTATGCTGTGATACCAACAAAACCTAGGATCATTGCGCTCACTCTTGGTAGGTTGGTGCTCAACTTCTGTTAGTATAATGTCTCCATCTTGTAACCATTGATCAAGTATGGCGTAGACTTACCTCATTGGGCATGGGAATGAAGGGATTTCTGTTAAGGTTCTTTGCACATCACTCTAAGATTTCTTGCTGCTTTTAAGGTCATTGTCTTGCACTAAATCCATGGATGTTTTATGGTTGTTAAATCTATTAACTTCTTGTTGTCTCATCACAAAGTTGTTGGTCCTTTACGCATTCTCTATGAGTGTAGCAAATTCAGAGGACATTCCCTAGATACAAACCTTTACAAGCTCTTTTTCATCACATACATCTTGGATATTAAGGGAGCATTCTCTAAAGCNTGAAATTCGCGCTGCATGTGACCTTAGAAGAGTAATACGTGAATGACACTTGCAGCGAGGACTTAGAGAAAAATGGGTCGGGAGGAGAAACAAGCAGTTTCAGTAGCTCTAGTACACTTATGATAGGTGAGGGAGCTATTGTGTATCAACCTCACTATTCTTAATTAAATGTTGAATCGTTTTTTACTTGAGAGCTGTTTTGATTTTTAAGAGCAAAGAATTTAGAAGATAGTATTGTTTCTTTAATCTTTAGATCATCTAAAGTTTCTATTGCAATGGGTATGGTTGGGTATTTGTAGACTCTTAGGTTCGATAGCAACTATCAGGTCATACTAACAATTAACGATCGAGATTACACTTATTCAAAGTTATCCTGATAAGCTTACTATGGGCCTAAGGCTAGTAGCTTACCTTGTTGAGTATGCGAGCTTACTTGAGAGAGGTTGAGAGCGGATAGACCAGTCCAACGATTCTTGTTTGAAGCTTACCAAGCCAATTCTCTTTAAATCATCTCAATTATAAACTGAACTTCCTAAGCTTTATTACTTAACTCAAGGAGTTAAGTCCAAATAAATAATACATTAATCATAGGCTTCGGCCAATACAAAATTAGTCCTCTACATGTTGTAAATTGAACTACATATGCCATAAATTTTTGTTTAGGTTAGTCACATAATACTTAAATCTGAATTAATGGTTAGATTCTTGAGATATTATATTTTCATTGGACTAATTTATACATTTAGCTTAGAAATAGAAAGTTATCTTTGCAAGTATGTGTATAGTTATCAATATAATTTTCGTTATAAATATTATGATTGTTGGAAACAATATTGAAAATATGTCTTCTAAGTAGAGATCCAATAGCCATTTTATATCTACTTTAGAATTTTCTCATGATAAACAAGTTTGATACAAATATAAAATATGCTAATTAAATAGGTTGGGTTACTAGTTCATAATTTTATATACGATTAACAAATGAGTAGTGTTAGGGGTTTGAGGTTTTCAAACATGAACCCATTTACACCTAGATATAAGACACAACTTATTAATACAAATCACCAACCCTACCGTTTGTCTACCTATTCGTTACCAAACGTAGCATAATTCTCTATTCTTATATATGTTAATATTTGATTAGAAAGGATGTAGTCCAAGATACTAAATGAAGATAGAAAAGTTTTATTTCAAAATCTCCATGACATTTTGTGGGATAACATGCCAATTGAACACCATGGGAGTAATTATGTATTTGCATCGCTACCAACCTCCATTATGTTTATGCATCATGAAGGAGCATGCAATTATATGCCCAAATAGAAGGTGCATACATCAAAAAGTTCAATAAGGTGGTGTTTTTTAATTGGTGCACGTAAACGATAGGATCCTGGCTTTAACCCCCAAAAGAAAACGAGGATAGAAGCTATGTTTTGTCCTTTCTAGTTTGAACAAATATTTTAGGTATGTTAATTGTGAGATGAGATATGAAAAGTCTTGCCGATGTTGGAAGTATCATCATAAGAATATCCATTAATGGCCCCTTTCCGAAGTGGCTAGCTTGTGTTGATAATTTTCAATCCACTTTCTCCCACTTGAATGGGAGTAATAGTCGCAGATAATTGCTCACTTGAGATGAAATATGGCTTTGCAGAACGTAGATTAAGTTTTTCGTTTCATATTGGAGTCGATGGTTATTTTTCAAAAGGTCAAGTTTGACATAAGAACCACAAAATTAAAGTATCAAGATTAATATATTAAGGAATAAATAAAATTTCAGTCCATAATATCTTATTGATATTCTATGTAAGTCTTAAACCATTTCTTTTATTCCAGTTTCAACTTTTGTGAATGCTTGCAAATAGAGACCTTTTTAACATCATTAACCTCTTCATTAATGTTTGCATGTGGCATACTCTGATAGGTCCAGGGAATTATATCAGATAAATAATATATAACAAAAGGTAAATGATTTTGAAAAAAAAAAAAAACTAAAAGATTAATAAAAGAAAAAATGGAAAAATATAAGAAAATATTGTAGAAAACCTTAAAAAATAATAATAATAATAAAGAGAAGATCCTGCCACTCTCAGGCCGGAGCTTATTGGAATAGCGACATTTACCCACGTGGGTTGCAATTTGCACAAACATGTGGAAAGTTAAACATTTTGGTGGTGGCGGAGAATGGTATTTTAGAAATTAAAAAAAATAAATAAATTAAATATGCAACTGGGTTGCAATTGGGTCACATGACACTATGAAGGTTTTTTTTTTTTTTATTATTATTATTATTATTTTTTTTTTTAAGTAGCAGCAATGGACGGTCACCCACTACTACTAACAAGCTAAACAATTTACGGTTTTTTGTGTGGGTTGCAACTTGATTGGACAAATGCAGCTATTTTCTTATATGTTTTTAGATTAAGTCCAATTTCTTAAATTTGCCTTTAGATTGATATGAATTTATGTAGCATTTATTTAAATCAACATAGATTAGATAAACAAGATAATATAAGTATAAAGAGTATTAGATAATATAATTCTATTGTATTATATTTGGTTTGTATAGTACTTGATATAAATTTTTATAATATAAGAGTATGATTTGAAAGGATTGTAAGAGGGTACTTTTGAGGTTTAAAAATACTTATATTTTTATCTAACAAAGTTAGGTTTTGTACCGTATTTTAAGGATTTTTTTATGGTTCCATTCTTATTTTCCACAATGTTAGTTCCGTTATTCATTTTGCCTTTAGTTTCTACTCCTTTAAATTTAAACTAATGAATAAACTGTGAATTTAACAGTTTAGGATTTAAAAAAATAAAAATGAATGATGAGATGAAGGTCGAGACTGATCTCGTTAAAATAAAAGACAAGATCATAGAATCTCCTATATTTTAGATGGGGCAAATTTTATATATCTTCTTCGGTCTTTCATATCTTTTTTTTTTTTTTTTTTTGTTTAAGAACCAAGTTAAAATTGTAAATCAAACATTGAAAAAAAAAATTGTGCAATTTAATCTCATAAATTTTGTAACCAAACATACCTACATCTTTCTTCATTGATCTTGAGAAATTATTAAGATATGTGATATTGATTATGCCTCATGGGAGATGATCCATTTTCATGCCTCCTTGGTCTTCCTAATCATTTATTGCGACTTAGGCTCGAGTTCAAGCTTAAATTCAGCTTAAGTTTGATGAAGTTTTAAATTTTAAGCTTAAGCTTGACTTGAAAGCATATATAGTAAATTCAACCTTGACTTAATTAAGTTTAAACTTCATAAATTTTCACTAACTAATATTAAATTAGCTTATTTTTAAATAAATTAAAAGTATATTAAAAATTATATTAAGCTCAATTATATTTGCAAGCTTAGCGAGTTTAGTATTTTAAAGTTTAAACTCGATTCAATTTACTATTCTTGTAGCTCGAATTCAGTTTGATTATTACCAAATTGAATTTGAATAAAACTCGAGTTGAGCTCAAGTAGTTTGAAAATTAGTTTGATTCATTTTCATCCCTCCTAACACGTTTATAATAAGGCAAATAAACATTCCTTGTAAACCCGTTGGCTATATATGTTTTAAAGAATTCTCTCACTTCTGGGTCAGTGGATGAGAACCTACGAAATTTGCGATCAAAGCAAGTTTGAAAGGCTCAGTCAGACGTTCTTCCTTCAGATGGAGAAAAAGGCCAGATGTTCTTTAAGGTACATGGAAGACTTTCGCTTTTTAAATGATATGAATCCCATGCATGTGATTCAATGATGTGGATGAATCACTATTTTAAAAATAAATACGTATATAAAACTAAAAAGTATATTAGATCATATATACCGCAATAAAAATCGGCAAAATCACAAATGTATAAGGACAAGTTACTCCCACTCATATTAATCCTACTCATATCTAGATGAAGCAAAACTTACTAATTTATAGAATCTAAAACTGTTAATATTTAGTCTAAAATATGGGAATATCAACACTTAAAGGATGAAATCAATGAACCAACAAATTAGAATTTGGACTTGATATTAACCATCATGATATTAAAATATATTACATTTTGATGATTAGAATTTTGACTAGTTTAGATTGTTTTCTATAACTCCCTTCCCTAGTTAGCAAATTATTTAAGTATAGGAATCGCTTCCTTCTAGTGAATTATCCTAATTAAATAAATTTTTCTATCCTAAACAAGATTATATAGTTGAGTAATCATTTTATTTTCCAAACTCTAGCTTAGTTGCAACGCATATTTCTACCTTACTTGTAATTGATGCTAGGTTGTTATGCATTTATTGAATTAATTTTACTCTTTTATATTTCAATTAAAATTTACATGCATTCCATTTAATTTAAACACATGCTCAATGAACCAAAACTTAAGAATACACAAATATTCAAATATTTAATATAATAATATCATAAAGCTTTCAATCCAATATCCAAAACAATTAAATTTAATTCATGATTGTAATAAGTATGAGATCTACAAGGTAAATAAATTAATCTATAACAAAAATTAAGAAAAAAAATAGAAAAACTTACCTTTATTAGGGAAATTAGAAATTGTGAGCTTCAATCTTTTTATGAACGAGGTAAAATTGCTATAGCACGATATTGATTTAGAATAAATTAGGTAAAATAATAAATTATTTTAAAAGTTTTTTGCAATTAATATATTAATAATGTATATTTATAAATTGTTAAAACATATGGTAAATACTACCATTTATTATTTATTATGGTTTTATATAATTACTAGTCAGAGTCTTGTGTTTTATGTAGATTTTGGTTTAATATAATATATATTAATTAAAGTAACAGTTTTATTTAAACAATTTTCAAAATTAACATGTTATTAATGTATATTTATAATTTAAAGATTGTGAGACTATTATTATTTGGTTAAATAATAAAATATATTTGTTGATAAGGCATTTTTAACTTAAACTCCAAAGGTCTATGCCCGAGTATTTTGACATGCTCGGGACGCCACAAGTACCCCTCTAGGCCTAAGGCTCAATCTTCCCTTCAATAGGCCAACTTGCTTAGTCCCCATTGATTGAGTGGGCTCAAAACTTGAATGCAATTAGATAATTGATGTATTGGGTGCTAGTGCGACATGTTAGGGGTAGCCTTCGAGCACTCCTCTACCCTAACATCTAAAGAGCTCAAAAGCTTCCAATGAAGTGTTTAGGTGTTCAACTCCTTAGCCCTTGATCCTTGAAGCCCCTATGTACTTAGGGTGGCTAAGTTTATGCCTTTGCCAATCTACACTAATCTCAATCCCCTAAGGACATCTCAAGTGCTTGGCCTTCGGCACTCGAGTTGAAAAGTATGATACTGAAGGCTACCCCACGCATCCTCTTTCTCTTTGCTTATTGAATGTTATGTGATAGCCTATTATACGGCCAAAGAGTTTAGCCACTTAGGCAACAACGATTGCCAATCTTAATGTGATAAGCTCCCTTCTCAAAATCTATCAACTGTTAAAAAGGAGTTGTCCTTTTTCGTAGTGAGTACACCTCCATACCCTAACCATGAGTGAGCCAATCCTCATTCGACTTATGTTTCTAGTAGCTAAGTTTCATGCCATATAAATAGGACATGAAGCTATAAGTACAAAGATCTAACTCTTAAGTACTCCTTATACACTTGAAACACTTAAATACTTTCCTTTTCTTTTTCTAAAAACTCTCCTTACTAACTTTAGTATTGAAAGTTCTTTACTAGTAACACTATAAGAGGTTTTCTTATAGATCCATTATCGCAGACAGTTGTTGGGACCATTAAAAGACCATTAGAAAATTACCCCATTGATATACATTATCACTAGTAACTTTATATGTTTAATGATAATGATTTTTACACATTTTATTATAATGTTTACAAAAAGTTATAATATTTCAAAATTTGGAAATACAACATTATATCAAAAGCCGTATCCTTTTGTGTTAAGTTATAAAGAGGTTGTAACTCCTCTACTTTATTAGTATCATAATTTATACAAAGCATATATTTCCTGAATGATAAGAAGGTATGAGTAACTTTAATGAAAAAAGTGGAAATAGTTAAACGGTATTATCGAAAAGCTTCAAATGTTTACCCAAAAAAAAAAAAAAAAAAGTTTCAAATGATAAAACTTATATATGTTTGTATGTATAAACAAAAAATTTAAAAACCAACCGTAGCTTTTGATAATGACCAGCAAGCGAGGAGTGTTTATCAAGAAAAGAGTAAGATTGAAGGGCTCCATTTCCACGTCTACGAGGTATGTTATTGCTTTTGTAAAGAGAAATCAAATCGTATTTATATAATGAATGGACGTATTTGGATTTGGTCAATGAATTATGGACATGGGCTGATGTTGCATTAGGAACGTGGCAGCATGTGCATGATTGTGGGCTGTTGTTATTAGTTATTTATTTATTTATTTATTTTTCCATACTGTATATTACGTTTTGAGTGAAGGGTCATTCCAAATAGCTTATTATAGTAAAAGAGTTATACCCGATGTTACTTTGAATTGGAAATCTCACGTGGGCTTTGTGTTTCAGTTTCTGGCACGTCGGGCGTGCGTCTGACACTCTGACTCAGATTGGAATTCTGGGGGGAAATCGTTCTCCCCTTTATTGGGCTCTGACGTGAATTGGACAGTCGGACTGGACGGTGGACAAGGCCAGGACGTTGACTTGATTTGAGCCGAACACATTAAACTTGAGGCTTTGATTTTTAGAATTTTGGAATGGGTTGCGGCAATTTTTCTCAACTTGGACTTGTGGGCTCTGGTGCAAAATTAGTTCTCCTGGACGTTTCTAGGCATGCAGTGCTTTCGCATTTTTCGTTTTTTCCCTTTTCTAGTTGATGTCAGCCTTATTTTCTTTTCCTGTGTCCCAGTTTTTATTTAATTCTTGCTTCCGAATTAATTTTTCTATGTATTTCTGAAATGGGGAAATTATCACTCTCGCGAGCACGATTCACACAGAACACTACACAAAGGAAACATAGAATTTGGAGACTAAAATATTTTTGGTTTTGCTTCAAATTTTTGTGTAATTCCGATACAATATGGATATAAGGGTGAATCACAATACTAGAAGATTCTTCCCTAACTAATTCTGATGTGAGTACATGTGTATAGAGCCATGTCACCTTATTATTATCAACCATATCATTTTTAGAGTCAATGTCGTATTCATACCTAAAATTCATTCAAAAATACAATTAACTATTTGAAATTTAAAAAGATTAATTTAATACTTAATTGGAGTTTTCATGATCATTTATACTATCTTATCAAACTCTAGACATGTGGCAGTAGTATGGATTGTCACATGCATGGAACATGGTAACATGGAGTGGCATTCTAAAAAATCAACTAACCTTTATTGCATGATTGCACCATTATATTTTTTATGTATTTGAACTCAATCTACTGTCAATCTTAGTTTAATGCATAGAGGGAAGTGTCTTGTGCATTGATAATGTAGGACAATGGAAATAAAGGTTTTAAAATCAACTACCTTTCAGTTATTCACACAACTTTGATATACTTTTCTTGTTTTCTTTCACTTTGAAAATAAAATACAATCTCTCAATATGTAATCTATTCTATGTGATATTTCACATCATATAAAATTTTCTTTAAAACTTTTTCAAAATGGGTTGCAAATAACATATGATAAAAGGCCACTTGTTGCAATTATTATTATTTTTAATTAGTTTAGTAGGCCTATTTTAATCCACTATTTACACCCATTTTGGAAAAGTTTTAAAAATATTTTTGTATAATATGAAAGATCTCATGGAGTAGATGAGATAATAAGAGTTTTTTTTTTTTTTTTTTGAAGTGAAACAAATAAGTAAAGAGTAACAAAATCACCCAAATAATTAAAAAGTAGCCGCTCTTCATCCTTCGAGCCTTTTATTTTCATTGTCCTATATTGCCAATGCACAACACATTTCCCTTTATAAATTCATATATAAGATTATTTTGCAATCATGTGATAAAGGCTTTAATTTAAGGTCAACTTTTAGTTAATATGTAAGGATGCCATGCCATCAAGTGCATGTCACACATACATTACACGTTAATTAGTGCATCAACTTAGGATAGGGGTGGGCAAACAAACCACGAACCACAGGTCAAACTATAAATCGAACCGAAAAATCGATTTTTTTGTGAATAGTTTGATTTATGGTTCGGTTTAGTTATGTGTAAATGGTTCGCGGTTCAGTTCGAAAAAGAAAATTGAACCGTTTAGTTAAATAAAAAAAATTATACAATTATTTTGTACTTTGTTATATTTTTTTCTATTAATCTTCATAAATTTCATCAAATTTTTCATATCTTATTATTTTTTATCATAATTTTGTGTTAATTATTAAGATTAAGTTGAGTAAATTAAATTTGAAATTTCATATTTATTGAAGATAAAAATATTTTGTAAAAGATTAATATAAACGGTTCCAACTGTGGATCGAACCGAATTGAATCGGTTTTAATTTGGTTCAAAAAATTTACAAACCGAATTGTAGGATTAGGTTCAACTTAAAAAAAAAAAAACAAATCATTATATTAAGTTTGGTTCAATGAGGGGAGGCAAACTATATCGAATCGAATTGCGCCCACTCTTACTAAATGTGATATTAACCCTCTTTTTTATGTTTTCTTCCTTTTTGTTTACTATTTGCAAATGTAACTACAAAATTCGCAAAGTACCAAACCATGGCCTAATTATATGGGTGGCCAAACTAAAGAGCTTAGCCTAAGCCTACACTATTAGAGAAAGGAGGAAGCGGAAAAGTTTGTTGGGCACAAAGTCTTCTTCCTTTTTGTTCCTATTTGCAAATGTAATTACATAATTTATGAAGTACCAAGCCATGGCTTAACTTAAGAACTTAGTCTAGGCCTACACTATTAGCATTAATAGATTTCTTTAAGATCCTAGTACTTGTGCGTAACAAGATACAAGTCTTAGAGACTTTTCCATTTCCTCCTTTCTCTATCTCTGTTACTCTCTCAAATGTAGCAAATCCTAATTCAACACTTTTCTCCATTTCAATTTCTTGATTGGAAACATTTTTTTTTCTTGTGAAAAGCACAAAAATATATATAGAGCACTTATCAACTACCTTGTACTTTAAAAACTATTATTTTAAATAGATTAGTCCATGACAAAATAACCATAAATTATACATAATTTGTTAACAACTCATGATACGTAAGCTCCTGTTAATTTGAATTCAAAGTAATATTGAACTTAAGTTTGGAAAATTATTGTGCATACAACTAATTTAATCACATTTAAATGCACTAAAAACACAAAGCTAGAGTTCAATGACTAATCCATGTGAATCAAGTTATACCATTTCATTTAAATGGAGATTAATAAACTTAACATCAAGTACAACATCAACTAAAAAAGAAAGAATTATTCATATTCTATACACTTAGCTCAAATGTATACACTATCCCCTTTCATCTCAATAATTATCATAATTTAAAGAAAATCCATGTTATATCCATTTATTCTCTAAACCCACCCCTATCGTACTCCCCTAAACCAACTTCCCCCTTCTTCAATTGGGTGCTTTTTATTATTTTTTTCTCTAAAGATTTTTATTTTCTTGAATTTTTCTCTTGACCAATATAATAAGCATTCAATCGATATTTTTGAGTCCATTACCTAAGACAATAGGTATTGCTTTCTTAAGGGTGCCTTGTAGACTTAATTACTCAAATCAGCCATTCTTATAATTCAACCATTACAAGTTCAGTACTTAATCATTGCCTTTTTGTATAAGTGAACTTTATTACTTGAAAGCTTGAAGGAAAGTCTAAATTTGCATGAGACTAAGGTTCAAAGATATTTATAACTTTAAGTTAAGAACTTAAGACATTAGAGTAGAAATGTTTTTGGCACTTTTTATTTAGTTTTTCCATTTATTAATTTTGTTACCTCCAACTTTATTTGTATTGCAGGAAAAATTTTAAGAGATAAATATAATTTATTCATTGATTATAAAGCTCTTAGACTTCTAAGGAATAAGTTTACACCAGGGTAAGTTAAAAAATATAATCAACAAACTTTCGATTTATGCTATTATCCTAATTCCAAATCTAAAATTAAAGTCTAAATAAAGTTGATACGCTTAAGTTAACTTTAGTTTAGCGTTAAAAAAAGTTCATTAAAAAAAAGTAATTTTTTTTTTTACCAAAAGATTTGTTAAATGTAAAATTTTTTTTAAAAAGTTGCCTTTCTTTTTTTTTTCTATGAATATCTAGTTTGATTTTGAATATATCTATGCAATTAAAATTGTCTTCCACTTAACAATGTAATATCAAGTAATTTTCTTTTTCAATACAAATTCATAATGACAACAAATATACAACATAGCTAGTTTCAACGTATATTATAATAAATGCATTCATCTACCCTAACTCTATGTTTAGCAAAGTCTCTCACTCAACTCAACTTTAGGACAAATAATGTCTTGAATGTTAAATAAAATAAAAGTATAAGAGGATGCAAACAATAATCCCTTAAGGCAATGAGCAACTTGTTAGTTGTGCCAATGCTTCTATTAAAGCATCTATCACTTTAAAACCCTTTTATATGAATACTAAAAATATATAAGATCAAGCTAGCTCTAATAAAATAAAAAAAAAATCAAAAATCAAAAGCAACAAAATGATAAATAAATAATGGGTTGTCTTTCACTTAATGCTCGGTTTAAAGTGATCACCTAACAATTTGATCTCTCGTTCATAGCAGATCAAACGGGCTTTCCTCTCATATACACCATCATTCAACTTTCTCCTGTGCTGCCTACCCTATCCAATCTCAACTCCCGATGGAGAATCTAGTATCCTATCATTCTATTGGCAATAGGGTCTCTCTATTTCCATTACTTTTGATTATTCACATTCACTTCTTCATATTCCATTTTCGGTGCCAACTTGTTATTCTTTGTAAAAACATAACCTAAGTATTGGCAAAAAATTGAGCACAACAAGATGATTAGTATTCCTAAATCCTCCATCTTTAGAACTATAAAGTCTATAGGAATGATAAATTTACCAACTTTCATATGAACATAGTGAATCATTCCTTAACTCTCCTAATAGACTAGTTTAGTAAATGAATAGTTATCTCATTCTTTGTTAGTACATCCCTTCATCCTAATTTCTTAGCCACAAAAAGTAAAATCAAATTACACTTACACTGATGTCACATAAAATGTTCTTGAACAATGGATTGCTTATAGTTCACTCTAATGTGAACTTTTCTAGATGTTTCAATCTAGGAGGATGTATATCCTTAATTGCATTTGTGCACTCTTGAGACAACATGATTATCTCTTACCCATTCAACTTTCTCTACTTAAACAAAGACTCTCTTAAGTACCATTTATAGTAAGGTGCTTTCACTAATGCATCCCTTAACAGGATGTTTATCATTAATCTCTTGAACATCTCAAGAAACCTAGTATATTGCTTATCCTTTATCTTCATCTCAAACCTTTTTAAATTGGTTTATCCATGACATATATGTTTCACTATAGCCTTAACTACTTCAAATAATCTCAACTTTGAATCAATAAGCTATTGGAGCTCAAGCTTAGCTTGACCATAATTGAACCTCACTTAAGCAAATGTTGAGTTGGAATCGAGTTTAAGCTAGCATAACTTATTGACACCCATTGTAGTGATAAGGGTTGTCATGTACAAAGGGTAAGATTGCTATAATCTCAATGTTATATTATTTGGTAATTAAGGATGATGTAACGTAAAGAGTACCTAACAATATAACTCTTTTGTATTATATTTAGTGTGTGTTATGTTAAAAGATAAAGGATTAATGTCATCTTTAGTACCCAAAGATTGCTTAATTTACTATCCTAACTTTAAAATGTTCTATTTATAGTACTTTATCTAACTTTGTTAGTGTCTATTTATTGATGTGGAAGGAACAAACACATGACACCTTTTATATTAGGCACTCACTCATGTGGCATGAAATGCAACATAGCACTACTATGGATTGACACATGTCCTTATATGGATTGACACATGTCTTTATATTTAGCACTCATGGACATAGCATGAAATGCTACATAGTAATATTGTGAATTAACATATGCCAACTTTGACGTGTGGCACCCTCTTTAAAGAAAAATATTATTTTTTAAATAAACAATCTAAATATGAACATAACTTTAAACATAAACTACTCTATGCATATAACAAAATTTTCCTCTTAACACTTCAAATAACCTATAATATATACAAGTCTTCTTACCTTTATCATTTCATGTGGGACATGTAACATAAAGACAAGGGGTTTAAACTACAAATTGTAGCTTTCACAAAAAAAAAAAAAAAGGCTTAAGTTTAATTCAATTTTTCTCACTTGATTTAACTTTTAATTTGGAAAAAAAATTCTCAATCTATAACCTACTTCATGATTACCTTTAAATCGTACAAAAATTTCTCAAAAAGACTTCTAAAGCATATTTAAAATTCATGTTAAAGTGGGCTCTATAAGTATGTTTTATAGTTGAAGAACTTACTTTGAAATGAATTTTAAGTATGTTTTTGAATTTTTTTTTTTTTTGAAAACCTTTGTATGCTTTAAAAGTAATCATAGAGTGGATTAAAAATTAAGTATTTTTAAAAAAATTGAACGTTAAGTCAAGTGAAAAAAGTTACATTAAAGTTGAGTCTTTCTCTAACAATAGATACTGGTTGTAGTTTAAAGCCCTTATTTTCATGTTGCACATCCTATATGGAATAATAGAAGTAAGAAGACTTGGTATATATTATAAGTTGTTTAAAGTGTTAAGTGAAAAAAATGTGTTATATGTATGGAGCGGTCTATGTTTAGAGTTGTGTTAATTTTTGAACATTTTTTTTTTATAAAATAATATTTTTCTCTAAAAAGGGCGCCATATATCAATTCACGGCACTACCACATAGGGTCTTGTATCACGTGTAAGGACATGTGTCAATTCGTAGTGGTGCATTATAGCATTCCATGCCATATCAACCGGTGGTAGATGTAAAGGGTGCCACTTATCAATTCATAGTGGTACCATCTATATTAGTAAATAGAGACTCATGAAATTAGATCGGGTAGTATAAATGATCACAAAATGTGATAAATTAACCATTTCAAAGTTAAAATAGTAAATTTAGTAAGTTGGTAAAGATTGGATAGCAAACACGATATAATCTCAATTTTTTATTTTATTTTATTTTAATTGGGAACATTTAATACCACATATGAAATTGTCAGGCTTTGTTCTATATCTTAAGGGGCTTTTCGTCTACGACTATTCCAATTCTTACTAGTCAAATATGATTCTAGATTTTTTTTTTTTTTATCTAGTTTAAATCCGTTAAAAATATGTAATGTTAAGGAGTAATGGAAAATATGGAATAATAGAAACGCAAAACGTACTGTGTCAAAACTGGATGATATTTTCAGAGATCTAGAAATCATTTTTACCAAGTCATATGCATACTAGATTTATTAAAGTTTTGAAGATGTAATATATGTTTATCGATATTAAAAAAAATTACATAATTATAAATTATATAAAAAAATTATAAAAAATTTGGAAAATACGATATATGTATTATACTAGTATTATATTTAAAAAATGTGATATCAATACAAACAGTGATATCGTATAGCATTATTAATTCTAATAATATTTTTTATCTGATTTATATTTATGTAATATTTATTAATTTTGATAATAAATAAGTAAATTTCTCAAGTTTTTCCAATAATTATTTATTATCATTTTACGAAGACACGTTTATTTGTTTTCTTGGTATAGGTACGCTCTTAATTAGTATTCCTTGGGCTCTTAGGCCCGGGCTTGAAGGCCGAGTATCACATCATTAGTGAGATGTCTGTACTTGGGAAAAGAAATAAGAATCCTTAAAAATCATGAAAAAAATATTAGAGAAGAGAAGGTATAGGATGTATAGAATATAATACTTTACTCGTATTTTACTCTATTGAATTGAGACTTGCCTTTGTACTTCACTCACAACTTTAAATTAAAAAAAAAAAAAAAAGCAATAGGTTTGATCATCTTAAGTCATACAAGAATTGTTTTTATATTTTGGGCCATACATAAATTCTTGTAAGAACAATTGCTTTTGGTAAGCTCTCCGTCCGTGCTATAGGATGGGGTTAATTACGCTGACAAATAGTTTTTAGTATAATGTTATTATACCTGTACATATAAGATTACAAACAATAAATACTGATCCTTTTCCATGAAAATAATACAAAGCTAATTTTATACATGTTTCTTCAGCAGAACAAAGAATCAGATAATAAGATACCTTGAAATCAAAGCATATTTGATACATGCCTACTCACTAACATCAATGAATTGATGCAGATACCTAACAATCTATCGAACTTGGCGTGCATTGCAGAGAATCCTAGCTTGTGAATGTTCTTTCTTGAGAGCCAAGAATTTAGCTGCAATGTCATCGTAGTCGGGCAGTTTCGGGTGGACATGGTTGGGATGCTGAAAAGCGCATGAATATGAGCGTGGAACCTTTTCTAAATTATCTCCCCTTGGCCGCACTGCCGGCATCGTGATGGCTCTCGTGTAAGGCGCAAGATTTACAGTTGGAGAAGTGTTTGTTGAAGTCTGGCTGGTCGAGGAATCATATTCACTTTCCAGTCTTTTGATTTCCATGTCATTTGGATAAGTGAAAACTTCATACTCCGTATCAACTTTTGCACCACAACTAGTTTTTTGCTCCGGTGTAGCAACGTGGGGACTTCCTACATCTGATGATTTTGTGCTCTTTGAAACAAGAGAGATGGCATGGTCATGAATTGCTTCTTGTTTTCCTGAGACCGAAGTTTTTATCCCATCATTTTTCGTCTCTGACGGATCTTCAAAGTTGTCCTTTTCACCTCTAATGTTATGACAGGATGGGCTTTCCAAGCTGAAAGCACTCATTTTGCGGTTTATGCAGCAACTGGGGCATGATTTTGATGAAACATGCACACATTTGGATACGCGGAATGAATTCCCCGATTTGGTGCAGCACGGTTGCTTTAGTTTCTGATCCAAGCCAACAAATATCTCGTTTTCTTCCACTGGATTCGTCTTAGGATGCTTGAATTGGCGGTGACTAGGCTGATGCTTGTAGGTTGGATTTTTGCTTGGCTCATTGTAATAAACTAAGCAGTCAATATCCTCTATGCTTGATCTTTCCCTAGAAAATGACCTCCTCCTGATCCTTTTCCCAGATGATGATAATTTCTTACTTTTCCTGATACTCCTAGAAGCTGACTTCTCATCCCATGAGTCGGATTGCTCCAAATAGCCCTGGCCCAACTTATCTTCAGAAATCTCTTTCTGAGAGATCAGAGAAGACTTAAACTTGAATACCCTTTGGTCCTGACCATCTCCATCCTTTTTAATTGGAGACTGGACCTCCTCAACATCATCCAGATAGACCACCTTCTCTTCTGAAACCTGGGGGGAACCTTGTGAAGATGAAGCTGCAGTTGTCTCCTCCTTTAGTTCTACCGATTTCTGCCTGATGGCTGCACCATCATGCTCTTCTGGACCGGAACTGGTGATTGCAAGTGTATAAGGAGAGACCAAGTGACCATAATTAACCTTATCCTCGTGTATTTTATGCATCAGCATCCCTAAGATCCTTGTAGAACATTGAAGAGCAAAAATCGCCTCCTCAGGAGATAAATCAGTATGAGAATTACATGGATCGGCACGATGGTCATGGTTAGCCACATCAGAATCATTGAGTACAGCGTCTATATGCATGTCTTTAGCACTAGAAGAATCCACTCGAGCAACAATCCCCTGCTGTTCAGCATTTTCTTTCACCTGCAGCAATAAAAATGGGAACAATTTGGCACTGCCCTAGAAAAATATAACATTTGAACACAAAACTTGCCTCTCTTAATGGAATTGTAACGTACTTGAGCTTGTTTATGAAATTCGGGAGTGTATTCGAGAGCCAAAATTTCTGGCTTAAGACAATAATCCTTTGCAATGTCATTCACCAATCTCAGCTTTACTTCATCCGAAACCGGCTTTATGGAGAGTTTCTCTCTTATCTGCACACATGAAAAACCATTAGCAAATGTTTTCTCTCTTTCCTCTCTCTCATCAAGCAATGCATCGGAAAGTTAGGAGCCGAGAGGAATCATGTAGAAAAGCTTCCGCAAAATTATCGATTTGAACCTGAGAGTTCACAAGGTTTCCTGGATGCAATTCTACAGCAGCCGTTGCGAATCGTTCCCCATAACGCTCTCCAAAGAGCTTCCGGATCATACGAAGCTCGGGCAGGTCTCCACATCTGGCAGAGGCAAATATGAGGCTTGAAACTGCCTCGTTGATATCATTGGGACAGTCCCTGAGACAACGAAAAATGAGAATCATGATACTGAAATTTTGAACAATAAGAACAAGTCAAACTGGAGCACATACTTGATATGTTATGAATTTTATACGTTCTTTTTATAGCAAGAAGATAATCTGACCTATTTCTGCGAATATACGGCATTTGGGTGATGATGAACTCGCAAAAATTGTCTAACAATTCATACACCGATACAATGCGCTCATCCTTAAATAGCAGCTCAGCCTGGAGAAATTAAATTCATGCAATCGATAAACAGTCAACAATTAAAGACTAATTTATCACAAAAGATACCATTAATATAAGAAACAAGTGAAATAAAAAACAGAGTTCCCCTGTCTCTCATCAAAAAGCATGTCCTTATTTTATTTTATTTTTTATGTAAAGAATAACACAAAACAAGCCGTATGTAAAGACTTGATTGCAAATCGCTAGTGCAGGAAACTCATAAGAATGAAGGTAGTTCACAAGACTTCATGTCAACTAAAGCTATTTCTTCTTCTTACTACCAGCAGCCCTAGTGCAGATGGGTTCCTAATTGGCGTAAAGAAGAATTTGCATCTGCCCTGTGATGACTTGTTCTTAGCGGCCTTAATTTTTTCTATTGCCTTTGTCACTCTTTGACGGTTGAAGCCATTTTCATTCATTAGATCAGGTAGATCTTCTTACAAGGCTACACCAAGTTTCTTGATAAGACCAATCATCTGGTGTCCAATACCTCTCACTGTTTATATTTTCTAAAATTTTTTTCTATCGAGCTATGTTGGCAAATGAGTTTTAGAGCCATAAATCTCCAAATGACTCCAATTTTGCTGCAATAATCTTCAAATTCCATTATAGGAATTTTTCTCTTGAACTAGGATACATCAAGTGATGAAGAAATCTTAGAGGTACAAATGTTGGTGAATCCATGTTTTTAGAAGCCTCTGCATGAACCTTATCAGCTTTGCAGAGTACACACATTGTACTTCTGCTTCTGATCGAGTCTTTTGCAGTTCTCATTGTGCTGTTGTGTTATCTTCACAATTTGGTTACAGAATTTTTCAATGTCTTCCTTATTCACAATTTCGATAGCTGCTGCAAAATCCTCCTAAGCATCCTCTCCCTTATAATAACGTTTTGCAAGTTCTTACTTTTTATCTGGAGACTTCCCATCAAATACATAGACTGACTTTATCCCAGCTTGCAAGAGACTTATTGTTTGACTAAACATACCTTGCAAATAACTGGTAACTTAACCAGCCTCATTGGTCAACATGCCAGTCTTACTCCTTCCCACGACAATCAGGAATTGATAAATGCTTATGCTTGCACCAACGATCTTTCTCCCAAAATAACTGTTAATTTTTCTTTTCCCCTTCTTTTCATGGCTTTTGGAGCATTATCAGCCAAAAGCTTCGTTATACCCTTTATGCCCATCTTTTGAATGAAAACGGGTTGGATTCAAGTTATTGTTGATAATAGGATAGTATGGAAGTAGAAGGTGAAGAAGAAAGGGGCTGTTTGGCTCCTTTTAATTCCCATAGAGCAATACCTTTATTGAATAACACAATTAAAAAAAAAAAAATAGTGATAATTATAATCGAACAATACCCAGCTTCAGCTTTTGTGTAGATTAGCTCTAGTGTAAAATTTAACGTGGGATTCAAACAATAAAAAGGGAGGGGGAGAAGAAAAGGAACTGCAAGCGTTAGATCATTAGTTCACGTTATTTAATTGTTGCATATGATGGGCTACAATCAAAGTTTCATTACACAAATACGAGAAATGGTGAAGACAGATTATGAACTTACAACTATACCTAGGAGTTTAAGCTAGCTGGTTTCGGTGTAAAATTTGACAAGGATTTGGAGGTTCGCGTAACATACCCTATCGATGGCGATTTCTTCATAGCCAGACTTGACCAGTTCAGCCACATCTTCCCGCAACTGTCTAACTATTGAGCATCTCTTGTTCTTGAGCAACTTAAGCCGGCACTGAACACGTCCGATCAAACTCTTACTGCAGCAAAAAACATGACGCACAACAATTAAAACATTCTCAAAGACACGATCTTCCATGCCCCAGAGAAAAAATGGATATAGAGTTACCATTTGGAAGCCTTTCGCCATCCGAACAAGATATCAAACATGGCTGAAACTATTATATCCAGCTATGCTATTTAAAAGACGTTTGGTACAAATTCCATGAATGGAAGCCAAGGGCTGTGGAGAAAGGAGTTGGAGAATTATTTCATTTCATTTTTTTTATTATTATTATTATTAGCAAGAGAGGAGAAAGGGAGGAGGAAGTAAAAACTGAAGCTGGAAGATGACAGTTGAGTTTAGTTTTTTCATGGGGTTGTTGATGTACGAGAGAGATAGTGGGCTTGAGATTTAAAGAGAGAGGGTGTGTTTGTGTGTAATGGTACGAGACAGTTTCTGGTGTGTACTAGGAAAACTGCTCCACTACACGACATGTCATCAACACTTGGCAACCATTAGAAAAAAAATAAATAAATAAAAGAAGAAGAAGAAGTTAAAAATCCATGTGTGAAATTGAGAGGATGAAGCCACGGGATTTTCTTGATTGGAGACTTAATTTCCCTCCTAATTTTCCCGGTAATTTTCAACTCCTAGGAAATTTATTATGCAAGCAACTTGATAAAGATTGATTGAGATAGGCTAAATTATACAAAGCAAGGATAAGCCTCAATTTTGTTTTTCCATCGTTAGTGCTCCAATAGGACCTATTTTTTTCTTTTCATATATTTTATATTACAATAATGCTAGATCCTTTTTATGGCACCAATAGAGCTTGGATTATATGTGGAACAAACTACTTTATACGAGGCGACTTTGTCCGCATAGACCATTTTTTTTTTAATTTTCTTTTTCTCACATTATTCATTAGAAAAATGTTTATGGTTGTACTGCACACGTTTAATATGCCAAATAAGCATTTTAATGCAGTTATTTTTTCCTTAAACAATGTTGAAAAGCACAATATATTTTTCAAAACCTAAATAAGTATTTTGGAGTACATGTTAATATAATATAATCTAAAAACTATGTTAGCATGCACTTATTGGCCAATTGTTTTGTGGTGAATGGTGATTATCCTTTTCTCCCATTCCTTTTTATTTTTGTCACGATTAGGGATAACGAGTCAAATCAAAACATACATTATTAAGTTCAAGCTTCATTCGAAATTTTAAATCATAAGCTTAATTTGAGCTCGATTGAACTTAGAATTTTGAGTTAGAACTTAAATTCGACTCAAAGTAATACTTAATAGATTTAAGCTCGACTCAATTAGATTTGTTTAAGTTCAATTCATTTATAAAAAAATTATGATGATTATAATAATATTACTATTGAAACTCGATTAGTATTAATATTTAATTTGAGTTCAATTAGACTTACAATCTAATTAAGTCAAATACTATAAAATTTGAGTTTAATTTAATTATTCTCTAATCAAATTTAAATAAATATGGAGCAAATAATTTAATTCCTTTATAACTCCGGTCTCCATCCATCGATTTGAGTCGCCTATAATTGATGGGTTTTCTTACACCCGTCGCCTGAATGCCTACCGTAATAGGGGACTTAGCCCCTAAGGACACGTGCTAGTTAAGCCCTTGTAATAGAGGAACTGCACGAGCTATTTTGAAATGTAATTCCTATCGAGCGGCATTAAGTACCACACACCAAGGATAAGAGAAAATTATCGGAATTTATTGAGAATATCTCCATAATTTAAAAGTCCTTAATCATTAATATATCTTACTTTTTCCTAATTTATAGTACATTTCTTGATAAACAAATGGACTTAATTCACGTTTTATTTCAAAAAAGTGGTTTGTATTGTTGCTTCTTTGATTTTGATTTTTTCTAGCTACAAAGAAGAAAATTAAATAAAAATGATGAATAAAAAATTAAAATCAATATTTTTATCGAGTCACTATAAATCTTAGGGAGGCACATTAAAAAAAAAAAGGCTAATTATTTGTTAAAGATAAGTTCTTTATTTATTAAAGAAAAGGAATTTTTACTTTTCATTGAAAGCAACTTATTCGGATTTAAAGTAGCCATAACCATATAAATGAGGAAAGAAGCATCAACTCAAAAGACAAGTTGATAGAAACAATAACAAAGATTTCAGCTTTAGTTAAAAGGAAGGAGCCAGGGACATCAATTAAAATTTTTATATTCCATAAATTATCTCTGTCCCAAAAAAGTATAAACCCTAGCTTTTAGCTTACGGAATGTTAATTTTGTTTAAACAATAATAAGATGTGTTAACCCTGTAGAGAATAACATAGAGTTATAAATTCAATGGCTTGAAACATCAAAAATAAGATGATATAGGCTAACTTTCTAATGATGTTCTTTATATCTTCTAATGAGAGAAGCTTTTATTGAAAAAGCAATTCCTTATTTTCCCTACAACATTCGGTAAATGTATCTTTTGTAAGGTGAACATATTTGCAAATTCTACAATATATAAATTGAACCTTATTAAAACACTTAACTATTTCTTCTTCAAACTATAAATAACTTTTTAAGTGGTCTAGTATATTAACCTAAAACTTGAATCGAATTCAACCATAGAATCCACTCTCTTATGATGTAGATTGATTCAATAAATTTAGCTCAATCAAATAACATTTCTTAAAACATAAAAAGGAAAAAAAATTATAATCTTTATTCCACATTTTATACTCTTGATTTTATCTCAACCCATTTATTTTACTTTATTTCTATTAAATTTAAATTATATAGAGAGTTATTTTAGTAATTGAGCTTTTGGCCCAATTTGATGTCATGAACTAGTTTAATGAACTTGTGACAAAGTTTAGGAAACCGAACCAAAACAGGGATATTTTAGAAAGATATGGTTTGGAAGACTTGGAATAGAAACCATTGAATCTATTATTATGCTCTTAACCTTACTCAATTGACTTATACGTAAAAAGTAGGCTCAAAAAAGGTCTTTTAAAGCCTATTTAAACTTTGTTCAACCTCAAAATGAGCTAGTTGGATTTAAGTAAGAATTATCAGCCTTCTTTATTATTAATGAGCTTATACTCTTCTATTATAAGTCATTAGACCTATTTAGGGTCCAGGGTCCAAGGTCCAAGTTAATGGTCCATATGAATAGAAGGAGAGATTTCCAATCACGGGATCATCTAAGGCCATCTAACAATGCAAATAATACTAAATCTCAGCCATTAATTTAGAGTACTCCAATGGTTGAAGCTTATTTTTAAAATCTATAAATAAGAGACTTCTCATCTCATTTCGGTTATTATGAATATTTGCTAACTTAAGAAAAACATGAAAACTCTACTGAAGTTACTCTGCAAAAAATCAAACAAACCACTTAATGAAAAACAAATCAAGAGCATTCAAAAACACAAGACTTCATCTTCTGTCATACGCGAGCATGAGTGATCAAGTCTGCTTATTCCTCTTGCCACACATCTCTATATTATATCTATACAAGTGTCATTAAATTAAGTGATCTCCAAAATCGATTATCACACGCATAGCATATGATCGATTGTTAGCAACAACCTCACCTATAAACTACTATAAGCCTATTAACTCTAAATTAGTTTACAATGGAGAATAATTGACACAAAAATTTTTAATTTAAATATAATAAATTATGGAATCTCCAATAAAACGATAAAAGATATGGTAAAAAGAAAAAGAAATATGATTCGAACTCAAGGAATCGAAGTATTTGAAGTTATACTCATGAGGGTAGCAAAATTGAACCATAAAATATAATTTGATTTCAAATTGACTCACGTCAAATCGCATATTGATGCACCGGTAATGAGTTTTACACCATTGCACTCATTGTTAGACCCAAATATCATGCCATAAAAAATATATAAAATAATAATTATTTTTCAGTCATTCTAGAAAAGGAATATAGTTAAAAAGAATAGGGATTTTATACGTAGTAATGAATTAATTATTCCTTAGGTTAGGGTAAATGATGAGTATTATACTTACCCATATCATCTAAGAAAATTAAAAAACCACCATCGTTTGTTGCACTAGCAATACCGTATCAATTTGTAGTACTATATATTCTAAACTTACCTTTCAATCTTTGTTTTCCATATGTTAAAATTGTTATATCATAATGATATTGTCGTTGATCTTCCATTGAAATAAACTAAAATTCGAATCTCCCTTCCTCTATAATTGATAAAAAAAAAAAAAAAACTCCATTTTCCATACTATTGTAATTGATATGCTTTTGCCCAAAGAAATGGAAGTATCTTAATTGGAATTGTCTTTGATTTAGATCTTACTCTAATTCTTATGACTAAATATATTTGAAGTTTCACATGGTAAAATAACTATCAAATTAAGCCTTTTCATTTCTCTCATTAAATATCATGTATTATTTTCTAGTAATTCTCAATAGATCATGTCTCTAGAGATAAATATGTATATGATGAGTAAGATATGAGACTTATCTATACTCTATTCTGTAAGATATATGTTTATAAATCTTGAAATTGAAACCTTTCCTATGATATCTTAGAATTGCTGAGGAACTTGTACTTTGTAAAACTTACGCGGTATAGGGTATGTTGTGAAATCTATAAATTTTGTATTTTTTTTAATTAAAAATTGTAATCTATATGTCATATTATAAATTTTTCATATCCAAAGCTCATAGACTTGTAGCAAAATTCATGAAATTAAAAAAAAAATAAAATGTCACTTTTCTTACCTACATTATTTCAAATTTATATAATCTTACTACTTAGCAATTAAAAAAGAACAAGAAGGAATAGTGGAAAACACTAAGTTAGAAAGGAAAATAAGAAAGAATAAGTGAAATAATAGAAAATACAAAGTGAATGAGGCAATATTAGGTTTAAACATTTAGAGCTATTAACTTGTGTTGTTGGGATCTTTTTTTTCCCCCCTTTTTACTAAAATATTTACTAACCTAAAAATATGATATTATCATTTACTATTCACTTATTAATATTAGTTAATAGTTTTTTATAAGATGGATATAAAGTACCTTAAATCTTTTAACATTTTATACCTTAGAGTAGAGCCAGGCAAAAAAACCTTAAACAATGAATCGAACAATAATCCTAACCGAAAAAACAATTTTCTTTTGCTAACCATTTAGTAACAATTTAATTCAGTTATATATAAATAGTTCGTAGTTCAGTTCAAGGAAGTGAATTGAAACCAAATCAAACAATTTGATTAAATAAAAATAATTTAATACAATTATTTTGTTATTTTTTTTATTAATTTTTATGAATTTCATCAAATTTTTCATATATTTTTCTTCTTTGTCTTATTTTTGTGTAAATTATTAAAGTTAAGTTGATTGAATTATGCCTAAAATTTTACAGTTAGAAATTTTCCTTTTCTAAATTGTTATTTTCTTATATGTTTTCAAATTAAGAATTTCACCTCAATGCTTTTTATGTGTTTTTCATTTCTTTTTTAATTTTTAGTATGTCTCTTTTGTTTTTTTCGTATCACTTTTTGATGGACAGCTCTACTTTTTTCTTATTATTTATTTGTTAGAATAGAGTCTTTTATCCTCGTTCAATCAAGTTAAGTTTATTAGGATCTTATATAACTTTTTATTAAGTATAATTACATATGATAAATTAATTAGAAACATATGAAAGTTCATTGAAAGAAAAACATATTATTAGAAATAAAAATATTTAATGAAAATTTAATATAAACAATTCAAATAAGATTGAAACGATTTTAATTAGGTTTAAAAAATTTTCGAACTAAACCAAATCTTATGATTAAATTTAATTTGAAAAAAACGAACTATTATATTAGATTCAATTTAATTCGATTCGATTTAATAAATAAAGATAAATCATATCAAATCATACTTAATCTTAGCTTAAAAAAATAGGTTGTATAATACATTCAAGAAGGAAAACTTGTTATCTCTAACTCACCAATGGGATTTATAATAGAAATATATATAACTTATCCAATTAATGAGAGTACAAGTTGATGATCTTGCTCACCTCTATTGTACGGTGTCTTAATTATATCATTACCTCAAATAAAGAGACCCAAGCTCCCAATAGTTTTCTATGATTCAACTTTGCGGTTCGCATTAATTTAATGGGGAACACGCCGTCATAGTTGGTGCGAAAACACGTCTATTTCAGACGAAAAAGATTGACATAGACACATTAGACAATTGAAATAAATATGGATGGAGTAAACAAAAGTGATTGGTCAGTGAGAAGAAGTTGCAGGTATAGTTATCATTAATCTTTTTATTTATTCGATATCGGAGCTTTTCTACATATTAAAATTTCAGTAAAAAATGTATCTATTTTTAGGAACGATATTCTCCAATCCCTTATATTATTTTATTATGTCTTTGACATATAAGATATTGGAGCTTTTATAAAAATAAAATGGAATTCAAGTGTAAATTTCGTTTTTCAACATATTAAAAGTTCAATAGATAATTATCTATTTCTAGGATTAACCATTTTTTTTGGGGGGCAAATTGTAAATGTATTTTATATTTGTTTTTTATATGCTTAATTTCCTTTATAGTTAAATGTTACATTCAACATCCTTGGTGACTATGCTTTTAAACACCCTTTCATTATTTTGCCCAAAATAGGTGTAGCAATGGAAGACATGGATACCATTAGCTTTAGCAATAGTAATAATACTACCGCCAATAATCTAAACACTATCACTCTTAGCTTATTGTAAATATTAGCAATTTTTAGTTATCACACATGGTTTAAAAGATTTAGTGCCAGTAAGATAGATCACTTATATAAAGCTTCTTATCGTAGTGATTAAAAAAAGATAAATAATATCCTATTTTCTCTTGTAAACCTATATTTTGCTTTTTCCTTATCTCCCAAAGCTATATCTCTCATATCTTTGTTTAAACTACACTTGAAAGAGGTCAATGAGTATTTTAGTCCATTTATATTGACCAATGTCATATTGCAACTACTCAACAAAAATATTTAGTAATTCCTAAAATTTTTCTTAAGTATTTTAGATAGTAATTATTGTAAAAGTACATTCATTTTTATTTTAGAGCAGTAAAGTTAATTTTAACCTATCATGAAAGAAAGAATTGCCGGTAATAGTTAGAATAATATTACTAGATACGAGATATTTTCAATATTATCAAACATATATTGGTATCATTGAAATCACACCTAATACTAGGATAATTGTCATATTATATCCAAACTCTCACATTACTTTGGTAAACCCAAAGTTGCTCTGGCATTGAAAGTCTAAGGGGACAATGATATTCACGGAATCACAATTGATGGTAATCCCTACTCCAAGAGGTCAAAAAGGTTACAAGAATTTCATTCATGTTTAATGATGAGATCATACCATTAAAGCTAAAAAGATCCATATAGGAGTTTATATATGTTTTATTTCTTTTTCTTTTTTAAGAATTCGGATGGTATAAAGTTTCAATTTAAACATCGAGGATTAAACAAAATAAACATGAAACAAATAGAAAGGTGTGCCTTTTGAAATTTATTTTATTTATTTATTTATTTATTTTTTCTTTGGCTGATCAATAACATACCATCATAGCCTTATACGATGGTTTTGATTTTTTTTTCCCCCTTCCCCCCTGCTTGGCTTAGAATAGGGCTTACGACACTGACTCGAATAGACAAGTGGAATACCGGAAAGGCTGCTTTAGTTAAAGCTCAAGAAATGTGAGGGCTTTAGAAAAGCAATACCAACATTAAAGATATCCATTTTATAGCGGAATGATTTATCCTCAAGCAATAGCATTTGCACCAAAAAGCAAACAATGCTTGTAATTCTTAACTACACGCGCTGACACAAGGACACCACGGAATGCTATGTGCTCTCTCCTCGTATACATTTAGACAACCACCTAGGAGGGGGGGAAAAAAAAGTAAATAAAGGCTCTCCTTAGGTTAAAGACATTGAATTTTTTGAGGCGTTGTACTGTTCTTACCAGTGCAATAGAATTTCCGAAAAATTGTAACTTGACAGGTAAGTCATTGTGGAACAAGAATATATATATATATATAGATTGTGATTGACGGAGTGAACTGTAAATTCTTTCATTGTCGTTGATGATGAAAATGCTTGCTTGAAAGATTCAAAAACAGGCCTGATATAAATGAATATTACAGGTTGATAAGATGACATAAACTTAAGTTGACTCTCTATCAGAGGGACCTAGGACTCAAGATAATTTTAAGATATTTGAGTTCGACTTTATATTTGTTCAGTAAAATTTAATTTAGTTACAATTCAATTAAAATTGAACTTAAATTATTGAAGTAATTTATTGAACTTGAATCTCGACCAATTGTCAAGCTTATAAGATGGAGTAAATTTAAATTGACTATCTACAAGAGTTATAAATGATTTAAGATGGTTTTAAGATATTTGAATTTGATTCGATATTTAGTAACATTTAATTCAATTACTATCCATTTAAAATTGAACTTGAATTATTAAAGTAGTTTATTAAATCAAACTTGAATATCGACCAATTCTCAAGGGCTTGTTTATCTAAATGAGATGGAGTTAAGCTTATGTACATTTTAAGCTCATTTAATTAAAAGGATGTAAGTTTTTACAAATAATCAAGTTTTAAAGAGTTAAATTAAATTAAATTTAAGTTTCTTGAATAAAACATGGAGCTCGAATTCAAATAAGTTTAAGTTTGAGCTCAAGCCTACGTTTGGTCTATCTTGATTTTGTTCTTTTATGGGCCTACTCTATATATAATAAACATGTTATTTTGTAAATTATGTATCTACATATTTCCCCTATTGGTGGTAATATATTGACTCTACAAAAGTAAAAATTATAAAAAATATGGCCTGTATTTTGAAATTTTTGCAAAAAGTGATTTATGTTTTGTCTATTGATAAATATATAAACCATGTATATATTACCAAGTGGTAATGTTAATTAGGGGATACATGTTAGTTTCTAATAGAATAACTAATTTATTAAGATAATATTACTAAATTAGTTTATTTTATAATATATTAAAAATTAAATAAAAAAGAAAAAAATCGAAATAAAAATAGAAAATTGGGATTGACTACCTTAGTTGTTCTTATGCTGCCCTAAGGCTAAAGGGTTACAAGCTCTTAGTGCATTGAACCCAAATGTAATATCCATGATAGAAATAAATGTATCAACAATGTAGCCTTCTTTAAAAAGGTCTAGGGGGCATATTATATAGCAAATATATTGATTTTCTTCTCTAATGATAGCTTTGATGTGATTAGATCTTCCCTTTTGATGGTTAAGGCTAATAAGACCATTGGCTTTGTGACCTACCATTATAGGTAGATATTTGCCATTTATTGGCAATAGTAAGCTGCTACTTACTACCCTATGAGAATCTAGTGATACTTTTAGAGTAGTAATGACTACTTACTATATCAAAAGTTAAAATGAAAAAGAAATATAAGTAAAAAGTGTGATAAGCTATTTTGGGATTATATACTCTAACTTTTTTACATGCTTTATTTTTTCTTTTTAAATGTAAAAGTGGTTGGTGTTTACTTACCAATGATTGTGGTTGTTTTATGGACACCCAAAGGTTATGATCCTTCTTATGATTGTTGATTACCCTAAGCCTTACGGTAGTTGAACCTATAGGTGTGCAAGTGGGTTTCAGTTTATATGTTAAACTGTTTAACCTATATTTTGAATGGATTTGAGCTGAGGTTTTTAGTCTGTTTAAAAAGTGAGCTACATTAGTGTAATCCGTTTAACCTGAGAGTTAAAATAGGCTAGCTTATGTTGATTTATTTAACACATTTATACTTTTGACTTACGGATCGATTTATTTAACATACTTTTTAAATATATTTAGATTAAGGTTTTTTGATCTGTTTAAAAAATAGGCCAAATAAACATAGCTTATTTAACTTGTAGGTCAAAATGGGTTAGGTTAGTTAATTTAATCCACTTGTACACCTTTAATTAGAATAAGCAAGGGGTTCACCTTTAATTTTTTTTAAATTTTTTTATTTTTATGCTAACTTTTTTATTTTAAATATATTATTCAATTTAATTAATTTAATAAATTAGTTATTATAACTCCTAAGGGGTTAGCCTATTGGATAAAGCTTAAAACACGCTCATGATAATTTATATAAGGTCTTGGGTTTAAATCTTACTATTGACACTTCATGAGATATCTATATAAAGCAAGTTATTCTTATTCTATACATGGGTTATATACGGTAGTTTATGTGTCTGAGGATAGCTGGTCATAATAAGGTTGTATCCCTTCATCATAAAATAATAATAATAATAAAGAAATTAGTTACTATAGATCACTCAAAAATAAAAAATGGACACATGTCCCTTGATTAATAATAACATTTAGTAATGAAATTTAGATTGGTTATTTGTAAAAATCTTAAAGACAAGTTATATTTTGGTAATTTATCTTGCTAGAAAGTTATTGGTTTTTTTTTTAAACATCTAAAACCGGTTTTAGTGATTCATTATCTTGCCCAAAATAATCACTTTAGTTTGATTTAGCTTGATTACCCCTACTGCATTCACTTTATTGAAAAGGTTTATTCCGGAGGAAAGGAAAGAAAAAAAAAAGAAAGAAAGAAAAAGATAGCAAAGAAAATCCAAGGGACAAAACAAGGACATGTATAGTAAACAAATATCACAATAATTTGGATCTCGTCATATTCTAAGACTACAAGTTCCCTCATGGACCAGTAACAAAGAAGCATGTACAAAGCAGTAAAAGGCTGCGTGTTGGTTAGCAGAGTCAAAGGAATTGGTGATCAAACCCAACATTTACATCCTTTCTCCATGGAGACACATATTTGGTATCCTCGTGCTGGTGAACAACTTTTGGCATGCAGATGTTGCAGGTCCATTGTTTGGTCAACTCTTGCGCGTGGAGACTTGCTTGGGAGCCTAATCATTTTAGCCAATGACTTCATTTTTGTAATGTTTCTTTTACAATGTACTAATGTACTGAATATAATTAATTTTTTTTTAACGATAATTGATATACATTCCATCTAATTTAAATAGATTATCCAAATTTTTAAAACTTGAGTTTACTTTATCCTATAACTTTTTGAATATTTAAATAACTTCTAAACTATTGTTTTCCTAAAGTTAAAGCAATTAAAAACCATTTATGATATATATAAGCATTTTTAAAAGTTATGAAACGATGAAATACTGACTTTTATACTTATCTTGCAGATAGTTGAAAAGGTGTATCTGCAATTTGCCCGTCCTTTATTTTTATAGAGATTTCAATCCAATTTTTGCCTCTTTAGAAAATTCACAAAAATGGGTGCACATATAATACGGCCATGTGGGGGCGTGCAAGAAATAGTGGTGTTGCGATTGTAAGTTTTATAGAAGTGCCTGTGGAGGATTGCAATTTGCGTGTTGGGACTTTTGTCATATCTTTGTGGATTAGTTCACTTTCTTTCTATACATAATTCTTTTGTAGCCTCCACGGAGGGGCAACTTCGGTATGTATATCTTGCCAGGGTCTATAAACAAAATTTTTTATATTTTTTCCATATTTAATTCATATTTAAGAAAACAAAAAGGAAAACAACCGAATGAAATCTCCTTTATATAATATCTTGACAATAAATTAACAAATTGTCAAGACATTGTAGTCTAGCGTAAGGATATAATGGAGTTGCATTGAATTAGTATACTATTAAGCTTAAACTTGAGCTTGAGCTTTATTTAAATACTTTGAACTTGAGGTTGGTTTCAGTTCAATTAAACTATAAATTTTGAACTCAAACTCGACTTGAAAACATATATGGTAAGCTCAAATTTGGCTTGATTAAGTTTGAGTTTTATAAATTTTTTCTTAAATAACCTCTAACTCACTTATATTAAAAAAATTAAATTAAATTAAAAATTATACTAAACTCGATTAAACTCATAAGCTCGAGGAATTGAATATTCTTAAGCTCGAGTTCGACTCGATTGCTACTTGAGAAACTCAAGCTTGAACTTAACTTGACTGTTATCGAATTAAATTCAAGTAAAACTCAAGTCGAACTTGGGCAGCTTACAAATCGATTTGGTTTATTTACACCTTTAATCTAGTTATATAAAGGTTAATCTCCTAAAAAGACAGATTGAGTTCAAATCCCCTATTCCCTTAAGTTATAATATAGTTAGCAGAAATATATATATACATATATATATGTATGTATGTGGTGGGGTTGCTGTAGCTAGTCAATTACTTGTAACAAGTGTGTCGATTAACTTAGGAGATGTTTTGAACTGATAGAATGTGGGGAGATATTGTTTGGAAGAGGCATTAGAGGAAGAATGGGTAAACTCGATATCTCAAGTGCATATGTGTGATAGTATATCAAATTTGATGTTCTTCATTATTCTTGGATTGTTCTTGATAAATTGCCTATTTGATTTTTTAAGGAGTGATTTTAGTAGAGGATTAATGTTTATTTCGAGCTTGCCAATATTGTGAGTGTGCCTCCTATTTATAATATTTAAGAGCTGATATTATTTGTTAGATAGTTTTGAGATTTACGATAGAGATTTAAGCCTTATCATTGAAATTTATCTCTTTACTTTAGCGCTATGAGCCTAGATATTATGATAATTAGAAGAAGTCTATTTTTTGTTTAAATAAGTTTTTGAAGCACATTAAGCCTCTTTAAGGCCCATTAAAGACAAATGGAGCTTAAATGAACCCAAAAAGGTCATTTCCAAATTTACATTTCACATATAAGATTACTAAGAATGTCAAGAGTGGAAAATCTAGCTATTTTGACCCTACCAAGTCCAATTTTCTTAAAATATCCTTAATCGGGTTAATTTTCTAAGTTTTGTCACTAACTTAAGATATTGGTTTTTGGCATTAAATTGGATTAAAATTTCAATTATCAAAAGGACCCTCTATAATATATGTGTATGTTTTTTAAGGAATGTTTAATGGACGAGTGATAAGATATTGTGTGCAATAAGCAATGGGAGAATAAATGTAATTATTTCATTGCTTAATGAATTTAGTATTGCAATGTTTGGGACCTATGAAGAAAATACCACAACGGATTGATTCAAGACCAAATAGATTGGATTTATTTTGAAAATTTTCGAAATCGGGAAGGAGTTCCGACACTCCTATTCCAATTCATAGAAGGAAAAGAGTCCAGTGGATCTGATTCAATTGAAACCATTTTATAACGCTTCACTACTAGTTTCAAAATCATTAAAAGCTCAACTAACTGCAGAAATGCCGTAATATTCAAATTAGGGATATATTGGGATGGATTTGAGTCGATATACGCGCTGTCGCAGAAACAATGGTCATACGAGAAATAATAATAAGTGTGCCGCACAGTATTCTGAATTAATAGCCGAACAGTAAATTCGAGATACCACGTGAATCGATTTTTCTTGCTCATGACCATCCATAATTACATTTCTAACTTATGTGGAAACAATTTTATGTGTGTCGGCGTTTTAAAAAATCTAAGAAAAGAAATGGTCTTACTATAGTCCAATTATTCTGTAGTAATTGTTCGTAAACCGCGCTAATTTAGACGTTATAATTGCTTAATTTTGTTGAAATTGTTTGAACCACAACAATCTATAGGCTTGGATTTTAAAGTTTCCGACTCCAAATGCTCTTAATTTGAGTTAGAATCTGGGCTTTGGGCCCATTAAGGATCAGTTCAAGCTCTCATTGAGCTCAAGCTCTTGAGCTCGTAACGGAATCTATCTTCTGATTTACTTTCATCTCCAATTTCATCTCCAATTTTTAACCACGGAGAATCGGAGCCCATTTAAGATAAGCATCGGTGCTGGGCCACTAATGGGCTTCGAGCCATTAAAGCCTTCATTTTTGTTTATTTTCTGTGTGTATAATATCCATACAGAGTAAGTCTTGTACATAAACGAAGATGGCAGTTTCGGGATATGTTGATCGTATTGTGTTAGCAGCTCAGCTCATAATGCGTCAAAGCCAGATGCGTCAGATTCACCTCGATAAGCTGCATCATTCCAGCTCATTTGCTGCTTAGTAATAGAGTTGTGCGGGGGTTAAACGGAGTCCCACACGATTCAACTTGATTCACGGTTTAAACGGGTTAGATTTATTCGGTCTACTTTTAAATGAGTATAAAAACTTTGATTTTAATTTATTTAAAAAGTAAATTAAATAAATTGACTTATGAGTTAAAAATGTAAATATATTGGACGGATTGATTCAAACTAATTTACTTGAACTTTCGAGTTAAACGGATTGAATTTATTTAATTTGTTTTTAAATGAGTTAAAAAAACTTTAGCTCAAACCTATTTAAAAATAGGTTAAACGAGCTCAATCAGCTTGCACACTTCTGCTTAGTAATGATAGGCACGATTTCAATTTGATTTATTTATCTATTCATCTACCACTCGTTTTTACTCTTTATGAACAATTTGTCTTAATTTAGCTGACGGTTCCTATGGTGTTTCTAGGTTATGCAGGTTTGGCCCCAACACAACTCACTGTTAATGAGTTGATAAAAAATAACCCATTAATTACCATTTCATGTTTGTGTTGATATTTACATGCTTTAAGTCAATTAGATTTATCTTCAATGCTATTGTAACTAAATGATATAAATATTGATATTTCAATAGGATGAATCGGGTTTGAATCTCTCAAATATATAATATTATTGATAAAAAAAAAAAGTCAATAGATTTATCAATTGATTAATCTTGTACTAGCCCATGGTTTTTATGAATAATTATTGGTTCCTTGGTATTTAATTTACTATATTGTTATGCAGGTTTATCTCTAGTCCAACCTACTAGGGGTAATCCAAAAAGTATCCATTAAATCTTATGTCATGACCGTGTTCAGTTATGTAGTTTAGGATCATCTCACGCGTTACCAAGTTCTATTAGATATTGCTTCACATAATTGCATAAAAAAATGCTTAAATTTTTTTTTTTTTTTTTTTTAAAGAATACCTCTAGAACTCATGAAGCAATTGCCACTAATACACATAATATATGTCAACCTGAAGTTACATATAGCGTTGTCATGTCATCATATTCTACCGGGTACCTACATCGAAAAACGTGGTCCATGGGTTAAACCATAAGTGTGGGAAAAAAACTCTGTCTAGGTAAGCATCACTATCTAACATTACATTAGTGTCATTTGACGAGGAGATGGTGAATCTTCCATCATGGAACGGGATACGACTTGTTACGACACATGCATTTGTAAGCCATGGGACATGTCTCTGCCTCTTGAAGTGAAGCGCACACAAAGCTAACCATAACCAGCCGGCATGGCCTGCATGACCCGCACGCGTGCGAACAATCGGGGAGGCTCGAACCTGCGATTTGAACCGTGTCTGGTTTTCCCTTCCCCGTTGCTCTCATCCTTTCCCAGTAGAAAAGTGTTTGTGCTGTTTTTGCATCATCCTTGGCCTTTGCTTGTGTTAAACGTTTATGCCCATGATCTGTAGCACATAGGAAAAAAATCATCGTGGGTTAGTAATTAATATTAGCTTATCATTTTCCACGAATAATAATAATACCAACAAGAAGGAGAAAAAAAAAATTATCCTAGATTTAAGGATTACAGGATATATTCATAGGACGGGTACATAAGAGAATATTTTAAGTTTCTCAATTCGCTAGTAATATAAAAGTAAACTAACTTTTCATAGCACAAGTTAAAAAATAAAAAGAAGTACATTTTCAAATATGGTAGAGGACTAAGAACGTGAAGCTTGGCGGTGTTACCCGTTCATGGGGCTATAGAAAGTTGGAATGATAATTGTGACCATGAAAATAAAATCTTACAATTAATATGGTAAATTCATGTGTTATACTAAAAAGAGGCTATATATATATGTATATATATAATTTTGGTTGAAATAGTTTCTCTTACCTGAATATTTCTTGTCTAGATCCGCTTTAAATGAATCATAAGTTCTAATATTTTGGATTTATGAGCTAATCCATGATAAAAAAAAAAACAAAAATTTCCTTTCCCCAACATCATGGAAAAAAAAAATTGGTTCGTTAAGAGTAATATATCACACATGAAGTTTAACAATAGATAAAATTAAATAAAAATTTAATAATATGTACGTCAATGGAAAAAAAAAAAAATTAACAGTCTACAAATGTTCCTATGCATTAAAATTTTATTTATGCATATATATATATATATAAATATATATACCACTAGATAATCACGTAGCCTTTCTGATGAAGGCTTTCACCAACTTCATTGTGTTAATACCGACATTAAATACGACTATGATAAGTAAACTCCTGTTATTGGTTGTTATGAATATCGGATGCTCTAGATATCAAAGAATAAATGAGAAATATTTATGGGAGACAAACTCCCTAAGTGTAAAAATAAATTTTAGAAGTTAAACAACATTATATTGGGGAAAAAAAGTAATTAAACACACACACAACTCTACAACTTGAGGTTTTTTACATAGAAAAAATAATGTTGTTATAACTAGATAGAAAGAAGAAATAAGTAGAAGTCATTGCTTTTGGTATTTTTTTTTTCCTGACAAGTAAGTCACCTTCCATTGATCATCTACCCAAAAAAATTTCAAGTCTTCCTTTTCTTCTATGGATAGTTTTAGGGATTGAGAAAGAGAAAATGTAACTATTTGTCTGCGAACTTCTTCCAAGGATGTCTTAGCTTTCCTAGGATCTGACGAGAGAGAGAGAGAGAGAGAGTGTGTGTGTCTCATACTTAAGCCAAGGTGATCAATGTGCCTTGCAGATACGACAGAAGGAAGAACAAGAAGAAGGACCATCACAACTGATGCAACAAGAGCACAACCCTTCATGGCGTTTTGGTTTTACCACCTTTCTCCTCAAAACTCTTTTCCAACTTGACTTTTCCAAGGTAAACGAGAGACCCCCGATGCCTGTCCTGTACTATGGAAGTAGAGTAGAACAATGGTAGAGAACGACACCGACCACAATATATAAAGGGAAGATGGTATTGAAGCAAATCACATGGGTGGATGAGTGAGCATCACTTGAGAGTGAGTGTGTGTGTGTGAGTGATAGTTAAGGTCACATGAAAGAGTATGCACCATAAGATAGGTCACAAGTAAGAGCAGTAAAGCTTTTGTGTTTCCGTCACCATTAATGCTCAGGAATAAACCTTATGAACTATATATCTCACACCCTTCTCTTCTTAAATTTTAATATTGAAAACATGCATAAAGGCCTAATATATAAATATATTTAAGTATATATGATTGTTGTCAACCTGTATAGTTCGAGTCGTTCGACTTGAACAGGCTATGAAACGGTCTGATCCGATCTCGGTTTAACATTTGGTCATACGTAAAACTATCTGTACTAGATCTGACAGTATTAGTATATATTTTTTAAATAAGTATTGGTCATAAATAGGGATAGTAAAATTAAATAATATACGGAGAGCAATTATGTGATAGCCATTAATGTTATGCTGGAAATGCTACTGATAAACTCAGGGTCATTATTAGTATGTGTGCAGTGGACCACTCAAGAAGATGCCATTGGTAGTATCTGTGGTTTCAGGACGTACTCCTATTTTGAACGGTTTCCTTGTGTGTGATTATGTAAGTTGAGAAAGCTACAACTCCAAGTTCAAAACTACCAAAAAAAAAACAATTAAAGAAAGAAAACTCCTAAAAGTGATGGGGATATTGTCGGTTTATAGGATAGGCTTGGGCCGAACTTCTACCAGATAAAATGTACAGCCAACTTGTACATCTGGGTCTAGAATTGGGCTTTGATTTTCTTGGCCCAGTAAGTCCTAATTACATGGAGAAAGAGAAATACCCGTTATCGAATATCCAAATTCAACCGTCTATAGAGGTTTTTTTTTTTTTTTAAACTACTTTGGATAAAGGTCTCTATAGAGGGTTTTGCTGGGGCCACAAGTTTAGTTCATGAACCAAACCATTGAAAAGTCCATGGAAGATCATATTAACTTATAAAAGTTTTATCTTAAATGTATAAATAAGTTATTACAATTAATACCCTTGAACCCAAACCAATTTGATGGATTAAACCAACCATGAAGACTGGTTAATCTATTTTCCTAGCCCTTTTTTGTATTGACTTGGGAATACTGTACGATTTAAGCAAGTCAATCGTGATCTATTCAATTTTAATGGGTCAAGCATGTTTTAACGTAGCAAATTATAAAAATAAGTTATTTTGTTATAGCATCCTTATATTATATGAAAACTAAGACACAATGTCAACTCATTCACACAAAACCAATTCAAATTTCAATTATTGATATATGAATAATCAATATTTCAAGAAGTTGATTTGAAGAGTAAAAACTTGTAAAGATTCTATCTTTATAACATCTAAAATATGAAAATACAAGAAAAAAATTTTCTTGATACTCAGCAACAAAATAAACATGAAAGTGAAATTATCGTGCACGCCAGAAAAGATAAGTGCAAAAGAGGATTAAAAAGAGGGAGTAAGAAGGGCTTTATAGTTTATGAAGCTCAGTCTAACCTTATTATTGTTTTCAGACGAAGAAAGAAAGAGAGAGAAATAGGGTGGTATGCATTGGATTCGAGATTCAGGAAAGGGAAGAACAATTCATGTGCGTGTGTGGATTGTTTGTTTTTCGTTACTTTTGATGGGCGTCAATCTATTTGCTTCATTTCAAATTTTAACCAATGGCACGTTAATCTGTTTCATTTTATTTAAAGGAAAATTGCATGTGGGAAAAATGTTTTTATATGAGTTTTAAGTGATATATGATATACATATGATTTAACAAGTCATTACCCATGAAGTGATGTATCTCTTTTCTAATAAAAGTACTACTCATATTTTTAGTTTTTTCCTAATCCTAAATTGACGCCGGATGAAAACCAGTTTGACCTTTTGACTCCCTCCCTTTTCATATATTTAAGTCAACTTTGAACTGGATTCAACAATATTATTTATAAACTATCGAATTTTGCTTTGGGGATGTATTTATTCAACTTTGTTTGTTTAGTTTTATTTTATTTGGTTAACATAATCCGCATTATAATACTAAATCAATTTACAAACTTTAGAAGATTAACGGCTTCTTAAGCGAATTAATAGGATAAATTACACTTTACAGATCTATGTTTTTACACTTTTTAACTTTGCATACCTATATTTTTATTTCTTACACTTTGCTGCGTGAGTTTTGCACCTGTGAAAATATTAAAAGATGCTAAGTTAAAAAAGGAAAAAAAAAAAAGAAAGAAAGAAGAAGAAATCAAAGGGAAAATCCATCCCCTTCAACCTGACATCTTCTTTTCTTCAAATCTTGAAGTACACCCCGATTCTCAAATTTCAAATCCCTTAACAAGTAAATTCAAGAAGGATAATATATAGGATACCGAGTCATTTTAATCACGAGCTACTGTATCAACATATTTTATATGTGTTGAAACTATATATTGTGTTATCTATCTTGGTTATGTGTAATGCGTTAGAAGAAATGCTTTTGTGTTTCCATGGAAGAAATGCTTCTTTATCGTGAATGAATTCTCTTCACCATTAATGCTAAGGAGTAAACCTTATGAACTATATATCTCACCCTTCTCTTCTTAAATTTAATTTTGAAAACATGCATAAAGAAAAATACATAAATACGTATAGGTATATATTTTTTAAATAATTATTGGTCATAAGTAGTGATTGTAAATTAAATAAATATACGGAGGGCAATTGTGTGATAGCCATTGATGTTATGCTGGTGATGGTATTGATAAACTTAGGTTCATTATTGTTATGGGTGGTGGACCACTCAAGAAGGTGCAATTGATGGTATCTGTGGGTTTAGGAAGTACTGCTATTTTGTAGATTCCTACCTACATTTTCCTTGTCTCCCATAGACATCCGATAAAATCGGAACGAGAAAGACAACCTACAGGTTACGTGAATTGAGAAAGCTACAACTCCAAGTTCAAAAACTCTGCCATCACAACACACACAACTTGTACATCTGGGTGTAGACTTGGGCTTTCATTTTCTTGGCCCAGTAAATCCTTATTACATGGAGGAATACCCATGGCCCAAATTCCAAATTAGATTAATTATCTAGAGGGTTTTGTTAGATACATAAATAAGTTTATTCAAAATGAATCATTTAATCTACATTCTTTTCTATTTACGCTCTTAAAATACTTGCGTGTATGATAAGTGGTTTAGATTATAAGAATATAGATGGCATCACAATGATATTATAAGATTATTTAAACTTCTAAATAATTTCAACCATTAATTCATAAATAGAAGAAATTAAGAGGATGAAAATTGAAAAAACCCATTTTAAGTTTACTTTGTCAACCGAATCAATGAAAAGCCCATACGAGAATGAGGTCATGTTAAGAGCATTGAAGATTTTATCTTTAAATATAAAAATAAGATATTACAGTCTCTTCCATCTTAATTTTGAAATATAAATATTCAAGTTATTTGTTTAGCTTCATTTTCTTCGGTTTACATTATCTGTTCTATGATTCTAAATCAATTTGCAAAATTTGGAAGATGCGGGATGATATCTAATAAGATCTTAGCTTGTGGTGTCTGGATTTTTGTACATCTTTTATAATTTGAAATTGCTTTCTCATCTTATTTATACACAAAAAGGACAACCTCATAAGAATGGATAAGATTATTTTCTTTTCCTCCTCCTCACGTATTAACGTTTAGATCTTCGGATATTTCTATGGCGTAGCATCTTCTTCCTGTAAATATTTCACATCAGGAAAAAAAAAAAAAAAAAAAACAAAGATATTTTTCAAAGCCGTGAACCGAACGACATGATATTAGTTTTTATTGGCTTGGAAAAGTTATGGTTAAGCGCAGAGGATTTTCAATATATTTCTGCCTAATTTTTTATGCTACCCTTCTAGAACAGTAGAAAGTCAATTGGGTCTTAAAATAATGTTTTTGGACATGTTTCTGTTGAGCAATATTCTAGATTATATGATTGTATAGCTAATTTGACTTGGAATTTTCAGAGATTATTTTTTCTGCTTTGAGAATATTTAAGACAGCTTAGAAGTGATTAGAATCTATATACATTACATAAAAAAAGGAAAGTACAAACAACACGTTGGTTGGTGCAATAATATGAATTAGAGATAAATGACTATGAATATTAATAAATGACAGAACAAGGAAGAAAGAATAAATGTAAAACGCGTGATCTACCTGTAATGACAAATTTTTCACCCTAAATCTGTCTGTTTTATATGTTTGGTGATAAAAAAGAGATGTAGCATATAAAATATTTTCCATTGCTAACATAAGATAACAAAAAAATTTAAATACATAATAAATGTTGTATTGGGCATTGATAACAAACATAATAACAAATATTAATATAAAACCATATGTATATTGATGAAGTTTAAACTTTCATATCATATTCGGAATCTCAACATTTAAAAGGGCAACGGGAATTATTAGATGTATTAAGTTAAATCTCAGCTAGCCATACAATTTCAATTTGATTCCGTATGTCGAGCGTTTTAACTTTCAAATAATGTCACTTCACACAATTCTACGGAAAAACATTGGCATTAACCACAATTTTTACTTAACACGTTTTATAATACGGTCCATGATGTATATATTTTAAAATAGAACTGTGTTTGTTTGATAGGAAAGTCCCATTAAAAAATAAATTATCACTAATCCCACTAATTCACCACATTCCTTAATATTATAGTCTTTTGAAAACTAAATATTATATTAGTTCATTTATCATACATTTCAATCAATTATGAGTAATAAGATTGCGTTAATAAAAGTGCCCATATATGCTGGTAATTCGACTTGGTGTAAAGTCTGTCTATAACGACGACTATTAATGCCCACCACGAAAATGGGTATAAAAGTATGGCAGCACATGTTTCCTCGGTATCGTTTATGCACTTTTCCTTTAGGTCAGCCATGGACACAATTGTAAGGAACACCACGTTGAGATTCAACCACGGAAGCGACCACTCTGAGTTGCTTGATCAGCGCCGTAATAGAAACCATAGCTGTCGACGGACACCGAGCAAACGGAGGAAGGAGACTCAAGCCATGACAGTTCCATTTTCCTTGAGCTACAGACGTCAGAGAGCAAGGCAGAGGCGGATATTTCTCAAGACATACAAGCTAGCATCCATAAATAGTTTGAGGAAAACGGGGCCTCCTAGAGTAGCCAAGAAATTGGTAATTAAGGTTAAGAAAATGGCGCTCTCCATCTTGTCGTTGTTTATGCGACGCAATGCTTCTCTAAGTGGTTGCGATCGTCGATCGGCGATCAAGGTGGTCTCTCCTCTAGCAATCGCGAGGAAGTGTTGCTGAGTTTTCGATGGACACTAGTTTGGCCGAAATGAGTGAAGAAAGGTGCCCTCTCTAAAGTTTTTCTTACTAATAGTCTTTTTACACGACATCCATCTGAAATAGTTACTTATATTATATACCATTAGGATATTTATACAGCATATTGATACCATTAATTTGTTTTTCTTTTTTTTTTTTTTTAAATAAACGTAAAAGGGCACATTATTTAGAAGACAAATTAGTTATCCAGTATATCATCGATCATTCTCTTTCTTTTTTTTGCTATTTATTTGTACATATGGCCTAAAGTTTCTCGTTCCTAAATGGGCTTTTTATATCTAAAATAAACGCAAAAAGGAACTTCATTTAGAGTACAGAGCATATTCTCTCTCTGTTTTGGGGGTGCATAAATTTTAATTTTTCCTGCAAATATTACCGGTGATTCTATCATTTCTCTTTAGATTGGATAATCATATGCAATAACATATGGACAGAGGAATATTATCGTAGCTTGACTGCTGAATTCTGGTCATACAAAAAATGCGTAGGATTATTATAATACAAGGGTCCTACCTTATATATGAAGATGGCATTTTGCGATGTTAGATTCCATGAGTGCATACTGCTGGAAAACAACAAAAATATCAATTATTGGAAAAACCAATCAAAGTAACGAGTACAATTGAAATAAGATCATGGAAATTTAATAATAACACCTTGAGGCATATACAACCGTCTCTCTAGAATTTTATCCCTATAGGTAATCATGCTCAAAAAGTAGAGAGTTTTTCTATCATACAACTAACTCTTTCACGGTGCTTAATTGCCTATAATAGGTTAAAAAAAAAATGTGAATAATTATGTAGATCCAGGTCTTAAAAATTTACGAGATTCACTTCTTCTAAAAATTTAATGTGATAGCTAACCCTTCAATTGTTTCTCTAAGTAATATGCTATTTTATCACATTGGTTATGAATTATATCATTATTATAGCAAAAATAAAACGATTTCAGGGTAATTGCTAAGAGCAATAACCATTGCCTTGATCAACGGATTTCAATTTAGAAACTCCAATCAACCACGACATTAGCTAATATGATGTGCATCAATAAAATGTCCAAAAGCAAGTTCATACTTTATGAATGAAAATAAATTTGCGTTTGAACTGACATAAGTGGTAGATCAATTTTACTGAAAAGATAATAAGATGTTAAAATTATATTGTTTGTATGTTAGTTTCCAATGATTTTTAAAATAAATTTGTCATTCTCATAGATATATATATGTGTGTGTGTGTATTAAAACAAATCCGCGTATGCCGTGGGTCTTTAGCTAGTGTGTCATATTTTAGCAAGAGATTTTTTTAAGACTTTTACTATGGGGAGAAATATGAATCACAAACTACATATTCCCGAAAAGAAGGAATCCAAGCGAGACCCCAGCTAATATCAAATCCTCCATATGCTAAATTTAGGTAAATGCAGGCACTCCATGGAGAAAGACATTATAATTAAAGAACCTCGGTTACATACATAACAAGGTAGGTTGTCTTCTTGTGTTTCTTTCTCCATGTCCACACATGTGTAATAAAGTCCTTAATAATTGGGCAGCGCTCGTAACTTACCTTTAGTTATCTCCATCTTACTGCTTGCCGTGATTTGGCCTCCAGCCAAAATTTTCTTAATTTTTTCCTCTCACTTTCTCCTATGGATTATGCCCACCAGAGGGTTCACCCTTTTGATCCAGCAGCAGCACCACCACCACCACAAGGCATGGAACCTCCGCCTAAGTACGTGATGCTCCAGGACCAGCAAAACACCATGCGGCCACCGCCTTACCGTCGTAACATCCCACGTTATCATTCCAGCCATAAAGGCTCTGGTGGAAACTGTTGCCTGAAATGTTTGTGCTGCTGCTGTTGCTTCCTTTTCCTCCTGCTGGCACTACTTGGTGTGCTTGCTCTCTATGTCATCCTCGTAATTCAGCCAAAGATACCGTCTTATAAGGTCGATAAATTCGAAACGATAGCTTTCGATATGCAAAAAGATTTCAGCCTGTACACTGAATTCCTGGTGACAATCAAGGCTGATAATCCAAACAATCATGTCGGTTTCGAATACGGAAAGAACAGCGGGGTTCTTGTGAATTATCAAGAAACAGCACTTTGCTCTGGACAAGTCCCCTCTTTCTATCAGGGCTACAACAATGTGACCATGATAAAACTTTCACTCAAAGGAAAGAGCGAATTCGGTTCAGGCCTTCAGGAAGCATTCATGGAGAACCGGCACACCGGGAAAATCCCTTTGAGTGTCAGGGTCAAGGTTCCCGTAAGCGTGGTTGTGAAGCAGGTGGCATTAAGACAATTCACTGTTCTGGTATATTGTGCTTTGGTTGTTGATAGCTTGACTCCAACCAAGAAAACCGGCATCATATCAAACAAATGTTATCCTCATGCGAAGCTTTGATTCGATGTACTGGTCGGGTGTTCTTCATCCCTACGCGGAATAGAAATCAGGGCGTTTGCTTTTCTGGATGAGATCAAATTAGAGATTTCTTTTCCCAAGTCTGGCTGTAATGTTGTGGTTCTAATTGAAGATTATTTGTGGTTAAACAACAACGTCGCAAGGCGTAGCCTGTACAATATAGGATTTCGTTGGAGTTGCGGTCGGGATCCAACATATTCACGTCGTTCTTTTTGTAAACAAACGTCTTCTCCTTTTACATCCGATTTGGGAAGCAGATGAATAGAATCTTAACTGGACATTGCACAAGTTTCTTGCTGCTTCCAAGCAATTTCTACAACATAGCAATCACTCTTACAAGGGATAAATGCACCACATCTGTTTATACTTCCAATTTTTAAAAATTTTGTATCTACTTTTTTTTGTAATTTCGTTATGTATTTTCAATTTGGTTACATTTTAATAAAAATTGACATGTTAAATTGCCAATCAAATTGAAAGCATGGACACTAAATTGAAAAAGAAAAAAAAAAAAAAAAGCTAACCTTTAAATACTATGACCGTTAAAATTGAAAATATGGAAATTTATGGTGCATTTATCTCCTCTTATAACTAAGGTTAATGATATCTTTTATTAGAATTACAATATAAATAGTCTAAAAATCCCGTTTGCAGCGCTTGAATTGAAACCATAGCACCCGAGGTCTAATTAATTCGAAAAATACATTTTTAATTCTCAATGTTTTACTCTTATTCTATTTGAGTCCCAAACCTTTTTCTTCCATCTCAGTTTTCAATGTGTGGAAAATTTTAGAAAGTTGGACTTTCTTGAAGCCATAATTGTTAGCACATACACGATTAGATTATTCCAAATTATTAATTTAAATAAAATAATTAAATAAATATAAATTAAATCAATTAGCTAAGAATAATTTAAAAATTGGATATGTATTGAAAGTATAAGAAAGAAAATTCTACAATTTCCTTTTTTTTTTTTAAAAGCTATTTTAGCTTCCCCAATGATTGATGTGTTAAAACCACAATTTGAAGAGGATCTTTTGACCCACTAATAGTGGTGTGTAGCTGTCAACCACCCGAGAGGACTATATAACCCATAACTTGAAGTGAGTCATTTAGCCCATTACTATTGGTGGAAGGCCTCTCATTAGTCACCAATGTAAGTGTAGTCCCCTCCCCCAAACTTGATTTGGTTGGTAATGGATTGTGTGCTAATTGTGAGTTAATTAGTTTTTCGCTTAATATTCTTTCTTTTTTAAAAAATTGTGGTTGTGGATCAAATAACCTATTTCAAGTTGTTGGTTAACCTACTTGCTAAAACATATTTGTCTAGCCATTGGGGTAGGTCGAATGACCTATGACAAGCTCTGGACCACATCCTACTTACCAAAACATGGCTACGACTAGTAGTGTATAACTACTTACACCTAAGGAGGATCATGCCTATAACATAAAGTGGGTTAACTTGAAGTAGGTTATTTGACCCACCATTAGTGGTAAGTGGTCATCTACCAATCCTAGAGGTATTAGGTAAACCTCCTAGGTGGTAAGCAGTCATGTCACTTAGGACCACCTTCTTTTTTTCAACATAAAAGGAAACAAAAGAAGAAAATTAAGGGAAAGTTCAATTGGCTTGTAGTGGGTTTTGTGCCTTAACCATAACTTAATCGAGTTATCTTTAGTTTTTCTTTTTATATAAAAAAATTATGGCCATGGGTCAAGCGATCTTGTTCACTCTCACTACATAACTTGTATTGTGCCTATGAACTCATCCTAAGCTAAGGCGAGCATGGATTCCTTACTTAACTTTGGCATGAGATGCATTGATCTGACTATTGATTTATTACTTAACTTTGAAATGAGATGAGGGACAAAGTTACGCAAGTGAGTTAAACGGATCAACTTACTTCACCCTGCATTGACTTATGAGTTGGCACATTTTGACCTACTTACAAACGTGAATTGGAACTTTTAGTCTAACCCGCCCTACAATAGGTTAGCGGGTTAAGCAGACTAACCCACCAATCTATAACATTTAAACATATTTCTTATCTCTAACACCCATCATGAGAAGATTTCTAGGCCTATGATACTTAGCATCCATTAATGAGATCACCTTATATAAAGATCTACTTATTTTGCTTTAAATTTGCCAGGTCGTAGATAAAAGTAATGAACAACAAAATATTTTGCATTACAACTTGAAGAAGATTTAAGAATTTGGCTAGTTCTCTTATATTGGAAAACGAACACTTTGTCTTACTTCACATTTCCAATTGTCTGAAAGGGTGAAATTTGCAAAACAATTAAGGAAAAAGAAAAGAGCTACTCTATTATTAACCATGTTTGACTTGAGTAAACCAATTTTTTTTTTTTTATGACCCACAAGGAGTTAGCCTGCTTTAATCCTCAAGTCAAGTGAGGTTTGCATTGAAGAGGGTAATAAATTTTAAGTTGACCTTTTTGTCTTCTTTTTTTTTTTTTAATTTAAACGGGGCTTGATCTATCTCACTTACGTAGCTCTAATGAGAGATCTAAGATAGATTTTCTATGTCACTCGAAAGTATCAAGCCGAAAATTCCAAAGCTAAGAGTTAGTTGCTCAAAAAGCCAAAGTGTTAGATCCCTTAGTTTCATGTGCTTCTTTAAAAGTAGAGTTCCATTGAATGGTTGATCTTAGGCGTGCAATCATTGAGTTTAGATTCCTAGCTTTGGGTGGTTAGAATGGCTTTTTAATAAAAATGCAGATGTTTCTTTTTTAAATTTTCTTTTATTTTTTTATTTAGTTGATTAATTGATAGTTTGGGCCAATCAACGACCTAGTATGCAATAACGAAAATGTAATGGTGTTAAAAAAAGATATCCAATTTTACAAGGTTTGTTAAATATTGAGAACTGAAGAGGATAAAAGCAAAAGGTTTAGAACTCAAATAAGAAATCAGTAAAACCTCGAGGATTAAAAATGTAATTTTCCTTTTATTTAACAACTAGAAATACTTGTCCGACAAAGATAGCAACAAAAAAAAAAAAAAGAAATAAAAAATAGCAATCATTTCAGTACAATTATGCTATATCAAAAATCAATCAAGTATTTAACAATGTGTCATTTTAATCCCCAACATTGGTGTTATTATACCTAATAAACATGGATGCTTGAGGGTTTAAACAACGTAGAGACCAAAAGATACATGATTCGAAATCCTAGGGATAGCCTATATAGTTTCCTAAATGAACTCCGGTAGATTAAAGTCATATGTCAAGCACTAGGGTATAATTATTAATAAGGACAACATGTTTTATTAGTTACATGTTCTATTTAGATTGACCTATCAATTCTCCTTATACCTTTTAATAATAAGGACATGTAGGTGTTGTCTTCCATAAAATGAGTGAAAAAGTTGCATGTTTTATTAATAACTAGGTTTTTGTAGACATATCGGGTTAAATTATAGTGATGTTGTATATTTAACTTCCAAATTGAAATATCAAGTTATTGTACTACAAATTTTGTCACTTGTCCTCAATTTTATAACATTACCATAAGTTTTGAAATTTTTACTCAAATATGTTGTAGCTTCCCAAACTTTATTTTTATGCTTGTAAGCATAATAACTTCTTCTTCAAACACTTGAAGCCAGTAGATTGAATAATAAGAAAAGCAACAATACTAGTTGTACATTTTTTTTATTAGTTATTAAGTATAAAAAATTATACCCAATAAAAGCAAACAAGATATTGTACTCTTACAAACTCAAGCTTTTAAGTGGTATAATAAATGAAAATGTTTTAGCACATTTATTTTAATATAATAAATAAGAGATATGTGGTACAAAGATATTTTTGTATTTTGTTGGCAACAAATCTTTCGACATGAAAATTTAATAGTATAACCATTGATACAACAACATAAACACAATTATCTAGTACTATGCATAATGCTTCAACAATTACAAAAAAAAAAAAAAATTGGATGCCATTGTCTTTCTTTGTTGGTAAATTTCTTCATTGGTAATTGCAACAATTAATAGAGAAAGCTATCAAATGTATTCTAGACATAAGATTGCTACATTTTTCCTAATAGTTGTCGCCTCTTGTCGGTTTGTTGAGAATTTTCCGAGTCAAATCTATCCCATACATTAACCTTGTTCGCATCTCTTATCTTTGGTCTATGATTGGCTCTAATCTATAGTTGTGTTAATTTTCAAATGAAGTCATTGAAGTCCTTTGTTCTTCAACTCTAAGTACATCATATCTACTGTCTCCAAAAGGAAATGAGATGTTGCTTTCCATTCTTCTCTTGTATGCAAATAGATTATTGTACTTCAAGTAATGATTCTATAGAAGTTGAAAATTGAACTCAACTAACAGTTAGTAAATGGATTTTATGAGAATTTATATGCAGAAAAATGGCTTCTATACATATAGAATTGCTATTAGACTTTTGACAAAAAAAGATATTGTGCAAGTCGCACTAATGACAAGGAAGGGTAAGAAGAATAGATCATCTATCAAGCACCTTTTGTGGAAAAAATAAAATAAAATAGCAGTAGAAACAAAAAAAAAAAAAATCTAAGTTTTATATATTACTTAAAGTCCACTTTTATCAGCTCATAAACAAATAAACTAACTAGATTAGGTACATTTGTTTGAAACTCTCCATCTTTATTTACAATGGAAAGAAATTGCCTAATTCCTCTACCTACTCCAAAATAATGCTTTCTTGGTACCACTTCATGAAGATAACTCAAGCCCTATTGCAAAAAGCTTAAATGATAATGGAAAGCAAAAAACTTAGATATCAATTACATAGATAAGGAAAAAATTAAAACTCTTATATACCATTTTTATTGGTTCATATATATATTTCAGAATAGAAATCAAATATATAATAATATTTTAAAAAGTGTATTATCATGTTAGTGATTATACTTTAGTTTATGCTATTGTGTAAAGAACTTTCTATGAATAAAAAGTTTGTAAAAAAGGAAAATATACAATAGATATTCAAGTGTGCGAGTTGAACAATCTATTGGTCTCGATATGACATCCTTACCATATGCCACAAACTAAAGGTCATAGATGCTTACCTATCGGATATAGCACAAAAAGTACATACCAGTTGTTCCTTCTGAGACCTTCCAAGCAATGATTATAAAAGGTTCAAACATCTACATTTATATCAGAAGAAGAGGGAAACACATTAGAACACTTCAAACATGGTAGTGGCAACACTATCAATATCATAACCATTTGGAGTAAACAGTGAAACCATATTCAAATATGCATGTAGGCATTTTGAGTAGGATGTACGTTTGAAGTCCTCATCCACACCTATAAAGAAAAATATAGGTAAACTATGATACATAGGATCGCAAAGCAAAGCAGCGCATCAATTGAAATAAAAAAAGTAAAAAAGGTAATGGGAATTCTTTAAGTTTTACCCTTAGTAATAAACCATGAAAGTACCTGGATGAAAGATATTTTGAGTTCTGATTGATCTACCTTTTAGCTGTTTAATCTTCAAAAATCATATTCTTCTAATGTAATTTGAGGTTAGTTATTTTTGGTTACTCTCTAGGTTCAGCCATGATATACTCCAACAATCTAAATGTCCATTAGCTTCGTGCAATGAGGTCATCTAGCCTACTCTAATCTACCAAAGTACTCCCCAATAGATGAAGAAAAGTATTATCATGAAAGTTGTCAATTATAACCCTCCATTTTTTGAAAAAATGGTTGTATTAGATGAAATTGATTTTGGCTTGTAGCCTCTTATCTAGTGGTACCTATAGGACATATGTCACCCAAGCAAAGCTTTCAAAACCCATGATACATTTCTTCCAATGAAAATGTAGAACACCAACTTTACTAATAAAATAGGGGTATCATGTTTGCTATACTTCTAAACCACTAGAATTCTTGAGAATTCAAATCCAAAGCCAAAGGTCTTACAAATACTTGAAACCCCAACAACATAAAAAAGACAAAAATAAATGTGTACTTAGGTTGATATTTCCAGCTAGTCTGAAATTTCAAATCTTCTACACCCCATGCCCACCACCTAACCCCCCCCCCCCCCCCCCCGGCTTTTTTTTTTTACATACTCTACCTGTAGATAAGCTTTATAAAAGAAATACTAACCAAATTAAAATTCCTTCTTTTTCCAATTGCACTCTTGTGTGTTACATATTCAAAAAAGCTCATCAAGCCACCCAATTCCCTACGCAATTTTGCTTCAATACAAGAATGTGAGATGCTTAACCACTAACATATTAGATAGCATAAAAATGAATAAGCATAAAACTAATAAGTGTTATGACTGAAGGGAAAAAATGTAGAAACAAATTGCAAATATAGCCATCTATTTGCATAAACGTATCATGTATGTAAGTATTCTCAAGTAATTTAAGTTAACCATGCAAAAGAATTATGCAAATGAGGCAAAGGAATTGGTTATCTAGCACATTGTGGCAATCATAATTTTAATCAGGCAAAAAAAGAATATGCTTTGCAATAAATCTTTTCCTTGAAGACTAAAATTATGAAAAAGGCAAACGAGCAAACAAAGTCAAGCAACATCTAAATGTCATTCAAATATTGGTCTATCACAATATCCAAAACCCAATTTAAAGATGCTTCGTGTACCAACTCCAAACAATATTCTTCTTATATCGTATATGTATGTGTATATGTATGTACTTACATAGGTACATACATAGCATATTGAAAAGTTTTCATAAACAAGTGCTTGAGGCAGTTGTTAAGAGGCAAGGAAAGAAGTCTTCCGTCTTTTTAAAGTACATGCTTTACAAATAAGCAAATTTTTGGAAGGTGAAAAATATTTCATTTTTTAGGTGCTTAGGCATCCATTATTAATTTTTGTATTAGTAACCAGTGGCATTATAATATAAGAAATGAAAATCCCTAATGGTTTTTTTACAACATATATAGCATAATGATGCTCTATAACTTCTAAAGTGTGCTACAGTGCTTATATCTATACAAAGCTACCAAATATATATATATATATAACATATTGTTCAAAGATTACCCGTGAGTCAACATCTCTAGCTTTCAATTTCAGAAGTATTTAGCCCACACAATGTTGCACGTCGAACTTCAGTTTGGATTACAAAGTAAAAGCTTCAGGAATTTTCCTTAAGCCATGTTTCTTTCCCACAAATCACAATTTGAAAGCATTCTCAATGACAAGCGTTATTACCTTTGAATGGTGTAAGGAAAGCCATATTTTTTAATCTAACAAAGTTAGAGACACCTCTTGACTCTCAACCAACAACTTTGATAAGGTATTAGAGACCAACTCTTCTTTTCCAAGCTGCATTCTTATGGTCTATGAAGCGATATGGAATGGTAATGGTAAAGAACAAGGCAAATAATGAACAAACAAACAAAATATAAAAGAACCATGCATGCAATATAAGATGAAAATTTTTTGGCATGCAATTAAAAGGAGGAGGAGGAACAAACCTCTAGGAACTTCCTGATAGCTCCATACAGCTTAGAAGGGTACTTCTTCATGACAATAACCAAATTTTTTTTGGCCTAAATCCCTTAAGACTTATTTATTCAAACCCATCATGACAAATAAAGATTAAAAATGCATCAACAAGAGAGCATAACATGTCAAAAGAATACCTAAGTCAAGTTAAGGACAATTGCTAGCTTTCTATGACAACTTAAAGCAAATATTTAGAATTTTGGTGATAAGAGAGTGAACAATATGATCAATTGGAACTGATTCGATTATGGATACTAGAGGAAATAAAAATGAATCATCCAATGAGCTGAGATGAAAACATTAACAATCGATTGGTTTTCCATGTTTATACGATTTGAATTGTTAAAAGAATGCCTTCCCTTCAAGAGATGTAAATATAAAAAGTTTGCAAGAGACGTATAATCGAAGCAATGTAAACTTGTATGTATGACCAAAATAGAGAGCTAGAGAGAGAGATGAAAAGAGGACTACCTGAAATAGAAGGATTATGATGACAACTAGAATGCCTATGACCATTGAACATGCTGCAATAGAATAGAACCTAGCCATTAACCACCGGGGCTAGCAACAAAAGTAAATACCCTATTGCTAAACATGCAAGTTGCCATACCTAATGCTTTGCTTAAAAGATGAACAAAGAAAAGCATGAGCAAATTGTTAACAAATGAAAAGTGACAAGCCACTTACAAAGCATATGTTTCCTTTTATGGAAAACTGACAACAGAAGCTGTAAATGTATATAAACAAAAAAGAAACCAAGACTAAGCATGGGATTAGGTAATGTCAAAGCCTTCAAGGAATGCATAGAAAGTTAATAAGATAGGAATTAGGACCTGTAGGGATACCATCTTAGCAGCATTAACACATAAGCCTAGAGTTACCAAATACCTACAAATCATCCATTATCACCCCATCCATACAAATGACATAAATACACAATCCATATACATTGACCTGTTTAAGTTAACCATTGGTTAAATAAACTACTACTCATACAAAACACCTATGCAACAAAAGAGAGTGGAGAAAAGCTTAAGATAGTTGTAGCTATGCCCAAACACAAGAAATGCCTATGAATAGATACCACGTAGTTAAGTTACCCCATAACATCAAAAAATGAGCAAATGGCAGCGATACAATAGTTGCATTACAATACAAAATAGGGTTCACATGTTACATGACTCTAGTCATTGCTCCTTAGGAGCACCTTGACAAAAGGAAGATGATGCTTAGGCTGAAGATCATGAAGCACTGCAACATTTTCAGGGACTTAAGATATATTGGCCAATGCTTGATATACCTTTGTTTGTGATAAACGTTGAATTCCCAAAAGGAACATTGTTAGCTCATGCAAATCTATCCTCGCCTTGTTTAATGTCAATCGCTCTACTGCATTGTCTATAGTATGCTTCATTTCTTGCAAATGTGTTTGAACTTCTCTATATGCAGATGTCAATTCAAATATTGTTTCACTACCAACCATGCCTCTCTTCCTCTTTCCCTTAAATTGTATTGCACTTTGACGAACTGATATTTCCTCCACCTCCTTCTCATGTGGTAATTCTCCTTTCATATCTTGTAATGGGTTTTGATCTTGCTCTTGCTCTTGCTTTTGCTCTAGTTCCTTTAGTATATCGTCAATTGTTTGTGCGTCCTGTTTGGTAGTACAGTCCTTTGCATATACCATAGATAGTTCATGAAGAAAAGGGAAACTTTTGTTCCTGAAATGGGCAGCCTTCTCATGTGTTTACAAAGAGTGGATTAAAAATGGTCACAAATAAATTGTATCCAACATATACGAAGCAGATAATGCAGAAAATAAGGTGATTCACCACTCATACCTGTATATAAGCCTCCTAGACACTCTTCTCTACTGCGATTATGTTCCTTGTAGAATCACATTAAAAGCCACTTGTATGCTTACCATAGACCATGTCGTACACTATACTCCAATCCTTCTTCAGTGTTTGGATGCGTGACTTTATGTTCGGCTTTGCCTTCATGCCATTGTTTGGAATCTTTTCATTAAGTATCTTCTCCAACTTAGGAAGATATCCACTTTTAAACTCTATGTTAATATTATGGGTTCCCTTAATGCATAGTTCAACCATGCACTGTACTAATGTGCAATCCTTCGAATATTTCTACTTCCTCTTCGCTTGTTTAGCAGACTTGCCATCTTGTTATGAAGACTTCCATACTCTTCACTCCTTTACATCATAGGAAAAGCATACACAAAGAATCGTTAAAAAGAAAATTTCTAAGAAAAATAACATAAGCAAGATATATAGAACATAGCCCAACTTCAATAGGAGGCTTGCATGTTAAACTCATATGAATAGTTCGAATTACATAAATAAACAATAATAACACAAATGAAATATTTGATTGATCCAATACAAGATTGAATGTTTTCCATTATCATCAAGTTACATAGTAAAGCATTATAACTAATTTTCCCAATTTGCAATTTTGCAATGTCAACTATGCCCTAGTCTACTTGCACTCTAATCAACAAACATTTGGTTAGCTAGTTCCTATCTTTAGGTAGACCATGGTTCACTACTCCCAACACTCATTATGACATCCTCGACTACATGGACATTGCATTCCTCTGCATCCTCCACATGATCCTCCAATAGATCGGAAGACATTTCATTCCTAATGAAATTATGCAACAAGCAACATGTAAGTATCATACGGTTATAGATTCGAATTGGAAAAAATGAGGGGCTTCGAAGTATGCTCCACCTCATCTTTAACAATGCAAAACATCGCTCAATGACATTTCAAGTAGATGCATGCCTAAAGTTATATGACTCCTCTGGGGTCCTTAGTTGGTGACCTTGACGCCATTCATTTAGATGGTATCTTTGACCTTTGAAGGGTACGAGGAATCCCTTGCAATTGGGGTAACCCCCATCAACTAGGTAGTAGCAACTTGCATAAAAGTCATAACTTTAGCTATCTTTCAAATCATATAATCTTTACTCAAACAAAGAATAGAGAGTATATGTACAGATGAATCATACCTTAGGAAATTTTGAGGCCATTTCTCATAGTCATTGCATCACATAGTACTCTACTATCTGCAGTCGAACCCTCCCATCTAGGCAGAATATAAATGAAATACATGGTTGGCGTACAAACACCAAGAACATTAGTAGTGATCTCATTTTTCTGAGTTCTATATCTCGGTTTGTCTTTCAATGGGACTTTGATTGGGATGTGAGTCCATCTAAAGCACCCAAATAATTCTATGCAAAAGGGCAAAGTGAGTACAAACATCACCTTTATAGTGGTTCTCAATTATGATATTAATATGAATATGTAATTAGTTAATCATATACCTTGAAATATTTCTACTGATCATCGATATAGTGGTCCAAAATGGGTTTAGGCTTCTTCAAAAGATGATTACTGAGATGCAATGTCACATTTAACACATTGTGGAAATACTTACTAACCGTAGCTTTAGATCTCTTGAAATTATGTTTAACTACCCTATTCTTTATATGATGGGCTAGAATATATAAGAACATTACAACCTACTCATCAACTAACATGTTTCTAGATGCCTTCAACCTTCCCATGCCCTTTAACATCTGTCAAAGTTTAAAGAATGCATTTCTACCCACCCTCAATTATTTAATATAAGTGACGTCATCACTCTTCACAAGCCTTTTAATGTGTTACCTATGTTGGTAGAAATTTAACTTATATGATCGAATTGAAGGACGCTAAGTATGCAGGACCAGAGAATGTAACATAAACAATAACCTACATGCAAAACTACAATATTCTACCCATAATACTAGTAATAGGCGTGCAAATTTCTTTCTCTTCTTTGATTCATTACCGTACAACCTCAAATGATCCATTACTGGAAAAAAAAAAAGCACTGTTCTTCAAATTATACCATTCATTTCACTGCTACGTACTATGGGAACACATAATGATGGTATTAACTATGAAATGAAATACAATATGTTTGTAATGTTTTCAAATGCCATTAAAATCAGATTACATGTATTCATTAAAACATACAGTTGATGATGATAACTACCATTATGTCATGTTTACTCTCAACACATTCATGTTGAAAGCATCTATAATGGTGTTGAAGGGTTCGAAGAAGTTGTATTCAGTTGAAAGTGAACTCTTCACCACCAAAAAGGGGACTCGACTTAATAGTGAAATAAATTTCCAAGAATAAACTCTTTACATTAGAGTGTTATAGGCCTAAACACATCATTTTTGCCTCTTTTCTCTCTTTTGGTATAAAATAGTCTTTTAAGTGAAAACAAAAAATAGAAAGAGGTCTAAAAAATTAGAATATAAGGTCAACTGAAAATAGGAAAGATTAAGCAAAGGTAAATTGCAATGATAAAAGGCACGGTTTTTTTTAACATAGCATAAATTTTTAATCCTTAATACACATAGATGTTTAAGTTCCATTAGTTGAATATAGAATGATTGAACTTTATTCGATCACACATTATTCCACTTAAGTTAGTAATGTCTTAACATTAAGAAGGATAAAGTAGACAGCTAGTCAAAGATTCAACAAGAGAACCATGTTGGTCCCTATTCCCTTCAAAGCCATTGAGAATCACTCTTAAATAAATGATTATAATTTAAGTTTACCTTTGAATAATCAAGTGTACCTATGGGATTATTCAAAGTGAAATAGAGAACTCCTTCTATTTATATAAAATGGATGCCTCTTTCAAATTGTGGTTCTAGTTATCTTATTAGTAATCACATACATCTTTTCACCATAATGAAAAAATTGAATATCATAATATGGGCCATTCCTAAATGTTATTTTTTGCACTAATTTCAGGAGTCAATTGGAAGGATGCTTCATCTCTCCATGTAAGAAATAATAGAATATGACGAGTTGTTCGTTTACATATGTTTGGTGTAAGAAACTCTCTTAAAAGTACGCATTCCTATGTCTACCATGCATTGTCCCTTTTTTCATCCATTTTTCCTAAAATTTTTCTTTTCTAGTTTAGCTTATGAGAAATTCATACTATATTATAATAGCAAGTATCTCAAAATTTCCAGTTGTCTCAAAATCCTTACTAAGAACACATAATCATGCATCTTACAACAACAATTTTATATCAAATCGTACCATATTCATACCTATAAGTTGATCTACACTTAACATAAGCAAGATTGGCATATTTACAAGTGTTATGGAATAATTAGCTTGAAACATTGTGGTAGTGTTATTGAACATTGAACTTGAGGTGAAGGTTTCCACGAGACCAAACATAATCTTTGATGTTGGGGCAAAAAAAGGACAGTTTAAAACATCGTACGAGCCTCGTTGAACATATAAATGTAAGATGAAATGCAACGATAGTAGAGATGATTGCAGTTATACAGAAACGGAAAACGGGAATAATTGAAGCAAAGGAAGTAATCAACCTACTTCCATATGAAGATCAAACGGAAAACACCAAGTTGCATAACTAGATGAACTTCATTAACTATAGAAACAAAATAATCAAAGACATCATCATACCTTCACTCTATCCGTTGAAAACCTTCCTTTCCTTTGTAAGATTGTGATAGAGGGATGTGCAAAGAGGATTTGACTCTTACAGAAAGGCCAATACAGCAATGGAGTGAAAGGGTGATTGTGCTCTCTGGGTTTTCTATGCTATAGAAGATAGAGATATGGGGGTCGATTTCAATTAGAAGGTTAAATGTGTTTTTTTGTCAAGGGATATTTTGTATCTTTTTGAGAAGATTTAGAGGACAATATTGGAAAGAAAAAGGAGGAAACGCTGTTGAATCATGATTCAGTGATTTTCATTGGTAATGGGTGTTCAATGATTCAATGTAAAATGTTTTACATGGAATCCTATTTCCATTTGCAAAATGTGAAATGAATGTTGTAATTATTGCCCTATGAGGAATGAGTAGGGAATGGGGTTCCATTCCCCCTTAAGTGAACGAGGTGTAAGTGATTAAGGAGATTGTAGTTGGTTTTAGAGTTTTAACATGTTCTTGATTGGTAGGGATACGTGACTAGTTATGCCGCCCTTTGGTTTTGGGACATTACAATGAATGTTGGATTTATAATCACAAATATGAAAAAATAGTTACATATAAAATTATTGATAAAAAATTAAACATTATATATATTTTAGAAAAAAAGAAAAACTAAATACAGTAGATTCACTTGACTTAGTTAGACATATTAGTAAATCTTTTTACATATTGTCATAACAATTAGTAGAATGAAATTCTATTGTTAACTACTATGGGAAGTAGAATATAATATAGGGATAATGAAGAAGACAACAATATACTTATTTATGCCATTATAAAATAATTAAACTTTTAACAAACTATTTCCAGTTCAAGTCAATAGAAAAGAAAGAAAGAAAGAGAAAAAGAAAGGAAAACCTGATGCAAAGTTGTAAACGATGTCACAAGCAATATGCTATCAAAATTTCGGAAAAAAAATTGTGCCAATTCATGAAAAAACCAGATACAGATACCAATACCAAATACTAAAGAAAAATATAGATTTTTAATCTTTTTTCTCTGTGCCTATCGGAACATTTCCACAACCCATAGCTCCAGAAGTTTTCATACTTAACCATATATCTGTGCCTAAGCCTAAGAGATAGAGGGAAAAATAATGCCTTATGAGAGAGCGTGTTAAAGTTAAAAGAAGCTATAATTTTTTTTTTTTGTTTTTTAATAGAATTTAAAAAGTTAGTATTTTATTTTCGTCCATAGAGAGTTCAGTTCAAAGCCTACCCCACCCCACCCAAAAACCCTTCTTTTCCCATGATAAAATAGCTGGGAAATGAATGCAAGAACGGTTTTGGTTGTTGTATTTACAATTTTGACAAAGTTAATAGGACGCGGATTGTTTGTGGAGGAATTGAATACAGGTCTGTTGCATTTATAATTTAAAAAAAAAAAAAAAGTTGAAAAATCCACTTCCCGTTACAGCCACGAGTAGAAGGTTCAAGAACATGACTAGCTTAAAGACGATGAGTGCAAAATGAAGGTTGGAAAGTAAGAGCTAAACAAAATATAAGACTGAATAGTACAAGATAGCGATCTATTGGGGAAAAAAAAAAAAAAGGAAAAAACTTTTGTTGGTTTTGTTCAAAACAAGTGCAAAAATGGGTAAAAAATAAGTAAATTCGAAGGATTTGTAGAGCATTTTGTTTCGCCAGAGGGATGAATAAATTATTTTTCCTTCATCCTTGGGGTGGGTTTGGGGTGAAGGTATAAAATTAGTACCAAAACGATACAAAATTTGAAGTTAGTATTAAAACATACAAAATTTCAACTGAAAATGAATTGTGAGGATAATCGGAAAATATTAAAACATTTAGATTCAAACCTCATGAAAAGCAAGATAAGAAAATATTATTTCCATTATGAATCCCTTATATATGGGCTTTCACTACAACCAATTATCTGTACTGTTCCAAACTCAGCTACTGGGAAAAAAAAAAAGAGAGAGAGACAAACAATGAATAGATAGAATTTAGTGTAACAAAAGCACAAAGTTTCATTAATCAAGGATAAATTGTTCTTACGGTTGGGTCATGCTTGGTTTGTAAACAACTCTAGTTCTCATGAAAGCTCTATAACAACATCATTTATTTGCATATAGTTACACTAAGTGATACTCTATAGATAACTCAAAATGGAAAATTAACTAAAATTAAGTGTTTGGCCCATATGTACTTTTATACATTTGGTCGAGACCACTATACATATAACTACAACCAAAGTTTAATTATTTTCTGAGTCCGGCCAAAACCCATTAAGGAAAAGGGAAAACATTATTTGCCGAGTGGTTTTAACTTTAACTGCATAGAGGCATAATCACGGTTTTATTAAAGGAAAGGCAAATACGTCAACTACATGTAACTTTTGCTGTATCGATAGCAGTTACATGACACGAATAATTTAAACCCCAGACTTTATAGATATATCCTTCACCATCCCCCAAAATACTGTTAAAACTACAAAGAAAATAACACTCTAAATATTTTTAAAGTAACATAGCAATATTCCTTGAAAAATATCGGCATTGAAAGATTTATCTTCCAATTTAATTCGGATTAGAGGAGAAATTTTCCACATCAATTTTTTTTTTCAAGGTATAAGGTGCATTATTATAAAACTTAGAAGTTTTCCCATAATTTTAGTAATTTCTCGAAAATATCACTGTAATACGTTACTCGGGAAAGGCCTCGATGATGGAAAATAGTGCTGGCATTTGGATAATGTTATAGCGAGGAAAGCCTCCATCTTCTAGCAATTTCTTCCATCCCATCTCAGTTCTCTCTTTTCCACCAGAACAATGTGTAATCAACAATAAATCGAATACTACTCCTGTTTCATCAAACATATCATTTCCATCTGGTTTCAACACAATTTCAGCAATTATCACCCTGCCAGAATGTTTTGGTATTGCTTTTCGACAGTTTTTCAAGATCTTGATGCAATCTTCATCACTCCAATCATGCATTACCCACTGCATTGCAATAAAAAACAAGAATGGATTAATCAATTTTTTTTTTCTTGTAAACGTGTTGATTAGTTCAATCTATATTAAGTGAAAACATTTTTATTACTAGACTCATTTACAAACATCCCAACATTAAAATCCATGGTACAATTTCAGATCATCATTTATCCATGATGAACTTCTATGTATTAAGAAATTTATTATATAAGAATTTTAAAATAACATGCAAAACTTGAAAAAGTAATTGAGCTATTACTCGATAAAGTAACAACATCAACTTTTCCTATTTAATTATCTTGCCAACTCCATCTCCTTTCCTCGATGTGTTTACAAAAGAAAATGATGATGCATGTACTTTGAGAGATTTGTTAAAAGGTAAAAAATAAAAAAACACACACACACACATATGCCCGCGAGCACACACACTTTTTTTTTTTATATATTTGTTTTAACATAATATGTGAAATGAAACTGTAAAAGGTGCAAACTTCATCTTTCAATTTCTTGAAGACATTTGGCCATTTGCGAAAAGGACTTTGAAGAATGGCAACGTTTAGAAGACGAAAGACGAACCAAACTTTATAGCTACAGAAACAAGAGATATTTCTACGAGGAAATCAATATAGCATTTCCTAATTTCTTTTAAAAACGCCATGCCGTGATTATTATGACCCACTAATGATGCACTCAAGAAAAGGAGAGACATAAACATAAATCATATATAATTGACTTCTTATATATATTGAACAGGATGTACTCTTTAATTTGGTTGCTTGACAAACTTTTGGTTCCAGTTAGTTAATATATCGCTGTCACCGTAGCAAACCAATTAAAATGTAATTAGTACTGCTCTTTTATTTACCTTCTTATAGCTCGTTCATTTCATCCAGCGGTATAAAGAAGGATTGGATTGCGATTCAATAAAATTGTGTAGTTGATACAATAATGAATAATAAATAATAAATAAAATAGGAATAAAAAATAAATTATTCAATATACCCTTAACATCTCTGTCTTTCTCCATTTCTCATAGCACTCAACACAACTTATAAGGATAGGGTGCTCTTAGAAAAGATGATAAATGGGTAATTAAATAGCAATTCATAACTTGAGGTGATGAGTTACCAATCAATATCTTGAGTAATAGCAATTCATAAAGAATTACTAGTTAGTGTTTAAATTCAATTAAACATTGTAATAGTAATTTTATATGGAATAAAGGAGGAACGGAATAGTTATTCCCTCTAAGTGAATATGCAAGAAATGTTTTATTTTTTTAGAGATAGGTATATTTTTAATCACTAACATTTACCCACTTTTATTATTTGAGTAATTGGCAATTTTTTTTCCCTTTTATTTGAATCCTTAATGTTTTCAAACCTTATGAAAATAAGACTTCCATCAAATTAATTAGGTTATCTATCCATCCATGGCAATTTAAAACAGTCCACAAACATTAATTTAACAAAGTTCTAACATTAAATAAATATATTTATTTATATAATATAATAAACAAAATTAAATAATATCAATGATATAATGTAAATAAAAATAACAAAAAATACAAAAGAATTGAAGTAGGAAAAGGGGTTAGAAAAATATTTCGTGTGCCATAGCTATCTTGATGGATTAGCCAAAGACCAATTGGAAGCTAATATATGTTCAAAATACATAGAAAGGTTAATGTACTTAATGCAAGTCCCTTTTTTTTTTTTTTTTAAGATTTTAAAAACATTAAGAGCTCAAATAGAATGATAAAAAATGTTTAGGGTCAAATAGAAAAGTTCATAAATGTTAAGGATTAAAAGTATACTTTTCTTTATTTTTTATTAAATATATTTAGTTAGATAATATAATAAAAAATTACAAAAAAAAAAAGAAAAGAAAAGGAAAAAATTGCAAAATTTCCCTAGGGCCACATGGTTGGCCAAACAAGGATAAAAAGAAGCTGTGAGTCATGTCCTACGTATAGCTAAGTTACTATCCACTAACCCCTCAAAAAACATATAAAAGATGTAAATATTTTTACAATTAGTTTAAAGTTGGGTTAGGCAACTCGACCACCATCCCGAATTTTATTTTGAACTACACCTTTTTTTTTTTTTTTTGGTTTTATGGCAGTGGATGGCAGATTTTTCGGGTGGTTCCCTTGACTAACTACTTTGGCCATGTCAATCCTCCTTGATTAGTTGTCAGCCATCTCTTAACCTTAGGATGCTTTAATCATGTGCCTTATGGAGGTTTTGTAATTTTTTTTTAAAATTTTTTCTTCTTTTATAACTTTTTAAAATTGTCTAATAATTGTTTACACTATTTAATTAAATATATTTAATAATATTATTTCGTTAAATTAACAAATTAGAGAAAAGCAAATAATTTTGCGTACTTGGAGATTCTTCTAAAATTATATCTCTAACTCCAATTGTTTATTTATTTATCTCTTTTTTCTGTTTTCAAATGGCATATTTACTCCATATGATCTATACCCGTTACAATTGATCATTCATTACATTCAACTAGTTCATCATATCATACATAGAAAATATTAAAAGGTTGAAATAGAGTTAAAGAACAATATTAGAACTAGGAATGGTTTTAAATATAGATATTTGAGAACATGTCACATTAACATTATAAGTAGAAACTCTGGTTATTGGAATATGATTTCAAATATATCCTTAAATTTTAATTTTATTATTTGCTAAATTTGAAATCATTATTACAAGAAATTTACATCATGGATGCATGAGATTACATATATTAATAAATTGTAAACTACTGGGAACCCATGGCATAGAAGTACAAATGAGGAATGTGGGACTAGTTGAACAACAGCTTCCTCCTAGTAGGAATAGGAGGTCTAAATCATTTCACGTTGTTAGTTGGAACTTTTGGTTAATTATAAGGTTGATAAGAGATAATACTTTTATATTCTACATTTCAATGCTATCAGAATTTGATAATAAAATATATCATGAGAAGTTTAATACTCGATCAAGAATCCATATGATGAAAGATGGTCTCGCAGGTCTCGGAGTACCCAAAGATTCCCATGCTCCTTGCTCTATGGAACAAATAAAACCTTCAGTCGTCATGCATTTATGATGCAATTAAAAAAGCAAGCAACATAAAAATTTTGGAAATGAAAGCTAATTAATATGAGCAACAAACTAGAATATGTCACTTAATGGCCTCAAACATATCTCCTCCAACATGGGTAATCTCAACATCATGAGTTGGTGCCGTAGCTACAACATGTGGCAAATCAAAGTTTGTCCCTTTAATGTGTGGTTACTCCCTAACAATCCCAGCTACCGCACTACCAATTCCTCCCCCAACATCAACCAAAGACTTCAAATTTTCAAACCCATCTTTGTAACAACTTATGATGGGCTTAAGTATGATCCTGGAAGTGCAAGCCATGCCTTCATTGAACATGTTATTGAATTCGCTGTTTTTTGATGCAAAGTCCCATATTTCATAGCCATGAGCCATCTTCAATGCAATACCACCTTGTCTGACACATTGAACTAGATAGTGCCATGAATACATCAGCAACTCATGGTCCTCCATTGTCACCATTGGAGCAAGACTTTGGTCGGAACCATGCTAAAGCCATTTACAGGCAGGAGTCAATCCATAGAGCGTCTCTTCACCTTCTGATTGTTGATGTGCAGTAGCCTCATGATTCGCTTGAGATAGTTGATGTCAGGAGAGGAAGTAGTATTGATATGGGAAGCAATTTGGGATAGAGTCAAATGATCACCTTGGGAATGTAATATGTCGGCTATACGGAGCTCAACTGCACATTTCAGTGCCATGGGGTCAGCAAAAGCAAACATATGTTGCCATAGTTGAGCTTGCCCTCTTAACATTTCTTCTGATGTTAGGAACTCCATATCCATTCTCTCTCTCTCTCTCTCTCTCCTCAATGTGGATGTCTCTCAACAGAAATGGAAGAGACTAAGTAGGAAAGTGAAATATCCATTTTTGTTTGCTATGAAATATACATTAAGAAAATGGAAAAAATAAATAAATAAATGGAAGAGTCTAAGTAGGAAAGTGAAATTTTCATTTTGTTTGCTATGAAATATACATTAAGAAAATGGAAGAAAAAATAATGGAAGAGACAAAGTAGGAAAGTGAAATTTTCATTTTTTTTTTTTTTGCTATGAAATGTACATTAAGAAAATGGGGAAAAGAAATGGAAGAGCCTAAGTGGGAAAGTGAAATTTCCATTTTGTTTGCTATGAAATGTACATTAAGAAAATGGATTAATATCGAAGCGTACCAACTCAACAATAGTTAAGATAATCTGAAAATTAATATCACTTCCGTTATCTATTACCCATTTTCATGGGCATCTTCTATATATTTAATATTTTTACTTTTAAGTTGCAAATAGTGTCTCCAATAGAGTTGAAGCTGAAAAGAAAAGTTGAAACCGAAAAAAGCAAAATTCCACCAAAAAATAGAGTTGAAACTGACAGGTGATAATTTTTTCTAAGCTGGCCTCCATTAGTCTCGGTCTGCACATGTGAATCACCAAGAAGTCTGGCCAAATTAACTGAAAAAAAAAAAACATAAATCCTACGTTGCCTTTGCCTGATGACCAACACTCCACATACCTTAAAGTAACTTCAAACATATAATCCTTAAATCGAACAAATGTTCAACATGTTAAATCAAATTTGGATGGGAAAGAAAATTACAAAAATGGACATATACCAAAAAATTAACATATAACCATTTTCAGGGATCATGGTTCCCCTGATTTATCACCTAAAATAGGAAAACTCCATGCTGATCACCAAATTAGGTCATCAAGAGGCAAATCTTTCAAGATCAAACTAGTAATATTATCACAATGCTCTAAATAAATAAAATTGTGCACATCAAAGTAGACTTTTCCTGTGGGCTGTAAAATCCAGTAAAAAAGTGCCTTACTTCATTTATTACATCATAACATTAAAATAATGAAAAAAGGAAAAGAAAAGTAAACCAAAAATAAATAAATAATAAAGAGGTATACAATTATATAAGAGCATTTTTATCCCTAAGGAATCCATTTCGTGTTTCTAAATATTACACCAACATTTTAAAATACTTCATTATAATAAAACTTACTACTTCATTCCTAAATTCCTTTAAAAAATTCATATCTCCACAAATCAAAATATGGAAAAAAGAATAAAAAGAGAGACGCTGTTTATCAGGGGAATGTCCCCATTTGAAGGGACTAGGTATATTGCATAAGGAACGGGGCAAGTTCCTACAAGTAAGCCAAGAGACCAAAGATAAGGTTGATCTACTAGAAAAATACAAAGAATCATGAAAGCATAGGAAAATCAATGCTAAGGTGTTATTTTTTTGCTTTAGGCATCCATGTCTATATTAATGTTGGAAATACTACACTTTTAATCCTCGAATTTTACCGTTTTTTTCTAAATGAATCCTTAAACTACTTTTTTTTTTCTTTTTTTTCTATTTTAGTTCTTGAATTATTTAAAAGTTTACAAGAAATTCCTTCGTTAGCAAAACATTAGTTTTTCCTTTAACGAAGGATTCTTTTACAGTAGGAATCTTTTTCATAAATTACAGATGCCTAGAACTTACCTTAATTGAGTTATATAAATACTTATAATTTATAATAGCTGCAATAATTAATGCATTGAATTTGAGACATACTTTCTTTCGTGAGATAAGTGTCTTCTACTTACTCTCGTTCACTCTTATCAAATCTATTGTGAGTGTAGAATAGTGATGACTGCTATTCGGCCATACTTGTGTATAACATTAAGTGCAATATAAGTTCATGTGAGATGTTGGTATATCATATCCATTGTCAGTGCACGAGAACCCCTACTCAACCTTTGATTCCCATTTAGCTTTCGAACCATGACGCAGTTTGAACCTACCCCTTAGTTTGTGTGATATCGATCATCATGTGTTCATCCATGGACCTGTATTATCTTAGCATTAAAGCTTGGTTACATTCGAGTAAGTTCCTGTTACATTGTGCTCTAAGTGGCTTACTACTACTGTAAGTGTTATAGAATTTGTTTGTTGTTGTTGTGAGTGTTTGAAGAGAGTTTAGAGTTAAAAAAAACTGAGTACTCTGTTTTCTCCTGTTTCTTGCTCGTAAAATAAAGTGTGAGTGTTTGCTTGGTTTATTGTATGTTAGTTGTAATAACTATAGGAGTGTTAAAGTGTTGTTTTGTTATTGCTGTATGTGAAAAGAATTTTGAATTCTATTTGAATCATTAATCTATTGTCATAGACAACAATGTTCGATTCTAGTGTTCAACGAACCCTAGATAACTAAGAAAGTAGTGTATAAAATGGCCAGGGTCAACAAGGAAGTTTTACATCCCAATATGTTGATGAATAATTGGATAGGCTTACTAACTTAGTAACTAACTTAGTAACTGCCATAAACGAAGATAGGCAATAAGTTCAAAATGACCTTTATAGAAGCCAAGTCAATGAGTTACCTAAAAGAGACAATGGCCAATATAGTTGAGCTAACACGCTAGTTTAACCATCTCGAGCTAGAGGAGTAGGCAAAGCTGCTCAACGAAGACTCACGTTGGATGAAATCAAAGAAGAGGATGAGGAAGTAAGTGATGAGGAGGGAGAGTACTATGAACCCAAGGAAAGGAATATTTGAGCTCTTAGAGTAGAAAGATTGAGAATACATATCCCTAGTTTTTCTGGAAGTGGTGATGCTAATGACTAACTAGACTGGGTAGATAAGATTAAGGACCAATTCGAGTGTCATGAAGTGCCTGTTAATGCCAAGGTCATGCTTACTGTATTGAAGTTTACCAATTATGCTACCCTGTGTTAGAAGAACTTACAAGCCACCCGCAAAGGAGAAGGAGAACATAAAGTTAAGAATTATGATGAAATGAAATGAGTCATATGGAGAATATTTGTTCTAAGCTATTATTTACAAAATACATTCAAGAGGTTATAGAAGTTGAGGTAAGGGGGATCAAGTGTTAATACGTATGTCAATTAAAATTTATTAAAAAAACCGTACTAAAAAAAAGTTAGTAAAATAAAGTGATTAATTTAAAAGAAAAAATAAATAACTAACTAAAATAATTTACCTAAGTAGGTCGGATCATATATGTAGCGAGTGTACAGATGGATTGCGGTGTTTTGAATGTGGACAGTGATCTAATAAGTGAAGTGCTCGTGCGGCCTAGTTGTGCAATGTGAGTGTGTGAGTTCGTAAGTGTTCAATCTTGCAGCATGTAGTGTTCTGGTCGTGCAACGTGAATTTATGTGTTCTGTATTCAGTTATGCGACATGAATTTGTGTGTGATGTGGATGTGTTGGTGCTGCATGAATTAATGTGTTGAATGTGTTATGAAGTGTAGCCATAAATGATAGAGTGTGTTAGTATGTGGATAGTATGGATCAGTACGTGTGTGGCTAGTTGTGTATGTGTGTTTGTGTGAAGTGAGGATAGTGAAGGGATGCAAGTGATGATGAGAAATTGTATGTATATGGTTGAGTGACGGTGAGGAATTGTGTGTGTATGGTTGAGTGACAGTGAGGAATTGTGTGGAGATTATGAGACATATATGTAATGTGAATTATGAAAAACATGTTTTTCAACCTCCATTATCCACTATTTATAAGCCATCAACCGGAGTATTTTGGATCTTTTTTTATGAAGATTCGACCTTAACAAATCTAAGATATGATATAATAACACTCGATTTAGATTTATTAGATTCAATGAAGATTTAATTTAACTTCTAGAAACCCTACACTTATTTGGGCTTTCTATCTTAAGCCCAATTCAGTTTAGCTTAATTTAGCCCAATATATACATTAACACATTTAATAAATCCTAAGTCTATTTAGCTCAATATAAATTAGATAAAAATTCGCTTTATATTGGATTAGACTAAAAAATATTTTAATGAAGCCCAACTATTTAAGACTTAGAATTTATTAATCGAATGTACATCTTCAATCGTGGTTTGATCTAAACCTAAACGACTTAACTCAACACTTTATATTATTTATTTTTCTTTCAATTTTTATTTATTTTTTATTTTTTTCGTTTTTTCTTTTCTATTTATTTCTTATTTTTTTAACCTGGCCCAATAGAAAAGAATCATAAGGGTGAAAAGAAGAATACCTATTCCCTAAAGCATGAAGGAAGGAAGGTGAGGCTAAGCTCTATGACTATTGAGCAAGTTAAAAACGTATAGACTTAACTAAGTTAAGTTCTAAAGAATGAAGCTTTAGTAATGACTTAAACAATGCTAAAGAGAGAGTTGGAGCTTAAAGAGTTAACCTTTCTGTTGGTCATAAGGATACTTGAGATGAGAAGATTAGATGAGGAACTGTTACCTGTCGATGTGAAGTCCCTATTGGATTAGTTGTCTAACCTATACCTACATGAACTACTATAAGGTCTATCTCCCATCCGAAGTATTGAACATGTGATAGACTTGTAGTCAGGAGCCACCCTACCGAAGAAGCTTGCCTATAGGGTAAATCTTAAATAAGCTGCCAAGCTATTGAAGCAAGTAGATGAGCTGATAAAGAGAGGGTATGTATAAGAATCCTAATCTCAGGTGCAATATTGGCTCTATTAATACCAAAGAAGGATGAAACATAGAGGATATGCGTGGATAGCCAAGCCATTAATCACATTACAGTCAAGTATAGGTACCCTATATTGAGACTTGATAACATGTTTGATGAATTAAATGGAGTAAGAATATTCTCCAAGATTGATCTCAAAACTGGATACCATCAAATCTAAATGTAAGAGGAAGATGAATGGAAGTCCGCATTTATGACCCGCCATGGATTGTATGAATGACTTATGATGCTATTCGAACTATCAAATGCCCTAAGCATGTTCAGACAACTGATGAACCATGTACTCCGAGAACTTATTGGAAAGTTTGCCATTGTGTATTTTGATGATATCCTTATCTATAGTCTTGACCTAGAGACTCACTGAAAGCATCTCTAAACCGTTTTCTTAAAACTTCAATCTAAGAAGCTTTATGCTAATATGAAGAAATGTAACTTCTACTGACCTGAGGTAATCTTTCCAGGATTTGTTGCAAGTGATGGTGGCATTCGAGTTGATGATGAGAAGATACAAGTGATTACCAAATGGCTTATGCAGACCTGATTAGCCAATATGCAAAGCTTCCATGGCTTAGCACATTCTATCATTGATTCATGAGGAACTTCATTACTATTGTGGCTCTACTCGCCAAGCTATCAAAGAAAAACATTAAGTTCAAATGGGGAGAGAAAGAATAAAAGAGTTTTAAAGAAGTTAAAGCGAAGCTGACTACCGCCCTTATCTTAGCTCTATCGAGCTTCGACAAAGTATTTGAGGTAGATTGTAACGCATCTAGACTAAGCATAAGCGTTGTGCTAATGTAAGAGGGTCGACCTATTGTCTTCTTCAGTGAGAAGCTTAGAAGAGCTATACTCAAATACTCTATATATGATAAGGAGTTGTACTCCTTAATCTGAGCCTTGATTGTCTTGAAACATTATTTGTTATCTAAAGAATTTGTGATCTACACTAATCATGAATCTTTAAGATATTTAAAGAGCCAGCCTAAGTTATCTTAAAGACAAGTCAAGTGGGTTGAGTTTATAAAGGGGTTTTCTTATGTCGTAAAGTACAAGAACGGCAAGAACATTGTAGTGGTTGATGCCCTATCGTGATAACATTCCTTCTTGACCAAGCTATAGACCAGGTTACTCAGTTTCTCTATGGTTAAGGATTTATATGTAGAGGATCCACACTTTGGCCCGATCTATGCCAAATATGAAGAAGGCCGAACACTTGATGACTATTACAAGGAGGATAGATACTTATTTAAGAATAGGAGATTGTGTATCTTGACATGTTCTGTGTGAGAGTAGCTAGTGCACGAAATATATGGTAAAGGATTATCTTGACATTTTGGCAAGCATCGAAATTCTGTGATACTAGCCTTTAGATTCTTTTAGTTAAGGATGATTAGAGATGTCCACACCATACTAGAAAGGTATGTTACCTGTAGAAGGGCAAAGAACCAAGCCAAGCAAGGGTAATATTCACCTTTGTCGACCCTGACCAAACCATGGTTCGAATTGAGCATGGAATTTATGTTAAGATTATTGAGGACGTCTCAAGGAAAGGACTTCATCATGGTGGTCGTGACCGTTTCAGTAAAATGACACACTTCTTACCTTGCTCCAAAACTAATGATGCTTTAATTATCTCTTTTCTTTTCTTGCAGGAAGCGATCAAGCTTCATGGAATGTCCAGGACCATCATTTCAGATTATGATCCAAAATTCATGAGCTACTTTTGGAGAACATTATGGAAGCGAATGAGAATCAAACTATTATTCAACACATCCTATCATCCACAGACGAACGAATAGACCGAGGTTGTCAATAGGACAGTGGGAACTCTACTCTGAGTTGTTGTTGATTGGAACATGACTAATTGTGACCTATGCTTGCCCATAATCGAATTCACCTACAACAAGACTACCCATAGTGCTATGAACATCTCACCATTTGAGATTTCTTATGGATTCAACCTAAAGCTTCCACTAGATTAGGCGCCACTTCTAAGCCAAAATGAAGATCAACCATTTGTAGAGAAACCCAAGGCCATCAAAAGTATGTACTAAAAGCTCATAGAGTAACTAAGTTGAGTTGCCATCAAGCTTAAGAGCCAAAGATGAAAGAATAAAGGATTTCAACTTGGTGATTTAGTTTGGATTCACCTGGATAAAAAATGATTCCAAGTTTGAGAAAAAACAAGTTATTTCCCAGAGTCGATGGACCCTTTAAAGTGATTAAAAGGATCAATCCTAATGCCTATAGGATTGAACTACCCAAAGAGTATGGGGTCTCAAACTCTTTTAACATTGTCAACCTCCACTCCTATGTTTTTGAGAACGATCAACAAAAAGGCAAACCAAATTTGATCCCAAATGTCAAACAGCCTAGAATGGATGATAAGGTTTACAAACTAATGACTTGCTCCTGAGCCCAAGGACTTGCCCCTATGGTTTGTTGAGCTATCCAAGGAAAGTTGAATTCTAAAGAACGATCCTTTCTCTAGTTTGACCTATAGAGCTACTCTACCCTCCATCTTATTAAAGAGACTCCTGAGGTAACTAACCTATTGCGAGTCGACCCTTGCACAATACATCAATCCAAAGTTAAGCACTAAACCTACCGATTACCAACCTAAAACATTACCAAGGCTAAGTTGCTCCCAACCTAAGTCGACTAGCCGAGATCGACCAAACATTGGGTTACCTCCTTAACTAATCCTTCTTCATTTAGGAACATCCGAGCTGCCAAGCACCTGACCCTGACCTGAGCTGCCGAGAACCCGTTTTAGTTAGTGAACAACATCATTGGGACTACAGACTAGACAGTGGACAGGTGCCCAATTTTTTGACATTTATACTGTCCTTTTTGTATCCGAATATTCTTTTTGCTTGATTACAACTTTACCCTTATAAACTATATAACTTTCCTTTTGCAATAGGAATCCATTTCATAAATTATAAATACCAAGGACTTGCCCTAATTAGGCCATATAAATACTTGTAATTTGTAATAGCTACAATAGTTAGTAGCATTGAATTTGAGACATACTTTCTTTCATGAGTCAAATGTCTTCTACTTACTCTTGTTTGCTCTTATCTACGACATCATATCCATTATTAAGAGTAAGTTGTTCCAATGAATTCGATCTATTCAATAAAATTGTCTCTCGACATATTTATTAAAATCTGTCCTAAGTCAATGTCGTGCACTATACCGTACTTAAATTCATTAAGTTCAACTCATCAGAATTAATAAATATTAGAAACCCACCATTCCATGCACTTGATCATACTAAGTAGATGTAGCAAGTCTTAAACTATTACTCATACATGATAAAACAATAAAACAAAGTAACAAAACTCATAACTAATAAGAAATAAAACATAGACTTAGTAGAAGAGGAAAAACCCCCTTTTGATTTCATTGTAGAAGTATCACAAATGTACGAACAATGAATTCTCGTCAGCTCTCTCGAGTAGTTCTAGGAAAAGTAAACGATTTACAAGTAGAAAATTATGCTAAGAATGTAAAGATACAATTGGTATACTCTAGGATTACAAATGTATTGTGGTTTAGAATTAGAGTAAAAGGTTTTCAAGGTCAAACATAAAGAATCTAATTTCCTCTCTTCTGATGATGTCTGTTGTCATGTGAAGTGATATATGATATCTCTTATTTGAAAATTGTGGTGTAATTATATTCTTCTAGTAAAAAGGCTCAAAATACACCATTTCAAAACACCTCTTGATGTTAAGACTTGTTATATGTATCCATTCATGCGAAACAATTTAAAAAGAATCATCGTGTTCACTCTCATTACGCTCATGACTCAGGGCGTGATTGTCTCGAAAAAGAAATATTCTTCACCTATTATAGCCATGATGTTGGACGTAATTTCCTCATCTTAATTATTTCATCTCATCATAGTGGCGATGGGGGGGAGTGATCATCCTTTTGACCTGGGATTTAGGTTATGACAAACAAGTGGACAATAGCTTCACTTTTGGTCGTGCTAGTGATGGAGATCGTGACAATTGTTGGGCACTTAATTCTTCCATTATCATACCCGTGATCATAGGGGTGATATTCTTCCTTTAACTTTTTCATTCTTCATGGCTGTAATTGCCTTAAATTGCATTATTTTTATAAAAGCTCCAACTCCTTGCTCTTGAATAATCTGAAACTGATATTTGCACAATTAGATACCGATAACTTGAGAAATAAACGCAATTATGATTAATTTTTACCTAAATATGCCTAAAATGTGTATGGTGATTTATGCTTATCAGACCCATATCATTGCTCGAGTGACTTATTGACATTGGCGCATGTTTTTGTGCTTAGACACAAATTGTCAATGATATGGCCGTGCTTACTATTCATAGTGTAACAAATAAGATTTGGTTACTAAACTCTATGACTAAAATTAAAACAAAAGGGAAACAAATAAAAGAAGTAACAAAGTTAGATAAAAATAAAATAAAATGAAATAAACTAAAAGAACTAAAGTGTGAGCAAAGTAAATTGAAGTAGAACAAATACAAAAAAGGAGTTAGACATGGGTTAACTCCTACGAAGTGTTATATTTAACATTGATAGCTCGACATGATATGTTTGTAGCTCATGATTGTCCTGTTAGTTGGAGATAAAACTCCTCCCATCCATCGTGCTCCAAATTTCCACCTAAATATAGCTTCAATTTTTGCCCATTTATCTTAAATGTACCTTTCATCAAGTGTGTAACTTCAATTGTCCCATATGGGAAAACTTGGGTAACCGTAAATGGTTCTGACCAGCTAGATTTCAACTTACTTGGGAATAAACTAAGGCGAGAGTTATGTAAAAGGACATGATCTCCTTCTTTAAAATGTCGATCTTGTTTGATTCGTTGGTCATGGTACTTCTTGGCCCTTTCTTTGTATAATCTCTTATCGCCATTCCTTTGGCTCATTCAATTGAAGCTTCTAGTAAGCACTTGCACGCTCAAAATCAAAATTAGCACTTTTAATTGCCTAATAGGCCTTATATTCAATCTCTACTGGTAAGTGACAAGCCTTCCCATATACAAGTCGGTAAGGTATGGTTCCTAGTGGGCTTTTGTAAGTAGTTCTATGTGCCCATAGACTGTCATCTAACTTTTTCGACCAATCTTTTCTATAGTGCTCTACAGTTTTCTCAAGAATTCACTTAAGATCTCGATTAACGACTTTGCTTGGCCACTAATTTAGGGGTGGTATGAGGTGGCTATCATATGTGTGACACCATAATGTTTCAATACTTGCTCAAGTTAAGCATTATAAAAGTGTGTTCCTTATCACTTATAATTGTCCTAGGAGTACCAAATCGAGAAAATAGACCTTTCAAAAATTTGTTTACTACCCTAGCATCAATAGTAGGTAAGGCTTTAGCCTATACCCACTTAGAGACATAATTAATAGCTACTATGATATATTTATTGCCATGAGAGTTTGGGAAAGGGCTTATGAAGTTGATTCCTCACACATCAAGCACCTCAACCTTCAAGATGGGGTTTTGTGGCATTTCATCCCTAGAGATATGTTCCCTACTCGTTAACGCCTATCACAAATCTCAACCCATTTTTATGCATCTTTAAACAATGTGAGCTAGTAGAATCCAGCCTCTAAAAACTCATGAGCGTCCTATTGATGTAATGATGCCCGCCTGTAAGTTTTGAATGATAATGGCTCAAAATTTTCCATCTTTTGAGGTGTTACACACCTCTTAATAACATGATTTGCACATACTTTAAATGGGTAAGGATCATTCTAAAAATAATGTTTCGTATCAAAGAAGAATTTCTTCTTTTGCCGGTGTAAAAGTCCCATCGATACAATTCTAGTAGCTAAGAAATAGGTAATATCTTTAAACCAAGGGATTTCCAGTTCACTTACTTAGTTGATGGCATGGAGTTGCTCCTTAGGGAACTTGATAGGGATTGAAGATCAATCACGCGCTCCCAAACTCGAGGGCTCACTTAGATGGTTCGCCAAGTTATCCAAGGTAAGTTAAGTGCTAAAGATCAATGCATTCTCCAGTTCAATCTACTCGGTTACTTCACTCCCCACACCATCTAGGAAACTGTTGAGGTGACCAACTGTCGTGCCAAATCAAGCCCACTGCTACATACCGGTCCGAGCCTTGAATCAAGATACCGCTAACCTTACTAGTGCTAAGGTCGAGCTAACAATGATCAGAAGCCAATCACCCAAGGTAGAGTTGAAAATGAGTTGCCCCTCAACTAACCCCAATCCAGTCCTAATTGTTTGAGCTACCAAACTACCAATGTCGACCAAACCTAATTAAGATCTACCCCTACCGAGCCAGCAGTATCATTGGGACTACAGAATAAGAAAATTACGCATGTGCTACCTTTTCTGACATCCATATTATCCTTACTGCTAACAGATATTCTTTTTGCGCGATTACAATTATACCTCTATAAATTATTCTCTTTTTTCTTTACTAGTAGGAATCTTTTTTTGTAATTTACTCTCACTTAGGATTTACCTTAATTTAGTCATACAAATACTTATGCATTGTAATAGCCGCAATAGTTATGAGATTGAATTTTTCAAACATCGAGCTAAGTGTTCTATTGCTTACTTTCAAGCTACTTTTATCTAGTTTATTGAGCATGGATGTAAGCTCCACAACCAGTCACTCAGGGTTTCAATTGGCTGAAAGATCTTATTAAGCCTAAATTATAAGTAAAGCTAGAAATATTAATAAAAATGATCCCGTAAGTTCAAATTTAAGAAAATAAGTAATAAAATAAAATAATATAAAAATTATAAATTTTAAGTATATAACTCGTGATTTATTGAAAATGCTTAAAATGCATTCTGATAATTAACGAATCGCTAGAGATAAATTATATGTATACTAAAATCATAGAATGACCTAAATAATATTTAGGAATATTTATTTATACTATATATGAATTTACATGTAAGTAGAAATACGGGTAATTACTTAAAATATACGAAATGTGCAAAAATAATAGTAAATAATTAAAGAAAATTCATAATTAATTAAGGAAAAATCAGGAAAAATGAGGAAAAATCCAGAAATGAGGCGTGGCAATTTGGAATTGAAGAAGCAAAATCAACCAATTAAAATGCAACAAATAGAAAGTGGAAAAAAGAAGAGATATGGCAATTGTTTTGTCTAATTAATGTATAATAATTTCCTTAAAGCTCTATAAATAGCAAGAAAATTTTAGAAACTCATTTGGTCAGTTTGAAGAGTGAGAAAAATAGAGAGAGGTAGAAATAAGAGAAAATTAGGATTAGAAAAAAAAACTGTACAATTAAGGCCTTAGAAGGAAGCTTACACCAGATGAGCACCTAGGAGTGGATGGCCACCACCACCACATGGTGGTGGCAGCGCCTAGACTGGCCGACACGGCCACGGCAACCGGCGGTGGCTAGAGCCACCCAGACCGGTGAGTTCGATTTCCAGTCCGATTTTGTGTAATTTTGTAAAAATAGTAAATATTTTTAGAAAATTATGAATTTTGTTATTCTAGAATATTTTTGTATATAGTTTTTAGGAAAAATATTATTTTGATGAAAATATATCTCATGATATATGGTCTTTAGAAAATCATATAAAACTGGGTATATTTCGGTTTAGAAATAAATGACCTTAGGAGTGTAGTTTTGAGCTCAAAATTTTTACGTAGACTACTTAAATGATATAGAACAGTGTTATGAAGCCCGTTATTAAAAATTAATTTTTGAAATTTTTAGATAATTTTTAGGCCTTAAAATGAGGCATAAAATGGGTAATTTATGATTAATTAAGTAATTAAATAGTTAATTACTAATTTAGTGAATAATTATATGTTTTAGGATGTTGAAATCTGATGAATTATGATACTTGTAGCATTTAGGGTGTTAGATGTAATTATTAGGTTAATTATGTAATAAATGAGTAATAGGAAAAAATAGTAAATTTTAAGTTAATTTTGTAAATTAGGGTAATTAGATGTAAAATCTGATTTAGGATGAATTTAAACACTTTGAAATGATAATTGATGTCGGGAGATGGTAATTAGAGTGATAGAAATATTAGATGTGTATTATACAAATAAGTGATAATACATAATATGTAATTATTGGAAATATAGTAAATAGAAAATATTAGGATAAAAATTGATATTATATAAATAATAGGGATATATAATAAATCTGATAGAAATCTTAAATTTATGTAATTATATAAAAAATATAAAAATTTCTCACATTAGGAGTAAATTCGGTACACTATTAAGGATTTAAGTGTACCGGATATAATAAAATACTGACTAGGGGTAATTATGGTATTTAGGATATTAGGAAGTAATGTGATTAATTTCACATTATGAAGTTAAAACAAGTTTTTAGGGTTCGGGTATAAAAGATTACTTAAAAATCGAACTAGAACCTGATTTAGAAAACAATATGGAAACTGAACACAAACCTAACCTCAAACCTAGAATAATTGTAAAAGACTTAAGACCTAGATAATTAGGTATATTAAACCCTAAACAAAACATAACAATAAGTATTATAGGATAAAACAAATCTATAATAATTATATGAAAAACTGAAACCACGTTTGTATTATAGGGATGATCGGCGATGGCCTGAGCGAGTCGAACCTCGAGTGAGTGAGCGAGGAGACAAGATAAGTTGGGATTAATACATTGCTGTATTTTGGAGGCTTGAGATTATACTTGGTTGTGTTTGTTAGATAGTTGATTGTGTGTATGTGCTTGATTATGAGTGATGCTATGATTCTGTTTGTTGTTCTAGCATGTATTGTATGATTTATACGAAATGAATGATCACTCTAAATTGGACTTAATCAAATATACAACTTGTAATCATAATCGGACCTGCATGGCAACCCATTAGGGGAAACCTAGGATTCTTCGGCCAAATACCAATCCCTTTGAAAGGGATAGCGCAGGATTGCATAAGGGTCCCTTCTTCATCCTTAGTCGAACTAAGTGACGGGAAAGGAGATCGAGGCAAGGGTGAAGTCAATGGTACGAAGGTAGTTGTGAGAGGAGCGGTGTCTCCATTGTACAAGCTTGGGTTTGGTCGTGAGCTGTTGCATTAACGGCGACTCCTCTACCCAGATTAGAGCGGGCACAATTTATCTAATCTCACGATGGGCCAGATAACGTCGTGCAATGACATTTGCTTGAACATGCATTGCACCTAATAAGTTGGTTGATAACCTTGTTATGTTTATAGTATAGTTTTAAGTCCTCCATCCTAACTTACTGAGCTGTGGTTGCTCATATCCTTATAGACATCGTGCAAGTGTTGGCTAAAAAGCGGCTTACAACTCCTTTGAAGCTAGCAACTACTGGATCTTGAGGAGTGAGGAAAAATATTTGAAGAACAAACATATATTTTTAAGGTCTAAGCTTTTATTTTAGAATTTTTCATTTCTAAATAATATAATAACTAAGAAATATATTACGATGAAACATTGTAAACGCTAATTGTAATAACTGAATTATAATGTGTGTGTGTATATATATATATATTCTCACTTTGTTAGGTAAATGATTTATCTAAATTACAAACTGTTTACTTCAAAGTGGGTTAGTAGTGGACACCTTGTGTAGATCACGTCTAGGATAGTGATTGTAAGGCCAACTTTTATCTTAGAATGGTTTATACAGCGGAGCTGTTACAACTCTGCCACTTTGGAGTGTGACAATGGACTAGTAGTGAGCAACCTCCAACCGCACTTGTGCATCATATCAAGTGCATCTTAAGCTCGTGTAAGGTGTCGGCACGTCATATTTAATGTCAGTGCACAAGATCCCTTTTCTCAACCTTTAACTATCATTTATCTTTTGGACCATCTTGCAATCTGGACCTATTCCTTGGTTACATGTAATATTGGGTCCGTATATTCGTCCATGAATCTGTATCATCTTAGTATCGGAGATTGGCTACGTTCGAAGCTGGATTTTATTACTATGTTCTTTGAGTAGTTTGTTACTATTCTCGTGTGTTAAAAGTTCTACTATTGATGTAGGAGTTTGGTATTTAGAAAATGTTGAGGGAAAATTCTATGCTCTGTTTTCCCCTATTTCTGATATGCAAAATAGAGTGTGGTTGATTGTTTGTTTGTTGTGTAGTTGTTGTGGTGTTAGAAGTATTGGTTATTGATTTGCTATTGTTATTTACTGATGGAACTTCAAGTGGTATTTTTAGACATCAATTTTGTAAGGTAACCAACGATGTCAGATTCAAGTGTTCAAGAAAATCTAAAAAACCAAGAAAGTGGTACTCAACATGGCTAAGGGCAAGAAGGAAGCTTCATACCTCAATCGGTAGGTAACCGCTTGAATAAGCTTATCAACTTAATAGCCAATTTGGTGACTATTATCCAAGAGGATAAACAACAAGCTAGAAACAACCCCACTAGAGGACATGAGTTGCAAGAGCAAGGCAATGGTCATTTTGGTTGAGTTAATGCCCTAGCTCGACCACCTCGAGCTGAAGGAATGGGTAGGGATGCTAAATGAAGGCTAGCCCTTAAAGAAATTGAGGAGGAAGAGGAAGGAAATGATGAAGCAAAAGAGTACTACGAGCTTAAAGAAAGAAGTGTACGAGCCCCTAGAGTTGAAGGGTTGAAGATGCGTATTCTAAGTTTTTCTAAGAGTGGTGATGCTAAGAACTACTTAGATTGGATGGATGGGATTAAAAGGCAGTTTGAATACCACAACGTACTTAGCAATGCAAAGGTTTGACTTACTGTGTTAGAGTTCACTAGTTATGTCGCCTTATGGTGGAAGAACTTGCAAACCACCTAAAGAAGGGAATGAGAATGAGAACGAAAACGAGAGATTAGGAGTTGGGATGAAATGAAGTTGGTTATGCGGAGAAGGTTTGTACCAAGCTATTATTTATAGGATGCCTTCAAAAGATTGTAGGAGTTGAGACAAGAAGAATTGAGTGTAGACACTTATGTTAAGGAATTTCAAATGTTAATGATCCGATGTAAAGTTGAGGAGCTAGAGGACTGAACTATATCTCAGTTCATTAGTGGATTAAAGTATGAGATTAAGGATGTCCTGGAAACTTTGGATATTGGAATGCTTGATGATGCAATTCGAGCCACCTAGAGGATAGAAAGGCACCGAATAAGAAGGTTTCGACCACCCATCAGTCAACCTAGCAGCAGCTAATCTGTTTTGAGCAAACCTATATCGACAGAACCAAGTAAGGTTACTGAGACCCAACCTACTCCAACTATCCAAGCAGAAGAGAAGGAAGCCCCAAGAAAGTTTGAGAAAAGCCAAAGTTTAAGCAAGAAGACGAGTGAGATCAAGTGTTTCAAATGCTAAGAATTTGGGCACATGGCCACTCAATGTCCAAACAGATAAACAATGGTGATCCAAGGCGAGGTGCCAACTATTGAGGTTGACAATATTGATGAGGAAGTATAGGATCTAAAAGAGGACGAACAGATTGAATTATTCGAAGAGGAAGTTATCTATAGTGAGGAAGCCAACTTTATGTTGGCTACTATAGTGTTAAGAAGGACAGTAGACATCAGTCCTGTACCTAAAGACGAATAGAAAGAAAATCTCTTCCATATCAGATGCAAGGTGAATGAATCACTGTATGCACGGATTGTTGACAGTGGAAGTTACACCAATGCAACCTCTGCATTTATGGTCCAACAATTGAAATTGTTAACCAAGCCCCACTTGAAACCTTATAAGCTTTATTGGCTTAGTGATAAAGGAGCCCTACAGGTGAACAAATGGGTGCCTGGACCGATTTGCATTGGCAAATAACGAGACGAAATGCTTTATGATGTGCTACCCATGAGTACATCCCACATTCTACTTAGATGACCATAGATATTCGATCAAGCTGTAGTATGTGATAGAAGGATGAATACATGTTCTCTAGAGCATAAAGGAAGGAGGATGAAATTGAGTCCTATGACTGCTGAGTAGGTGAAGGTCATGCAGTCCCAACTTAGCCGAACCTTGAATAAAGTGGCTTTGTTAATGACTCGAGCTGGATTGAAAAGAGAAATGGAGCTCAAAGGATCGACCTCTTTGCTGGTCCGAAGGTTACTAAAGATGAGGTTCAAGAAGAGGGAGCAACCTATCGAGGTGAAGACATTACTGGAAGAGTTCATCGATCTGTTCCCAAAAGAGCTGCCAAAAGGTTTGCCTCTTATCCAAAGCATCGAACATGGAATTGACTTGCAGTTAAGAGCCGCACTGTCAAACAAGCCTACCTATAGGCTGAATCCTGAACAAGCCGCTGAGTTACAGAAGCAAGTAGATGAGCTGATGAAGAAGGGGCATGTACACGAGTCCCTTAATCCTTGCACAGTGCTGGCCTTATTGGTGTCGAAGAATGATGATTTTTAGAGGATGTATATAGATAACTGAGTTAAATCACCATCAAGTATAAGTATCCCATACCCAACTTTGATGACATGCTAGACGAATTAAGTAGAGTAAAAGTGTTCTCCAAGATTGACCTCAAATCTGGATGCCATCAAATCTAAATACGTGAAGGTGACGAGTAGAAAACTGCATTTAAAACACGCCATGGATTATATGCATGGCTTGTAATGCAATTTAGACTATCCAACACACTAAGCACATTTATGCACCTGATGAATCATATGCTTTGAGACTTATTAGGAAAGTTTGTCGTAATTTATTTTGACAACATCTCAGTGTACAGTCCTAACTTAGAGACTCACTAGCAACATCTCTGAAGCATCTTTCTAAAACTCCAAGCTGAATAGCTTTACGCCAATCTCAAGAAATGCAACTTTTGCCGATCCGAGGTAAGATTCTTGGGATTCATTATAAGTAGCGGTGGCATACGAGTTGACAAAGAGAAGATAAGAGCAGTCACCGAATGGCTAATGCTGAACATTTCAACCGATGTGAGAAGTTTTCATGGCTTAACATCATTCTATCACAAATTTATAAAGAATTTCAGTATGATTGTAGCCCTACTCATCGAACTCTCAAAGAAGAATGTTGAATTTAGATGGGAAGAGAAGGAGTAAAGGAGTTTTGAGGAAGTAAAGGAGAGGCTAACTATAGCCTTAGTCTTATCTCTACTAAGCTTTGATAAAGTATTTAAAGTAGATTATGATGCGTTTGGACTAGGCATTGGTGTTATGCTAATGAAAGAAGGTCAACTTATTGCTTACTTTAGTAAGAAACTTCAAGGAGCTATATTCAACTATTGTGTCTATGATAAGAAATTCTGCTCCTTAATCCAAGCCCTAACAGTATGGCAACACTATTTGCTACTTAAGGAATTTGTGACCTACACCGATCATAAATCTTTGAGATATTTGAAGAACCAACCTAACTTATCTTGGAGATAAGCTAAATGGGTTGAGTTCATGGAGGGATTTTCCTATGTCGTGAAATATAATAATGAGAAGAACAACATAGTGGTTGACGCCCTATCGAGACAACATACCATCTTAACCAAATTGCAAACAAGGCTACTTAGTTTTTTAGCAATAAAGAATATGTATATTGAGGATTCACACTTTAATCCTATTTATGCCTAGTGTGAGGAAAGACAAACACTGGATGACTATTACAGGGAAGATGGCTACTTGTTCAAGAAAAGCAAGCTATGTATCTTTACCTGTTCCATGAGAGAGCTGCTAGTGTGTGATGCGCATGGAAGAGGACTGATATGACACTTCGGCCAGCATAAAACCCATGAGGTGCTCTCTTCTAGATTCTTTTGGCCAAGGATGAAGAGAGATGTCCAATCTATACTAGAAAAGTATGTGACCTATCGAAAAGCAAAGAGCCAAGCTGAGCAAGGATACTATCTAGCCTTGCTTATCTCAACCAAACCTTGGTCTAAGCTAAGTATAGACTTCATGTTAAAATTGCTAAGAACATCCTGAGGAAAGGACTCCATCATGGTGGTCGTGGGTCGATTTAGCAAGACGGCATATTTCGTACCCTGTTCCAAAATTAATGATACTTCGGCTATCTCTTTTCTTTTCTTGCAAGAAATAATCAAGCTTCATGGAATACCCAGAACCATTGTTTCCAATTGGGACCTAAAGTTCTTAAGCTACTTTTGGAGGATACTATGGAAGCGAATGAAAACTAAGCTATTATACAACACGTCTTACCATCTATAAACTGATGGCAGATCGAGGTTGTCAATAGAACCATGGGAACTTTGCTACAAGTTGTTGTCGGACAAAACATGGTTGATTGGGATCTGTATTTGTTAATCATTGAGTTCGCCTACAATAAGGCTGCTTACAACGTAACAACCATGTCCCCATTTGAGGTCGTTTATGGGTTTAACCTTAAGCTCCTGATGGACCAAGCACCCCAGCCGAGACTTAATGATAATCGGCTAACCATAGAATGAGTTGAGGCTATCAGAGCTATACATGAGAAAGTTGTAGAGCAATTGAACTAAGCTACTACTAAGCTTGAGAAGAGAGGCTAAGGATGGAAGAAGAGAGAGTTTCAACTAGGTGATCTGGTCTGGATACATCTTAGTAAGGAATGATTCCTAAACTTAAGGAAGAGCAAGTTGTCTCCTAGAGTCGATGGACTTTTTAAAGTGCTTAAAAAGATCAATATTAATGCCTATAAGATTGAACTACCGAGGGATATGGAGTCTCGAACTCCTTTAACATCGTCGATCTCCAACCTTACACTCTTGAGGACGAGCAAATTGGAGCTAAGATAGATTTGATCCCAAATCTTAAACAACTCAAAGGGGATGATAAGGATTAAGAACCAATCACATGCTCCCAAACCCAAGGGCTCGCTTAGATGGTTTGCTAAGTTGTCTAAGGTGAGTTGAGTGCCGAAGAGCAATGCATTCCCTAATTAGATTTACTAAGTTACTTCACTTTCTACACCATTTAGAAAACTGCTGAGGTGACTAGCTGATGTACTGAGCTGACCTCACTGCCATACACCAATTCGATCATTGAATCAGGATACCGCCAACCTCACTAATGCCAAGGCTAAGCTGACAATAATTAAGAGTCGATCACTCAAGGCCGACTTAAAAATGAGTTACCCTTCAACCAACCCCAGTCGAATCCCAATTGTCCTAGCTACCAAACTGCCAACGTCGACCAAAACCTGATCAAGATCTACCCTTGCTAGGCTAGTAATATCATTGGGACCATAGAATGAGCAAATTATGTACGCACTATCCTTTTCTAACATCTATACTGTCCTTACTACCAACGGATATTTTTTTTTTGTATGATTACATTGATATCCCCGTAAATTATTCTCTTTTTCCTTTACTAGTAAGAATCTTTTTTGTGATTTACTCTCACCTAAGATTTGCCCTAATTTAGTCATATAAATACTTATATATTGTAATAGCCGCAATAATTATGAGATTAAATTTTTTAGACATACTCTATTGAGCTAGATGTTCTATTGCTTACTCTCGAGTTACTCTTATCTAGTCTATTCAACATGGACTAGTAACGAGTCACCTCCAATGGCACTTGTACGTCCTAAGCTTGTGTGAGGCATTGGCATATCATATCCAACATTGGTGTATGGGATCCCCTTACTTAACCTTCGACTATCATTTATCTTTCGGACCATCTCGCGGTTCGAACCTACCTCTTGGTTACGCGTGATATTGGGTCTATGTATTCATCTACGAATTCGTATTAAAACTTGTCCTTAATCTCATTCTAGTTGAGCATTTCCAAGTTTGGATTCTCCAATCATGATAGGTGATTTGCTGCTAAGTTCTTAGCGCTTTTCATGTCTCTGATCTCTATATCTAACTCTTATAACAACAAGATCTACCTAATCAATCTTGGCTTTGCATCTAGTTTTGATAACAAGTACCTAAAAGTAGAATGATTAGTATAAACAATTATTGTAGATAATAAAATAAGAATGGAACTTAAAAGGCAAAAACAACTGCTAGAAACTCTTTTTTCGTGGTGGTGTAGTTCTCTTAAGCATTCGTAAGAGTCTTGCTAGCATAGTAAATCAGTTAAAAGTTCTTGTCTCGTCTTTGCCCCAACACTACCCCTACTGTATAGTCACTCGCATCATACATAAGTTCAAAGGGAAGTGTCCAATTGGGTGCTACCATAATTAGGGCATTGATAAGTTTATTTTTAAGGAGATTGAAAGCTTCTAAACAATCTTAAGAGAAGACATAAGGTACATCCTTCTCTAATAACCTAGTCAAGGGGCAAGCAATTTTTGAGCAATCCTTGATGAATCACCTATAAAACCACATATGCTCCAAAAAGCTTCTAATGGCTTTGACCAAAGTTGGAGGTGGCAACTTTGCAATAGCATCCACTTTGGTAGTATCAACCTTAATTGCTTGATATGAGACCTTATACCCCAGCATAATATCCTCTCGTACCATGAAGTGGCACTTCTCTCAATTAAGTATAAGATTGGTCTAGTCACACCTAGCTAGTATACTATCTAAATTATTTAAACAATAGTCAAATGAGTTGCTAAAAACTGAAAAGTCATCCATAAATACTTCCATTATGTCCTCAATCAAATTGTCAAAAATGGCTATCATGCACAGCTGGAATGTAGCGGGTGCATTACAAAGGCCAAAAGGCATTCTTCAATAAGCGAAGGTGCAATATGGTTGAGTGAAGGTGGTCTTCTCTTGATCTTCAGGTGTAATAAATATCTGAAAATAACTAGATAAGCCATCTAATAAACAATAAAACATTTTTCATACTAATTTTTTTAACATTTGATCAACAAAAGATAAGGGAAAATGGTCCTTACATGTAGCTTCATTTAACTTTCTATAATCAATACATCCACACCATCCTATTACAATTCTCATTGGGATCAATTCATTCTTTTCATTAAGAATTATTGTCATCGCACCTTTTTTTGGAACTACCTACACAAAACTCACCCATGAGCTATCAAAGATAGGGTATATCATACATGCGTTAAGGTGTTTGATAACTTCCTTTTTAACTACCTCTTTGATGTTTGGATTCAAGTGTCTCTAGGGTTACACTATTGGCTTGCAGTTATTTTCCATCAAAATCTTATGAGCATAAAAGGAGGGATTAGTACCTCAAATATCAAATATTTTCCAAGCAATGGCCCTCTTATGATCCCTAAGTACTTTCAGCAACTTTTCTTTTGGTTCATCTTCTAAATTAGATGCTATAATCACTAGAAATTTGAAATCCCTCTTTAAGAAGGCGTATTCCAATACTAATGGCTCTTCAATTGAAGGTTTTAACCATACTTCTTTCATGTTTTCAATCTCCTCAAACCCTTTCTCAACAGAGATAGTTTTATATGCCTCTAGCTGTACTACAGCCTTAAATCGAAAGGGATTTTCCAAAGCTTTTTCTATACCCATTTATAAGCAACTCTCCAACAGATCCTTAAAAAGAACTTCCTACATACAACTTAAAACAAAAGTGTTAGTAACATCGAAAAGATAACGAGTATCATCCTAATTCAAAAACTTTTTCATAGCTTCAGAAATTCTAAACATGATCTCTTCATTAACTAATCTCAGAATAAGCTTACCATCACTTACATCAATGACAACCCTAGCAGTAGCTAAGAATAGTTTACCCAAGATAAGGGGCACTTCAAAGTCTTTATCCATGCCCAATATCACAAAGTCAATAGAAAAAATAAATTTACCCACTTAGACTAATATATCCTCAATAATGTCTCTAAGATATGTCACAGACCTATTAGCTAATTGTAAGCACATGTGTATGTGTTTTGGTTCTCCTAATCTTAGCTTCTTGAAAAATTTATAAGGCATGAAATTGATGCTAACACCTAAATCAAGTAAAGCTTTATCGACTAACAATTTACCAATTTGATAAGGAATTGTAAAACTCCTTAGGTCTTTTAGCTTATTGGGCAACTTGTTTTGCATAATCGTTGAACATTCTTCACTCAATGTAACCATAGAAAACTCCTCAATCTTCCTCTTGTTGGACAACAAATCTTTAAAGAACTTAGCATACTTCAGCTTATATGATAAAGCATCAATAAGAGGTAAGTTAATATGTAGTTGTCTAAAGAGATCGAGGAACTTATTGAATTGTTGGTCATTGTGATCTTGCTTGAGTCTTTGGGGATATGGGATTGGTGGTTGGTATTCCTTCCGCTTAGGTAGCTCTACATCTTCCTTGGCTTTCACCTCCTCATTTCTCTTACTAGTCTCTACACTATCTTCCTCTCAACCTACAACTCCTTCCCACTTCAAAGTGTCATTGCCTTGAAATGTTCTTTTGGATTGGTCTCTATGTTTCTCGGTAATGGCCCATATAGGTTTTCAAAGATTAGCTTTGCAAGCTAACCAATTTGGTTCTCCAAATTGCAGTTAGAAGCCTCTTAATTCCTTAACAATGATTCAATGTTGGATAGTTAGGCCTCATTACCTTAAATAAATTAAGTGAGAAGTTCTTCTAAACCAAACTTCTTCTCTAAGTGGACCAAAGTTGGTATTCTGTTATCCTTGGTTTTGATTTCCCTAAGAGAAGTTAGGGTGATTCCTCTACCCGGGATTATAAGTGTTGCTATAGGGGTTATTTTGTTGCTTAGGTAGATTTCATAGATAATCTACTTGTTCCAATTGTTCTTGTACTCCGTAACCCTGCATGCCAAAATCACTTATAGCTGATTGTACTTGTTAAGGGCCAACAACGTATGAATCAATCTTCTTGCTCAACAGATCCACCTTATTTGCTAGAGCAATGGTCAAGTCTACATCAAAAATTCCTACTACCCTTTACCTGACTCTAATGCTTTTCTATTGATAATTGTTTATCACCATTCCTTCAATCAAGTTTTATATTTGCTTGGGTGTTTTTGTGTTCAAAGTACCTCCTCTGGCTCCATCAATCATTTGTCTTATAAACAAATTTAGACCATTATAGAGGTTTGAATCTACATCCAAAGCGGGAGGCCATGATGTGGGAACTTCCTAAACAAGTCCTTGAATCGCTCCCAAGTATGATATAAAGTCTCGGCTTCCAACTGGGTAAAATAAGAAAGATCGTTCAAAGTTTGGTAGTCTTTGCAAGTGGAAAATGCTTCTTCAAATTTTTTTCGCTAATTCAGTCTAAGTTATGATTGAGTTCTGTTGTAGGGAGTTCAACTAATGCCTTACTCTACTCTTCAAGGAAAAAGGAAATAACTACAATCGGATAGCATTGTTTGTGGCTACATTAATTTTAAATGTAGCACAAATATCTAGAAAACTAGAGATGTGAGCATTAGGATCTTTATCTTAGAGGCCATCAAACTAAACATATAATTGCACTATTTGTATGATATTGGGTGTAATTTAGAAGTTGCTAGTAGCAACGGTCAATCTTATGGTACTAGAGTTAGCCTTGATAAGTGTAGGCCTTGAGTAGTCAAACATAATCCGGTTTGCATCATCACCTTTGTTGGCCATAGGTTTAAGATCTTGTGATAGATCTTCTTGATTGATGAATTGATTGTTGGCCTCTTTAACCTCAACAATTGACTCATCTTTTATGGTAATCACAGTTTGTCTAGTACACAATCTCAAATTCTAAAGGATAGTTCTCTCAATTTCAAGATCAAGTTCTATCAAACCTTCTAGATTACTTCGGGTCATGAACTATAAGGATAAGAAATATAGAATTGTAGCTCAAAATAATTAAAGGAAGGAAAACAAAGAAAACTGGTGTTAAAGTAATAAAGCAACTAGTATTCTTAATATCAAAGTCCCTAATAATGATGCTAAAAACTTAATATGAGACAAGCGCACTTATCAAATTCTAATATAGTAGATGTGAGTTTGACTCGATCTCTTAGAGATCCCGAGTACTAATACTAACCTTAGCTCTATTATTTAATAGGAAAATTTTGATGAGATTGAATGAATTTAAAGAATTAAAATTAATAAACTAAACTGATTATGAGACTTAACTAGACAATCGGGAAGTGTTAAAATTAAGAACTACTTCAAGAGGGCTAATAACATATTAAGGATTTGTTTTCCCTAGAGTTAACATGTGACCTCTTAAAAATCTTGCCTATTCCATCTCTATCATTGTTGAGTGAAGGAATTCGCAATTAAAATTAACATATTTCTCAAGAACATTAACTCTAACGTTAAATTACTTATCGGAATATCTTCACTTAGTAAAATAATATAAGATTACATTAATATACGATGGATTCCTACACAAAGATAATAACTTTACAAAAGGATTGTACGCTTTATCTCTAAGTATACATGTAATTCTCTCCAATTATGTCAATATCTCACTATACATGCGATTTCTCAATTATCATGCTTAATATCATGAATTGATACCCTAGAAATATCAATTAACAATGGAAACATTTAATTAAATCAAGAAAGATAGAAACTTCATTAAAAATCAATAATCAATCCAATAGTCACATGTAAACACTAGGTTCCATAATCCTAAATACAAGAATTTTAAGCTATCATGATGAATTTGGAAGAAAGTTACAGTAGAAATAAGAAATAAATAGTAAAAAACCCTTTTTGTTGATGAGAAATCTCCTTGATCTTGAAATTGGGCGATGCTTCCACCTTTTTCTCTCTCTTTCTTTCAAGTCTCTTCTAATTTGAAAATGAAAAGTCACCTACAAAACTCTCTTATGTCTTTATATGATAAAATGGGAAACTACCGTTTTCAACATCAAACACGGCCTGAGACATGGCTATGTCCTAGCGATCGTAGTCATGTAACTTACTGACTTTGGATGCTAAAATTGGTTCTTGGGTAAATACGGCCTAAGATATAATTGTATCCCTTGGTCATGTAACCTATTAACCAAAACTTGCAATTTTCTTCTATTGATTGGACACAACTCACAACCTGGGACACAATTGTGTCCTCAAGTTACATAACTTTTTGACCATCAACTATGTTTTCTCTTGATAATGAGCTTTCGGTTGGACATGGTCATGTCCCGCTTCAAAATTTCTTTGTTCGAGTTCCGAATTAAGTGAGACTTGATTTCTTTTTTTTTTTTTGTTTTTAATCTGAGAATATATTCGAATCTTGAAATCAAAATTTTACTCAATTAAATATACTTTTTTTATAAAAAAAAAAGTAAAAATTATAAGGAAAATGCTATAAAATTATAATGTAAAGTGTATCTAAAATAAGAGTTATCAGTGATCCAGTTATATGAGCACTAATTTTGCAATGGGATGAATGTCATTCAAATCTCTCCATTTCTAATGTATTAGACAATGTACTTTGGCAAGAAAAATTCATTGACAGTTATAAATGTAGGTGTTTTCAAATCTCTCCCTTTATAAATAATTTTGTATATTTTCTATATGTTGTTTTAAAAAATAATTTGAAGTTTAAAATCTTAAATCTTAGTATAAAAATAAAAAGAACTATTTTTTCCTCCTATACAATCATGTAGCATTTAAAAAAAAAATGAATTTGCTTATGAAGAGGTAAAATAGTAAAATAAGGCAGTTGTACTCAAGTAACATAAATACTATGTAATGGGATGAATGAAATTCAAATCTCTCCCTTTGTAGTGTATTAGGCAATATAGTTGGGAAGAAAAATTCATTGACAATTATAAACATGGTTAGAGTGCTCTAGTAAATTTCAAATGATTGGTAGTATTGAAATCCTAGGAAGTCTAATAAAGAATCTAAAAATGTTATTAGCAAATGTTAGATTTATTCTTCAATATAAAAGTATATACATATAAAATTATTACTAAAAAACTAAATATTATATATGTTAAAATAAAACCTTAATATGATATATTTACTCGACTTACTTAGACATATTAGTAAATATTTTTACATGTAGTCATAATAATAAGTAGAGCAAATTTGTATTGTTAAATATTATAAGAAGTAGAATATAGCATGGGTATAATGAAGAAGACAATAATATATGCTTATTTATGTGATTGTAAAAGTTTAACAAACTAGTTTTTAGTTTAAGTCAATGTAGCTTTAAAAAGAAAAGTGAAGGTAAGCTGTAAATACTCTTGTAAACAATAAGTTATCTAGATTTGAAAAAAAAAAAAATTGTGCAAAATTATAAACAAAAGAAAATCATATGTCAATAGCATAGAAAAAAATATACATTTATTTTATGGTGTTATAACCATCATATTTTATACTGCTCAATATAGATCTCCACTCCTTTTCTCTATGCCTATCAAAGCTTTTCCACACCACCCATGGCCCGAGCTCTAGAAGTTTCCATATGATATATCTGTGTCTGTGAGAGAGAGAGAGAGAGAGAAAGAGAGAGCCATGCAAGAATGTTTCTTAGTTAAAAGAAGTATCATTTTTCTATAAAAAGGAGCCATATTTTCTTTTCCTAATGGAAAGAAGTTAGTGTTTTTTTTTTTACCTACGGAAAAATAGTTAGGAAATGAATGCAATAATGTTTTGGTTGTCTTATTTACAATTTTGATAAAGTTAATAAGCAATGTTGTCAGACTCAAGTTAACCTGTACGGTCTGACTCTGTTTGACCTGATTCTTCCATTGAGTTGATCTAGTCTAACCATGATCTAACTAGATGTGTCTATTGGGCTAAATTGGCCTTAAACTGTTGGTTTACGAATTAGCTAAAGGTTGAATTAGAATCGACCTTTAAGAGATATGGGTTAAAGCCGGTTCAAGTGAACTCGCGATTTAAGACCAGTTAATGTGACTTGTGAATCAAATTTCTTTTTTTTTTTTCTTTAAGGAATTTTCCTTTTTCACATTTTGTTTGTTACCTTATACCCATCTCCCATGAAATGAGAATGAGGTAAACTATCATTTTTAGGATCCCGAAATAATTCATTTGGTTTAACTATTCGAGTTGAAAGCAGAAAATATTAAAATACAAATTCACCAAAAATTCCACTAGTGCTCTATATTATAAGGAAAAAATTGCTATCTCACCACTACGTCATATTACAAAATTGCATAACAATATCAACTTGACAAAAATTGTAAATTATAATATTTTCTTTTTTAGAGTACTTATGGAAAACTAAATTCCAATGTAACTATAATTATAGATTGCAAAATTTGATTCTTCAAAGTATAGTGACAAAATAAAAATGTAAATTATAATGTCATAAAACATAAAAGAACTAGTTCATATAGGAAGAAATTAGTGGTAGTAAGGCAATTTTTTTTCCGTTATTTTTAAAATTACCTCAAAGATGTTTACATATCCGTTAATTAGAATCAAATCATCATAGTTTAGTATGATTTTTTACAAAACTTTTAGTATGTTGGTCAATTTTAAATTAAAGAAAAAGGCTAAGGTTATGTGATTATCCATTTAATATTTTTAGGAAGAAAAAAATTTCATCAGGTGCCCATATAAAAAACCTAAGAGTAAAGCCTTAAATTTTGAAAACAACATATCATTTCACTTTTTTTTTTTTTGGGTAATTATGAAAGCAATTTTTCTAGGTGAAAAAACATTTTTAATTAAGACAAAAAGAATGGTTAATAAGTATCACTATGCATTTATGTATGACTAGGAGTAGAACTCGCACTTTAGCTTTAGCTTCCATCTGATTTGTTGTAATCCTTGAAGTATTTGTCCTCTTCTCTTAACTTACCACATGACTCTTCCTCTCTACATGCCGCCTTATGCTAATCTTCGGTGCATGCACTTGCTTCAACATTGACGACAGAAAGGGAGGCTTGCCGACCATTGAGGATAAGGCTTGCCATACCGAATGTTTATTCAACGACCACCATCAACATAAGAGTAGCGATAACCTTATGAGTAGTGCTTGATAGGATGAATTAGCTGTTTGCATGTGTCTTTCATCAAACCAAAATATCTAAATCTTTGATGGAAACATTATTAGAGAACTCAAAGCAATGGTCATGTAGTATTGAAGCTCCGTTCATGGCCCCCCAGAACTTTATCATTTCAATTTCTAGGCCAACAACTATTCACCCGCAAATGAGTAACAGTGTTCGATAACGAGTAGTAAGAGAGAAACTACTGTTTGGCCATGATAATGAATTGGTATGTGTAAAGAGCTCTTCCGCGTTAACTATAACTCAATTAACCTCCTCCTATATTTATATACTATACATGTCTTGGGAATCTATAAGTGAATAAATATACTCATAATAAGTTTTGAGGTATAATTGTAGCACATCAATTCTACAATGAGGGTCCAAAAGTGTGGCAACAAGATAAATAAGAGGAATTTCCCTATAATAGTATAACAACTTGTATGCCATTTCAATTACATAGTCATAGATGTTCGAGTCTAAGCTTGCTTTAAGTAAAATGCTAAGATTGTTGACAACTTCCATCACAAAGAAATGTACATTGGGCTTATAAACTTAAGAAAATGTTTTAGTGGCATCATGAAAAATCTTAAGAACCTTAAACAACTGAATAAATATATCCTAATCACTCAAGTGAATTTCAACTTCCGATGATTGTAGATCGCAAAGTTACACAAAAATTCATTATAAAGTACGATGCTTTGCAACAATTAATAAGTTGAATTCTAATGACAATTAACATCCAATTTAAATTTTCTCAACCTCTTCTAGTTTTCGATGCAAAAGTTCCTCTATTTCTTATGTAGAGATAGCTTCTCGACTATTAGTTTAATTGTATCCTTTATCAGTGAAACCTTGTTCTGTAAAGCTACAATCTATTCTTGACACATAAATTTAAAACATGACATACACATTTAATATGAAAAAATATTTCACCAAATGTTGGTTGACAAAGGCTTTTTAGATACTCAATTGAGACGTTGTTTGCACTAGCATTATTAAATCTGATTGAAAAAATGTTCTTAATTAAATTATACTCCCATGGAATAATACTTATAAATAAATAAATATATATATTTTTTATACCATATGATGATTATTAAATACCCTTAATGTTAACAATCTTTTTACACAATTGCCATTTATCATCGATCCAATGACAAGTTATGCATATATATGAACTACTATGGAACGAATTAGTTCATGTATTAGCACAAATTGATATGAATGTGCCTAGGAAAGCATACTTATTTGCTACCTCCCGCTCACATTTGTGATACAACTCTTAGGTGGCCCTTCTCAGTGTGTTCCAACTAGTCTTATGTGCAAGATACTCAATCTCATGTAGTACCTCACAAATACATATGAAATAAGCGTTGGCTTTCTAGAGTTGCAAAAGAAGAGTGTGTGCATAAATTTATAGTGCATCTTGCCTAAATTCAAATTTCTTCCTTCATTTCAAACATTCAAATTTCAACGTTTACTGTGTATATTATCATTTCTTCCTTTAGATTTCTATCAAAGTTTGTCATATGCATTGCACTCTACATACAATCATTAAACACTCTCATGCCAAGAGCAAAGTGAGCATGTCAATTATCACATGCATGAGGACTTAGATGGCTACATGAGCCATCACATCAATGTTGGCACAGGTTACCAAAGCCTTATATATAAAGGTTACAATGTGCAGCCGAAAAATGGCCCCATTTATTTTTTCTTAAAAGATGAGCCTAAACTAGCTAGTTGGCCTTATTGAACCATCAGAGCCATTAAGGGTTAGTAGTTTAAGCCATAGTTCGGAAATAGCCTTTGGACAGGTCTAGGTTTAACTCTCGGTCCAATCCAATTTATCCTTTAACTCTTAATCCTCTTATATGTCTAAATTAACTACTTGGATCAGGTCTAACAATACTATTAATAGAATGAATGGGGAATTGTATGTAGGTTTGTTGCATTTATAATTTTGAAAAAATAGTCGAAAAATCAACTTCCTTTTATATCCATGGGTAGAAAGTTTGAGAACATGGCAAATTTAAAGATGATGATTGCAAAATGGAAGCTGAAAAGTAGGAGCCAACACAATACAAGACTGAATAGTACAAAAATAGCATTGATCTATCGGAAAAAAGAATCTTTTATTGGTTTCGTAAAAAACCAAAAGAAAAATTGGTGAAAAATAAGTTCATTATAAGTATTTGTCAAGCATTTTGTTTCAACTAGGGGGATGAGCACATTATTATTGCTTCATCTTTTAGCCTCACATTTGGAAAAGAAAAAAAAGCAAAAGAGGAGGAAAAAGTCTAAAATCGCTACTAAAGCGTATACAAAATAACAACGAATTGATGACCGTAAAGGTATGCCTTAGTAGTTGAGGGCTTTGAATGTTAGAATATATAAATATGAATTTGATAGGGAGCAGGATAAGGAGAGATTATTCCTATTATAAATCATCCAAGTGAGTATGAACACGATTCCTTTTACTCCCAATAAGCAAGAGTTTATTCCCTCCCACGCTCAGCTATCGAAAGAAAAAGAGAAATAATAAATTAACACGTTTAGTAACATAAGTACAGAGTTTCATTATTCAAGGATAAATTGTTCTTAAGTTAAGTTTATAAACATCTCCAATTCTCTTTAAAGACTATAACGACACATGCATTTGCATATAATTTAATAGTTATACAAGTGAAACCCTAGAAATAGCTCAAAGTGGAAAATTACCTTATCATACAAGAATCACGGAATAGAAAACTAAAACTAAGGTTTCGTTTGTTTCAAGAAAAATGTTTTCTAAAATTTTTTTTTTCTATTTTCCCTTATTTATTTTACTGAAAAAGATGCTTTAAGTAGAAAACATTTTCCTTTACAAGGAAAAGCATTCTCTCATTGAAGGCAAAATTCTCCCCTTTTTTTTTTTTATTTTCTTTCTTTGAAAACAACTAACTCATTTTAAAACGGATTGTCGTTTTTCGATTTAATATTCACAAACGTTTTAACTCTAAGAAAATTATTTTTTTTAATTCTTATTATAACTTACCTATAAATTATATTTTAAACATGAAAAAATTATACTAAGTAAAAAAAACTATACATTTATTAAAATATTATCAAAGTCAGCTAAAGTGATTATAATAATATATACTGAAAAATTCATTTACATGTATAATTTTTCTTTTAAATAAAATATTTGACATATTATATTTATGGTAATATGTAGATAATAATATATTTTGGTATGGTTATAAGTTATATAGTATTTGCTAGTCAAACACTAAAAAATTTTCATTATATTCTTATAAAATATCCAAACACATGAAAACATATTATTTTCATAAAAATACTTTTTAAGAGAAAATATTTTTCTATAACATATGGTTTTTCTTGAAACAAACGAGGCTTAAATATTTAACCCATGTCATTATACACTACACAAGATCCAAACTTAGATCTTGTTTTTCTAAAATAAACTAGATTAGTAGATGGCTTTAGGTAAACGTAGAATTTTAGGGTTAAATGGCTAGGATTTTGGAGAAGTATTTCTTCTATCTTACATTAGAGAGGCTGGTCAAGAAAGAAAGAGGATGGGACTTTCCCTGGAATCATGAAATAAAGGGTTTTCCGTAAACCCTAAAGCAAAAGCGGAAAATGCTTTGCACATTCAAGCCTTCCAATCTTTTAGTTTTACTTTTCCATAATCCACCAACTTTAACGTTTTCATTATTTAAGGTTAATTTTAAAATTAAATAATGTGTAAAAGCTTCAAAATGTTGGTTTAATTAATCAAATTTATTTTTTGACTCTCCTCTTAAAACCTAGGAGAGGGGCATTTTTATCATTTTGAAAATTTTATATTAAAAATTTAATCTTTTTATCTATTGATTTCAATTTGCTTAAATCTCATTTCAAACTTGTGGAACATTGTTTAGGGCGTCTAGACTTGAAATTCGGTGTTTCTTTCGAAAAATTGGGTGTAACAGCAAATTAGTCATTTTTAGAAAATTGGCCTTGAGTTTTGGAAAATCCTTTTAAATTGAACTCAAAATGTTCCTTTCTGTCTTAAATTGAGTTTTTATCATTTTAATACTCCTCATTAGGTATTTGAAACTTTACCCTTGGTAGAACTCATCAAAATTTTATGACCGATGAAAAGGTCATTAAATGTTTAGTCCTAAAATTCAGAAAATCATCTTTAAATGATTTTTCAAAGACCATTTTTACTTATTTAATGACCACTGAATTTTTGGGGCATTTCATTTGGTCTCTGTACTTGAAGTGCCTATCTCTTTGGGCGAGATACATTCCAACGACTGTAGTAGCTAGTCAAAAACAGCCACTTTAGGGCCATGATTGTATGGGTTCTTCCTCGATAGTTCAACATTTAGAAGACCTCGATATTTCAACGTTTAAGAGACCTCATCTATAAATACAATTTAATAATGGTGTTTCTGATGAAATAGAGAATTAAAGTAGAAAGCTATCAAGAATAAGCTGAAGATTGCAATATAGTAATAAATTCTATGACCCCTTAAAGGGTATTTCAAGTTGCTGAACACTGTGGTATTCAAATAGTGCTGAGTTGACCATTCATGAGTTTAGTAAAAATCACATGAGGACTTCCCATTTCTTGTCAAATGGAACTCTATTCGTCGACATCTCTTAGATATATGTGAATTTTGATCTATGATTCTTTTTCCTTAAAGGAGTGAATTGGAAGCTATTGGCAATAGTATAACTGTGTCATGGCTATGTATTAGATATCTCAATAACTTTATGTATAGTTATAAGAAAGAGGGTAATATTACAAATAGCAATTTACTAATGGGAAGAGTTTGCAAGATGAGAATGCATGTGAAACTAAATAATATGCGCTTTTACGATCCCAATTAAAAGGAAAGGTGATGGAGAGTTAATGAGGAGAATTAATATAGCTCTGAGATCATTAAAGTGGATTCACAAATTTCTAATTAGTCTAGTACTTTGTAGTGAAATGGTTAGATAGAATCATATTGCTTTAATAGTGGATACATGCCATATGGACAAAAAGGGGAGGAAGAATTACTTAGCTGAAGGAAGGTGATAGAAACAACAAATTCTAAGTTGATGAGAACTGTGTCAACAAAAGAGAGCAAGAGTACAATGTTCCAGTTAGTAGCATTAGAGCCCTAAGTCCGAATGGCTATTCCCGTTCTTCCTTTCAACGATATTGGCATGTTATAGGTGAAAGCATGGGAGAGATGGTCCTATCCTCCTCTTCAAGTACCCTCTTTCCTTCCTTAAATAGCACAAACATAGTGCTCATTCCCAAAGTAACCAATCCCTAAGAAATTGGTCGTTTATGGCCAATCATCAACTGGAATTCTATCTTTAAAATAATCTCTAGAATCCTGGTAAACTTACTTAAGTTCTTAATGCATAGCTCGATGTCTAAACCTCAAAGTAGCTTTATGATGAGGCGGATGATTCATGACAATACTAGCACTGGCCATGAAGCTTTTCACTTTCTAAGAATTAAGCAAACCAAAAAACAAAATTTTTTGTGCCATTAAATTGAATATGAACAAGGTCTATGATCGAGCAAAATAAAGTTTCCTTAGAACTATCTTATTTAAACATGGTTTTAGTGAGGTATAGATTAGGTTGGTAATGGAGTCTACTACCTCAGTTTCTCATAATATGCAAATTAATGGGAAAGTAGCATGTAATTATACCTACCAGAGTACTTAGGTAGGGCGACCCTTTATTACTCTATCTCTCTTAGTAGTTAACGTGTCATCAAGATAATAATTGCCCCGAATGAAAATGAAACAAACATATCCAACTCTATCAGACCTATTATTTGTTGATGACGTATTATTTTTTATAGAAGTTTTTGTTGCAAATGTGCAGGTGTTGAAATGGAAACATCAGCGAGTATCGTAGAGGCTCAAGACAAATGGTGAATCTGCAAATATCCAGTATATTCATTTAGCAATAATGCACTAGAGGAGTTAGTCAAAGAAATTTGTGATGCTTTGCAAGTACCAGTTGTTACAAATCCAAGGAAAGTACCTTAGATTTCCTACCTTATGGGGGAGGAATAAGCCCGAGGCATTGAGATTTGTAAAAGACGAAATTGGACAAAGTTGGAAAGTTGACAGAGATATGTACTTTCAATAGTAGGAAAGTACTCTATGAGTTGCATGTGCAAATCCAATTTACTCTATGAGTTGTTTTAAATTTCCTCATGGTGTAAAGTGAATTTAAAGATTTCTCATTATTGGTAGGGGCAAATGAATGAAGGAAAGAACTTTGGCGGAGTTTGGACAAATTGACCCTTCTAAAGGGCAGAGACGGCTTGGCTTCAAAGAGCTAAATGATTTCAACTTTGCCCTTCTAACTAAACTTGCTTGGAAGAGTGTATACAAATGAAAATGCCTTCTGAGTGCATATCCTGAAGGAAGTTTATTTTATAAACTCATTCTTTTTTTAGGTGTCTGGGGATTCTCGAGACTTTTGGGGCTGCACGAGCATCTTATTTAGCAAAGAATAACTGTTAAAAGTTGTGCAGATGGTCAATGGAGCCTTGTCTAGACTGTTGGATCCTAGGTTTCCAATTTCAAACCCCATCTTCTAGACCCAGAACGTAGAGTTGTGTAGCTGACTAAAGAGAGGTCAAGGTCATGGAATGTGTAGAAGGTTCATCAATATTTGACCAACAGATACTCAGTGTAATTCATAAAATGACTACCTCATACAATGATGAAGGACTGGCTCGTGTGGCCTTATGATAAGGCAAGCAAGTGCACTGTCAAATCGGTTTATAATAACACCGGCTGATGTTTGACTTCAACTGACCAAAGCGCGTCCTCATCCAACCAGATTGAGAAATGAATATGGATACAAGTATGGCATTGACTAAGTGTTATAAAGATCAAGCATTTCATATGAAGGGCTTTGAACAATACCATGTCAATACAATGCAGCTTATTTAGGAGGGCTATTTTAGCTTCTGCATAGAGTATTTTCTGTAACAATGAGGATACTATCGAGCATTTGCTTTTATGTTGCTTGTAGACTTTGCTAGTTTGGTTTGCTTCATTGGTATTTAAAATTGAGCCTAAAAGGACGACCTTTCTAAATAGGCGACTTAAATGTTGTAGGGAAGGTGTTGGTAGCAACAAAAAATTGATAAGTTTGTTCTTTTATACTATTCTATGGTGTATTTGAAGCAGCCAGATGTTTGGAGAGTGATAAACATGTGTGGAATGGCATTAGGAGAGGTTGAAAAAACTGGGTAATAATAGGTCATTGGTGTTGGAACAACTCCCAAAATAGGTGGAGTTGAATCGCAATAAGTATGCTCATCAGATGCAGAGTGGAGGATAAGCCATCATGGATAAGAGTGTGTAGTATGTAGCTATCCATCTTTGAATGCAATTTGGATGAAGACCAAAAAGTTAGGCCGAAGGGGATCTCAATCAACAAGTTAACTTTGACACATATCCTAGAAGTTATAGCCAGTTGTATTCTTCTATAAGTATGGAAGGTTGTTCTCGGTGGCGGGTCTAGGATGGTTTGCACCCTCTGACCCGTACATAAAGAGTAATTTTGATGGCAGTTTGATCCTCAAGCAAAACAAGCTGCAACTAGAGTAATTGCTAGGAAGGCAAGGAGTGTTGTGTATGGAGGAGCAAATAGGAAATGTATAGCTCATCCACCCATCGAATTCGAAGCCATGGCTTGTCTAGATGCTATTAAATTAGCTAAAGAGAGAGGGTAGGTTGAATTTATGAGTTTGAAACTAATAGTGGATAGCATTTTGATGCAATGATGTCTCAAGAAGATGCCCTATAAAATATTTTCACATACGTGCTGGATATTAAAGCATCTTTCAAAGATTTTAGGTTAGCACAGCTTACCTTAATAAGGCGACAAGCAGGTGATTGGATAGCAAAGCATACAAGGTTAGAGATGCGTTTGGTGGACTGGGTTTATTAACCCCCCATCTCATTTACAAAATATCCTCTCTTTAGACTTGCGTTTGGTTTTATATTATCCTGCAATTTATAACTGTGTGCATGATGTACTTGAGATTTTGTCAATGGAGTCTTCACCTTCTGGCGCATCCCCCCCCCCCCCCCCCAAAAAAAAAAAAAAAAAAAAGACAAGAAAAGAAAAGAAACAAAAAATGGAAAGGAAATATGAGTTATTTAGGTTTGTTCCGTTCGCAGAAATTTTTCAATTTTAACTTTCTGGTGAAAATGAAAATTATTAGAAAATGTGTTTGGTTGTTGAATGTAAAATGTTATCAAATTTATGAAGAAAAAAAAGCATTTTCTAAACAAAAATAAAATGAGATTATTTTCCATTTTTTAATGAAAAGAATAGGGAATTTTTATAAATAACTTTTTATTGTTAGTTCTACTATAATAAACAATTTTGACTACTTCCGCTTTTTCATATTATAATATTCTCATATTCCGGTATATTCTTATGATGCTATTGTTAGAGTTATATTAAAATATTCTCTATATTTGTCCACAATCTTTACAAGGTAAATATGTAATAATTATGCTTAAGACAATATCAATATGTCTTACTAAAATCTTCATATCCAATAGTTTGACATTGATTTCATTCTATTACCAAAAATTTTAACTTCCACAAATTGTTTTATTACATTTCATTTTATATCTTCATTCGCCCTTGTCAATATTAACTCTAGTTGTATGCCTATAACAATCTCTCAATCATCATCAATATATTTCTCATATCTATCCAAAACCTTTATAAGATAATATTTACATTTTTTGGCCATTGTTATAGTTAAAATAGAATTAATGTTTTTTTCTTTAAATAATTCACTAGCAACTTATGGCATTGATTTCATTTTACCAGAAAACTTAACTTTCGTAAACTATTATGGCAGCGGATAAATTTCCTTACAAGAAATGTAATTCCTAAAAATCTACTGAATGATATTTCTTTGGCAAAATTCTTCCCCGATTCATAATACAATTTTCCCATTTCTTAAAGAAAACGTATATATACGCCATATAATGGAAATATTCTTTGACTAAACGGAAGAAACAGAACTTTTTACAGGCTTCCGTTTCACAATTTTGCAAATTCCTCATTGTTTAGATGGTATAAACAATCAAACAGCATAGAATCTGGGAAGATTTTTCAATGTCTGCATTTATACTTCGCCAAAATTGCCACTGTTATCAATTATGCAGCACACTTTAATTGCTATTAATACCACATTATTAACTCCTTGTCTTTTAATTTTCGAAACAAACTTAATTTCATTTTAAGTAAGTAAATACATGGAAACAACCAGGAATTGATAAAATTATGAAATGTGGAAGTATCATTTGTATTAATACGCTATATAAATTGATAAATAAAATAAAATTTTAATATATAAAAGTATCATTAACACTCATTTAGAAAATATGTTCTTTTATTATTACATGTTTAAATATTATTAATATTTAAATAATATTCATGCAAGTATTAGTAGTATAAAGTTTTTTCATCCCTAACCCTTTCCTTGCCAAATACGGAACCTGAATTAAACTTTAACATGCATAAGGATACCCAATGCAAAAGGTAACTCCTTTTTCTTCGTGAACGTGACATTGATTTTTCCTACGCTTTCTTGAATCTTCTTTGATGATTGTATATATTTTTCTACTTATGTAGTTGTTTATTTCTTCATTCTTTCTAGGGTTAGTTTTCTTTTCCTTTTCATTTATTTTATTTTTAGGAAAAATTATAATATAGGAGATTTACATTTGAGAATACGTTGAAATAAGTTATCAATATTTAAAAAAATTTAAATAAAAGATTGACGTTTTGAAAAGTTCAAATAATGAATCAATATTTTTCAGAATAGTTTAAATAAAAAATTTATAATAGCCAATCCATAAAATTATTTGAAATGTTTTATGAAATATTGATTTTTTATTTAAACAATTTTATAAAACATTGATTTCTTATTTGAAGTTACCTTCAAATGTTGATCATCTCCACTGTAATGATATAATAAACTAAACAAAATAAGACACTTTTTTTCTAGATTTGACAAAACTAGTTTTTTTTCTTGTTTAAATTATCTTTTTTTAATGTATATTATTTGTATCTTATCTGTAGCTATTCTCTATCTTATTTATATTTATTTAAAATTCGATATTTGAAAAATTATCTTACATATATCTTATCTGTTTTTACTTCATAATTATAATGAAGGTAATGATTAGAATAACATAATTGTAAAATAAAAATTTACATATCTTTAAAAGAAAAGATTTGAGAAAAAATATATAATTTATACATTGGAGATTATTATTTTAATTAGTATTTTTGTGAATATGAATAAAGTAAAGAGTACTAAATTTAACTTATTTGTGTTTTATGAGAGGGGTATATATGGAATTATATTTCTATTTTTTTTTTTCATTCTTACTAAATGTAAGATTACAGTAGACACAAAAATAAAAAAATAAAAAAAAATGAACCAAATGAAGCCTTTGTGTTTTTTTAAAAGTGAAAACAACTTATTCTTTAGCTACACTTGTAATTCTCTCTCTCTTTGCGCACATTTTTAGATTTTTAGTCTTATTTATTTATTTAGAATATTATAATAATTTTACTAATCTGAACTCAACAGATCTGCCTTATGATCCAATTAGGTAATACACATGGAACTTTTCAATTTAACGTTATAAATCACCATAAACTCGAGGGAATCATGAAGTCCATGATACCTGAAAATGCTGATATGGTTAATTTTTGGTATATGTCGATTTTTGTAGTTTTATTCCATCCAAACTTGGTTTTAGCATGTTGAATATTTGTTTGATTTGAGGATTTGATTTATATATTTTATTAAGTTAATTTGGCCAGATATATGAATCATGTACATTTGTAGACTTAGAATTATGTAGGCCAACCGAGGAAGAACTATCATCCATCAGTTTCAACTTTCAACTCTACTGCAGACTTTCACCCAAAAATAAATAAATAAAACCTATATTGGAGACACTGATTTGCAACTTAGAGTATAATATTAAATCTATAAAAGATGTCCAAAAAAATGGGTGATAGATAATGTTTTAAGTCACAAATGCATCGTAAGAGAAAAATAATGATTCATAAGATTAAGATGTTAATTACTTATAAGTAGGTATACCTTGATGCCTTTCCCTTTCCTTAAACCATAGTAAACAAAAATGAAAATTTCATCTTTTCTATTTAGTCTTTTGCACTTGTTTTCTCCATTTTCACTCGTTGTATCCTTTCTTTTTTCCACTCATTTTTTAACCAATTTTATCAACATTTTGTAACTCTATATATTTGTCCAGGTATCTATGACGAAAATTTCACCTTTTCTATTTAGTCTTTTACGCTTTTTTTGTTTTTTCCCATTTTCACTCACCAAATCCCTTTTTTCTCCCCACTCATTTCTTAATCGTTTTTATCAATATTTTGTAACTCTATATATTTGTCCAGATATTTAAGCTAAAAATTTCACTTTTTTTATTTAATCCTTTCCAACTTTTTATTTTTTATTTTTCAATTTCACTCAATAAAACCTTCTTTTCCCCATTCATTTCTTGAACATTTTGGTCAACATTTTATAACTCTATATATTTGTTCACATATCTAAGATGGAAATTTCACTTTTCTGTTTAATCTTTTCTGCTTTTCTTTATCCCATTTTCACTCACTGAATCCTTTTTACTTTCCCCGCTCATTTCTTAACCATTTTTGTCAACATTTTGTAGCTCAGTATAATTGTTGACATATCTTCTTTTGGAGAGACATTCAGATTGGAGAGAGAGAGAGAATGAAGTTTCTAACATCTAGAAAAAAAAGAAAAAGTTTTAATGATAAGTACCCTCTAATTATTAATAAAATTTTAACACATAGAAATATCATTCATACTATTTTAAAAAATATTTTCTTTCATAATCATTAATACTTATATATCATTTATCTAACATATTAGCATTATTAAATACGATAATTTTTTTCTTAATACTACTACAAAAAAACAAAACCATGAATGATAAGATAATGCACACACATGCCAATTCCAAGTCATAAATATATATAGAGAAAATGGCATGCACATAATAAGTTCTATGATCAGTTACTTAGGGTTCGGTTTGTAGAGTTCAAGGTGATCGAATAAATTATCCGATCGAACAAACCCAAATTTTATAATAAATTTATGATTATTAGTAAAAGTGATCCCATAAGTTTAAATTTAAAAAAATAAGTAATGAAATAATTGAATATTATTATATCAAATTTTAAGTAAATTACCTATTATTTATCGGAAATGCATAAATTAAATTTCGATAACTAATGAGTCATTAAAGATAAATTATATACACACTAAAAATCATAAAATAACTTAAATAATATTTAGGAGTATTTATTTATACCATATATGTATTTACATATAAGTAGAAATATACGTAATTACTTAAAATATGCGAAATAAGCTAAAATAATGTTAAATAATTAAAAAAATACATGAGTAAATAAAGAAAAATCAGGAAAATTATGGAAAAATATGAAAATGTCTAGAAAGGGGTTGTGGCAATTTGGAATTAAAGGAAAAAAATCAATCAATTAAAATTCAACAAATAGAAAATGGAAAAAGAGATAAGATAAAGTCAATGTCACTTCAAAATTAATGAGAAAAATATCTATGCAACACTAAAAATACCCAAAAAACTTTAAATGCTTATTTGGTCTATTTGGAGAGAAAAAAAAAATAAAGGGAATCAAAATAATTAGGATTAGGGTTTAAAAATCTGTGCAATTAGGATCTTAGAAAAGATCCTCAACTTGACTACCACCTAAGAGTGGATAACTACCACCACCACATGGTGGTGGCAATACCCAGACCAGCCGACAAGGCCACGGTGACCAACGGTAGTCGGAGCCGCTAGTTCTAATGAGTATTATTTCTCTTCTGATTTTTTATATTTTATTAAAAATACTAAACAATTTTAGAAAATTATGAAATTTGTTATTCTGAGGTTTTTAAGTATGTAGATCTAAAGAAAAATTTTATTTTGATAATTTTGTATCTAGAAATATATTATCCTTAAGAAACCATACAAACTCAAGCTTTGTTCGATTTGAAAATAAATAAGTATAAGAGTGTAGTTTTGGACTCAAAATTTTTGTATAGACTACTTAGGGGTTATATAACAGTACTGTAAGCCCTTTTTCAAAAATTAATTTTTGAAATTTTTAGATAATTTTTATAACTTAAAACGATGCATAAAATAGTTTTTTAAAATAAGTTGTTATAATATATTACAATGGTCATGGTAGTATTTTATAATGGTAACCATTAGTTTGAATAAAATGACAATTTAAGAAATTATTTAATGTGATCACAAAGGATAGTTTTGTAAATTCAATATTTAAGAAATATAAAATATACTAAAGACAAGGAAAGTAAGTTTAATCACTTTAATATTATAAATAAATATCAAAATTAATATATACTATATGCCAACAACATCTAAAATTTAAATAATGATTACACATATGCAAATTCTTATGAAATTTAAAATTTTATTCTTCTTAAAAGTGTGCAGTTTATAGAATTAGTAATTTTTCAATTAATAGTTTTTAAATTAATAGATTCTTTAAATTTATGGGTTTGCTTTAAGTGGGAGAGAGAAAAAGAGAAAGAATCCTTGAAATTATGAGTTTTAATTGGTTTGCCAAATATTTTTTAGGGTTATATATTATGTGTATTTACTATAAGCTAACTATACATTGGTGTGGTAATTGTAAAATACTATATATAAATATAGTCATTTTCATTATTGAAGGTGTATTTAGGTAATTTACATTTTTAGCCATGTTGAATTAATATAAAATACATGTAATAAGATGAAATATTATATTACCAAAAGGGAAATTACTTCTACTTTAATAATCTATAAATAAAACTAAATAGAAGTCTGAATGTTGTTTTAAGAGTAAGAAGAGAAATAAAAGGGGGGGAGGTGGTGGTTGAATGAGCTACATTTTAACTACAAACTTAAGAATAGAGAATGCTATTAAAAGTAGGAGAGAGGAATTAAATGGAGAGAGAAAATCAGGATGTTATTAAGAGTAGGAGAGAGGAATTAAAAGGAAAGAGAAAAATGGGTGAATTACTCACTTTACCATTCATATTATTAAACTAGATTTCAATATCATAAATTTAGTGGTCATTTCTAATGTGTTTTAGGGATATTTTGAGAAACTGTAGAGAAGACATCAAAAGACCCATTTCTTTCGCTTTAATAATATAGATGATTATATAATTTTATATATGGGGCATATGTTAAGAAAAAATTGCTAATATGTCATTTCAAAATCACTACAAGATGGACTGATATTATTGCCTAATGCCTTTATGTGCCATATGTGTGATGTAATGGATGATGCATGCTTAGAGCGATAAGATTGCATAAGGATCTTAAAGAACTGCAAAAAAGCAATACCTAAAAACAACGATAGAGTAATAGTTGTTGAAGTAGTATTCAAACCAGATGGAGGTGACATGTTTGATAAAATAAGAGTGGTTTTAGATTTGTTGATGGTTATACACACTTCAAATGGAAGAGAAAGAATTGAACTCAAGTGGAAGAAGATACTAGAAGGTAGAGGTTTTCCAAGTTGCAATATCATTCAAATTCTCACACTAGTGTCCATCATTGAGGCATTTCTAGAATAATGCCTTGTGTTCCATTCACAGGAGGAGATGAATTGAACTCTCAAATAAAATAATCAACTTAAGAGTTGATAACTAATGGAGCTTAATGAGTGGTACTATTATGGATGTTTATATATTATCTATTTGGGAACTTAACTTATCAATCTTTATTTTTAATTTATTCACTAAAAATTACTTGCTATCCATTTACCCATTATCAATTCATGCTATTTTTTCTATTTACAATAAACCATTACAAAATCATGAAAATTTTTAATTTATTTTAAATGTTAAAATTATGATTAATTAAAAATTAATTTTTAAGCATGAAATAAAAATATCAACAAGATATTGAAATTATTTTTATTGAAGGTGGGAATACCCCTCAAAAGGAAGGTGATGAAATCATTGAAGTACTTTTGAATGTAGCAGCTTAGAGTATATTGAAACTCCTAAGTTAGGCATATCCAGGCTAAAGTAATTCCAAGATTGGTGCCCTCCTAAAAGGTTTTAGTCAAGTCATTATAGGTGATACTAGAGTAATTCATCAGTTAGAAGGACAGAGTCCTTGCTTGGTGTAATTCTACACTGATGTAACAGAACCAACGAGGATGCCTATTCTATAAAAAGGATATATTGTAATACCTCCTGAATAGAATATAACGGAACTCTAATTATCAAGGCATCTTTTGGTGCAACGGTTTAGAGCGCATTAGAACTCTAAGGTTAAGTGTGATCAGGTTAGAGTAATTCCAAGACAGGTAATCTCCTAAGAAGCTATTATATCAAAGGACAAAATTGTATGGCATACTAGGACAAAATCGTATGGCTCCGATCAAGTCATTACAAAGGCAATTATAAGTTGATTTCTTAATATCACCAATACACTTATATTAAATTAAACATTAATATGTTTGTTTCATATTTAAATTTCTACATAAAATATAAATAGGATAATGTTGCAAATACTACCTAAACAATAACTAAAAGTGTAATTTACTATATAAACTTTCAACTTATCAAATTTGATAAGCAATTAAAACTTTCTATGTTATTGTCATTACCTTCTGTACATAGTTTGTTAATTTAGTTGCTAATCATAGTGAGATACGTGTTATATGTATATGTAGCAAGCAGCAATCATGACACAAAAAGTTTTGATTAGATACCAAATATGATAAATTGGGGGTTCATGTGATAAATTGAATTTTTTTTTTAAAGTCCAAATGGTGTTGACAACATTGTTGCAAATATAAATTGTTATCAATTTATATTATTTGAAGAAGGTAATAGACATCTCTTTCTCTCTCTTAGAATTATATATGCAACCCAAGCATATAAATATATACATATACATACACATAAATATATGTGTATTAATGAATATGGTGGTAAAGTTACACACCTATTTCTAAGCAGTCTTCCTATTGATTTCTTCACGAGTCATATCTTTGTCACCAGGGTGGCTTCTTAAAAATAATAAGGAAGAAGGGATGATGCCTTGTAATCAAAACAAGAAGTTCTTCTAGGTTTATCATTGTTGTCTTCTTAGTAAGCATGGGAAAAGGGTCGATACATAAGTATAAAGAAAAAAGGGGGGAAAAAGAAAAGAAGAAGGGAAATGTGAATGCAAACTTATGTGCACACATATGCATTTATATACTTATATGTGATTTAATAAATGAATTGGTCCAAACCAAGTACATAGGTCATCACTCACTCACTCACACACACATGCACATGCGTGCACACATTTATGTGTGTATATTTGTCTATGTATGTATTCACATACATAAAGTTCATTAACTTAAGGGTAATACAACTTTGATTAACATAAAGAGACATGCGCAATAGAACAATTTAGCAAGCTTGAACACTTCGAAAAAATTATTATTATTTTCCATGCTAGCACTAACTCTTACAATATGACTTTACAATAAGTTAAGTTTTCAACTATGTAAGTACACCTAACAACCGTGCTACTATTATATAGCAAGTATACACTAAGTAAGATGCTTAAACCTTTTTTACTTTGCTTAAAGGACTTTCGTTACTGGGCAAAATTCATAGAGTTATAATTCATTTTAGCTTTAGGCCTAATAATAATGTAGGTTTAATCAAGTACCTAACTTAAGATGAATCCCTTAATTAATCTGATGCCTTTGCCACTCTTAGAGAGCTAAATACTAAATGATTATCTCAGCAAGAACGGCCATCCAACCCTCTAAGCCAACCTAGCTTAGGTTGGACCAACTAACTTCCTTCTTATTTTGTCCATTTCCAAGCTACCTCAAGTGGGTCACCAATTGGTACTAGTAAATAATCAAAAGGGGGGAGTTGAATTGATTGTTATGAAATTTCAATACTTAAAAAAATTTTGCTTATTACTGTTCAATATCAATTACTTATACTAAACTTACTCTTAATTCCTAAGATATTAGAAATATTAACAAATTTAGATTAAAGATTTGAATGTGAAAACTAACTTAATACTTATCAATTCTAACTATTAAGCAAATTAACACATCAACCTTACTTCTGATCCTAAACTTAATATCGTGTAGAAGATTTTGATAAATCGTGCAATATACAATCACTTAAGAGAACAAGTAATATATCATAGAAACAATAAATAAATTGTGAGTAAATAAGGAGTGTAGGGGTCAAAAGATTAAGCAACCATATATAATGGTTCCACCTTTTACGTTAGTCTACTCTCTTAAACCATGACCAAGGATACGGTTATCCACATCATACTTCTACTATTTGAAGAAAACTTTACATTAAGGTCAATAGTTCCCATGATCTTCCACTGCCTCCAAATCGCAAGTTTATAGAATCTCCCTCCTAAGTTCTTCCAAATAATATCTCACTAATTTTTAAAGAGATTAATAACTCATTTTTAAATTACAATAGATTTCCTCTCTCTCTTTTGATGCTCAATAATGTGAAATTCTCAAGCTTCAAGATATATCTCCCAAATCACATAAACGTTTGTAAGCTCAACTAAACTATGATATTATGAACATTCTTGTAGCTCTTACTCTTTTCTTTCTTGTCTCTTCTCTCTTTTTCTCCTCTTTTTACTCTATTTCATTGATCGCGTCTCTTTTAAATAGTTATGGCTTCCAGTGTTCAAACATTGTTAATATGATAATAGTCATTGTATAGTCGTGCAACTTCAAATATATATGATTTTGTTGCTTTGCTACATACACTCATTTGTCATGTAATACTTTCATTATAACTTCTTTATATACTTAGAAGCTTTTATTAGTTTGTTGTATCACACGCTTCTAAAATCTTCGTAAGCATTGTATTTATATCCCTTAGCTGGTCCAAATATATTGCCTAAATAAATCTCCTCGATGTTAGGTCTTGACCTATTCTTTTATGATGAGCTTCTAATCACTTCTTGCTTTTTATACTTCTTCTATGCTTTTGATAAGTAAATCTGTTAAGTCCTACACTTATGCTAAATGTTTTCTTTTAATCCGTTTTTTTCTTTTCTTCCCCCATCTAAAAATAATCTAGCCATGTCTTATGCTTAGTTTGATTAGCTCCTAACAATATAGTTTATGAATCAACTTCCACTACTAATACTTGTTTTTTGGTTTCAGATTCTCAAGTAACTTTTGATCTTGTCAACTTTTCATTATTCAGCTCTTTGTTTTTCTCAAGTACCTTAAAAATATAATTCTATGTTTTGCACACTAGGTAACTTGATTAGTAATAATAAAATATCTTTCTTTCATTTTCACATATATTTTGTTATCATTAAAATACACTTGCTTCAAGGTTTATCATCAAAAATCTTTTCATTTAGGTTCTTGTACTAAGATTACCAACCTATTCATAGAAAAGAATATTACCCTCCACTTAGGACAGTCCAGATATTCTCTTTTTTCCTTTTACCAAAACGTCCTATGTTAAGCCGACACATGTTCCACTACACTGATCCTAAGGATGATTCTTGGATAATTATTCTTTTCTATCTTTCATTAATTTACCCTTTTAAAAATATACTAGGTTATCCATTAATTTTTGTTCACGTAAGCATTTGACCCTTTTGATGCATTTGTAATAACTCTAAGAGGCCAAGTATATAAGGCCATCTACTTGTAATTAGCTAATTCAGTCATCTATTACATTTTGAAGATGCACTTTTCAAGTTTTTCTTAAGTATTTCCTACTCTTATCGACTACTTTAGAAGAGTAGTGGCAAGTGCTCTTAAGCTAATTTTCTTATATATCTTTTCTTTGATAAATTTTGTCTAAGTTTGATAAAGATGGGTAAAGTAACATAAAAAGCTCTTGCTTTTTTTCTTTTCATTTTTTAGAGGTAAAAAAAGATTACTATTCATTTTAGTTGGGTTTTCTTTTTGTGAAAATGTTGTTGCAATCTTTTTAGGCAATTTTCCTTTTCCACCTATGGATATTGAGTTGAGTTTAAGTGAATTTGTTGCAATTTTTATTTAGAAAGTTATTCAAAGCCATGTTGATAATGATTTTTTTCCCCTTTTATGCAAGTTAGTGCTCAAATGTTAGTAACTCTTTTAAAGTATTATAATGACATTGCAAATAAATATTGTAACATTATAATGGATATTAAAATATTAGTAAAAATCGTATCTCCCTTGGTAATGGATATAAGCCTACAAGATAGCATTTACTAATTTACATGGTCATTTAGTAAGTTTTTATATGATTCCATTTTTACTTCCCAATGACATAAATCAAATTGTATTTGAGTAGTAGAAATAATCTATATTTTCATATGGACATCTTCTTCTTTTTTCCTATACACATATCGCAGATGCGTCAATCAATAATATTTTATTTTGGTAATATTGTGGAAATGCTAAAAAATGATCGAGCAAAGAAAGAATGAAATTTATAACTATTAGAAGAAAAAACAACACGGACAAATAGGATTAGTAATAAGGGGCAAGCGGGTAACCTTATTGTATAGGATACTCACCTGAAACTTACACTTTAGAGTACAGGGTGCAAATTTTATGGTACCCTATTCCAATCTATAATAAAATCCTAATATTACATACTCTTGTATCTATTATCTTCTTTTTTTCTCTTATTCTTTTTCTTTTCTTAGGTAAAACCTTGTTTTTTAATTCTAAGTATAATAATTTTATGATTTGACAAAAAATTATTTTGATAATTTGAAAGAAAAAGAGAAAATAAATAATTTAATATGACCTAATTAAATTAAACATTTCCAATTGCAAAGATTATTCTCTATTCTACCTACTAAAGTTTTATATTGTTACAATTATATGTATTGCAAATATAAGAACCTTTCAAATATTACTATTCAACCTAATAATATAGTTATAAGTTTAATATTAATTATATGCTTGTATAATATTCAAAAGAAAACATAGTAAAAGAAAAATAAAAAAACACGGGTTCCACAGGATGCCCTATATCTTGTAAAATTTATAGGGTACAAGTTAGTTCCTATATATTATAGGGTAGGTTTTAGATATAAAAATTTTAGAACCTGTGATGGTAGGGTAATATACGAGTAAGGTATCATACTTTACTTACCATATACCCACTTACCCCAGTAGTAATCAACAAAACTTTTTAAGAATACTCTAACCTCACAAAACTCTCAAAAGTCCTTTGTTACGTTATATGTCAGATAGGAATGTTAGAGATGTAAAATAAAATCCTTACAAAATCATATGGATGCCCCATTATCAAAAGGTGGCTGAAATAAAAGAAATTGCTAACTATGGATGCATGGTAGCTGCGAAAATGGATCCTCTAAAGTTTCTCTCCTCCAAAGTTTGCTAAAATTATAAATCAATGATTATTATTGTTTAGATTTTTTTAAATATTATTATGATATTATAATTTTTAAAAAATCTAGATGATGACCATCATTAAATTTTAACTTTAAAAAATTTTTTAAAAAATTAATTTTAGATGATCATGCGCGATTTTATAATGGTATTCCTTCTTATTTCATTTTCATCCAATCTTCAATTGGTTGATCTCCGGTTGACCCATGTTCTCCTTAGCACAATGCTAATCAACTAGGTTCCAATAAACATGTCAAAATAAGACTCATACACGACAATTCCAATTTTATCATCTTAGAGAAATCCCAAATCAAATGCCATAAGAAATTGTAGTTAGCACCAGCTATATTATATTTAATATATATACATGCATATATATAAGTATGAGTATATAACCGTTTATGTATGGACAAATAATAGCAAAAATATTACTATTTTCCATTATACGATATATCATTTCGAAATTACAAAACATTAAAGTAACCACTCTCTATGTAAATGAAATAAAAATGTTCCACTACAAGATGGAGTAATTGTTAATGCCTAACGACTTTATGTCCATTTGTGATGCAGTAGATAATGCATGGTTGGAGTGATGAAAATTGTGAAAGGATCTTAAAAAACTGTTGAAAAGCAATACCAAAAAATAACAGTAGGATAATAATTGTTGAAATAGTGTTGAAACTAGATGGAGATGATGTGTTCGATGAAACAAGAGTGTTTTCGATTTGTTGACGGCAGCACGCACTTTAGGTGGAAGAGAAAGAAGTGAACTCGAGAGGAAGAATATACTAAAAGATTAGGGCTTTCCACGCTATAATATCATTTCAATCTCTACCCTAGTGTCTATCATTTAGGTATTTTCGGAATCACAGTTTGGATTCTATTCTTGTTATGATAGGAAATGTACTAAAATCTCAAATCAAATAACCAACTTAAAAGTTGATACATGATGGAGCTTATCTGTGTGCCTGGAAGCACAGAAGAGAAATTACTGGAGTTCTCCAACTTCAGTTTAGTCTCATCTTTTTAAGTAGAATATAAGTTAATCGTCTAATTAAGTTCTCATTTCATTCTCTACTAGCAGTAGCAGAGTGCGCTTCCTTTAGTCGTGAGATTGCCCAACTAAGTTGTCAAAGAGCCATGGGTTTAAAGCATGAGGGAGGACCATGTCCAATCCGACCAGAAAAACGATAGGGACATTTACCGAATGAAAGTGAATTGAATTCAACCATGAATTTTAATTTGATTCATGATTAGTTTGGTTTAGTATTTTGTACAAACCAAACCATTGTGAATGAACCAAGCCATATTATATGAAAAAAAAATAAAAATTCTAATTGTTAGAAAAGATACTTATCATCGTTGAATCTAAATTATTCCAACCTTAATAACATTTCTTGAAATATAATATTTATCGAAAAGATTAAAGTGGTTTTTATTTCTTTATAATATAGCATAATCAAGAAGTAAAAGTTAATATTTATTTGTAAGATATATTATAATATAGTTATAAGGGAGATTGCTATACTAGAAAAAAGTAATGAGAAAACAAGTGCAACTTGAACGGTATGGAATCGCACTGTTCAGGGAGCCGTTCAGTTTTGCTCTCTAAACCATTCAAAGTTGTTCGAGTCGACAGAATAATGTAGATTCAGTCCAACGCTGGCTCGCTCAACCTTCAAATAGAATGAAACCATATTTTGTTCAATCCTAGAAAATAGTTGTTCATCCATTTACAACTCTCATTTAATATTTATTTTTTATTTCTTCAAGCCTTTGGATGAATATTGAAAAATTATAACAGCCAATGAATTTACTTATAAGAAATGTAATTTTTAAAATTTTCTTGATGATTTTTCTTCGGCAAAATTCTTCCCCATTCGTAATGTAATATCCCCATTACTTAATGAAAACATATATATATATATATATATACACGCGCCATATAATGGAAAAATTCTTTTAACTATACGTAAGAAACGGTACATTTTATTGGTTTCCGTTTCATAATTTTATTGATTCCTCATTTGTTTAGAGCATATAAATAATTAAGTAGCATAGAATATGGGAAGATTTTTGAATGCCTCATTTATAGTTCGCAAAAAAAAAAAGTCACTGTAATCATTTATGCAGTATGCAGCACACTTTAATTGTTATTAATACCAGGCGTTGCTGATCATTAATTCCTTGTCTTTTTAATTTTCGGAACAAACGTGATTTCATTTCAAACAGTTAAAAACAGGGAAACAATTAGAAAAACTGATTCATAAGAGATAAGACAATTGTTTTGTGACTTTTGTCGGTACTGCCAGATTGGACAAATGAAATTATGACGGGAAATAAAACCATATTGAAAGAGACATGAGCGACAAGATAATGCACACGCACCGATACCAAGTCCTAATATATATATGGAGAGAGAGGCAAAGGCACACACACCGAGACCGAGAAATAAAATACTGTAATTTGCTTAATTTTTATATATATATATATATATATATAAATTAGGCCATATATATAGTTTAACGTTGATCAAACTTTACAAAAATGGAAAATAGTAATTCTTTACCTAAAGATCCATTATTGTATTTGAATGGAAAAATGATTATTTCACTATTTTGCTATTACTGAAAAATTAAAAATTTCATTTTCTTTATAAAACTGAGAAAATGGTTATTCTTTTATTTTTTTACAGCATATTTTTATAAGTATTCATGAAATCTGAGCATAACTAAAAGTTAATTCTCTATTTTATTTATGACGAATTTCAATTATATTTTTACTTTAGTTGATTTTGTCAATATACATGTGTGTATGTTGAAAGATTAATGAAAATTATAATTAAAATAGATATATCAGGTTTTAGATATATTTATTTAATTTTTTTGCAAGAAAAATCTGTGAATATTTTTCCTTCACGGTTTCTTACGCAAGAATAAAACACATGTATATAAAATTATTATGGATCTCGATATATCCTAAGAATAAAATGATGTACATTTGGAAATAAAATAATGTACATTTCAATTGAAAAATAAGTTGTAAGATCTCCATATATGTTGCCAATACATTGTGCTTTGGCAGACCACAAATGCGCACGCAGCACATACGACACTTTTGGGATCATGGAGTCCTTTGACACAGAGGAGATGCTCAGAGGACAAGCCCAAATATGGCAACACATGTTAGCTTATATCGACTCCATGGCATTGAAGTGTGCGGTTGAGCTCCGTATAGCTGATATTATACACTCAAAAGGAAGCTACCTAACTTTATCTCAAATTGCTTCTCATATCGATACAACTTCTTCACCTGATGTCAACTATCTTAAGCGCATCATGAGGTTGTTGGTCCGTAAAAAGATCTTCAGTGTGCATCAGATATCAGATAATGGAGAGACACTCTATGGACTTACTTCTGCCTCTAAATGGCTTTTGCATGGTTCCAAACAAAGCCTTGTTCCAATGGTGAAATTGGAGGAGCATGAGTACGTGATGTCTCCATGGCACTACTTAGACAAATGTGTCAAAAATGGTGGTACGGCATTTAAAATGGCTCATGGCTTTGATATATGGGACTTTGCATCAAGAAATAGTGAATTCAATAACATCTTTAATGAAGCTATGGCTTGTACTTCTAGGACCATGCTTGAGACAATTATTAGTTGTTACAAACAAGGGTTTGAAAGTTTAAATTCTTTGGTTGATGTTGGAGGAGGAATTGGTACTTCAATAGCTGAGATTGTAGAGGCATATCCACATATTAAAGGGATCAACTTTGATTTACCCCATGTTATAGTCACAGCAGCAGCTCATGATCATGTTAAGATCGCCCATGTTGGAGGAGATATGTTCGAGGCTATTCCTAATGCTGATGCAGTTTTCATGAAGGTAAGTAACAAATTCTAGTTTTTTTTTTTTTTTTTTTTTTGGGCCCAAAGTAACAATTTCCAGTTTATTGCTCATATTAATTGGTTTTCATTTCCAAACTTTTGTTATCTTCCTTGCTTTTTCCACTTGCTTTATAAATTCACTATATGGCTAAATAGATTTTAGTACTTTCACATAGGAGTAAACATGTGAATCTTATATGGATTTCAATAGGGCATATCTAGGTTTATATTTTGTGTAAAACTTTTGGAACCTTGATTCTGTTGAGAATAAACTTGCTCATGCTTTTTAAGTCGCATGCACTATTGATATGTATCTTGACTAACGAGATTGTTGGACTTCAACAGACAAAGGATGAATGGGTGGTCTGTGTTCATGTGTTAGGAGATTTTTAATCCCCTTTTAGATGTTCTATTGGGACTCCATGTTGACTATATTCTTAGGGATGGTTACTTGTTTAGGGATGATAGACTATGTAGTCCCAAGTCCTCATTAAGAGACTTCTTAATTTGAGAACTGCATGCCATGCTAGTGGCATATAACCATTTTGGTATAGACATTGTTTGAATAAAAGAGAAGCTACCAACAAAAGTGCAAAATAGAAATCACAAATTACCGACCTACATTGAAACTGGTATCGCTTTTTTGAAGGAGCTGAGAAGTTAGAATCTTTTATAAGTTTTCAATAATTATTCTTGATTCTCTTATAAGCACTATAAAGAGTTGCTTATATATAGTTTGAATAAAAATATGTAATTACACATGTATTGGGAAAACTATGTGATAAATATAAGTAGGTATAATTAGTTATGGATAATTTATAATTATGTATGTACATTATATTATGATAATATCATCGATATGCTAGACAAATGTCGAACAAAATAAGAAAGAGAAATATAAATATGATAGAAATAAAATTATGTTAATTTACAGATGTGAGTAAGTGAAATAAAAAAGAAATTTTAAATTGGAAATAAAAGAGCTAAGTGAAGGATATATGAGTAGAAAATAACGATAACTTAGCAACTTATGGTTTTGGATTGGATATAGTATCATGCCCATGGATGTGTTCCATCACAAGGCCTAATTTCCCTAATATTGCATGCTCTCTTAACTCAGCAAGTGGTATCAAAGCTGATGGTTTGGTTGAGATGATAAGGAATGAATATAGTGGTTTATCTTGTATGGATGGATCATTTTACGTAGAAAGAAGATCTATATGATATTAACTCAAGCGAAGCCCATGATATGAGATTAGCAAGATGGGTTAGAAGCTTCTTTCATGAGACAGTCTTATTAGAGTCAATTAACAAGCTCTTAATGAGGCCGCATGAGGTTTCAACTTAAGTAGAAGCAAAATGTAAGCCCGAACTCACACTTAAAAAGTAGATTGTAGGGATTTAAGTGTTAATAGGTGACAAAAAATTAAAAAAAATTTCCCACATTAAAAATATAAAAATTAAATTAAGGATATATAAGTGGAAAATACCTATAACCTAATATCTTAAAATTTTTTGGTTGGATATAGTATGAAGCCCATCGATGCGTCCCTTCACGAGGTCCATCCTTCCAAATGATGCATGTTTGCAACATGAGAAAAAAAAGGGTAGCAAACTCACTAATAACTGGAAAGAAAAAAAGGGTTTATAAGAATATTCAAAAACCTCGCAAGACTCTTAGAAAAAGCTTCTTTAACAATATATGTAAGATAAGGATGTTAGAAATGTAAAACCAAATCTTAATAAGATTATATAAATAGCCTAATATCAATAGTCGGCCAAAGCAAATGGGCTAACCAAAATAGGAAACAAAGAATTGCTTATTACAAATATATAATTGATGGCCATAGGAGATAGTTGACCATCTTGTATGCTAGTCAATAAGTTGTAATAGCCAATCATTTCTCCTCTTATCCCTCCTGTTTTTATTTAGTTAACTCTAGTTGGCCCATCTTTCCCTTTGCAAACATAAGACTATATTATATTTATCAAATGCCATATGAAATTGTAGAAAGTATCAATTAATTATATTTATTATATATAATTACATATACAAATACATATTCATAAATGAGTATGATTTTATAATTTTATCTATGGGGCATAGAGTAATTAAAAGAAATTGTTGATATGTCCATTCAAAATCACAAAAGATCAAGGACCACTCTCCATATAAATGAAACAGAAATATTTCACTATAATATGGGGGTAATATTAATGCCTGATGCCTTTATGTCCCATATGTAATACAGTGGATAATGCATGTTTGGAGCGATGAAGATTGCATAAGGATCTTGAAGAACTGCAAAAAAGCAATACCTAAAAACAATGGTAGAGTAATAATTATTGAAGCAATATTAAGACCAGATGGAGGTGACATGTTTGATGAAACAAGAGTGGTTTTAGATTTGTTGATGGCTACACACACTTCAAATGGAAAAGAGAGAACTGAACTTGAGTGGAAGAAAATACTAGAAGATGGAGGTTTTCCACGCTACAATATCATTCACATTCCTGCCCTAGTGTCTATCATCGAAGCATTTCCAGAATAACGTCTTCTGTTCCATTAATCATGTCATGAGAGATGTATTGAAATCTCTAATAAAAATTATCAACTTAAAAGTTGATATTTGATGGAGCTTAATGAGTAGTACTATTATGGATGTTTATATGTTGCCTATTTAGGGACTTCACTCATTAATCATTATTTTTAATTTAACTACAAGTTACTCACTATCCATCTATCTATCATCCATGTTATTTTTTCTGTTTACAACAAACTATCACAATATCATGAACTATTTTTATTTATTTTAAATTCTAAAATTATGATTAATCAAAAAGTCAAATTTAAATATGAAGTAAAAGTATGAGTAAGTTATTTAAAATATTTTTGTTGAAGGTAATTACAACTTTATTTCTTAATATCATCTATACATTTATATTGAATTAAATATTAATAATTTAATTTAATATTTAAATTTCTTAATAAAATATAAATTTGTTATCCATTTATGGTGTATGCGAGGAATCTAATTGTTTACAAGACTCTTTAGACATGGGCCCCTAAGACTCGTCCAAATCTGACACACCTTGCCACTTAGGGCTCGTCACTGTGGGCTTAAGCTTTAAGCCCGAATTGATTGAGCCTAAGGAACCCTTCAACGACTAGAAGTTATAAGATAAGGATGAGAGGCTAAGTCAATACCTACTTTTGGTTAAAGTGGGACACATCAAATACCACAACTCTATTCTCCCATACTTACTGGAGAAGATCTCTCCCACTAACTATCCTCCAATTGTCAACACCATTCCATTATAAATATCCTTTTTCCACCTAATGGTATTTCTCTCTACACTTTGCACACTAAGCTTGCTTATTAGTCTAAAGCACTTTCTATTCTCCAAAAATTCACCGCTGACTTAAGTATCGGAATGGCTATACCAGACACCCCAATGTCCCTTTACAGTGTCTTGTTTTGTAGGCTTGGTACGTATAGAGCTCAATCACTAGCAGTAAATACTTAGAGACGATATTGGATACTGTATATGGGAAACCAAATTCCTATACGAAAAACACCAAACACACTAAACGCATTCCCTAAACTCATTCCCTAAATACGTAATCTTTGTACCTCGTAAGGTAAGGTGAAGGTGAATTCTTGTGCGACTACGTAGCCTAATTCAACAATGTCGTGGTCGAGATCCCTCAGCTAGACGAGGGAATCGATGTCCATACCGCTCAGCTCACCATCCGACCTTTGGGAGACTTCTTTCGATCGCTTGTCGAAGACCCTAGCCGACTTTTGGAATATAGCCTAAAGGTACATCAACCAGGAAGACAACATTAGTATTAGGCATGATGCTGACCGAGAGAGATCGAGTGAAAAGCAAGACAAAGAAAAATTGTCCATGAAGGATCGCCTCACCAGTAGGTTGTCGGCTAGATTAAAGGGGAACAGCTTCAGGAAGAAGAAGCATTGAGCCAAGCACGACCCGCTCCTCCCTCCTATTTATACACAGCACATACCCCTAAATAAACTCATTTCTTAGGTCTATTCTAAAGTAAAGCACTGCAATTTGCTCTAAAAGCCACAAAAAATGTAGGGAAACCCTAGTCATCAGAACTTTGATAAGTACTGCTAGTTCTCCGACAACTATAGCCACATCACATAGTACGAACCGTGACCAAGAACAAATAAGGTCGGTCATTAAATGAGTCCAAGCTTATAGAAAGCTCGAAAGAAGTAATGAAGAAAATGCGAGAAAAAACAATGACGAATGAAAACTAAGCAAAACCTACGAGTAACTCTAGAGGATATGACATACCAATGGAACTTTCGAGAACTCATGGCACAATTCAATATGACGTAAGAATTAGTTCGATGTGGTTACTCGCCACTTAACCTTGCTTAAGAAAAAGGATAAGAGTGATGCCCAATGTAAAACAACAATGTTTACACCAGGAAGGAAAAATACTCAAGTGTATTAATGATAATCTGTCTCGGTAACTTACAAATACAAAGGGTATTTATACCTGAGAGTTTAAGACAATTTGCCTAAAAGGAGAAAAGAAAAAAATGGGTGTTACCCTAAAGTAATAATATACAACAATACAAAAGGATAAAAATAAATATTCATAGAAGCAATAATTAGTGGGGCAGATTCTACACGTGGTCTTGTACACGTAAGGATGCTATACTAGTGAGGTCATTAAAAGATATGGACAAAGCAATACGACCAGCTGGCTTATCCGAGTAGGGACGGCATATGTAGTTCGGGGCTTCTCTCTTAGCATGGCAACAAGGGTAATGCCAAGTAACTGGTTAGGCATTAGGGAAGATTGGATGTTATCTTGGCCAACGGTTTCTCGGCATTCTATCTATAAGAGATTGGTAATCATTTAGCACGGCTTAAGGAGTGACTCAGTGAGGAAGTACTCGGCTTCGATAAGAATTGGCTAGAGTAGAAGAATTCGTCTTGTCAAGCCTTCTAGTCCTCGAGCCCGGCTGCGAGTCAAAGGGCCAATAGCTCAATTCCCATTATTCCCTCCGAGTTGATTTGGATTTGGGATTAAATCCAGATGGTCTTCGTTCAATTCTCCGATAAGGTGATGGGGACTAAGGTTGGTAATATTGAAGGTGTTGGAAGCCCCACAATCCTTTGGTAGCTCTAACCTGTAGGCGTTGTCATTGATCTTCTGGAGGATTCTGAAGGGTCCCTCAACTCGTGTAGATAATTTGTTCTTCCTCTTGCCCCAAAACCATTCCTTGCTGAAGTATAGCCATAATAAGTCTCCAAGTTGGAATTGCTTAGCCATCCTACCCTTGGTCTTTTCTCGCATTCTTATAGCAACTTGGCCGATATGCCTCGTGACCTTATCATATATGTACTGAAAGCCAAGGCATTAGGGTCCTCTTGTGCAAATACTGGTATAAGGGTATGGTCGAGGGACAACTCGGGATTGAATCTATAGACCACCTCGAAGGGAGTTTGCTTAGTAGTATCATGTACTATTCGATTGTAGGCAAACTCGACCACTAGTAAGCAAACATCCCAATCAGCCAAGTTCTTGCCCATTACAGCTCCGAGCAACGATCCCAAAGTGCAATTAACTACCTTTGTTTAGCCATCAATTTAGGGGTGGGGTGACATGAGCTACTAAAGAGTAATTTGGTCCCCAGCTGATGCCACGAGGTTCTCCAGAAATGGCTCAAGAACTTCAGGTCTCTGTCGAAGACTGCACTTCTCGACATGCCATGTATCTGTACAATCTCCTGCAAGAAAAGACAAACGATAGCTGAAGCATCGTTAGTCTTGGTGCAAGGCACAAAGTGTGCCATCTTACTAAACCTATCCATAATGACCATTACAAAATTTTTACCTTGGGCAGTTCGCGGCAATCCGAGAACAAAATCTATGCTCAATTAAGTCTATTGCCTCATTGGAATAGGTAAGGGCATTGTTCTCCCTTACTCGGCTCGACACTTTGCCTTCTTGCACACAATACAACTTTCAACGACTTGGTGCACATCTCTCCTCATTCTCCGCCAAAAGAATCGGCACTTCAACAATTCACAAGTCCTCCTTTCTCAAAATGTCCGAAGAGTCCTCCACTATGAGCTTCCTTAATCGATAACTCCCTTACGGAACAAGTTGGTATGCACAGTTTCCCACTTTGGAATAAGTAGCCATTCTCTACATTGTATTTGTCCATTGTTCTTCCATTAGTACATCATGCAAGTATGGGTCCAAAGTGTAGATTCTTAGAGTACTACTCTTTAATACTTACGAATCCAAACGGTCGGGTCTACAATTCAGATAAAAGTGCATACGTCTTGAAAGAGCACCTACAACTATATTGCTCTTTCCTTGCTTGTATTTTATTGTAAAATTGAATCCTTCAAGGAATTCAACCCATCTCACTTACCACTTCAACAACTTGGTTTGACTTCGGAGGTATCTCAGTGATTTATGGTCAGTATATATGACAAATTCTCTCAGTAGTAAATAGTATTACTATACTTGCAGTGCTTGGATCAATGTCAAAAGTTCTTTATCATACACGAAATAATTTAATTGGGGTCCTCAGAGCTTCTCACTGTAGAAGGCAATTGGTCAACCTTCCTACATTAAGACAGTGCCTATTCTAATGCTTGACGCGCCGCATTCTAGCTAAAAAATTTTGTCGAAGTTAGGTAGCACTAACGCCGGGGTAGAGGTCAATCTTTCTTTTATCCCGGTCACTCAACAATTGCTCGGATCTTCTCATCATCGATTCACAAGCCTCTTCAACTGACTATATAGCCCAAGAATACCACTTCCTCCTGGCAAAAGTAACATTTATTTAGATTGCCGAATAGTCTTCAGCACGGAAGATATCCAGGACTACTCTAAGATGTCCATAATGACCCAGCATGTTAGCACTGTAAACCAGGATGTCGTCAAAGTACACTATGACACACTTCCCTATGAGATGTCTCAACACATGGTTCATTAGTTTCATGAAAGTGCTTGGAGCATTCGACAAGCCAAAGGACATGACTATCCATTTGTAAAGTCCATGTCGAGTCTTGAATGTAGTCTTCCACTCATCCCTTAGCCTTATGCGGATTTGATGGTATGCAGATTTAATATCAATCTTACGGAAAATCTTAGCTCCACTCGGTTTACATCCAACATGTCTTCTAGCCTTAGGATCAGATACCTGTATTTGATTATGATCTTGTTCATGACTCAGCTGTATATACACATTCGTCAGGTTTCATCCTTCTTCAGCACTAGAAGCACTGATACAATGCAAGAGCTGAGACTTTCTCTAACGTATCCTCTTTCAAGTAGCTCATTAACTTAGCGTTGGAGCTTAGAAGCCTATTCGAGATTCATTCGATAGGCAAGTTTATTCAGCAGTACGGTACCGAGTACTAAGTCAATGCAATTCTTTATGCCTCCAGGCGAAGGCAATCCTTTAAGTAACTGTTCTAAGAACAGGTCAACATACTCATCTAGCAAATCTTTGATTTCCTGGGGGAGCTCACCCCGCTCCTTCATTTCTAAAAGTTGCCTAACCAACATAAGGGTCGATTCATCTGCTTTGATGACCTCTCGGAGCTTGGCTCATCTGCTTTGATGACCTCTTGAAGCTCGGCTCTACTCATCATTAAAGCCTTCTTCAATCTACGAGTAAGTTTCATCTACAACTTATGAACTTCTCTCGGCGGCATCAGGTTCAATGCGATCTTTCGGTCATCCTTCTCAAACATGTATGTGTTCCTGTAGCTGTCATGGATGACTCTCTTATCAAACAACCAGGGTTTACCTAGCAATACGTAGGAAGCACACATACGTAGTACGTTGTAGAGGATCTAGTCAGAGTAGTTCCCAATAGTTATTGGCAATAGTATTTACTGAGTGACATGCAATGCTCCTTTCTCACTCAACCAGTGCAACTTGTATGGCTTTGGATGCTCAACAGTCAGCAATTTCAGTTTTGAAATAAAATCAGCTGATGTCACATTGGTACAGCTTTCACTATCTACAATGAAAGCATACACCTAATCATTCATCTTACAAGCGATATGAAACAAATTCTCTCTCTAATCCTCCTCTTGTGAGGGTTCCACATTTATAATACGTCAAACAACCATGAGTAACTGATTTAAGTCCTCGGCAAACTTGTCCTCCTCAATCAACTCTTTCTCAACATTTTCTTTCTCGGCAAGAGCCTCTTCCTCCTCAGGTTCTTCATCCGTACTTTCTACTTCTAGCTTCAGGACTTCTCCCTTAATGACCATCGTTCTTCAGTTTGGGCACTGAGCAACCATATATCCAAACCCTTGTCACTTGAAACATTTTATCTGGCTTGTCTTCCTCCCAAACCCTTACCTATTCTCATAAGTTTAGGTCAACACTTCATTGCTGGATCGGCCTGTCTGGTCAACTCGAACATCAACCTTTCTGCTCGGCTCGGTACTCGGCAAAGTTTGGTAACTTCCCTGTCCGGGTTAACTAGTTGGCATTCTGGTCAACACGTCGGCGTTCTGGTTAGCACTAGGCCTTTTCTCTACCCCTCCACTCGTTGAGCAATCCTAACAGCTTCATCTATTGTAGTAAATCATTGAAGCTCCACAATGTCCCAAATATCACCTCTTAGTCCAGTAATAAATCTTGACATAGTTCAAGTTAGTGGTTCCTCCAACTCGCAATGGATCATGAGCATTTGAAACTCTTGAACATATTCATCAATAGTTCAGCAATAGGAATCAGGTTACCAGACCTCTAACCCGCAGCCAAGCATGAGAACTAAAGAGGCCGGCACGACGAATCCTTCTGTTCCAACCAACCCCTGCCGAAGCTGAGTACTTCCTTGCCAAGTTACCCTTCATGCCGAGCCATATGACTGCCTATCTTTCTATGGTGTGCCAAATTGAAGATTACTCACTAGTGCCCAAGTTGACCAATTACTCGGCATCTTCCCTACCAAGAAGCCAAGAAAGAGAGACTCTAGACTGATTAAGCCATCCTTGATCGGACAAGCCATTTATCCGTACTTTTTGTCCACATCTTCTAACAGCCTCGCCAATGTAGCATCGCCACGTATAGAATATCATGTGTAAAATCCATTACACCAATGATTGTTTTTCTTGTATATTTATTTTTCTTGTATATTTATTTTTATCCTTTTGTATCTTTTACATTACTTCCTTAGAAAATGTCATTTTTGTCTTTTCCTTTTTAGGTAAGTTACCCTAACTTATGGATATAAATACCTTTATACTTATAACTGTAAAGCATTAAATTATCCTTAATACACTCAAGTATTTTCTTCCTTGCGTAAACATTCTGTTTACTCTTAACATCACTCTTATCCTAACCCTTGAGCAAAGCTAAGTGGTAAGTAATCTCATTGAACCGATTCGTGCATTACATCGAATCGTGCCATGAGTTCTCGGAAGTTCTGTTAGTACGTCATATCCTCTAAAGCTGTTCGTAGGTTTTGCTTACCTTTCATTCGTTATTCATTCCTTTTGCACTTTCTTCCATTAATTCTTTCGAACTTTTTGTAAGTTTGGACCCACCCAGCGACCAGCCTTGTCTGTTCTTAGTCATGATTCGCACTATCTTCGTATCAAAGCGGAGGTTTTGTTCAAGTTGACGTGTGTTTTCGAAGTTCTGTTATACTCGAAGTTTACATGTGTGAAACAGAAGTAAGTTACTATGTTCATTTAAGTGTTATGTTATTAACTGTTAATTTCTTGAAGTATTTGTTTGAGCTTTGAATCTATAAGGAAAAATGATTGACTTGAGTATGAATGTTGGTACTAGCGATAACAGTGGAGTTGTCCACTATGGACGACAATCTCAAAAAACCCTAAGAAGCACTTATGAGAGACTTAATGAGGTAACTAACCTCTTGGTAGATCTAACCTGAGCTATACATGCGTTGTCTTACCGACCTACTAAGGCCACACAAAACACCCCACAAGTTGCTCAACCTGCTAGAGGTTAGAATCCAGCTCAACCCATTCGAGGTGGAGGAGTAGACGGACGAGTGAAGAAAATGATTGATTTGGTAGACATAGGAGAGGAAAAAGATGAAAATTTTGAAGAAGAGTGTGTACAAGTCCCCAGAGCATCCGATCATGCGAAGCTTCGAATTCCGAGTTTCAATGGATCTGGGAATGCTGATGAATACCTGGAGTGGGAAGAGAAGGTGGAGTGTATGTTTAATTACTATTAGTATGAGGATTATGAGAAGGTGAGAACTGCTACTGTTGAGTTCTCTGAATATGCTACTATGTGGTGGAAGAATTTTCAAACCATGAGAAGATAAGAGGGATACTGAGAGATTAATACTTGGCCGGAGATGAAGAAAATACTTAGAAACAGATTCGTGCTGGAAACCTATCTTTAAGATACTTTCACTCGACTTCAAGAGTTGAGACAAGAAAGCCGAACTGTTAATGAGTATGTTTAAGAATTTCAAATTCTTATGATACGTTGCGAAGTGAAGGAACCACCAACTCAGCATGTTACTAGGTAGGCCGTAGTTGTTTGATAGGAGAGTTATATATGACGGCTATAGGAACACGTATACGTTTGAGAAGGATGACTGAAAGATCATGTTGAATTCGATATCGCTGAAAGAAGTTAATAAGTTGCAAATGAAACTTGCTCGCAGATTGAAGAAAGCTCTAGTGATGAGTAATGCCAAGCTCTGAGAGGCCATCAATGTTAATGAGCTGACCTTCTTATTGGTCAAGCGACTATTGGAAATGAAGGATTAGGGTGAGTTACCCCAAGAGATCAAGGCATTGTTAGATAAATATGCTAACCGGTTCCTAGAATAGTTACTTGAGGGGTTGGCCCCAACTTAAGGCATAGAGTATTACATTGACTTAGTACCCAGTATTGCACTGCCAAATAAGTCAACTTATCGAATGAATCCCAAGTAAGCATCTTATCTCCAACGTTAAGTCAATGAGTTGCTGGAGAGAGGCTATGTAAGAGAAAGTCTCAACCCTTGTGCAATGCCTGAGCTTCTAGTGTCAAAAAAGGATGGAACTTAGTGAATGTGTATAGATAGCCAAGTTGTGAACAAGATCACAATCAAATACAAGTATCCAATCCCGAAGCTAGAAGACATGTTAGATGAACTCAGTGGAGCCAAGCTCTAAGATTTTCAACAAGATTAATCTTAAATCTAGCTACCATCAAATCCGCATGAGATTAGGAGACGAGTGGAATACTGCATTCAAGACTTGACATGAACTTTACGAATGGATGGTCTTGCCCTTTAGCTTGTTGTATGCCCCAAGCATTTTCATGAGACTAATGAACCATGTATCGAGACATCTCATAGGGAAGTGTATCATGATGTACTTTGACGACATCCTGGTCTATAGTGCCAACAGCTAAGTCACTATGAACATCTCAGAGCAGTTCTAGATATCCTCCATGTCGAGAGACTATTCAACAATCTAAGGAAATGTTGCTTTTGCCAGGAAGAAGTGGTATTCTCGGGCTATGTAGTTAGTAGAGGATGCTTACGAGTCAATGCTAAAAAGATTCGAGCAATTGTTGAGTAGCTGACTCCTACTACTTATGCCGATGTGAGAAGTTTCCACGGACTGGCATAATTTTACAAAAGTTTCATCAGGAATTTCAATACCCTCACTACGCTACTTACTAAACTAATGAAGAAAAACACCGACTTCCGATGGGTTGAAATAAAAGAGAGGAGCTTTGCTAAGATAAAAGAAAGATTGACCTTCGCCCTGGTGTTATTTCTACCTGACTTCAAGAAAATATTTAAGTTGGAGTGTAATGCATTAAGCATTGGAATAGGCACTATCCTGATGCAAAAAGGTCGACCAATTGCTTTCCACAGTAAGAAGCTTAGAGGACCGTAGCTGAACTACTCCGTGTATGACAAAGACCTTTTGGCACTAATCCAAACACTGCAAGTATGGCAGCACTATTTATTGTCGAGAGAATTTGTCATATATACTGACCATAAATCGCTGAGGTACCTCTAAAGTCAAACCAAGTTATTGAAGAAGCAAGCGAGATGAGTTGAATTCCTTGAAGGATTCAATTTTGTAATAAAGTACAAGTAGGGAAAGAGCAACGTATTTGCAAATGCTCCTTCAAGGAGATATGCACTTTTATCAAAACTGCAAACCAAACTGTTTGGATTTGCAACTATCAAAGAATAGTACTCTGAAGATCTACACTTTGGACCCATAATTTCGCGATGCATCGATGGGAGGACAATGGACAAGTATCATGTGGAGGATGAGTACTTGTTTTAAGGTATAAAATTATGCATGCCAATTTGTTCGCTAAACGAGCCACCAATTAAGAAAGCCCACAGTAGAGCACTCTTTGGATATTTTAGAGAAAGGAAGACAAATGAATTGTTAAATGGCTGATTCTTTTAGCCAAGAATGAGGAGAGATGTGCATCAAGTTATCGAAAGCTGTACTATATGCAAGAAAGCCAAGTACCAAGTCAAGTAAAGGAGAGCAATGCCCCTAATTGTTCCAATGAGGCTGTAGACTGAATTGAGCATGGACTTTATTCTCAGACTGCCGCAAGTTGCCTAAGGCAAAGATTTTGTAATGGTCGTTGTGGATAGGTTCAATAAGATGGCACACTTCGTGCCATGCACCAAAACTAATGAAGCTTTGGCTATTGTTTCTCTCTTCTTATAGGAGATTGTGCGGATACATGACATGCCAAGAAGTGTAGTCTCCAATAGAGATCCGAAGTTCTTGAGCCATTTCTAGAGAACCTTGTGGCTTTGACTAGGAACCAAATTACTCTTTAGTACCTCATGTCACCCCCAAACTGACAGCCAAATAGAGGTAGTTAATCGTATTTTAGGGTTACTGCACCAAACTATAGTAACTAAGAACTTGACTAATTGGGATGTCTGCCTGCCAGTGGTCGAGTTTGCCTACAATCGAATAGTACATGACCTCACTAAGCAAACTCCCTTCGAAGTGGTCTATGGGTTCAATCCCAATTTGCCCCTCGATCACGCCCCTATACCAGTACCTATGCAAGAGGACCCTAACGCATTGGCCAGAGCACAATCCCTTCAACACATCTATGACAAGGTCATTCAGCACATTAACCAAGCTGCTAAAAGAATACGAGAAAAGACTAAGGGTAAAACAACTAAACAATTTTAATCGGGAGACTTGATGTAGCTGCATCTCAACAAGAAATGGTTCCCAAATAAGAGGAGGAACAAATTATCTGTAAGAGCGGAAGGACCTTTCAGAATCCTCCAAAAGATCAATGATAATTCCTATAAATTGGAATTGCCCAAGGACTATGGGGTTTCTGACGCCTTTAGCATTGTCAACCTCAGTCCGTATCACCTTGACAGAGAACTAAGCGAAGACCATTTGAATTTGATCCCAAATCCAAAATAACCTGAAAGGAGTGATAGGAATTAGGCTATTCGACCTCTAACCCACAGCTAAGCCTGAGGACTAGAGGAACTAACACGACAAACCCTTATGTTCTAACCAACCCCTACCGAGACTAAGTACTTCCATACTGAGTCACCCTTCATGCCAAGCTGTATGATTACCCATCTTTCTATAGTACGCCAAATTGAAGATTACTCACTAACGCCCGAGTTGACCAATTACTCAGCGTCTTCCCTACCAAGAAGCTGAGAAAGAAAGACTCTAAACTAATTAAGCCATCCTTGCTTGGACAAGCCATCTATCTATATTTTTTGTCCGCATCTTCTAACAACTTCGCCAATATAGCATCTCTACGTATACAGTATCATATACAGAATCCATTGCACCAATGATTATTTTTCTTATATATTCATTTTTACCTTTTGTATCTTATATATTACTTCCTTAGAAAATGCCCTTTTGTCTTTTCCTTTTTAGACAAGTTTTCCTAACTTATGAGTATAAATACTCTTATACTTGTAGTTGTAAAGCATCAGATCATCCTTAATACACTTGAGTATTTTCTTCCTTGCATAAATACTCTGTTTACTCTCGGCATTACTCTTGTCCTAACCTTTAAGTAAGGCTAGGTGGCGAGTAACCTCATCGGACCGATTCGTACATCACATCGAATTATGCCATGAGTCTTTGGAAGTTCCATTGGTACATCATATTCTTTAGAGCTGTTTGTGGGTTTTGCTTACCTTTCATTCGTTATTCATTCCTTTTGCACTTTCTTCCATTGGTTCTTTTGAGCTTTCTACAGGTTTGGACCTACCCAGTGACCGACCTTATCTGTTCTTAATCACAGTTTGCATCAACTTAGCCTCCTTGTCTCAACTCCTGCAGCCAAGTGAAAGTATTTTAAAGATAAGTTTTCAGCACAAACCTATTTTTGAGCACTCTCTTAATCTTGGGCTAAGTGTTAATCTCTCGGTAGACCTCTCGTCTTCTCATTGCTTGGAATTTCTTCCACTACATGGCGACATATCTAGAGAACTCAACAACAGCAGTTCTCACTTTCTCGTAATCCTCGTGCTGATAGTAATCAAACATATACTCTACCTTCTCTTCCCATTCTAGATATTCATTAGTATTCCTAAATCTATTAAAACTCAGAACCTGAAGCTTCACATAGTCGAATGCTCTAGGGATTTGTATACACTCTTCTTCAAAATACTCTTCTTCCTTGTCTCTTATGTCTGTTAAATCAATCGTTCTCCTCATTCGTTCACCTATTCCTCCACCTCGAACGAATCGAGTTGGGTTCTGACCTCTAACAGGTTGAGCAACTTATAAGATGTTTTGCACGGCCTTAGTGGGTCGACAAGACAACACATGGACAACTTGGGTTAAATTTGCCAAGAAATTAGCTACCACATCAAATCTCTCGTCAGTGCTTTTAGGAGTTTCATGAGATTGTCGTCCATTGTGGACACTCTACTGTCATCACTAGAACCAACATTCATACTTGGGTCAATCATTTTTCCTCATAGATTCAAAACTCAAACAAACACCTTAAGAAATTAATAGTGAACAACGTAATGCTCAAATGAATACAGTAACTTGCTCTATTTCACACACACAAAATAGAGTATAACAGAATTTCGAAAACACACATCAACTCAAACAAAACCTTCACTCTGATACCGAGATAGTGCGAACCATGACCATAAACAAATAAGGCCACTCATTGGATGGGTTCAAGCTTGCAAAAAGCTCGAAAGAAGTAATGAGGAAAATGCGCGAAAGAACAGTGATGAATGAAAGCTAAGTAAAACCCACAAATAGATCTAGAGGATGTAAAGCACCAATGAAACTTCTAAGGACTGACGAAACAATTTGATATGACGTAAGAATTGGTCTAGCAAGATTGTTCGCCACCTAACCTTACTTAAGGGAAAGGATAAGAGTGATGCCAAACGTAAAACAGCAGAGTGTTTACACCAGGAAGGAAAAGTACTTAAGTATATTAATGATAATCCGTCTGCCTGCAACTTACAAAAAATAAAGGGTATTTATACCCAAGAATTTAGGGTAACTTGCCTAAAGGGGGAAAAGACAAAAATGGGTGTTACCCTAGAATAGAAATGTACAACAATACAAAAGAATAAAAAAGATTATTCACAAAAGTAGTAATTACTGGGGCAGATTCTACACTTGGTCCTGTACACGTAGGGATGTTGTATTGGTGAGGTCATTAAAAGATGTGGACAAAGCAAAACAGATAGTTAGCTTGTTTGAGCAAGGACAGCTTATGTAATACGAGGTCTCTCTCTCGACATGGCGACAAAGGTAATGTCGAGTAAGTGGTCAGGCATGAGAGAGGATTGGATGTTGTCTTGGACATCCATTTCTCGGCATTCTATCTACGAGAGATTAGCAGTCGTCCGGCATGGCTTAAGGAGTGACTCGGAGAGGAAGTACTCAGCCTTAGTAGGAGTCAGCTGGAGTAGAAGAATTCGTCTCGTTAAGCCTTCCAATCATCGGGCTCAGCTGCAAGTCAACAGGCCAGTAGCTCGATTCCCATCACCAATTGTCTAAATGAGCTTCTAATTTAATTTAGGTATTTATAGGGCTGCCTATATATTTTTTTCTCATTAATTTAAAGTGACATTGGTCTTATCTCATTTCAAATTACCTTTTTTGTTGTGTAAATTTGATTGGCTAAATTTTTTCTTTCTTTCTCCAATTTCCACAACCACTTTCTAGATAATTCCATATTTTTCCATAATTTTCTTGATTTTTCTTTAATTATTCATGCATTTTCTTTAATTAATTAACCTTATTTTAGTATATTTTACGTATTTTAAATAATTGCACGTATTTCTACCTGTATGTAAATACATATATGGCATAAATAAATAATCCTAAATATTATTTAAGTTATTTTATGATTTTTAGTGTGCATATAATTTATCTCTAACAATTCGTTATTTATCGGAATGCATTTTACGCATTTTCGATAAATAACAAGTAATATACTTAAAATTTGAAAATTTTATATTCTTTTATTTAATTACTTATTCTCTTAAATTCCAACTTACGAGATCGCCTTTATTGATAATCCTAGCTTCATTTTAAAATTTGGATTGAATCAAACAATTTGTTAAATCACCCTAAATTCTACAAATGAAACCCTAAATATCTTATTATGGGTCACACATTTCCACCCCCCTTATAATAGTTTTTTCCTCGAAATTACTGTATATCTATATATTGCTCACTTACTAAGATTGACAACTTATATACTATTATTATTTTAAAAATCAAAAAGACCACAAATAATGCTTTGTCTTCACCACATTTAATTCTACTATAGCTTTTAAGTCTAGACCTTCATCCCATTGTATCTTTATCTATTCCATGTCTCAACTTCTTTAAGTTCTAAACCTGATTATCCAATATTTTTATGGGTTACTTCACAACTTTGAAATCCATCTCCCATTCTACTGAACTATCTCCTAATGAAGCTTCTATGAAATCTTCTAATTAAGTTTCCTATTTCTTTTCTATCTAATCTCTTACTTAACCTCTTCGTTTATCTCTTAAATTTCTCATCCCACTTTTCTCCTTTGCATTCTCTACTTTGATATTATTCATATTTATTTCATCTCTATAGCTATATACTCATATTATACTATCTTCCAACTTAGCTCTATAAGCTTACAAATTCTCTTGCTGATTTATCTCCCATTTGTCCCCTATTTTACCAATTCCTAGGTTTTACTTGTGACCATTACCAGTTCTAAGTTCACCTCATAACATCGCCTTTCCTCTTATCCATAATCTTCTACTCATAATGTTTATGTTGTTGTTATGACTTCTCATTTGTTCTTCATATAGCTTAACATAGGATCAACATAAGCAATTTGGCAAATCTTAACTTTTCTCCATCTCGGATTCAAATAAGATGGTTAACATTGTAAACCGACTGTATTAGACACAACTTGACTTGACAAGAATAAATATGACTCTTGATTGACAAATTCAACAAGAGAGAGGTAGTGTTGACAATACTACTGGACAAAACACGACATGATAGAATATACCGATAGAGTTAACATGACATAAGACTCAACAACAACAAATTCACAATTCTAGATTTGCTATTTCTCTATTGGATTACCTATTGCAACTACTCATATGAAATGTATTAAAACTTCTTAACTTTCTTATACATTAGGTTATCTCAATGGATTTTCCTCCAATCACCAATTCAACATTTACAATATCCATCGAAATTTCTTCTCTAAATATAATGTGTTTAATGAAGAAGTATTATCTCCTTTGAAAGCCACATTTCTTCAATTTCAGCATACTACTTATGGTCGCTTAACTTTAATATTGTCATTCACATAAACTTTATATATCAACATGCCATCGATAGTTATCACAACAAGCATCTTCATATACAATTGACATGTATATGATTCTCTCAATTCTGTGATTACAATCTATACACTGATCTTATATTGATATCGTTCCAATCTTATATTATTCCAAAAAAATATAGTTATCCCTTTAACTCCTAATATCTCATTTTTAACATCAAATACAAAATTTCCACTATATGTTCAATTCAAGCTTAACTAAACCTTAAAGTTCAAATGTCTACAAACTAATCTTTAGAAATATATTTAAACCTTTATATGTTATTAGTAGATCCAATACTTACTTGTATTTTTCCTTAATCTCTTACTTATAAATATCAACAAACTTCTTAACATCTACCATCAATAGCTCTCCTTCTGAGTTCCACTTTAATCATATCCCACAGTCTTTTGGATTAATATCCTTCTTCCAATATAAATTGTACTTACATTAAGTCTCTTTCCATCCACTAATTTCTAACTAATAGGGGATAAACACTTCAATACTATTATTGTACTTGCATTTCATCCATTTTTATATACCTTATAATGATGATACTCATCAACCAATCATTTTATTCATATTTATTATTATTCAACTAAGATCAAGTGAAAGTCTTTTGCTAAAATCACTACTTATCTCCATACTTCTTTAAGCTTAGCTCCCTAAATAACTATCTATGATCAACATTCCTTATCATCCTATCATAATTAGTTTACTAATAGGTAACCGTCTTATAGAATTCACTTTATGGAGGGTTATGTCTTTCTAGATTGATTTTGGGATAACTAAGTAACTTTTAATTAAAAGTCTTAATCATCTCTCACTTGTCGCTTTAATTCCATTTACACCATCGCTTATTACTTATCCTACTACTATTTTTGGGTGCTTAGATACATATTCGATTGTAGTTACCTAACAATCTTACTTCATTTTCTCATATACCATTTAATAACCACTCTTCTCCTATAATCGAACATAAGTACCACATAACAATATCATTTAATTTATCTCAACAAAACATAAAGATCTTATTATCCACTCCATTCTTATTTTGCTTCACTTACACTTAATTATCACTCCAAAATATAAGTCTTCAATTCATGATTCACTAAGGGTTAAAGAATTCATAACCTAATTGTAATCTCAAATTACAGTTTCCATCACTATTCTTACATATGCAAAGAACCTCCAATATTAGTCATTTAAACACATCTACTCCTTATATACCCTTAACTACAAATATGTATATCATTGTTGTACATACACATATCCAAAGAATATACTTTCATCAAAAACCACGACTACAACCATTAAGTGATCATTGCAATGTCCACTTATATGAATAACTAAAATTAGATCAATTCTAACACCTGACATAATATAACCAACTATTACCTTGTATTCATTATGCAAATCAGCAATAATAATCCTTTATTTAAAAGAATTCTACCACATTTATCTTCTAATTTAATTGTCATCACCACTTATTGATTTAATACTCTATACTTCTATAGGAAAATCAAAAATAGTAATCATTTCATATATCTTATCATTATCAGACTCCTCGATGCCATCACTGTCTATCATCTCATATACCGCATTCTCATTCTATACAGAATTTACTCCTAAATATGGTTTTGATCATACCTCGACTATAGGTTCTAATTTATTTCTGAATCAGTTTCTAACTTTTTCCTCTTAATATTTTGTCTTTTTATGATCCTCTTCTACACCATGCTTTATTTCACTTTCTATTATATTACCTCATATTTATACTAAGCACTAAGCTAAGATCATCTTGAAAATTCTACAGGTTTCTAATTCACCTTAATCTACAGTACATATCATAATATCTCTATTATTCCAAAACTTAAATTAATCTTTGCTATTATCCATGAGGTCATCACTTCATCACATCTCATCAATAATAACATAACTCCATCAACAAGCTTCTCAATAGTCTCATCTACAATATTAACAACCAATTCTAACAATGTTCTCCACACCTTAGCTTTATATTAAATCAGAGACTTCTCCTTCATTCTATGTAAATCACTTCAACTAACCACCAATCCTTCATATGATCCCATCACTAGGGTCAAATTCAATTAACGTTTATCTCAGTTTAGTATTATAGCCACTACTTATCCTATAATTTATAGTGCGATACTTTAATATCTACTTACTTCTACCCACTCTCAATGTACTCCTAAAATATTTAATTCTTTTAAATTTTTATTTTTCAAAACGAGTTCACTAGAACTTTAATTTAATACCAATTGAGAACTATCACGCTTTGAAGCGATAGGGTCGTAACAGTCCTGCCGTGCAAACCATTATAAGATAGAAGTTGACCATACAACCGCCATCTTAAACCTGATTTACACAAAGAGTCCACAACTAACCTATTTTGAAGTAAATAGTTCATAAATTAAATAAGTTATTTACCTAAGAAAGTATAGAAACATATACATACACTAAGATTCAAGTATTACAAATAATGTTTATAAGGTTTTATTGTCTTATACTTCGTTATTTGAAAATGAAAAATTCAAAATAAAAGCTAAAACCTTAAAAATATATCTATACTTCAGATGTATTTCCTCACTCCACAAGATCCAACAGTTGCTAACTTCAAGGTGATTGAAATCCACTTCCTAGCTAGCACCTGCAACAAAGTCTATAAGGATGTAAGCAAACACAACTCAGTAAGTTAAGACGGAGATAAAACCATACAACAAACATAAACAGGATTATAAACCAAATTATTAGGTGCAATGTATGCTTAAGCAAATATCATCGCATGACGTTATTCGACCTGTCGTGAGATTAGAGAAATTACATCCACACTAATCCGAATTGAGGAGTTTTCATTAATGCAACAACTCACAACCGAACCCAAGCTTATGCAATGGAAACACCACTTCTCCTGCGACTACGTTCAAACCATTAACTTCACCTTTACTATGACTTCCTTACCTATCACTTAGTTTAACTAAGGATGAAGAAGGGACGAATTATGCCATCTAGTGCTATCCCTTTCGAATGGGTCGGTATTTGGCCGGAAAATCCTAATGTTCCCCTAATGGGTTGCTATATATGTTTGATTTAGAATTTATGAGTCAAACATTTGGTTAAGTCTATTTTAGGATGATCAATCATTTCATACAACTCACATAATATAAGTTAAAGCAACACATCAACATCATATCATCAGCTCAAAACAAGCACATGCGCATAGCCAACTATCTAACAAGCACAATCAAGTACAATTTCAAACTTTCGAGTATTACAAATTAGTGCTTCGAAATACAACAATATATTAATCCAAATTTATTTGGACTACTCACTTGCTTGCACTAAGTAAGACTTACTTAATCCATCGCCAAAAATCCCTATAATACAAATGTTGTTTCAGTTTTCTACATAATTGCTAAAGATTGGTTTTATCCTATAGTGCTTATTGTTATCTTTTGTTTAGGATTTAATATACCCATTTATTCAGGTTTTTAAGTCTTTTACAACAATTTTTAATGTCGAGCTGAGTTCTAATTCAATTTCTTAATCGGTTTCTAAATTAGATTTTCAACTCGGTGTTCGATTATAGATTTTATACATAAACCTTATGAAATCATTACAACCCATCATGTGAAATTAATCACATTATTTGCGGGTGTCCTAAGCATCATAATTATCTCTAGTTAGTATTTTATTCTATCCGGTACACTTAAATCCTTATTAGTATACCGAATTTATTCCCAATGTGAAAATTTTTTACATATTTTATATAAATACCTAAATTTAAATTTCCTACTCAATTTATTATATAGTTTTATTATTATTATATTATCAATTTTATTTTAATATTTTATATTTGTTATATTTCCTATTTCACATATTATGTATTATTACTTATTATATACATAATACACACATCCAATATCCTCATCACTTCAAATCTCATCTCTCAACTTCAATCAATGTCTTAAAATATCTAAATTCATCCCAAATCAGATTTTACACCTAATTACCCTAAATTACCAATTCAACTTAAAATTCACCATTTTTTTACCTATTACACATTTATTACATAATACCCTAATAATTACATCTAATACCCTAAATGCCAAAAATATCACACTTCATCAAATTTTAATATCCTTAAACATATAATTACTCACTAAATCAGTAATTACTCATTTAATTATTTAATTAACCCCAAATTACCTATTTTATGCATTATTTTAAGACCTAAAAATTTCAAAAATTCATTTTTGAAAAAGAGATTTATGACATTATTTTAAACGTTATAACTAGCCTACACAAAAATTTTGGGCTCTAAACTATACTCCTAGGGTTATTTATTTCTAACTCAAACAAAGTTTGGATTTACACGGTTTTTTAAAGAAAGTATAATTCTAGATAAAAAATCATCAAAATAAAATTTTTCTCTAAATCTACATACTAAAAAACCTTAGAATACCAAATTTCATAATTTTCAAAAACTATTTAGTATTTTTAGCAAAATATGAAAAATCAAAAGGAAGATCGGACTCATTAGAATTGGTGACTTCGGCTACCAAGGCCTTGTCAGCCAACTTGGGCTCTACCACCATCATGTGGTGGTGATGGTCATCCACTCCCAAGTTGCCGTCAAGTCTAGGTTCACCTTATAACCTCTATTTACATAGATTTGTTTGTAATTTTTTTAGAAAAATCCTAATCTTTTTTTTTTTCGATCCTCTCAATTTTTTTCACACTCCAAACTTCCAATTTAATTTGGGTATTTATAGGGCTGCCTAGATTTTTTTTCTCATAATTTAAGGTGACATTAGCCTTATCTCCTTCCAAATTACCTTTTTTGTTACGTTAATTTGATTGGCTAATTTTTTTCTTTCTTTCTCTAGTTGCCACGACCACTTTCTAAACAATTTCATATTTTTCCATAATTTTCATGATTTTTATTTAATTATTCATGCATTTTCTTTAATTAATTAACCTTATTTTAGCATATTTCGTGTATTTTAAGTAATTATGCGTATTTCTACCTGCATATAAATACATATATGGTATAAATAAATAATAGTAAATATTATTTAAGTTATTTTATGATTTTTAGTGTGCATATAATTTATTTTTAGCAATTTGTTATTTATCAGACTGCATTTTATGCATTTTCGATAAATAATAAGTAATATGCTTAAAATTTGAAAATTTTATATTCTCTTATTTTATTACTTATTTTATTCGTGAAGTAATTGATGGCAACAATTTCAACATTTTATATTTTCTTAATTTATTACTTAAATAACAATTACAAAGTAGGTAGAAGCTGAAGCGATGACAAAGATCATGGAGAAAAGTAATGAATCTTTCATTAGAAACAATATTCTCTCTCGGTTCGAGGTCCCTTATGCTCTCATTATAGACAATGGGCGACAATTTGACAACCCCAAGTTCAGTGAATTCTGTAGCAAGCACCACATCACCTCACACTTCACTTCAATTGCCCAATGCCAATTAAATGGATAGATCGAGGTAACCAATCGAATTATCTTAGACAACCTAAAGAAGCGCGAGGACTGATCTCAGGACACCTAGGCCGGCGAACTGCCCAATATCCTGTAGGGGTATAGGACCACCCATTACACTTCTACAAGCGAGGTCCCCTTTCACTTAGCCTTCTGGTCAAAAGCAATCTTCCCCATCGAACTTGAGCTTCCTAACATCTAGACTCGAAGTTTCGACGTTGCCTTTAATGAGTCACTATTACAAGGTAACATTGATATCATCGAGGAAATCAAAGACCTCACTATAGCTCAGGTAACTACGTACCAACATCAGGCTACCCAATACTACAATCAGAAGGTCTGACACAAGGGGTTTAAGATCGGTGACTTAGTGTGCTAAAAGCTAGAAGCCACGAGTTCACGAGAGGGGCAAGGCAAGCTAGCCCCCAATTGAGAAGACCTTGTTATAATCAAGGAAAGATTAGGGAGTAGAGCGTATAGATTGGAAAGACTAGATGGCAATCTCATCACACATACACGAAACACTGATAATATTTGGCTTTATTTTTATTTGCATATTATCATGTACATCTTTCTAGAATAATGAAATGAACAATTTGCTTCATAATTAGTTGTCTACCTCTTTCTCTCTTTCTTTTTGTTACCATCCCAGCCCTTGAAAGGGCGAACAAACCGTTCACCGGGCAGGTAGGAACGCCATCGACCTAACCCCTTGGGTAACCTTTATAAGGGGAAAACACCCCTTGTAGAGAGAAACTCCCATTTTCCAGGCAGGTCGAAACGCCAACAATTTAACCCCTTGGGTAACCTCGTTAAGGGGAAAAACCCTTTGTACAAAGGAACTCCTACTTTTCAGGTAGGCCAGAACACCATCAACTTGACCCCCCCTCGGGTAACCTTAGCAGTGGGAAACACACCTTACAAAAAGGAACTCCCCTTACAAAAAGGAACTCCTACGTTTCAGGAAGGTTAAAAGGCCACTCTAGTAACCTTGATACAGGGAAACACCCTTTACATATGGGTACTCCTATGCAACATAATAACGAAAGGTAAAAAGAAAAAAAAAAAACCCAGCTAAATCTAGAAGTGCACAATATGCGACATTCATAAATTTGGAGTTTCATTCATAAACTTTTAAATTACAAGGCTAAGGCCGGCATTCCAATTTGAAATACAAAAAGGAAGAAGAATTATTACCTAGGATCAGTTAACTCCAACAACTTCGAAAAGTCCAAAGCTTCAATCTGCTCGAAGCGCTAATCCGATGGTACCTCTTGAGGAGGCTGGTCTTATGCCAGAGCAGAAATGAGAGGTTGCTAATGAAGGTCGCCAAAGAGAACATCCTAATCATAATCTCCATGAGTAGCATCCTCTGAAGCGACCTCTTGCCTAGCCGCTAGGGGAAGAGTGGATGTATGAGCAATCTATTCATCCTCAACAACAAAAGAGGTGCTTGGAACATCATTGACCGCCTACGCTATCTCCTTTTCTCATGCTTCGGCCTCCCTCTTCTCCCTAAAAGTGGGGGAGTCTAAGAAATCCGAGAAGCTCAAGTCAAGGTCCAAATGGTAGGAGAGCACCTACTTTCTAGTATAACGAGTGCAATCGATGGACAGGTCTTCCAACTCTTCCAACCACTCTTCTATCGCCCTATAATTGGCCATAGCCTTCTTCGTAGCAGCATCGCTGAGGACCTCTCCACTCTCAATCTTGGAGATTATCTCCTCCATCTCTAAAACCCTTCCCTCTAGCTCCTAGACCTGCCACTCTAACCCAACCTTCAAACTAGCCAACTCCAATGAAGTGGCTTTGACACTTTCGCACTCGGATGCCTTCATTGTCAGCTCAGTTTGCAACTTAGCAACCAACACCTTCAGCTCAACGTTTTCCTTTTCAAGTCGAACTTTAGCCTCCCCTTCCACATCCAGCCTCTAAGAGAGGTGAGCCTTAATCCTCTACTCATCCTCAAGTCGAGCCTTCAAGTCGTCGACCTTCTTTACTACTTTTCAGCATTCTCTCTCTTGCTTCGCATCCTTTAGCTGCGCTTGAAGCCCCACTACTTATACAGAAGAGCGGCGTAGGCGCTAGTTAACTTTGGAGAATTTTTCCAAAAATTTATTTGTAATAGACTTTTCCTCTTACAAGTGCTTCTCCACTTAGCACAACACATCCCTAAAGCCCTTTACCTTTTTTCAAGCAACATCATATTTATTCAATTGAAGCAGTACCTAACTGTGGTACTGCAGAAAAATACAGGCCACAGTTAATACAATGAGAAGTAAAGCACGTCAATGCAGAAGTAACAAAGACTTACCTACTGCATAAGCATGCTCAAGTAGCCCAACATCTCTATAGGGTCATCCCCACCTTCCCTAGACAACCCCTTGAGGACAGTCTAATCATCGGAGGCATAAGACCCCACAAAAGCTTAGTAGCTGAGTGTCCAATGCCACAAGATGAGATCATTGGCATGGACCTCCTATTTTGACCTCAAGAGCTTCCCCTTGGCCCTATTCATTTCCACATTGGGAGCTCCCCTTAGAAACTCTTCATCCCGAGAGATGTATGTCACCTCTTGGAATGAGTTCAGCTTAATCCTTAGCAACCTAAAATCATTAAGGACATTAAAAAAATTTATCCCCAAGGTCATCAACACACTCATGGGGATGAGCCGTCAGCCACTAATTCCATTTCTCCCAACTCAAAGGCACCCTTGCTAGGGGTCTCTGTTTCTTGGCTCCAAGCCCTACCTCCCCAACTGTTTCGAAAGCCATCCTCTTTTGCTCAGCTACCTAAGGTAGGGTGGCCACCTCAACCATCTCTTGTTCCCTTACCTCCAGTGGGGAAAGCATCTAAATGTCAAGCTCCTCTACGTCGGTGCCCTCATCCCTTACGAGAATAGGCTTGGTGGTGGGGACGAGGATAGGGTAAGAAGAGCTATGCCTACAGGTGCTACAGCCAGTGGCTCATCTCAAAGACCCATGGTGATCCCTTAACGAACAGCCATTGGTTGAATTCTGTTGGTTTCCCCAGCTCCCAACCTCACCCATACTGCCTTACCCTTCGGCTCAAATGCCTTAGTCCTTACTTGCCAATGACTCATCAATTCGTTTACAAAGGGACGAGGAGCCCTTATAGCCAAATTTTTGCCTATAAGAAATTAAATTCAAATAGTGAGAAAAAAAAAAGAAAAAAAGAAAAAGAAGGCAAAACCAAAAGAAACAACCACTACCATTTGTTGACTCTACCATGACTAGTACGGAAAAGGAAAGATCCCCCATTTTACAAAGACATCAGATAAAGCATCCCTACCCTAACACAATAGAAAAAGGCGTTCGCAAAATGAACAAACCTGTACCTTATGCCCATTTCTTCACCACAGCCATCTTTGTGTTGGGGAAGAGCTCAGAGATCAGATACCGGAAGTATCTTTCTATGGTCTCCACAGCATTTATCTCTTCGCTATGTTTGAGCACCATGAAGGACTAGATCTCTCGGACAACCTCTGCATCACTAGGACCAAGCCCCTCTTGACTCCTGATTTAGACCATCCCAATCCACTGCGTCCAAAAGTCTGCCTCCTTAAGCAACTCAACCACTATGTACTCGTTTTGCCAACCCTTCATCGAATCTGTAAGGCTAAAAAACAACTTCTTTCTCGAACATGGTTAAAGGTATGGCTACCCCTTAGCGCCCTTCCACATGTACAAAGGACCAAAAAGCTCAAGAGTAATCCTTACTACCAACTACTCGTAGAGTGCTTAGAAAGCCTTTAGCACCCTCTACCGATTGGGAAGGACTTACGCCGAACTACACCATAGTGGTTAAAGAATTCTTTCTCCAAGTGACTTAAAGGGAGGCACTGCCTAAATTCCAAGCACTTCTCAAACACCACGAAGCACCTCCTTGATAGCAAAGTCACCCGTTCATCCCTACTTGGCAACCATATCTACCACCCAGGGATAGTCTCAACAACAAAGTTACTTAGAATCCAACTAGGGGGTGGATTGTTTGCTCTTACTCACTCGACCGCTAGGTCCCTTACCCATCCTAAGCGTATCGAACAAATCCTTGGGAAGGGGTAAGAGGGTATGCATATACATCCATCTGGATAGCATTGATAATCCTAGCCTTATTCAACACTTTTACAACCATCTTAATAGGTTCGTCAAGTTGTGCTAGCAACGAGACTTCTTCCTCTCTTGTCGAGGGGTAGGGGTAGTCACTCCTTGTTGATTCGATGTTAGTAAGGCTGAACCATGACGAGTCATAACCCGCCTCACCTGTGTTTGCTGACATGTTTGCAAAGGGTAATGAAGAAGAAGAGAGTTAAAAAAGCTTTCGAAGGAAGTTTGATGCAGTGCAAGAAAATAGAATTCACAATAGTAGAATAGAGAGATTATAGAAAAATGGTCTCTCATTGTGACCCTACTATTTATAGGCTAAGCGCTTGGAAAACCGTATAAGCAGTTATCAGGATTAGTATAAGCATAAATCCCTTAAAATGCTACTGGGTAGACGCATGGAGTGAGTTTTGATCAGATGGCCCCTTTTAAAAGGCAAAACGCATGTAGCTGTACACTAGTCTATTATGATAGGAAACCTGTCACATCACATTAAATGTGTAGAAAAATAGGCATGCTTATGTTAGAATTTCAAAATGTTTCTTCCACAAGAAGTTTTCCCATGATCCCTCCAACTTTCATCCAGTCGGCATGACAGAGGTACGACGTAATTACACCTACTCGATCCATGACAAATGCTGTTCAACCAAACTAATTCGTAGCCTCGAATCACTTACCTAGTAAGATGCGAAGGTATCATGATGGGAATCAAGCTACGAGACCCTTAACCCGTAGACAAGCCCAAGGACTAAAAAGATTGATATGATAAATCCTCATGTTCCAACCAAACCTTGCCGAAGCCGAATACTTATTTGTCGAGTCACCTCTAATGTTGTGCCATATGATTATAAGCCCTGAAGCCAAGCCAAGTAACCGTAGGTTTGAGTTTAAAACCCAAGGTTTAGGACGATCGGCTAAGGGATCTAATCAAACCCAAATTATAAACAATTTAGTAAAATACTAGTAAAAATGACCCTGTAAACTTAAATTTAAGAAAATAAATAGTAAAATAGGAGACTATAAAATTTTCAAATTTTAAGCATAATAATTGCTAATTACCGAAAAGGCGAAAAATTATAATATAATAACTAATAAATTACTAGAGATAGATTATATGTATACTAAAAATTTTAGAATGACCAAAATAATATTTAGGAATGTTCACGTATACCCTACATGTATTTACGTGTAGATAAAAATACGCGTAATTACTAAAATTGGCCGAAAACTAAGCAAATAATTAAAGAAAAATATAAAATAATTATGGAAAAATCAGAAGAGGATAAGCTACAACAAGATCAGGTCGTGGACAGAAAAAGAAAAAAATAACCAATAAGAATTAGACAAACAAAAAGCCAAAAATCAAGGAATTGGGGCAAAATCCTATCAAATTAATGCACATTAATTACTACAATTGTCTATAAATAAGGAAAATTTTTCCAGAAGTCATTTGGTCAGTTTAGGATCTGAGAAAAATCGAAACACTGAAAAAATCGAGAGAAAATCCAGAAAATAAAAAAAAAAAAGAAAATTGTGCAGATTAGCCAAGTGAACTAAAACCACCACCCACCACCACCTGGGACCGAACCACTACCACCACCCTACACTAGAACCACCGCCTGGACCAGCCAACAACATTGGACCAGGTTTGGACAGCCAAAAAGCTTCGAACCAGTTAGTCATTTATTCACCCCAATTTTTGTATAATTTTGTAAAATTAGTTATTTTGCCCAGAAAATTATGAAACTTGTTATTATAAGGTATATTTGTATTTAGATTTAAGGAAAAATATTGATTTAGTTTAATTATATCTGGAAATATAGGGTCCTTAACAAATTGTTCAAAACCAAGCATGATTAAACCGGAAAATAAATATGCTTAGGGATGTAGTTTGGAGCTCAAAATTTTTCTGTAGGATGCTCATATGATGTAGAACAGTGCTATGAAGCCATTTTTTAAAAATTAATTTCCGAAAATTTTAAGTTAATTTTTAGCCCTAAAATGAAGGTAAAATTGGGTGATTTAGGGTTAATTAGGTGATTAGGATGTTAATTACTGATTTGGATCTTAATTAGATGTTTAAGGATGTTAATCTCTAAAGTAGAACCCTAATCCTAGCCTTTGGGTACTGAGTATGGTTAATTAGGGAAATTAGGTAAGTAATATAATAAATTAGTAATATGTGAAAGTGTAAATTAATAAATCTAAAAAAATAAGGTTATTTAGATAATATTATAATTGAAATCAGAAAAATAATAAATCTGAAATAATATTTAATTTTAAGTAAATATCTCAAAATGTAAGATTTTTACACATCGGGAATAAATCCGATACCTCAATTAGGGTTAACGTGTACCGAATAGTTTAGAATACCAAAATTACGACCCAATAGGATATTTGAGTACCCGAGCGTAATGTGATTAATGTCACATTAGGATTCGAGCCTAATTAAGACTTAGGAATTTAAAACTAGAATCTAGTTTAGGAGCCGAACCCCGAAATAGAAGTACAACGAATCATTAGAGCGTTATAGGTATACATGGGGAAAATAAGTTACATTTTGAATTAGAATAAGAATCCATAAAATATGAGTACTAAAAAAACCTATTTGTATTATAGGATACCCAGATAGAAATCAGCTCGCGACTAAAGGATCGAGCGATCGAGCAAATTCAAGTAAGTTGGGTTATTGCTTATTGTAATAGAGTACTAGTTTTGTAGTACTCAGAGACTTAGGCTTGTATATGATTATGATTGTAAGTAGTTTGTACATGTGCTTGATGTATCTGAATTTGTGCTGGAATTTGTATTGTGAATGATTTTGTGACTGATTGAATTGGTATGAACTTGTTGAACACCCTAACCGGAATTTAATCTTAGTCGACCCTAATAACCGAAAATGTCATGCATTGCAACCCGTTAGGGGATCATAGGACTCTCCAACCAAATACCGACCCCTTCGAAAGGGATAGCACAGGATTTCAAAATGGTCCCTTCTTCATCCTCAGTCGAACTAAGTAACAGGAGAGGAAGTCGCGACGGGGGTGAAGTCAATGGTTCGAAGGTAGTCGCAGGAGGAGCGAGGTCTCCATTGCACAAGCCTGGTTTTGGTTGTGAGCTGCTGCATAATATAGAACTCCTCAACCCAGATTGGAGCGGGTGAAATTTCTCTGATTTCACAACGGACCGGACTACGTTGTGCGATGACACTTGATTGTTGCATTGCATGAAAATAATTGTTTGATAACCCTGTTTGTGCTTATATGCATTCATGAGTCTCCAATTCAACTTACTGAGCTGTAATTGCTCATACCCTTATAGATTCTTTTGCAGGTTCTGATTTGTGATCACTGCAAGTATTATGCCGCCCTACAATTACCCAGAGATTAGTCTTTTTGAAGCCAGGGGTGTAAGGACCAAGATACTTAGTAAAATGTGTAACTGGACTGACCTTGTAGTTAAAGGTTATATGGTAGTCATGCAGGTGATTACAGACACCATGATAGCTGGAGATGGAGCTAGTGCTACAGCTGAGTCGGATGATGATGATGTATAGGAGGTGATTGTGATTCCTGAGACTCCAGAGATCGTATTTATAGACTCCGCATCAGACAGCGAGCCTGAGGATCATTCTGTAGGAGGCTATATGGGTCACGACTCATTTGATAGAGTAGCTACCACAAACTCAGAGTAGGATTAGCTTAGTTAGATGGCTAACTTGTTTTGGTTAGGTAGATTTTTAGTTATGATCTAGTAGCGATTTTGATGGAAACTGATGTATTTTAGGATCTTTTGATGTATCTTTTTGACTTTTGATGTACTTTTTAGCTTCTGGATCAAGTTAGATGTATGTTGTAATTAAGTTTGATATAACCTTTTGTTTTGTACAATTGTAAAGATCGAGTCTGTATTAGATGATGTAAGTAATGATGTAATCGGGTTGTAAAATGTGATGTATGTATTTGAAAGATTATCGAGTTGTACTTTTTCATTTTGAAGTTGTAATAGTGATGATATAAGGTTGAATGAAATATATAATGGAAGATAGACTACTAAGTATGTTAACTTCAATGATATTGTTATTTACTATTTGATATAAGTACTTATTGCCAGCATTTATTAATATTCTTTAAACAAAAGTAGGGATAACTTATAGATAGATATGAATGCAGGATTATAAGTTAAATTATTAAGCGATCATAGCTGAAGCTGGAAATGGAAGTAGTCAAGGGGGAACTGAAGGGAATCAAAAGCCTCCACCACGAGCACCATCACCACTAAGAGAACAAAATAGACAAGATTTACCTCCACCTCCTTTACAGGAGAATATGCCTATTGGATAAATACTTGCCAGTATGCATACAATGATGAGGTAGCAAGGAATGTTGATTCAACATCTTTTGACTGGTGGTAATGTGGGAAATAGGAGATTGCAAGAGGTTGAACAACGAATGGAGTGACCTCAAGAGGTAAATAAACTTCCTGAATTTATAAAAGCCAACTGTTATTTTGAAGGGGAGATGGGTAGGCCAGATCTAGCTGATGATTGGCTAGCCCAAATTGAACGAAGTTTTGAGGCTTTCAGAGTCCCGGAATCTCAAAAGTTGTCTTATGGTACATTCATGTTAAAGTTAGCTATAAGAGTATGGTGGGACTCAAGAGCAAGGCAACTTGGAAATAACATTGATTGGCAACAATTTAAGGAGGAATTCAGGAATGAGTATTTTCCTCATAGTGTTCAAAACAGAATGGTGCGAGATCTGTTTGAACTGAAGAAGGGAGGTATGAGTGTAACCCAGTATGAGACTGAGTTCAATAGATTGTTACAATATGTACCTGGTTCATACCGAGACAATGTTAAGTTGAAGAAAGATTTGTTCCTTATTGGATTTGACCCCACAATGTGTTGCAAGCTGCTGGATTATGGTTTTACCACTTACAATGAAGTGGTAGATAAGGCAAGACAACTAGAAGATAATCGTGTGAGGATGCAAGCAATATGGAGTCAAAAGATCAACAGAGGATATCGACCAGGTCCATCATTTAAGAGATCATATCCTAGTGCCTCCAGTAGCAGTTCTGGGCAGAAGAGAAGGAGACTAGTAACTCTGGCTAATAACCCAGCACAGTCAATACCGAGTGTGAGTTTTTATGACAAGGATGGAAATGTCAAATGCTGGAAGTGTGGTGCGAATCATTTTCCAAGAAATTGTGCTCAGCTTAAGGGGAAATGTTTTATATGTGGAGATCCGAACCATATGCTGAAGGCATGCCCTAAGATGAAACTAGTAAAGTGGAATAAGTGTGGTAGAAAGGGCCATTTCTCCAGATACTGTCCACAGTTTATACAAGGAGCTAAGCGAACAGAAGGTTTTGATAACGCCACTACACCTGCTCGTATCTTTGCTCTGGAGGATATGGAAATTAAGGAGAATGAGGATTTCTCAGATTTTATGGAGGAGTACTACCATGATGATGTCGAGGAGATCATGGGAGTTGAAGAGGAAAACGATGAAGGACTTGTAACTGGTACGTACTCAGACTATCTATTGTAATAATAATTCTAAGTGTGAATTGAATTGAAATATTTGCATTTTAAGAGTTATGAATGCTAGTATAGTTGGTAACCATAGTATTAGTACATTCCAGGACATGTGCTGATAAATGGACAACCTGCTTTTGTGTTGTTTGATACCGGTGCATCACATTCCTTTGCAAGTCAGAAATTTGTACATGAACAAGAAATTAGTGTGGTTATTGTTAATGTAACTTATAAAGTTAGAACTTCGACTGGGGAGAAAGTAACAACCCGAGAAGTAGCAGCAGATGGTAGAATAAAAATTTAGGAGAAGGAGTATCCTATAAGTCTTCTGATATTACCTTTACAAGGTTATGATATCATAGTAGGAATAGATTGGTTGTCAAAGAATAAAGCCATTATGGAGTGTAGGAATAAAATTGTCAATCTTAATGATGGAGAAATGATATTTCAAGGAAAAGCTGGTGGAAGTAGGTTGAATTTATCAGTGATGGAGATATGTGATGAACAATTTGAGACAAGAGTAAAGGAGGATGATTGGAAATTTTGTTGGGTGTTTGCTGTGGACGCAGAGAAGGAAATACCCAAGGTAGCAGACATACGGGTAGTGAATGAGTTTCCAGATGTATTTCTGGAGGATTTACCAGGGTTAGCTCCACGCCAAGAGTTGGATTTCAATGTAGAATTAGTTCCTGGAACTGAACCTATTTCGAAAGCCCCATATCGGATGTCACCCATAGAACTTCAGGAACTAAAGAAACAACTTCAGGACCTATTGGATAAGAAGTTTATTCGACCGAGTGTTTCACCATGGGGAGCACCGGTATTGTTTGTGAAAAAGAAGGATGGTACTATGAGATTGTGTATAGACTATCGGGAGTTAAATAAGGTTACCATTAAGAATAGGTATCCGTTACCTCACATTGATGATTTGTTTGACCAACTCCAAGGTGCAACTGTGTTTTCTAGAATAGATTTGAAATCAGGATATCATCAGTTACGAGTTAAGCCGGAAGATGTGCATAAGACTGCATTTAGAACTCGATATGGTCATTATGAATTTTTGGTGAGGCCATTTGGCTTAACGAATGCTCCGGCTGTATTCATGGACTTAATGAATTGTATATATCAACCATATTTGGATAAGTTTGTTGTGGTGTTTATTGATGATATTTTGATTTATTCAAAAACCAAGAAGGAGCATACAGAGCATTTACGTTTGGCATTACAAAAGTTGAAAGAAAATAAATTGTATGCCAAGTTAAGTAAATATGATTTTTGGTTGGATAGGATTGCTTTTCTAGGACATATTATATCTGGTGAAGGAATCTCTGTAGACCCCGATAAAGTGAAAGTAGTGATGGATTGGAAGCAACCAACCACAGTGACTGAAATAAGGAGTTTTCTGGGTATGGCTGGATACTATCAACAGTTCATAAAAGATTTTTCCAAAATTGCCAAACCGTTGACTCGAATGACCCAGAAGGATGTAAAGTTCGAATGGAGTGAAGATTGTGAAACGAGTTTTCAGGAATTAAAGAAAAGACTGGTTACAACACCAGTATTAACATTGCCTGATCCGGATAAACCTTATAATGTGTATAGTGATGCTTCACGAAATGGATTAGGTTGTGTGTTGATGCAGGATAGAAAAGTTGTTGCATATGCATCAAGACAATTGAGGCCACATGAGAAGAATTACCCGACTCATGATTTAGAGTTAGCAGCTGTGGTGTTTGCCTTGAAGATTTGGAGACATTATCTTTATAGGCAACGGTGCGAGATGTATACTAATCATAAGAGTTTGAAATATTTCTTGACTCAGAAAGAGTTGAATTTAAGGCAAAGAAAGTGGTTAGAACTGATTAAGGATTATGATCTGAATATAAATTACTACCCTGGAAAGGCCAATTTGGTGGCCGATGCATTAAGTCGAAAGAATTATGAACAGGTTGCCTTACTGTTAACACCTCAACGTGAATTAGTGCATGAATTTGAGAGGATGCAAATTGGGTTTGATTGGTGTGAACCTAATAGCCAGTTAATGAATTGGGAATTGCAACCTACTCTATTAGAGAGAATAAAGCAAAAACAAGAGGAAGATAAGGGTCTAATGGAGATAAAAGAGAAATTTAGTAACGGAAAGGACCCTGACTTTAAGGTGGATGATAAAGGTCTAATAAAGTTTAGAGGAAGAATATGTGTACCACAAGATGCAGACTTAAAGAAGCAAATTTTGGATGAAGCACACATTACAGGTTATACTGTACACCCGAGAGGAAATAAAATGTACCAAGATCTAAAACTCATGTATTGATGGAATGGGATGAAGAGAGAAGTGGCACAGTATGTATCAGAATGCCTTACATGCCAACAAGTCAAAGCAGAACACCAAAGATCGAGTGGATTATTGCAACCTTTAGAAATACCGCAATGGAAATGGGATCATATTACCATAGATTTTGTAGTAGCATTACCAAAGACTCAAGTTGGGTACGATTCCATTTGGGTAGTCGTGGATAGATTAACGAAGAGTGCACATTTCTTACCTTATCGGATGGGTGATTCAATGGAAAAGATGGCTAGACTGTATGTCCGAGAAATAATAAGGCTACATGGTGTTCCTGAGAGTATTGTTTCTGATCGAGATAATCGGTTTGTATCTAAATTCTGAGAGAGCTTACATAGAGCTTTGGGTACAAAGTTGCAGTTTGGTACAGCCTATCACCTACAACAGACGGGCAGTCTGAGCGAACGATTCAAACTTTAGAAGATATGCTACGAGCTTGTGTGTTGGATTTTGGAGGTGATTGGGATAAATATTTACCGTTGATAGAATTTGCCTACAATAATAGTTATCATGCAACGATACAGATGGCGCCGTATGAAGCACTATATGGGAGGAAATGCAGATTGCCACTGTATTGGGATCATGAAGAGTATGCCATGATTGGACCAGACATAATCAATCAAACGAGTGAGAAGATTAAGATTGTGCGACAACGGATGAAGGAAGCTCAGGACCGTTATAAAAGTTGGGCTGATTTGAAGAGAAGACCATTGGAATTTGAAATGGGTGATCATGTTTACATTAAAATAAGCCCATTCAAAGGACTCCGATGGTTTGGTTCAAGGGGAAAACTGAGCCCACGATACATTGGTCCATTTGCAGTGTTGGAGAAAGTTGGCAATGTATCGTACCGAGTGGCTTTACCTCCAAGTCTATCAAGCTATCATAATGTATTCCATGTATCCATGTTGAGAAGATTCATTAAGAACCCGAATGCAATAGTGGAAATAGAGCCAGTGGAGTTAACGAGAAATTTTCAACTGGTGAGACAACCCATAAAAATATTGGATAGTCGGGTTCAGAAGTTAAGGAACAGAGATATGGAGTACGTGAAGATTCAATGGAATGAAGGTCCAGACTTGGAGATGACTTGGGAACCAAAAGCCACAATGATGGAGCAATATCCATGGCTTTTCTAATTTCCAGGTTAGTAAATGTAAACAAATTATTGTATTTAGTCATTTAAGTGTAAATTAGATGTACAGAAGTTTTGAGGACAAAACTTTTTTGAAGGGGGGTGGAATTGTAAGCGCTAAAGCCAAGCTAAGTAACCGTAGGTTTGAGCTTAAAACCCAAGGTTTAGGACGATCGGCTAAGGGATCCGATCAAACCCAAATTATAAACTATTTAGCAAAATACTAGTAAAAATGACCCAGTAAACTTAAATTTAAGAAAATAAATAGTAAAATAGGAGACTATAAAATTTTCAAATTTTAAGCATAATAATTGCTAATTACCGAAAAGGCGAAAAATTATAATATAATAACTAATAAATTACTAGAGATAGATTATATGTATACTAAAAATTTTAGAATGACCAAAATAATATTTAGGAATGTTCACGTGTACCCCACATGTATTTACGTGTAGATAAAAATATGCGTAATTACTGAAATTGGCCGAAAACTAAGCAAATAATTAAAGAAAAATATAAAATAATTATGGAAAAATAAAAAAAAAATCAGAAGAGGATAAGCTGCAACAAGATCAGGTCGTGGATAGAAAAAGAAAAAAATAACCAATAAGAATTAGACAAACAAAAAGCCAAAAATCAAGGAATTAAGGCAAAATCCTATCAAATTAATGCAAATTAATTACTACAATTGTCTATAAATAAGGAAAAAATTTCCAGAAGTCATTTGGTCAGTTTAGGATTTGAGATAAATTGAAACACTGAAAAAATCAAGAGAAAATCCAGAAAAAAAAAAAAAACTGTGCAGATTAGCCAAGTGAACTAAAACCACCACCCACCACCACCACCACCCTACACTAGAACCACCGCCTGGACCGGCTGACAACATTGGACCGGGTTTGGACAGCCAAAAAGCTTCGAACCGGTTAATCATTTATTCATCCCGATTTTTGTAAAATTTTGTAAAATTAGTTATTTTGCCTAGAAAATTATGAAACTTGTTATTCTAAGGTATATTTGTATGTAGATTTAGGGAAAAATATTGATTTAGTTTAATTATGTCTGGAAATATAGGGTCCTTAACAAATTGTTCAAAACCGAGCATGATTAAACCGGAAAATAAATAGGCTTAGGGATGTAGTTTGGAGCTCAAAATTTTTTTGTAGGATGCTCATATGATGTAGAACAGTGCTATGAAGCCATTTTTTAAAAATTAATTTTCGAAAATTTTAAGTTAATTTTTAGCCCTAAAATGAAGGTAAAATTGGGTGATTTAGGGTTAATTAGGTGATTAGGATGTTAATTACTGATTTGGATCTTAATTAGATGTTTAAGGATGTTAATCTCTAAAATAGAACCCTAATCCTAGCCTTTGGGTACTGAGTATGGTTAATTAGGGAAATTAGGTAAGTAATATAATAAATTAGTAATATGTGAAAGTGTAAATTAATAAATCTAAAAAAATAAGGTTATTTAGATAATATTATAATTGAAATCAGAAAAATAATAAATCTGAAATAATATTTAATTTTAAGTAAATATCTCAAAATGTAAGATTTTTACACATCGGGAATAAATCCAATACCTCAATTAGGGTTAGCGTGTACCGAATAGTTTAGAATACCAAAATTACGACCCAATAGGATATTTGAGTACCCGAGCGTAATGTGATTAATGTCACATTAGGATTCGAGCCTAATTAAGACTTAGGAATTTAAAACTAGAATCTAGTTTAGAAGTCGAACCTCGAAATAGAAGTACAACAAATCATTAGAGCGTTATAGGTATACATGGGGAAAATAAGTTACATTTTGAATTAGAATAAGAATCCATAAAATATGAGTACTAAAAAGACCTATTTGTATTATAGGATACCCAGATAGAAATCAGCTCGCGACTAAAGGATCGAGCGATCGAGCAAATTCAAGTAAGTTGGGTTATTGCTTATTGTAATAGAGTACTAGTTTTGTAGTACTCGGAGACTTAGGCTTGTATATGATTGTGATTGTAAGTAGTTTGCACATGTGCTTGATGTATTTGAATTTGTGCTGGAATATGTATTGTGAATGATTTTGTGACTGATTGAATTGGTATGAACTTGTTAAACACCTTAACTGGAATTTAATCTTAGTCGACCCTAATAACCGAAAATGTCATGCATTGCAACCCGTTAGGGGATCATAGGACTCTCCAACCAAATACCGACCCCTTCGAAAGGGATAGCGCAGGATTGCAAAATGGTCCCTTCTTCATCCTCAGTCGAACTAAGTGACAGGAGAGGAGGTCGTGGCAGGGGTGAAGTCAATGGTTCGAAGGTAGTCGCGGGAGGAGCGAGGTCTCCATTGCACAAGCCTGGTTTTGGTTGTGAGCTGCTGCATAACATGGAACTCCTCAACCCGGATTGGAGCGGGTGAAATTTCTCTGATTTCACAAAGGATCGGACTACGTTATGCGATGACACTTGATTGTTGCATTGCGTGAAAATAATTGTTTGATAACCCTGTTTGTGCTTGTATGCATTCATGAGTCTCCAATTCAACTTACTGAGCTGTAGTTGCTCATACCCTTATAGATCCTTTTGCAGGTTCTGATTTGTGATCACTGCAAGTATTATGCCGCCCTACAATTACCCAGAGGTTAGTCTTTTTGAAGCCAGGGGTGTAAGGACCAAGATACTAAGTAAAATGTGTAACTGGACTGACCTTGTAGTTAAAGGTTAAAGACTAATAGTTATTCTGTAAATTAGTAGACTACGGTAATTATGTAAAACTTCCTGAGAAACTCTGTGGACTTACTGATAATTATTTATGTTTATTAAAAATTGTAGTGCTTATCATAATTGTTGTATAATTATTAATCGAACTGTTTACTTCAAAGCGAGGAGGAGTCGTCGACACCTTGTGTAGATCATGTCTATGGTAGGCACTGTGAGGCCAGTTACTATCATAGAATGGTTTACACGGCGAGACTGTTACAACTCTGTGACTTCGGGGAGTAACAATGACTACCCTTGATTTTGTGGCATGCCGAGTTAACGATTACTCTCTATTACCGAGCCGCCCAATCATTCGGCATCATCCTTGCCGAGAAGCTAAGAGAGAGAATCCGAACTGATTAAGCCAACCTTGCTCGGACAAGCTCATTTGTCCGTACTTTTTGTCTGCATCTCCTAACAACCCTGCTAATGCCGTATCGCCACGTGTATAGTATCACATGTAGAATCTGTAACACCAATGATTATTTTCCCTGTATATTTATTTTTGCCTCTTTGTAAGATGTACATTGCCCCTTTAGGAAATGTCCTTTTAGTCTTTTCCCTTCTGGGCAAGTTGCCCTAGTTTGTGGGTATAAATTCCCCTGTACTTGTAGTTGTAACATCATTAGTTTTACCTTCAATGCACTGGAGTACTTTCTTCCTTATGTAAATACTACTCGTTTACTCTCGGCATCACTCTTATCCTTTCCCTTAAGTAAAGTTAGGTGGCAAGTAACCTCATTGGATCAATTTGTACATCATATCAAATTGTACCGTGAGTCCTCGAAAGTTCCTTCGGTACGTCATATCCTTTAGCAACTGGCCTTGTCTGTTCTTGGTCACGGTTCACACCATCTTGGTATCAGAGCAGAGGTTTTGTATAAACTAAAGTTAGTTCTTCTTAAATTTCTATTGTGCTCTGTTTTGCCTATGTGAAACAAAGTCAGTTATTAAGTTTATTTGACTGCTGTGTTATTAGTTGTTCACTTTCTGAAGTGTTTGTTTAAATTCTGAATCTTTGAGAAAAACAAAAATGACAGACCCAAATGTAAATGTTGGTATTGGTGATAATAGTAAGGTTGTCCACTATGGGTGTCAGTCTTAAGGAACTCTCAGAAATACTGATGGGAGGCTCGATGAGGTAGCTAACCTCTTGGTAAATCTAACCCGAGCTATTCATACACTATCTTGCCGACCCACTAAAGCCGTGCAAAACACTCTACAAGCTGTTAGAGGTTAGAACCTAACTCAGCCTGTTAGAGGTTAGAACCTAGCTCAGCCAGTTCGAGGGGGAAGAGTTAGTGGACGAGTAATGTAGATACCTTATTTTTGCCAATTTTTTAGCCAGGTTAATAAATAAATCGAAAAAAATAAAAAATTGAAAAACTTAAAAATGAAAAAATTGAAAAAACGGAAAAAAAAAAAGGAAAATCAAGTTAAGAGTCAAGTTATGTCAAGTTGGACTGAATCCATTAGTTTTGGGCCAGACCAATTTAGAGGCTAAAAATCAAGATTTGTTAAATTATTAGGCTAAATTGGATCAAGCCAAGCCTTAAAAGAAAGGCTTGAACTAGCTAGGGTTTCTAGAAGTTAGGGTGAATCTAGGTTAAATCGTAAATAAATATGAAAGATTTCGATTTTGGAGTTTATAAAAAACATGTCTGTCAGTAATTCAAGGAGGCTTTTCTTTTTAATCACACACACCCCACATCTCTTCACGCAAGACCACTACACCCTCATACGCCACTACACATCACCATACACCACCACGCACCCCCACATACCACTACATAAGCCGCCAGTACCACCACCTAGACATCGCCCAAATCCTTGCCCAAGCCACCGCCTACAGCACATTCATTGTTGCCCATACTGTCGCTCACTATCACCCATTATCGCCCATCACTCACCTAGATCCTTGCCAACTCACGACCAGATCACCGCCCACAGCACGCCAATCACACGCCTAGATTCACACCCGTATCCCCCTCACTTGCCCATTATTGTCGCCTACACTCACCTAAGCTCTCGCCCGCACGCTTGCCCAGGCGACCGCCCACGTGCGCCCAACACTGCCCAATGCTGACGCGACTTGACCTAGGTGGATTTTTTATAAGTTTTTTATTATTTTATTTTAGTTTTTTTTTTTATTTAGTAGCCATGTTTTTCTATTTTTTATTTATTTTATTATTTTTCCTTATTAATTAATTTTTTCTGTTTAAGTGCTGTTTTTTTAATTAATTATTTTCTTGCAAATTTTTTGATAATGGAAGTTTTTTTTTCCTCAAAAAATCAATTTTTTAATAAAAAATATTTTTGATACATAGTAATTTTAAAAAAATAAATAATTAAAAAATCTTAAATTGATTTTTTTCAAAAAAATTCAGTTAGTTAGGGTATTTTTATTAAATTTGGAAAATTAGATTATTTATGTTTGTTTTTTTAAAATAATAAATGAATAAAAAAAACATAAACATAGCTTGATTTTCAAAATAAAAATAACCCACCCACTAAATATTTTATAAAAAAAAAAAGAACTATAGCCAATTTGATCCCAATTAGCAAATACGTTGGTACTTTTGAAGCAACCATTAAAATATAAAAAAAAATTCCCTTTTTAGAAATTCGTAATAAAAAAATAATCAAAAAATCATTTTTTAGTTACTTTTTCTCATTTAGGTATATTTTAAATATTTTTAGAAAAATTATAAAATAAAATAAAATAAAGCCCATCAATTTCTTTTAATTTTCACATGGTGACTTAGTTTTAATAGTTTACCCTCAAACTCGGTTTTCTCTGGTTTATTTTTTCTAAAAATTATTTTCTTAGAAAATCCGCAAATTAGTAGTCAAATTAGGGTTTTCCCATAAAAAAATCCTAATTTTATTTTTACCAATTGAACTAGTTAATGACTCCATTTAAAAAAAAAAAAGAACATTTTCTTTTCCTTAGTTTAATGTCGAGTAATTTATATCAAGCAATCTAGGCTTAATATAAGTTAAATTAAGAAAAAAAAAAAAACTCTACAAAATTAGCGACTCTACTAGGGATAACTTATGGGCTAGCCATGTAAAAATTAAAAACTTAATTGATGGGCTTCTTTTATTATTTTCTTTTATTGTATTATAGTAATACGAATTGTTTTTTTAGTAATGCAAGCCTAAGAGCAAAGCCTGGCCCAATGGGCCTTTTAGGGAAATTAGGAGGAATTTTTTTTTTTTAATCATTCGTGTATTTAGATGTAGTCGGACCTAGACCGCCATAAGAACCTAAGATAAGTAGCCATTGTGTAACCCTCAAATCGTTGGTGTCATTACCCCCGCCTGGCGGTAATAAATGAGCCCACTCAAACTTCAATATAGCCTACCAGGCTTCTTGTCAGAAAGCCTTGGAGCTATAGAGTTTGAGACCAATAGACCACACCTTCTTGCATCATCCTTTTCGAAAAAAGAGGTAGTTTTTAAAATTATAGGAAAAGCTTGATTTAATCTACAGTCAGTTCGTCCATTTTTTAAACAAATGTAGTAACCCTTATATATAAGTGCATGCGAACATCATTTTTTTTAAATCGTATTTTGAATATACTTATATATAGGGGTGGACTTTGATCGTGGATTTATCATGATTCCTATAATTTATTAATTACCATCCTTACTGCATTGCATCTATATGTAACATATATATTAGATGACGCTTGTTTCTCTATGAATATTGTATTTCCTTATATTATACGTATTTTATTTATTGCTTTTTAGTTAATGAAAGGCTGCACAATTTCTAAAAAAATCTTTGAAAAAGCTGCGAAATTATTAACATCGCATCCAACTTTATTCCAAATTTATTGTCCTCGTTGTAAATAGTCGACGCATCTTTATTTCATTTATATCTTGTTGTAATATAGATATGGGAGTTAGGGTAGTATCAATCCAGAGCCCATTTGTGAAGTCTAGTTAGATAAGTACTCCGTCCCCGAAGCTATCCCAAAAAATTGGTTGAACCAGCTTCCGTCTACCAAGCAAAATTATGTCTGTAAGAAGATCGGGCCAGTCATATCCCTTATGCAGGTTCTAGCTCTACTGGCCTCTAATTCAGGCCCTCATCCATTATTGGGATCCGGAATACCTAACTTTCAACTTTGGCCCACATGTATTGATACCCACCATAGAAGAATACTCACAGCTACTTAGTGCCCTGCCCCTCGAAGTAGGCATAATTATTCCTAATCTTAGAGTCCAGCCTAAGAAAATCTTTATGATGCTATTGGGGGTCAAGAAGTCAACCTTAGCTCCATTCTTATCTTCAGAGGGCCAAAAATGTCTCGGTATCATAAGATTAGTGGAGTGGTTTTCAAGCTCAAATACCTACTAGAAATATTGCCACATCTTCTACGAAGAATATGAATCATGGGCCAAAAAGAGGGTCAATGCTTTTATTGGAACAGTGCTTGGAACAATGTTGTTTCCCTTCAAATACGGTCAGGTCTACTATAAGGTTACCGAGGTAGTAACTTAATTCCTAGCTAGTAAATCTTATATACCGATGCTATTAGCAGAACAATTCAGGACGCTTGCTCACCTGAAGAAGCAGGGGTACGGTTATTTCATGGCTAACCCTACAATCCTTGTCGTATGGTTTCTTAGTTACATACAAGGGAATGGAGGTAATCTTCTTAGAGAGTCCTTGATAGAGAATATAGACCTAATTGATGAATTTACCCGCCACCTCAAGGTACCAGATGAAGCTCAGTTTAAGGAATGGGTGTCAGTTATCAGCAAAATGTAACCAACAGACTTTATGTGGATAGCTAGATGGAGCCATTGCACTCAAGCCATCTTGGGGTACACCGATTATATAGGAGTTCCCCTTATTAGTATTATGGGCTATACCGAATATTTCCTGGCTTGTGTTACCAGACAACCAGGCACACTGCAAGAGATAGCTTACAGACTCCTTGGATGTTGTCATAGTGAATTATGAAGATCCTTGTCTATCCATGGCTACTCTAATCCAATGACTAGTAAAACTCGTGAAGTTATAGGAAAAGAGAAGTCAAGAAGATAGTCAATGTAGGAACTTTAAGGGGTAAAGTCAGAGAATACCAAGCCACTAAGCAGTTCATTTATGATTAATTAGAGAAAACTGGAAAGATAAGATATGAAGCTCCAGATTTATTTAGACACGAGCCAGATCCAGCACTCTTTCACCTGTTGAGTGAGCTTACCAAGACACCAAACGAGCCAAGGTTGAAGCCCAATTTTAGGAAAGTAAGAGGATTGTTGAAGAGTTAAAATTGGAAAATGAGAGACTGCTAGAGGAAAATCAATTCTTAAGGGGCAAGATTCGAAAAATGGATGTTACGGTACGAAGACTTATGAGGGAAGTTGATGAAGTTCGTCCCAGTCAGATCCGTCAGCACTTGTAGATACAAAATTTAATTTTTTTTTTTTTCAGAAAATTAGTTAGGAGTTTTTCTTTTCCTTTCGTTTAGTCCATTTTATAAGTTGGATCTTATGATTAATAAATTTGCAGCTTTAGTAAATACCAATTTTCATTAATTGCGTAGTCTCTTACTTATTATTATTATTCGTTTTTTTTTTCTTTTTTTTACTCTTAAAGAAAAAAACATAAAAAGAGGCAAATGGTGGAATAACAAACATCACAAAAAGAAAGAAAAAGAAAACAAAAAAAAAAAAACCTTTAATTCACCAAAAAGTCTAAAATTTGGGTTTTTGCATAGGATTTTGAAGATAGCGTTCAAATGAATAGACTCAACTAAGAGCCCAATATTCACTCGTTCTAAGGTAAGGATGTCGACTCAGGTTACTAGAAATGTCAATCAAAACGAACCTGATCCAAGAGTAGTGACTCTAGAAGAAAACATAAACAAGATAGCTTAATAGATTCAAGCTCTCACTCAGGCTGTTGGGATCCTTAATGATAGACAAGGATCTCAAGCTAACCTAAACCGAAATGCAGAAATGCCCCTCCCCTTGAACTGGAAGATGAAGAATCAGCCCTTAATGAGGTATGGAGGAAGGAGATAAAAGAAAAACACCGCAAAATAGAAAGAAAGGTCATGCAAAAGTTAACCGAAAAGATGAAAACCCTAAAAATGGTGAATGGGTTTAAGCAAATGGGAATGATCAGTTTGCTAACCTATGAAGACAATGACTTCCCAAAAAGATTTAAAGTGTCGAAATTTGAGAAATATGATGGGACTAGCTACCCAAAACTCTACACTAGGTTATACATCAGGAAAATGGGGAAATACAAGAAGTATGATAAAGTGATGGTCCAGACTTCTCAGGACAGCTTGATAGGGCCCGCTTTAACTTGGTACGCCCAATTGGACTTGAATGAAATTGATACTTAGGATAAGTTAGCACAAGCTTTCTATAACCAATATAAATTCAACATTAAAGTGGCCCCATCCATGTAGGATCTGAACACTTTACGAAAGAAGACCAATGAGAATTTTAAAGAATATGCCCAAAGATAGAGGGGCATGGCAGCTAGGGTGACTCCACCCTTAAATGAAAAGGATCTAACCTTCACTTTCATTAATATGCTTGAAAGCCTATATTACTAACACCTAGTTAGGCACTGATATCTGGCAAGTGCACCTATCAATTTTAATATAGCGGATGTGAGTCCGAGTCGATCCCTCAGAGATTTCGAGTACTAATATTAACCTTAGCTCTATTATATAACCGGAAAATTGTGACGGGTTGAATGAATTAAAAATACTAAAATTAACAAACTAAACTAATTATGAGACTTGATTAAGCAATTTAGAAAGCAATAAAACGAAAAATGACTTCAAGAAGTTAATAACGTATTTAGGAATTATTTCCCCTAGTGTTTAACATGTGACCGCTTAAAATATATTCAATTCAATTTCTATTATCCTTGACCGGAGGGATTTACAATTAAAGTTAATACCTTTCTCAAGCATATTAACCCTAATCTTAAATTATTTACCGGAATCTCTTCACTTAGTAATATAACTTAGAATTACATTAATGTATAATGAATTCCCACACAAATAATTAACTTTTTGGAAGAAACACGTATCTTATCTCTAAGTATACATGTAATTCTCTCCAATTATGTCAAGATCTAATTACACATGCAATTTCTCAATCATCATGCATAATATCATAAATTGATACTCTAGAATTATCAATCAACAATTAAACAATATAATTGAATCAAGCAAAGATAGAAACTTTATTGAAAATTATAAATCAACCCAAGATTCACATGAAACCCTAGGTTCCATAATCCTAAATACACGAATTCTAAGCTATCATAATGAATCTAAAAACGAGTTCCATCAAAAGCATAAAATAAAACATGAAAAACCCCTTTGATTGATGAAAAATCTCTCCAATCTTGAAGTTGATCTTGCTCTCACCTTTTTCTTCTCCTTCTCCTCAAGTCTCTTCTCTTCTCTAATGTCTCCTCCGTCTTCTCTAATGTCTCTTCTCTTCTTTTGAAACCCTCATATGTCCTTTTATATATGTATTATAAGGTTTCCGTTTTTGTCACCAGACACGGCCTGGGACATGGCCGTATCCCCAGGTCGTGTAACTTTCTGACCCTGGCAAATTTTCCTACATGGACACAGCCTGGGGACATGGTCATGTCCCAGACTGTGTAACTTCAAAACTTCATAACTCCTTCGTTTGAACACCAAATTGAGTGAAACTTGATTCCTTTTCTTCGTTTTCAATCCTAGAACGCGTTCAAACCTTGAAATCAAAATTTTACTCAATTAAGTATCAATTTCTTTAAAGAAAACCAAAAATGTAAGGGAAATACTATAAAATTACCATGTGAAATATGTTTAAAATTAGAGTTAACAGGCACCCTGCCTCCAACTTTACAAAAATTATAGCCTCAAAAAGCCAAATTAAGGAAGCCATTGCTACTGAGATGCTCCTTAATCCTGAAACAACTGAAAAGAAGACACCTCCCCCAAGATTTTCCAACAAAGCTAAGGAAACCACTATTAGTGTTGTCAATACCGGTAACCTTGTTAGACCTACAACCCTAGTAACTATGGTCGGAGGATCTAATCCCCCGCCAAGTCCAAATAAAAGCAACCGCCTACAGAGAAGACAGCTCACACATATTCCCATTCCTCTAAGCTAAGGTCTCACACGATTAAGGAAGGAGAATCTTTTGACATTTGAAATATCGAGAGAAGGGCAAAGACCGAGATATTATAACCTAGAGCTTTGATGTGATTATCACCTGGGACAAGTGGGGCATTCTATGGACCAATGTTAGAGACTCAGACATAAAATCCATGATCATATTGATACCAAATTGGTTCAATTAGATTTCATCCAAACTCCCCTCCCAATGTGGCTAATAACCCTCTGCCAAATCATGGACATTCAATCAATATGATCATTGTTGAAGTTTCTGAACCAGAAATCGACCTAAACAGTCTCTCCATCACTATTGAGGAGATAGCATGGAATCTGAGGAAGGCTGGGTACTTACAGGATATGAATCTTCGAGATATGACCTAAACTAAACTGGCGATATATCGACTACTTAAGGAAGGAAAGATAAAGAAAGTCAATATCATGGCTATGACAATTCCAAAACCGCGAAAGAGAAGTAATCAGAGGGAGCTTAAAAAGAGATATGAAGCCAGAGATCCAACGGTTGATACGTTAGGAGAACCGACAGGGAAGTTTGAGTATTTGGTGAACTACACCGGTCCACCTGCCATATACGTTGATGCCTTGCCCACTGGATGGGGTCTAGAATTTGAAGAAGACAGGCTCATTACATAAGCTAAGAAGGTAACTGGAATGGTTGGAATGATTGGAGACGAGCCCAAGCCGTTGATTTTTGAATATGATGGAAAGACTAAGGAAGTTGAGGATTCAGGAAAGCTTAAGAAGATCGCTTTCAATATCCCAATAACCCTAGAGAATTATAAAGTAGCACCTTTGGATTACAAAGCGGTGAACCAAACAACTAGGGCTTCATTACCCATAGTCGATGGGCTTACCCACTCCAGACGAGTTTATGATCAGCCTGAGGAAGCCAAGAGGAAATCTACTATAGAAGAGGCTTCTCGAAAAATCTTTGAAGATATGGAAGATTAAGATCAGAATATTGCCAAGAAGATAGTAAAAGCCAGTGAATACAAGATAATGGATCAGTTAGCCAAGGTACAAGCCTAGATTTCTTCAATGGGTTTGCTATTGTCATCAAATACTCATCAAGAGGCATTGATTAAAATTTTGAAGGAGGTCAAAGTACTTGAAGGGATTTCTACGAAAAAAACCAATAAGGTAAAGAAGAAGACCAACACACAAAGCCCCTCTTCATAATGGTTAAAAGAAAGTAGTTGCTCGAGTTCTGATAGATAATTGATCATCATTGAATGTATGTCCATTGATGACACTAAATCTGCTGGGTGTAGAGGAGAATGAGATAAAGCCTAGCTTGACTTCAGTAAGGGCTTTTGACGGATCAAAACAGGAAATAATTGGAGAAATCGAGTTGCAGGTTGAAATCACCCCTCAGGTGTTTACTATTCCCTTCCAAGTTCTTGACATCTCATGAACTTTCAATCTTCTGCTAGGAAGACCGTAGATTCATTCAATAGGGGCAATTCTGTCTAACCTACATCAGAAAGTGAAGTTCATAGCCAATGGATAGTTGGTTACTATTCTTGGGGAATAGGATTATAAGATTTACAAAGAAACGACTATACCCTATGTTGGGGAAGAAGAATTAGAAGAGCCAGGGTTATAGATTTGCAATGAAGTCAGTATGATTGAAGAAGCAGGACAGAGGGCACGGGGTCATTTGAAACAGCCTAACCAACAGATTGGAACATTCAGGCTTAGATATGAGCCCACTAAAGAGGAGATTCAAGAAATGAAGGCTAAAACCAAAAGCAAAAGAAGGGATCAGCTATACCATTCTCGCATAGATTTTCCGGATATCCGTCAAACATTCTCAACACCAGCTAATGTTCAAGAACCTGAAGTAGCCAGTTTATCTAAGGCCCTGACTCAGCAATGCAACATCGGTCCAAATGAGAGAAGAGATGTCGACGTACCAATTTCTTTGTACAACTGGTTTTCCATTCCTACGAATAGGTCCGCTAGATACATAAAATTAGATTAATTAGGAACATTTGATTTCGATAATTAGTTCGATTAGTTAAGTCTTTTCTGTCAAACAATTTGAATTAATTCATCCAATAAAATTCATTTATTTCTTTCTATCAATTCTTCCTTGTTATTTATTCGTTATCCTTTTCTTTTTTCCTTTACTCCTCAAATCCAATAAAAATGATGAATGTAATGGATATCTCGCGCATGTAAACAATGAAAGTACCAATATCACCTTCGGCCCTGTTGGGTCAGACATCGAAGATGATATTGAGACTCTAAATGAAATTCAGGAGAATTGGTGTTAACATGAACAAGGTAGAGTGATTATTGATGAACCAACAGATGTGATTAATTTAGGAACAGAGGAAAATCCATGAAAGCTAAAAATTGGTGATAATTTAACAAATAATCAAAAGCGGGAGTTGTCATAATTGTTATTAGAATACTTGAATATATTCACTTGGTCTTATGAAGATATACCCGATTTAGACTCCTCTATTGTGGTTCACAAGTTGCCAACCAAGAAAGAAATTAAACCAAAAAGACAAAAGCTTAGACGGTTTAGGCCAGATCTACTCCTCAAAATTAAAGAAGAAGTCAAGAAGTTGTTAGAAGTCGGATTCATAGAAGTATCGGATTACCCCAAATAAGTGACTAATGTGGTGTCAGTATTGAAGAAAAATGGGAAAGTTAAGGTTTGTATAGATTTTTGTGATTTAAACCAAGCGACACAGAATGATAATTTTCTTTTGTCGTATATTGGTGTATTAGTGGATAACACAGCCAAGAATCATTTTTTTCTCATTCATTGATGGTTTCTCGAGATATAATCAAATTAAAATGGCGGAAGAAGATAAAATTAAGACAACATTTGTTACCACCTGGGGAACGTTTTGTTATCACATGATGCCATTTAGGTTGAAAAACGCTAAGGCAACTTACCAACGTGCTATGATTGCCTTATTCCATAACATGATGCATCAAGAAATTAAAGTTTATGTGGATGATATGATCATCAAATCCAAAGAATATGAAAACTACGTAGATATTTTGCATAAACTATTTGAGCGATTGAGGAAGTTTCAACTGAAGTTGAATCCTGAAAAATGCACTTTTAGAGTAACCTTGGGCAAATTGTTAGGTTTTGTAGTCAGTAGGAGAGGGATCAAAGTAAACCCAGATAAAGTCAAGGCGATTGTAAGTATGCCTACACCTAAGACTGTCAAAGAAGTTAAGGGATTGCTAGGAAGATTGAATTACATTGCTCAATTTGTATTACAGTTAACTGATAAATGCAAGCCATTGTTTAAGCTATTGAGGAAGAATGTTGCGATAGAGTGGGATGAAGAATGTGAGCACGCATTTGCTAAAATCAAATAATATCTCATGAATCCTCCTGTACTGGTCACTCCCACACAGGGACAACCGTTGATCCTTTATTTAACGATTCTCCCTAAATCGATGTGATGCATACTGGGATAAAAAGATGAAACGGGAAGAAAAGAGCATCCTATATATTATTTGAGAAAGAAATTCACGGAAGGCAAGCAAAAGTACTCAGAAGTGGAAAGAATGTGTTGCGCCTTAGTATGAGTAATGCATAGACTCAGGCAGTATACTCTCTATTACTCAATAGAGTTGTTGACAAAACATGACCCGTTAAGGTATTTAGTGAAAAAGCCAGCATTGATTAAGAGAATATCAAAGTAACAGATGCTACTCTCTGAGTTTGATATCAAGTACATGAGTCAAAGCTCAGTCGAGGGGCAAGCAGTGGCTGATCAATTAGCAAAATATCCATTAGAAGATGAGGACGAGGGTTTAGAAGCACAATTTCCTGATGAAAATGTGATGGTAACAAACAAATTGGGTAGTAAGAAGCTGGCATGGAAAATGTATTTTGATAAAGCAGCTAACGTGTTTGGATGTGGGGTAGGAGCAGTATTAGTGTCGCCTGAGAATAACAATTTTCCTATAGCAACAAGATTAACATTCCCATATACCAATAACATAGCAAAATATGAAGCTTGCATTTTGGGGATCAGAATGGCGTTAGATATGGGAATACAAGAATTAGAAGTGTACGAAGATTCTACCCTTATAATTCTCCAGATCTTAAGAGAATATAAGATGAAGGATGAGAAATTGCCTTATCATGAACATTTGAGCAAGCTAGTTGAAAATTTCCAAGAAATTTCATTCACTTACATTCCAAGGACCCAGAATTAGTTTGCCAATGCATTGGCTACGTCAGCGTTAATGGTAAAAGCCACAAACAAAATAGAAATTCAGCCCTTGAAGATTGAAGTGGAAAAAAGATCAGCTTTTTGCCTTACAATTGAAGGGAAGGGAACAAAAGAACCTTAGTATCACAATATCAAGAAGTTACTTCAAACGGGGGATTTTCCTGAAGATGCTGATCAAAAAGACAAAAGGACTTTAAGAAGGTTGGCTACTCATTTCTTGTTAAGTGGAGCCATATTATACAAGAGATCACCAAATACAACACTGCTAAGGTGTGTAAATGAAGAAGAAGCTAAGAAATTAATGAAAGAGGTACATGAAGGAGTTTGTGGTCCTTACATGAATGGGTATATGCTAGCTAAAGAGATCATGAGAATGGGGTATTTTTGGATGACAATGGAATTAGATTACATCAAGCACATAAGGCACTATCATTTATATCAGGTGTACGCTAATAAAATTAACGCTTCACCCCATGAATTACATATGTTGTCAGCTCCTTGGCCTTTTTCGATATGGAGAATTGATATGATCGGACCAATTCACCAACGGCTTCAAATGAGCATAGATTCATTTTAGTCACGATCGACTATTTTACCAAGTGGGTAGAAGTAGTATCATATGCTACAGTGACCAAAGGAGTAGTGGTCAAATTCTTAAAAAGAGACATTATTGCAAGATATGGTATGCCCGAGTCTATTATTACAAACAATGGGATGAATTTGAATAACAAGTTAATGGACGAAGTGTACCACCAATTCAAGATCAATCATAGAAACTCAACTCTATATTGACCTCAAATAAATGGAGTCGTTGAAGCCACAAATAAGAACATCAAAAGAAATATTGAGAAGATGGCAATCATATATAAAGATTGGCACGAGATGCTTCCCTTTGCTCTCATGGCCTACAGAACCTCGGTCAGAACTTCTACTGGTGCAACCCCATATTCATTGGTGTATAGAACTGAAGCAGTACTACCGATGGAAGTAGAAATACCTTCATTCCGAGTATTGGCAAAAACTCTACTCAATGAAGCAGAGTGGGTGGAGAAGAGAATAGAGCATTTGAATCTCCTAGATGAGCGAAGACTTACAGCAATATGTCATGGTCAATGCAACCAACAGCAAATAGTCCAAGCTTTTAACAAGAAAGTACGCCCGAGGTACATTAGAGAAGGAAACTTGGTGTTGAAGAAAGTGTTACCAAATGCAAAAGACCTTAGGTGCAAGCTCGCTCCAAATTATGAAGGCCCTTATGTGGTGAAAAAGGTATTATCAGGAGGTGAATTAGTGTTGACAGAGTTGGATGGCTAACAGTTAAGAGGACTAGTGAATTTAGATGCAATCAAGTTATATTATCCACGAAAATAGAGATTAAATAAGAATTCAATTTTTCTTGAATAATTTGTAGTTAATCTTTCATCGTTTACAAGTAAAGTTGACATCCATAAATGTTTTTGAATTCGGATGGTCATTGACCAATAAACCTTATTTTTTAGCCTTATATACTTAAATACCAAACATTTACCATTAATAAATAAATGCCTCATTTTTACCAATTTTTGAGCCAAGTTAATAAATAAACAGAAAAAAAAAAAAAAGAAAATCAAGTTAGGAGTCAAGATGTGTCAAGTTAAGCCAAATCCATTAGTTTTGGGTCAGACCAATTTAGGGGCTAAAAATCAAGATTTGTTTAATCATTGGGCTAAATTGGATCAAGCCGGGCCGGGCCGGGCCTTAAAAGAAAAGCTTGAACTAGTTAGGGTTTCTAGAAACTAGGGTAAATCTAAGTTAAATCGCAAACAAATCTTTCGTATCTTTGATACGAAAGATTCGATTATAGAGTTTATAAAAATCATGTTAGTCAATAATTCAAGGAAGCTTTTCCTTTTAATCACACACACGCCCCACATCTCTTCATGCACCACCATAAACCCCTACGCGTCACCACTCACCGCTACGCGCCCCCACACACTGCTATACAAGCATCATGCGCCACCCCAATACCCCAACACCCTAGCACACACCGCCAGCACCACCGCCCAGGCGTCGCCCAAATCCTCACCTAAGCCATCACCCACAGCATACATGCCGCTAACACCACCACCCAAGCGTCGCCTAGATCCTCACCCAAGCCACCACCCATAGTACGCCCACAACATGTTCACTGTTGCCTACACTGTCATCCACTATCGCCCATTACTTACCCAGATCCTCGCCAACTCACAACCAAATCATCGCCCACTATCACCTAAGCTATTGCCCACAGCACGCCCACTACACACCAAGATCCACGCCCGTATTGCCTTGCTTACCCATCATTGTCGCCTACACTCGCTTAAGCTGTCATATAGTCCTTGCCAGCACGCTCGCCCAGGCGCCCGTCCGCACACGCCCACGCTCGCCTAAGCTCTCGCCTACATTGTCACTCGCATGTACCCAATACTACCCAACACTGACGCAACCTAATCTAAGTGAATTTTTTATAAGTTTTTTATTATTTTATTTTAGTTTATTTTTTTTATTAATTAGCCATGTTTTTCTATTTTTTATTTATTTTATTATTTTCCCTTATTAATTAATTAATTTTTTCTGTTGAAATACTTTTTTCTAAATTAATTATTTTCTTGAAAATTTTTAGATAAATTAGGTTTTTTTTTTCTTGAAAAATCATTTTTTTAATAAAAAATATTTTTGATACATAGTAGTTTTAAAAAAATAAATAAATAATCTTAAATTGAGTTTTTTAAAAAATATTCCATTAGTTAGGGTTTCTTTATTAAATTAAAAAAAAATTATATTTTTTATGTTTTTTTTAAATAATAAATGGATTAAAAAACGTAAACCTAACTTGATTTTTAAAATAAAAATAACCCACCCATTAAATATTTTATAAAAAAAAAAATTACGGTCAGTTTGATCCCGATTAGCATGTACGTAGACACCTTCGAGGCAACCATTAAAAAATAAAAAAAATCCCCTTTTTAGAAATTTGTAGTAAAAAAAGAATCAAAAATCATTTTTTAGTTACTTTTGCCTATTTGGGTATATTTTTAATATTTTTAGAAAAATTACAAAAACAAAACAAAGCCCATCAATTTCTTTTAATTTTCACATGATGACTTAGTTTTAATAGGTTAGCCCTTGAACCGGTTTTCTCTGGTTTATTTTTTCTAAAAATTATCCGCAGATTAGTGGTCAAATTATGGTTTTTCCGCCCGAAAATCCTAATTTTATTTTTACCAGTTGAACAGATTAGCAACTCCATTTTTTTAAAAAAAAAAAAAACAACATTTTATTTTCCTTAGTTTAATGTCGAGTAATTTATATCAAGCGGGCTGAGCTTAATATAAATTAAACTAAGGAAATCAAAATAGGGATGGACAAGTAAGGTGACGAATAGACCTGAGAGAGCTTAATGAGGAAAAAGAAAAGTATTTTGAAATGGAGCATGTACGAGTCTTCAGAGCATGTACGAGTCCCTTAAGCATCCAACCATGTGAAGCTTCGAATTTCGAGTTTCAATGGATCTAGTAACACTGACGAGTATCCGAATTGGGAAGAGAAGGCCGAGCATGTGTTTGATTAATACCAGTATGAGGATTACAAGAAAGTAAGGATTGCTACTGTTGAATTTTCCGAATATGCCATCATGTGATGAAAGAATTTTCAGGCCATAAGAAGGAGAGAAGAGTACCGAGAGATTAATACTTGAAGAGAGTGCTTAAAAACAAATTCGTGCTAAAAACATATCTCCAAGATACTTTCACTCAGCTTCAAGAGCTGAGACAAATAGGCCAAACTGTTGATGAGTATGTTCAGAAATTCCAAATGCTTATGACATGATGCAAAGTGGAGGAACCACCAACTCGAACAATCTCAAGATTTGTTAGTGGGTTAAGAGGAGACATTCGAGACATTGTAAAACTCCAACGATTTGACACGATGGATAAAGCTGTTAGGATTGCCCAGAGTATAAAGAGGCGAAGAGGAAGCTAAGTAACGACCCGAATGCCAACTAGCCAACCAGGATGGGAAAGTAACCAGACTCTGCCGAGTACTGAGTTGAGTAGAAGGGTTGATGTCATAATCGAGTAGAAAAGCCAACCTGAAGATATAGTGCCGACCCAAACGTATGAGAAGGGGTAAGGGTCTAGTAGAAAGACCAACCAAAACAAATGCTTCAAGTGCTAAAGATTTGGACATATGATTGCTCAATGCCTAAACCGAAGGATGATGGTCATTAAGGGAGACATCCCGAAGTTAGACGTGAAGAGTACAGATGAGGAACCCAAGGAGAAGGAAGTTCCTGCCAAGAAGGAGAATGCCGAAAAAGAGTTAATTAAGGAAAACGTGTATGCCAAGGACTTGGACCAGCTACTCATGGTTGTTTGACGCACTATGAGCGTAGAATTCTCACGAGAGGAGGAGTAGAGAGATAACTTATTTCATATCACTTACAAAGTGAATGAATAGACATACACCCTCATTGTAGACAATAGGAGCTGCACCAATGTGGCATCGGCCGACCTAGTCTCCAAACTGAGGTTGCCGACTGTTGCACATTTGAGGCGGTACAAGTTTTACTGGTTGAGTGAGAAGGGAGCATTACACTCACTCAGCAAATACTGCAGCCGATCATTATCGGCAATTACTCCAACTAGATTCTCTAAAACGTACTGCCCATGTGCGCTTCCCACATGTTGTTAGGAAGACCATGGCTGTTTGATAAGAAAGTCATCCACGACGGTTACAAGAATACCTACATGTTCGAGAAGGATGATCAGAAGATCACGCTAAATCCGATGCCACCGAGAGAAGTTCATAAGTTATAAACGAAACTTGCTCGCAGATTAAAGAAGGCTTTAGTGATGAGTAGAGTTAAGCTTCAAGAGGCCATTAATGCCGATAAGCCGACCCTCCTATTGATCAAGTGACTACTGGAAATGAAGGAGCAAGACAATTTACCTCAGGAGGTGAGGGAACTATTGGATGAATATGCCGACTTGTACCCAGAACAGTTACTTAAAAGGTTGCCCCCAACCCGAGGCATAAAGTACTGCATTAACTTAGTACCCGGTGCTATACTACCGAATAAGCCAACTTATTACATGAATCCCAAGTAGGCTTCTGAGCTTCAATATCAAGTCAATGAGTTGCTAGAAAGAGGATACGTAAACGAGAATCTCAACCCTTGTGTTGTGCCTGTACTTCTAGTACCGAAGAAGAATGGAACTTGGCGGATGTGTGTTGATAGCCGAGCCATAAACAAAATCATGATCAAATACAGGTATCCAATCCTAAGGCTAGAAGACATGTCGAATGAACTAAGTGGAACCAAAATTTTCAGCAAGATTAATCTCAAGTCTAGCTACCATCAAATCCACATGAGACTAAGAGACGAGTGGAAGACTACGTTTAAGACTCGACATGGACTTTACGAGTGGATGGTCATACCCTTTAGCTTGTCGAATGCCCCAAGTACCTTCATGAGGCTTATGAACCATGTGCCGAAACATCTCATCGAGAAGTGTGTTATGGTGTACTTCGATGACATCCTAATCTACAGTGCCAACATGCCAAGTCACTGTGAACACATTAAAGTAATCTTGGATATTCTCCATGCTGAGAGATTATTCGATAACCTGAAGAAATGTTGCTTTTAGTAGGAGGAAGTGGTATTCTTGGGCTATGTAATCAATAAAGGAGGCTTGCAAGTAGATGATAAGAAAATCCGAGCAATTGTTAAATGGCTAACCCCTACTACTTGTGCCGACGTGAGAAGTTTCCATAGACTAGCTTCATTTTACCGAAGGTTCATCAGAAACTTCAATACCCTCATTGCACCAATGAAGAAAAACATCGACTTCCGATGGGGAGAAAAGAAGGAGAGGAGTTTCACCGAGATAAAGAAGAAGTTGACCTCCACCCTTATGTTAGTGCTCCTCGACTTTGACAAAATTTTTGAGCTAAAGTGCAATGCATCAAGCATTGGGATAGGCGCTAACCTGATGTAGGAAGGCCAACCGATTGCCTTCCACAGTGAGAAACTCCGAGGACCCTAGTTAAATTACTCCATGTATGACAAAGAGCTCTTGGCAATAATCTAAGCATTGCAAGTGTAGCAGCATTATCTACTGCCAAGAGAATTTATTATATATACTAACCATAAGTCACTGCGATACCTTTGAAGTCAGACCAAACTATTCAAGCGATAGGCGAGATGAGTTAAATTCCTTAAGGGATTCAATTTTGTAATCAAATACAAGCAAGAAAAGAGTAACATAGTTACAGATGCTCTTTTGAGGAGGCATACGCTCTTGTCAAAACTGCAAACCAAACTGTTTGGTTTTGTGAGTATCAAAGAACAGTACTCCAAGGATCTATACTTTAGACCAATAATTTTGTGATACATAGATGGGAAGACAGTGGACGAATATTATGTGGAGGATGGCTATCTGTTCTGAGAGGGGAAATTGTACATGCCAACTTGTTCCCTACGAGAATTATTAATGAGAGAAGCCCACAGCGATGGACTCTCCAAACACTTTGGAAAAAGGAAGACCAGTGAACTATTGAATGACCAATTCTTTTGGCCGAGAATGCGAAGAGATGTGCACCAAATGGTCGAAAGCTATACTGTATGCAAAAGGCTAAGTGCCGAGCCGAACAAAGGAAGGCAATGCCCCTAACTGTTCCAACAAAGCTGTAGATTGAATTAAGCATGGACTTTGTTCACAGACTGCTAAGAACTGCCTAGGGAAAAGATTTTGTAATAGTCATCGTGGATTAGTTCAATAAGATGGCACACTTCGTGCCATGTACCAAAACTAATAACGCTTCTACTATTACTTCTCTTTTCTTATAGGAGGTTGTGCAGATACACGACGTGCCGAGAAGTATAGTCTCTAACAAAGACCCAAAGTTCTTAAGCTATTTCTAGAGAACCCTATTGCATCGACTGGGAACCAAATTACTCTTCAGTACCTCATATCACCCCCAAACTAATGGCCAAACAGAGGTAGTTAATCGTACTCTAGGTTCACTACTCCAAGCTGCAGTAGGCAAGAACTTAGCTGATTGGGACATCCACCTACCAGTGGTTATGTTTACTTATAACCGAACCATACATGATACCACCAAGTAGACCCCCTTCGAAGTGGTCTATGGATTCAATCGGAGTTGCCCCTCAACCACGCCCCTATACCCGCGCCTGTGCAAGAGGACCTCGACACCTTAGCCAAGGCACAATTCCTTCAGTACATCTATGACAAGGTCACTCAGCACATCAACCAGGCTACTAGAAGAATGCATGAAAAGACTAAGGGTTAATCGGCCAAACAATTTCAGTCGAGAGACTTGGTATGGCTATACCTCAGCAAAGAGCGGTTCTTGAACAAAAGGAAGAACAAGTTATCTGCAAGAGCGAAAAGACCTTTCAGAATCCTCTAGAAAATCAGTGACAATGCCTACAAGTTGAAGCTACCTGAAGACTATGGGGTTTCAAATGCCTTCAACATTGTCGGCCTCAATCCATATCACCTTAACGGAGGACTGAGCGAACACCATTCGGATTTGATCCTAAATCCAAAACAACCCAGAAGGAATGATGGGAATCAAGCTATAGGACCCTTGACCTACAGCCGAACCCAAAGACTAGAGGGGCTGGCACGACGAATCCTCATATTCCAACCAACCCATGCCGAAGTTGAATACTTATTTGTCAAGTCACCTTTAATGTCGTGCCGTACAATCGCCCTTTATTCTATGGCATGCCAAGTTGACGATTATTCTCTATTGCCAAGCCGTCTAATCACTCAGCATCACCTTTGCTAAGAAGCCGAAAGAGAGAATCCAGATTAATTAAGCCATCTCTGCTCGGACAAGCCCATCTATCTGTACTTTTTGTTCGCATCTCCTGACGACCTCTCCAATGTTGCATCGCCACATGTACAGTATTACATGTAGAATCTGTAGCATTGATGATTATTTTTCTTATATATTTATTTTTGCCCCTTTGTAACATTTACATTACCTTTTTAGGAAATGTCATTTTTGTCTTTTTTCCTTTTGAGTAAGTTACCCTAATTTGTGAGTATAAATACCCATGTACTTGTAGTTGTAACCTTCAATACACTAGAGTACTTTTTTCCTTGCGTAAACACTACTTGTTTACTCTCGACATCACTCTTATCCTTTCCCTTAAGCAAGGTTAGGTGGTAAGTAACCTCACTTAACCAATTCGTACATCATATCGAATTGTGCCATGAGTCTTCAAAAGTTTTTTCGATGTGTCATATCTTCTGGAACTGTTCGTGAGCTTTTGCTTACTATTCCATTCATCTTTGTCACTCTTTCCGTACCCTTCCTCATTCACCCTTTTTTGAGCTTTCTATAAGCTTGAACCCATCCAGTGACCAGCCTTATTTGTTCTTGGTCACGATTCGCTCCAATGTCCTACTCTAACATCCCAACTAAGGCTCCATCCCGCTCGGGTCATTAACACTTCACTTCAACATAGTTGTTACCACCTCAGACATCTTCAACTCGGGTACTCATCACCACGGACATCCCCACCTCAGCCTATTGCCAACCTGGACCTACACCCTCACTACATTGGCACTATAGCACTAACTTGAGCTTCTTTGAGTCAAACCAGCCACACGCCTAGGTAACCCATATATCCCTTCTCCTTGCCTTCACCTCGACAATGAGATTATAAGGGAGCAAGTGTTGACGAGGCACCTTAGACATGGGCCCCTCAAGCCCGTCTAGATCTAACATGCCTTACCACCTGAGGCTTACAGCCGTAGGCTTAAGCCCTAAGCCCGAATTGATCAAGCCTAAAGAACCCTTCAATGGCTAGAAGTCATAAGATAAGGATGAGAGAGTAAGTCAACACCTACTTCCAATTAAAGTAGGATATGTCAAACACTACGACTCTACTCTCCTATACTTACGGGAGAAGATCTCCCTTACTAACTGTCTTCCAATTGCTGACACCACTCCATTATAAATATCTTGTCACCACCTAACGATATTTCTCTCTACACTCTGCACACTAAACTTGCTTATTAGTCTAAAGCACTTTCTATTCTCTAAGAATTCACTGCTAACATAAGCATCGAAGTGACCATACCGGACAACATTCCGACATCTCCTTACAATGTCTTGTTTTGTAAGCTTATTATATACATAACTCAATCACTACCGGTAAATACTTAAGGACGACACTGATAAACATCTCTTTCTATCTCTTAGTGTTATATGTAAATATATATAAACATACACGTATAAATATACATATATGTATTAATGAATAGGGTAGTAAGGTCCGCAACTGCTCGAAGGAAGTTTTCTTACCGATTTAATCGTAGATTTAATCTTTCATCATTAAGGGGGACATGCAAAAAGTAATAAAGATGGATGCTTGTAATCAAAACAACTTCTTTTTGAAAAAAAAAGATTCAATAGTACTAATATGTCATATGGATCAATGAGTGATATGTAAGTACTAATGATATTTAAAAACTTCAAAACAAAGGGACTTACTTTTTGAAAAAATACTAATTATATATTTATGTATTAAAATTTTATTAATATTTATACGCTACTCATCAATTTATACAACGTGTTAGTACTATTGAATTATTTCTCTAGAGTTTCAATAGTTGTCTTTATTTAGTAGATAAAGGGAAAGTGTTGACACATATCTACAAAGAAAATAGGGAAAAAAAAAAAAAAAGGAAGAAGACAAATCTTGATACAAACTTAAGTATTTTACCTATATGTATATATACTTATATGTGAATAAGTAAATGAATTGGCTCGAATATAGGTCGTTATATTTGTATACTTCATTAGCTTGGACGCAATTCAACGTTGATTAGCCTAAGTAGATGCAATCAACTGAATAGTATTGCGAGCTCGACCACTAGGAAAAGGATTTATTGTTTACACTCTGGCGCAAACTTTTACAGCATGACTCACCCATGAATCAAATTTTCAACTATGTGATGACTAAAAATCCTAAAATAGATCTACAGATAACACTCTATTCCATGAGATCCAAGTCAATTGATTTTACAACAGATGAAGTGATGATAACAACTTAGAATAGGGATTTCTATTGTATTATGCATTCTGAAAGACGACGTGCTCTTGCCGAGCTATCATCCTCATGCCAAGCTCATTTATGGCGTTTCGTACTCATGTTGTAGTGGCCTATCGTGCCCATATTTGAGTCAATGTTTTCATGAAATCGAGTATATTTTTCATGGTAGTCTGAAAATCATTAAAATCTTATATTGCTTCGAAGCTAACACTAAGCTTTATTACTATACTGCATCCATATACATATAAGGTATAGTTGTATATGAATTTATACATATGGGCATATAATAACAAAAAAAATTGAGCCGTCATTATATATCATTTTGAAATTACAAAATATCAATTAAAGCACTTTCACACGATGGAGTAATTATATATTCTTGCCCTATGACTTTACATCTTATATGTGATGCAGTGAATAATGCGTGATTGGACTGATGAGAACTGTGTAAGGATCTTATAGAATTTAGAAAAGCAATACTCAAAAAACAAGTGCAGGGTAATAATTGTTGTAGTAGTATTAAAACTAGATGGAGATGATATGTTGAATGAAATGCAAGTGGTTTTAGATATGCTGATGGCAGTAGACACTTTAGAAGGAAGAAAAAGAACTGAACTTGAGTGGAAGAAAATACTAGAAGATGGAGATGTCCCTTATAGAGGCATTTCTAGATTGATATCCCTTGTCTCACTCATAATGGATAAGGGGATATATAAAAAGTGTTAATGATATTAATACATCACATATTTTGATATGTAATAGATGAGTATCATTAAAATTTTAACTCAATTATTAATATGTACTAAATTTTTTCATTACTTGTTAAAACGCATAGGTCTTCATACCAATAAACCTTGGTTGTGGATGTTTTTATGTTGCCTGTTTGGAAGTTTAACTTCTAGTCACTCATTTTCAATTTATTCAGTAAAAGCTATGAACCATCGTCTACTCTTTTTAGTATTATACGTCTATGCTTTTTACATCTATATAATGAAATATTCAAAAATCATGGAATAGTTTTATTTTTTTTAATTTAAAAATATAACTAAGTAAACGATATATCAAAATATAAATTATTGTATACGAAACAAAATATTAATAAGATGCAATATTTCTAGTGTAGATGATTATGAACTTAGTTGTTAAATATCCTCTTTCCATTTAGATTCAATTAAATATTAATAATTTATTTAATATTTAATTTTCATCATATATGACTTTAAATTTATAAAAAGAATTCCTTATCAAGTAATTATATCTGTATATCAACTACTTATATTCATTCTAATATCAATTTTCTATTTCTACATCTCTCTCTTCCTCCCTTTCTCCCCGTTCTTCTGTTTCTAATATTATTTTATGTAATTAATTATTATCACATTATTAATTTTGAAATACTCTGAGAATATAAACTAAAAGCTATTGCAAAAAGGCAATTAGCTATTGGAAATCGGGGTAGTGTGGTCTTTTAACTCTCAACTCTCCAAAGTGAACTCTTAATTGATCCCCATGGCCAAGAGCAGCCATTCCATTTTGGATTTTCACTACGATTTTACTGCAATTCAAGACAAAATCCAAAAAGGAAACTCCGCAAAACATGTTACTAAATCCTTACGCTTCCTCCCATTTGTGCGTTTTACCTGTATTAAGCATGTTTAGGTAGACTAAGTTTCAATGTCCCTGATGATGTTGTCATCCATATTTCCATTAATCAACTATTGTTACCATTTGAAAAATATTTTATGTATATCTAACTTTGTTTTCTCTTTTATATATATATATATATATGAGATAGCGTGTGATAAAAAAAAAAAAAAAACATGTTTGGAGATACTAAATGGACAAGAGAAAACTTCATCCATTTTAGGCTAATTACAACACTGAAAAGGCTCGTAATATAAGTGGTTAAGTAGACTAAGATAACATGGATTGGGATCGGAAAAGGAACTTTTATTAAGATATGCAGTAGTATTGTGGCATTGTGTATTTATCAACAGAGCTTCTTTGTATTATTATACTTATCACATGCTCTTTTACAGGATTAGTTAGAGATGGTTAGTTAGTTAGTCGATAGGTAGTATAAATAACAATTGCAAAAATGTTGTTGATATCTTTTCCGTATTGTTCTATATCGAATAATAGAATAGATTTCATTTTTACATAATTCCTCTATTCGTCACTTTGCTATGTACTAATGAGAACTAAAGCCATAGATGGTGAGTTCAAGAGCTTGTTTTCTTCTTATGGTATTAGAGCTAAAGTAGTCAATCTTTATAAGTTTTTATCTCTTTACTGCTATTTCTTTTTCATGTTGCTTAGCTTTTGCTAAAAGAATAGCATTCAACACAAATACATCATGTTGGGAGATTCTAGATATAATGATCTGCTTTTTCTTTCCTCCTCAAATAGTCCAAGTACTATAATCACCTTTGTTGTTCTTAATAGCTCCAATTATTTAGGATGGAGCATATCGATTAATTTAGCCTTAGCTACTAAATCAAAGCTAGGTTTTTTAGATGGTACTTATCTTAAACCTAAAGATAAACCTACAAATCTTTAGAGATGGTTAAGATGTGATTCAATGATTCAATGTTAGATCTTGAATTCAATGCACAAAGACTTCTCTGAGGGTTTCATTTATGCTCAATCATCTAAAAAGTTGTAGGATGATGTAGTAGAAAGGTTTAGACAAACCAATGGGCTGCTTATATACCAGTTGCAACATGGTATTTCGAATCTTAAGCAAGGATCTAATTTTATAATTGTGTGTTATAGCAAATTGAAGATAATTGGGGATGAAATGTCTAGTTTAAATGATTTGCCTGATTGTAGTTGTGGTGCAGTAGAGAAATTTATAGAAATAGATGGTAGAAATCATCTCAAACAATTCTTGATGGGTCTTGATGCTGTTTATGAGACGGTTCGAAATCATATCTTGATATTAGATCCGTTACCTAGTGTTAATAAGGCATATTATCTAATTGTTCAAATAGAAAAACAGAAGTAGATGTCAAGAGTAGTTGTACTTTCAGATGAAAGCCCTACATTTGCTATTAAGACTCAATCCAAATTAATTTCATTTGATAAAAGAGATAAGTAGTTTAAACTATTGACTTATACACACTATAAGAAGACAGGTCATGCTATTAAGAACTATTTTGAATTGGTTAGATTTCTAGAGTGGTATAAGTGTTCTAAAGATAAAAGAGGTGCAAGATTTACTAGTCAGGTTAATTCTATAAAAGAAGTTTACGATTCTCCTCTTGATGACGAATCACAAATCAACAGTATACAACTTTAGCATACTTTAACAGGCAATACAGAGTTGGTTGTTAAGGTGTATAATGAGGTTGTTAAACTCCAAAAGGTAATGTCAAATACTGATGCAAATTTGTCTTCATGCTCAAGCTTTGCAGGTCAATGCACAATTACTAAATTGGATTCTTTTGTTGCTTCATTTAACAAGGTTCATAATAATGAGTTCGATTGGATAGTAGATACAAGAGCTTCGGATCACATTACCCCTCATTCACACATTTTGCTTACAAAACATATACTTGACAAGTCCGTATCTATTAAGCTACTCGATGGCACAATTAAAGCAGTTCATATGGTTGGTAGTGTTCAACTATCTAGCCAAATAGTACTACACAATGTATTCCTTATACCTGATTTCAGTGTCAATTTACTCTCAGTCCATCAATTGCTAAAACATTCTAATCTAATTGCAACATTTTCATCCATTATTTGTTCGTTTCAAGACCATAGATCACTGGATGTAATTGCTACTACTAAAGTGCAAAGTGGAATGTATGTATTGTATTCTTCCTTGTCATCAAACACTGATTCTAGTTCCAAACACAAGTCAATTGTTAATAATGCAGCAACTTGTAATGATGATTTGCTGTCTTTTGATTTGTTGCATAAGAGATTAGGACACATTGGCTATTCTAGACTGAAACACGTTCCATCCTTTAATGATATTCAACTTGATGGCTTACATTGTGATACTTGCCTACGTGCAAAAGCTCATAGGCTGCCTTTTCCTATTAGTATTACTAATAGTTCATATCCTTGTGAGCTCATACATATAGATTTGTGGAGACCCTATAATATACCTTCCACCTCTTGTGCCAAATTCTTTCTTACAATAGTGGATGACATGACCTAGAGTACTTAGACTTATTTGTTACAAAATAAGTCACAAGCTTTTCCTACCCTGGTCAATTTTGTTTCTTATGTTAAAAATCACTTCCATACCTATCCTAAATATATCCGCTCAAATAATGGTAGAGAATTTGTCTCTCTTGATTGTCAACAATTTCTTCAAACTCGTGGCATTGTTCATCAAAGGACTATGTCCTATACACTTCAGTAAAACGAGATTGTTGAAAGAAAACACTGAACCCTTCTTACTACAGCACATGCTCTTCAAATACATGCAAAACTACTAAAGAAATTCTAGGGAGAATATATTTTAACTGCTACTTTTCTTGTAAGCCAAATGCCAATGCAAAATTTTCAATGGAAAATACCATATGAACTTTTGTTCGAGAAACTACCCTCTTACATAGACCTTAAGATTTTTGGTTGTTTGTGTTATTCCACTATTGTAGAAGGTACCAAAGACAAATTTGATGCTAGAGGTCATTGTTGTATATTTCTAAGATATCCACCAAATCAAAAAGGATATAGATTATATGATCTTCATACAAATACCTTGTTTCTTAGCCGTGATGTTGTTTTCTTTGAAGATATTTTTCCTTTTCATCATGATACTAATTCTCTTTTATCATGTTCTGATCATACTCCCCTATTTCCTCAAGCAAACTCCTACTGTTTCTTTTGAAACTTCTTATGCTATACTTGTTTCTTCTAATACTGTTACTGATCAAGCTTCCTTGTCTTCATCTACATTTCCTGTTGTTCCTAGACGATCTACCATGTCAAATTTGCTCCTCATTGGTTGGCTAATTTTGTTCATCGTATCCATTCTGCTACATCAAAGTTGCATATTACTTCTAGTAATCATTCTCCTTCTCTATATCCTTTGTTCACAAAACATACTTTTGCTAATCTACCAAAAGATCATGTGATTTTATTAACAAATGTACTTACTATTCAAGAGCCTCAAAATTTTCTTGAAGCACAAAAGGATCCTAAATGGGTTTATGCAATGCAAAATGAGTTATTAGCTCTTGAATTTAATAACACCTAGGAACTTACTTCATTACCTCCGGGCAAGAAAGTAATTGATTCTAAATGGGTTTATAAAATTAAATATAAACCAAATGGGTCCATTGAACGTTATAAGGCATAATTGGTAACTAAAGCCTACAATCAAGTTAAGGGTATCGACTATGTTCATACTTTTCACCTGTAGCAAAATTGACTATTGTGCGCATATTGTTAGCTATAGCAGCCACCAAATAGTGGTTTATCCATCAATTAGATGTAAATAATGCCTTTTTGCATGGATCTTTAAAGGAAGATATTTACATGGAGCCTCCGAAAGGATATTCTTTAGCTTCTCAAGGACAAGTTTGTAAGCTTGCCAAGTCCTTGTATGGACTCAAACAAGCTTCACAACAATGGAATCATGAGCTTACAAATGTTTTGCTAACCTTAGGCTTTATTCAATCACGTAATGATTACTCTTTATTTACTAGAGTCAATCGTAATGAATTTTTAGCATTATTAGTGTATGTGGATGATATCTTGGTTGTGGGCAATTCTCTATCCACTATTCAATAGGTTAAGACCACTCTTCATCAAGCTTTTACAGTCAAAGATCTTGGTGAAGTACGTCTTTTCCTTGGTATAGAGGTTTGTTCAATAAATACAGGTTTGTTGTTGCATCAACAAAAGTTCTTACTGGATATATTGGACAATGTTGGCTTAACAAGGGCTAAACCAATGAAGCTTCCTTTTCTACAGAATATTCGGTTGGACAATGAATCAGGTGATATGCTGCCTGATCCTGCACTTTATCGACAGCTAGTTAAATGTCTTCTTTATCTTACTATTACTCATCTTGACATCATGTATGCTGTTCAACAACTTAGCCAATTTGTGTCTTGTCCATGCGTTCCCCATATGAAACTAGTGTTTCATCTTTTGCAATATCTGAAAGGCACATTCAATGTTGGCTTATCCTTTTCTACTACTAGTTCATTAAAATTGTTGGGTTATTCAGATGCTAATTGGGGTTTTAGTTGTTTAGATCGTAAATCATTGTCCAATTACTGTGTTTTTCTTGGTTCTTCCCTTGTTTCTTGGAAAACCAAGAAATAAGTTACTATGTCTACATCTTTAGCAGAGACGAAGTATCGTAGCATTGCTACTTTGACTAAGGAATTGCTTTGGATTTCATACATTCTTCAAGACTTATAGTTGCCACTTTCTTTACCTGTTCCACTTTTTACTGATAGTAAAGCTACTCTTCTAATCGCTGAAAATCCATGTTTTCATGAGCAGATGAAACATATTGAAGTGGATATCCATTTCATCCACAGTCATCTTTATCGTGGTTTTCTTGATATTCATCATGTTTCTACTCGTCAATAAGTTGCAGACATCTTGACCAAGGCTTTAAATGAATCCCAACTAGTCTTTTTCTGTTCCAAGTTAAGACTTCTCCCAAGTCCAACTTGATGAGGGGGTATTAAGATATGCGATAGCATTGTAGCATGGTGTATTTATCACACACAAAGCTTCTTTGTATTGTTATATTTATGACGTACTCTTTTATAGGATTAGTTAGAGATGGTTAGTTAGTTAGTTGATAGGTAATATAAATAACAATTGCACACATGCTATTGATATCTTTTTCACATTTTTCTATACCGAATAACAGAATAAATTTTATTTTTATGTACTTCCTCTGCTCATCACTTTGCTATACACTAACGGAAACTGAAGCCATAGATAGTGAATTCAAGAGCTTGTTTTCTTCTCAACTTTTAGTGTTAATTAATCAATACGTTGGTTAATCGTGCTTCACATAACCTCTACTTTGCTCAGAATATCTTCTTCGTCGACTTAATTCTGTATTTTTTTTTTTCCTTGCCTTTTGCTTAAAACTTCAAATTTCATATGATATTAGTGCTGCATTTGGCTTATAGTCAATAGATTCAAGTTTTTTATTCTCTCAATTTTTATTTGATAATCTAATCTCTATCGAAAATAGTGAGTTGTAAAGTCAACAAGTTTATGAAAAATCAATCTATAATGATCCTAGATATGAAGCCGGATTCGATAATCCAAGGATGAGTCTTGCAAGTGTACTTTTCAATAGTGAAAAATATTTCTCTTAGAGAAAAATATTTAGAGGTCGAAAAGATGTGTTTACATTAGTAATGGTAGCTTATTGGATTCTAAAAAGAACTACCAAAGGGCTTTTGTATACACATACAGCAAAGGAATTGCATGGGAAGAAATTGTAGAAGCTATGCACAAGCAAATAGCCCATTGATTTACTAAAGGCAACATGAAGGAAAATACACATGAAGACAATGCAAGGAGAATTCAATATAGGTATGATGGGACAACTCAACTTTTTCCTTGCTGTTTTAGGTGATATGAACAAAAAATGAAACTTTCATTCACTAAGAGAAGTAAACCAAGTAATTTTAAAAGAAATTTGGTGTAGAAAAGGATAGGCAAATATTAACTTTAATGGACAGTTTAACCAAGTTAGATAAAGATAAAAGAAGGCAAATATTCTAACCAAAAGCTTTATAGAAGCATGGCAGACTCATTATTGTTTGCTAATATGCGAGATATTAATCAAATTCTAAGGAGTCACACTTAACAGCTGTAAAAGAATAATTCTTTGCTTCCAAAATCGGTTTATGGTATTCCAATTTTTCGATTTTAACCTTTTGAGATACTCAAATATTGACTATGTAGACCGTAAAATTTGATAGAAAAATGCTTTTAGTACTTATCATTTTTTTAGGGAACATGCTTGTTTCATAGTTTTGTAATAAATAAAGCGTTGTGGCATTTTCTACCACAGAAGCCAAATATGTGGTTAAGGCAGTTGTTGCACACAAAGTCACCGGATGGAAAAAAATTGAAAGATTTTAAACTAACTTTCTACAATATTCTTATAAAATATGATAACATGAGTACTATCAATTTAAGTAAATAGTATAACCAAAAATATTGAAATAAGACATCATTTCATTTAAAATCATGTTATAATAAAGATTTTTGTATGGATCATATAAATACTAAATTTCAACTTGCTAATACTTCGCAAAATCGCTTGATCATAATAGATATAAACTTATAAATAAATTTGGTGTATACTATCCTCTATAAAATTTCTTTAGAGATATTATAAGTTCTTGTCAAGGAGAAATTGCTAAACTCCATGGTATACTAAGTGTTTTAGAAGAAGCCACCAACATGCATGATTGGTGCATTTTTTAAAAATACTTCCTTCATTATCATATGTGAAAATTTTATTAGTATCTATACATTATTTATCGATCCACATTGCATATTTTTACAATTAAATCTTTTTTTCTTATCTTATGTTGTATTACTACCATTTCCATCGGAGGTCATAACATTTTATATTTAAATTTTCAAATGTCATTTTTTTTTTTTTTTTGTCATTCAATTGGTATTTGATATGATTATCATCTCAATCTTTTATAGGCAATCAAGATACCATTTTCAACAAAAACCCTATTTCTTCAAACCTTAACCACGTTCAATGCAAGCCTCCTCGTCCGACATAAAGCTTCAACCATGCCCATAGTTACACAAGAACAAACTTCACCTAAGTTATCCCAACATAAACCTTGGGCTGATAGTGGTTACATGGCCAAACCCTTACTAAAGACAAAAGTAAATTGGTTTTTCAGGTTAGTAGCGAGTAGTATGTCTTCAATATAGAAGACCTCACTAACACTAAGGCAGCAAGACTTCCAACGGGTACACCCTTAAATCCAAGAATGCAATAAGAAGTTGCTTATAAAAGGTTTATCAAGAGATTACTTTCTTAAGAATCAAATCATGGTTCTTCAAGGCAATAATGATCCGGTGTATCGTCCCCAGACATGGTTCTTCAAATTCTACAATGTTTAAGAATCGGTACACAATGCATGCTATCCTAGAGAACCTAGAGGTGGATCTACATTCCCTGATTCCCAGCCACATAATTGATGTCGCCACGAGAGCAAAGACTCTTCCATATGTGTGCCAGATAGCTCGGTTGTTGATTATTTGATAAAATCCCAGGGAGTTCACACCTGGAGAAGGGAAACCACCATCAACTGTGGGAAGAAAGACGGTAGTGAACATAAGTTTGTGCTTTAATGAAGACAAGAGGTTGTGGATGACTGAGGAGTTGAAAGCAGCTCTGCCCTTGGCTTATTTTGAGTTTGTGGAGCTGCAAGATCTTCTGGAAAGAAAGAAAAAGGTTCAAGATTCCATTGGTCACTGCACATAAGCAAGGAGATGTGGTTTTCCTAGAGTTCCTATAAAGATAACCAACTCAGAACCTGAAGATGCGAAGATCCAGCATCCAACCTAAAATCATCAAGACATTCTTGAGCAATTGAAGCAGCAAAGGCAGCTATATAAGTTAAGAGTTCCAAAAGCCTATTAGAAAAGGTTGCAATTGATATCACAGCACGAATCTTAACCGTCCATAACTAGCTCTCCTCCATAGCCAACTCTGTTACAACTGAGTTAGATACCATTCCCTCTCTTATGAACCTCCAACAGAAAAGCTTCATTAGCAAACTTGGAAATTTTCATTCTTCTGACTAAGAAGTTAAAAGAGATTATCCCAATTTACCATTGCTAACCTTAGCATTGCAAAGTTTGAACATTCTCTACTAACAAATCCTACTCCATCTAAGAAAAGATTCAATTGTACTAACATACCATGTAAATTAACGAGTGATATATAAATATCAATAATTTTTAAAAACCTAATAATAAAAGAATGTAAATTTTGAAAAAGTATCAACCAAGTTTTCATGTATCAAAATTTTATTAAAACCCACACGTTTTCATCAATCAATATAACATATTAATACCATTAAAACCTTTCTCACTACATCCTTTTTCTCTCACCCCTTTGACCCACTTGTAATCCCTGACTCCTATAGTTTGAGCTCTAGCTTCTTCCACTAATTTCATCGTTGGAACGAAGAAGAAGAAGAAAGTTAATCCTATTACTCCTTCCAATTGAATCTACTAAGGTTTTCTCTAATTTTGTGATAGTTGCCAGCTTGATTGACTAAGGTTTTTTCTTTTTCCTTTTTTTTTTTTAATATTTTAGTCGAGATCAATTTCCATTTATGTTTTTCTTGTCAATTTGTTTAATCAATTTTACTTTAGTTTTTTATAAATACTTTGATCATGTTCTTCTAAAGCCTATGATTATTTACTAATCAAAAATGCTTAACCTTCTATAACGTCAAAAATTAGGAACTCTACTATTTCTATCGATGATTCTAATGCGTAGGTGCTTAGAATCCTCTGGGCTACTTGTGCTTATTAATAAAATCATTTTTAATTTATGTTCTCTCTGTATGCTATTAATGCACATCTGGCCTATTCTTTCTCAACGTAACAAAAAGGGATATAATTAATAGTTCAATCACTTTTTACGTATTTTTTCTCGTAAGTGTGCATTAGCTACGAAGTAAAGAAAGTTCTTTAATCATATAGTAAGGCAGAACACGCTTTAAGTTAAATCTAAAAAGGTTCGTAATATCTATTGAATTGGCTCTTTTATGATAACTTTTAAAATATGTAATTGGCATATGTTACTTGTTTATTCTTTTGAATTTTACTTTTTTTTTTTCCTCAAAGGATTTTGTATAGGAAGATAATTATAAAATTCCCCCATTTGATAGTTAAAAAGTTTATTTAGTATTAGTCAAGTTTGCGTTAGAAGTGGTTCTAGTATGACCACTCTGATCTTAAGTTGATATAGTATTTAAAGTAACAAGAATAAGAGTAAAGACTCAAGAATGAGAGATTTTATATCCCCTTACTAATAGGATTACTTAGTATTTATAAGTAAGTCTAATTAGATATTCTTGGAAAATAGATCATGATCCATGATCTCTAAAGGAAACCTTGGTATAGGCATATGCCAACTACAACTCTTACTTTATCTTGACAAACCATTTCTGCCTAGGCTTCATTTGATTTGAAGTTCCTGGGCCCATGTGTTATGGGTTTTAAGAACCTAAGGCTCCAAAGGACTAAAGCAGGAAACCAAATTAACGCTCTCAAGTAAGGCAATCGTGCTCCCCTAGTGAAGTTACCTTCATAATCGATAGCTTATCCTTAGTGTTAATGAGATTAGATGAGCTCAAAGAGCTTAAAAAAGTCTCTTGAGTAGACTGGTCTAGGCCTGTTGGTTTTAGCCCATGTACTGAGAAGATCAGCTTAGATTTAAGGACCTAAGTTTAAAATAACCTATCAAATCACTGCTTATATACCTAATATTGGCCATAATTCACAAGAACATTTTGTAATTTAAGTAAGAAAGGGAAGGGTTAAAGATTACCCAGTATAAGATAATGCCTATAGTTGAAGGACTAATCATTTATTTCTTTTATCGCCCCCAAACATGTCAATATTAGCATTTATAATACTTAAGTGTAACTCGTTGTTTAAACAACAATTCAAAGTTCCTAAAACTCTGTACACGATTTAATTTAGAAATTTTACCTAATTAAGCATGTCTAACATATTTTTTTACAGTAACAAGACCACTATAACTAACTCCATTGAGTTCACCACCATAAAACTCAACAGTTAAACCCACTTGTTCGATACTATACTTCGATTTACCCCTCTAAAAGGAAGGTCGGCTCTATTGAATCCAATTGAATCTAAGATACGAATAATTGGTTTACATTATGGAAAAAACACACATATATGTGAGATTAGATATTGATGAGTTATATAGAAACAAAAACGAAAGATATATCTAATAACTAGTAAGTAAAAAATAACAACAAATTATTTCATACTCCATTGTTACATGAGAAAAGTTATCTACTTAAGTTGGATAAATCTTTCCTATTGCAGGTTCAACACACAAGCTCTATGGATATTAATGGAAAGAACAATCAAGAAGACTGAACTTATAAAATTTTGGTAATCAACTTTTTAATGTTTAAAATGGAATTTCCAAAGTATGTTTTTGAAATAAGTTTTCAGAGAGAAAATAGAACAATCATTACATGCTTAAAATATGAGCAATTTCTAAAAGATTATTTTCTTTATCATACCTATATCATTATTAAAATGTTTGATTTGGTTACAAACCATCTAAACTTAAAAGTAGTTTGTTTTCAAAAAGGTGGTTCAAAGATCCTTTTAAAAAAAAAAAAAGAGAGAGAGAGAGTGAATAAACATTGCTTAAAAGTTTTGGATAGAACTTTTTCAATAAATCAAAAGGATTCGTTATAGATTTTGCATTTAAATTTCTTATTACCACTGCACCTAACCATTAGAATTTGTGTAAGGAAATCCTCAAAACTTATGTGAACCTAGGGTTTCTATCATAACATTGATGACACAAAACAATCTATTTACTTTTTCTAGAAGTTTTTCAATATAAGCTCTTGTAGTGTATTGCTTAAAAATTAAACAAGGCATTCAAAGTTACCAAGTCAAGCATCTATTTAACTAGTGTGTTCTACACAAATCAAATAATATAAGCTTAGGAATATTGTGGCACAAGCAAAGAAGTTGATGCCAAAACGAAAATATATTACAGGGTTAGACAAACTCCAAAGCATGTGATGTGAGCACTGGAGTTTGTGATGAAAAACCAGTCTACAGTACAGATATCAAGGATCGGAAAAAGAGGAAGATAAAAAGGGGGCAACAGTCTTTCACCTTGAGACCTTATCAGTACATCGCAAGGGTGGTAGATATTTGTTATGTGTGTATATATATATATATAGAGAGAGAGAGAGAGAGAGAGAGAGAGAGAGAGAGAGAGAGAATTGTATTATCCATTCTTCATTCTTCTCTAAAATAAGTTTGCAATCATTTATTTTCCGTTGCTAGATAACTAAAATTACCTAGAAAGAGTAGCCCCTTTTTCGAAGTAATGGAATTCAACATCAAGTCTATGATTACACATTTCACAACTCAATAAAATAGGGATAAATTCCAGAGTCCTATTACCTGGAACCAAGGTACAGATTTACACAATTTAATCAACAGATTATTCATGCACATGCCAACAAGGGAAAATCGAGCGTAAAGTTCATACCAATACTCATCCAAGAGAGTTTGATCATTTAAGCAAATACTAAACCAAATAAAGCATAAAAAAACAAGTCAAAACGGGAACGGGCAAGCCACTTGAACACCACTTGCAGATCGGAGTTGACCGGTCCATTGCCGGTAGCCCACGGATGAGTCTGCACGTGCTCCTACTCATGTGCCTAACCACCATCGATCACCCCTACTCTGGAAGGACGCATAAATCAGACTATAATGTATATACTTGTGTAATATCATGTATAAATATCAGTGTCATCTGACAGGGAAGCAATCCGCATGGGGAGCCGTTTTTCACCTTCTACTAAAGATTACAATAGCAAAGCCTAGTACCGTGCTACACACGTTTCATTACCTCTTTGCCAGTGAAGGTAAATCCAGAAGAGTTGAGTGACCGTACGAGCAAAGTGAATCCAAGGCTCAAAACTATTCTCACTGCACAATCATCATGTACAAAAGCTGGGGAATCTGACCCCAAATGAAGAGACTCCTGAGACATCTCATCAGCAGAACCTCAAAACCAAAACTATACAACCCTAGATGGGAGGGGGCAACGAAATTAGCATCACAACAGAAGCTTCATGAAGAAGAAACTAAGTACAATCACGATCCTATCTCTTTCTACTCTCGATGTCACTGAAAAAAAAAAAAAAAAAGTCAATCGAGGTGAAAAAGCGCAAACTAAAAACAGAAGTCTTGTGGTCAACTTGAGAATCAGGACTGCAAATGAAGGGGAGGACTCAACCACGTCGACTCCCCATAAAATAGTCGAAATCATGGTGTCGGACCCCTAGTTGCTTTAGCCATGAATCTGCCACACTTAGAAGTGACATCAGTCTTTCTTGGTCCCGACCACCATTCTCTGAGATCCAAACATTCCCTTGTAACTTGTAAGTTGCCAAGCCAAATGGATGGAGAGCATCGCCTTCCCCTTCCTTTCTCTTCCTCACGCTTTGATTAAACTCCATTGCATCTTCAAGATCCATATCTACATGGAAATATACATGCAAAAGAACACTCCTCCAGCATATAAAGTCTCATATATAGCTTTCGGAGAAATTTTAAATTAGAAATGACAGATGAGTATTAGATTGAGATAAGTAGAGATAGGGTGGAATTGCGATTTCATCCCAAGGAGGGTGAACAGCTAAAAATAGGGGTAAAATGATAAAAAGTATTTGTAGCTTCAATCTAAATATCAAGGGACATTTTCTGGAAAGTTTTGAATTCTGGGGGAGTGATCCCTCATATTGGTCTGCATCTAAATAGAGAAATTACCTTGAAAAGAAGATGAAAGAGTGTGGTAAGTGAGGAAACACGTTGAGAGGTCCTTTATGGTTCTCCCCATGGGAATGTGGTATATCGGATACCTAGATATTGATGACATCAAGAGTTTATTATTAAATATAGATATGACAGGACTTAGTGACAAATTTGCACACGGTATAACAGAAGATACCAAGCAACAGCCATCCAACTTGCAGGCGATAGATCTACACTCCTTAATGATTTCAAACCATGATATCTTCGAGCTAATTCGTTAATCTAGAAGCAAAATTCAAGAATGTCAGTTGAAAATCCATATTCATCAAAAATATGCAAAAAGAAAGAAAAGAAGGAAACCACCATAAAAAAACTTTCTTGATGCAAAGCAAGATGTTAATGACGAATGCTAAGTCAAAAACTGGAATCTTCCTTCAGAAATCATATTCACTTTCACATAACACGACACTAGTGCTATCTAGAAATAACATATACAAATTTTTAATTCTATTTTTTTCTTTTTGGGACCGCATGGAAATTCTCTATCCAAGAGTCCAAAGTTGCAGATATCTCTTGATGCATTTGTTGATATTTCATAGAGTTGAATGAACAATAGAAAAGAGAGCAGATTCTAAACACCTCACAATAATCTTGGAAAAGATTTTAAAGCACAACCTGATAAAACAAAAAAACAGGGGTACCTTATCCATCAACGGAACTCTGACGTAAGGAGCTGATTTCTCAAAGTACTGGAAGTAAAGATAACCCAATCTATCATTCCACATATTTTCATGCTCGGAGCCACCATCTTCTGATGAAGAACCATCCATCCTCCATAACTTCTCACTCTCACTCTCATCACTGCATGAATCGCTAAAGGAGTCTCTAGAATCACAGCACCCCAATTCAAACTCTTCCCTGAAGAATAACATCCGGAATTAGCATTGCCATTAAGTTTATTTAGTGATGTGGAATGCATATGAGAAGAAAGAAAGTAATAGAAAACTAACTTCAGCTATGATGTAATCTCACAAGAACTTTGAGATGCATGCATTGTATAATAAGAAAATATGAGGTTGGTCACTAGATAGGATTTTCTTCATACAGGAAAACAAGAATGTACATCTCTGCCGCAATCATCCAAATATTTGTTTAATTGTTTCTTCAATGATGAAAGTAGTTTACCAATGGTTTTTTTTTTTTTCCTTTTTTTTGGGATGGGGCCAGAACAAACATGACATTATTAAAGAAGTAAAACAGACGAAAGTCACACACCATTAGGTGATCTTATTCCATGGTCAGCACTTAACAAGCTCACTGAAGGGCTCAAGCAATTCTATCCCAAAAACATACACACAAACCCCTTCCAGTAGCACAAGCATTTGTTTTTCTATTAATCAAATTAAAAGAACACACATCAAACTGAGACTTAAGCTTGATAACATCTTCAACAAGACCTGATATCTTCCAGCTCTTCCCTTTAACAGATATACAATTATAAACATTAGAGCAATCTGTATCTAACTTGCTTATGAATGCAAGTTAAAAAGAGCATTTTCAAACAAGTGAAAACAACTAACTTTTCAAATTTTTATTGTCTAGACCTGGTATGTAGACCACATGTGAGAGCAAAGTACACAACCCTAATATCACTGTACCTCGCTCTCACAGGTGATCTATAGACCACAGTCTATGTTAGAATTTTTCCTAACCTTGACTTGCCATGTTTCCCAGAGAAGCTCTTGAACCAACCATAATTAACCACTTAACAATACCGGAATCGTTATAATTGCAAGTCAATTGAGTATTGAAGGACAACCATACTACAAATGAGATTCATATGTCAAGCCATATTTTTTCTTAGAATAACTAAGCTGTATCAAAAGAGGACGTAAGAAACTTAACCAGAATAGATTTCAGAGTGCAACCTCCATTCCAAATGAAGCTGAACCATATGAAAAATTCCAAGATCTTTAACCGATCAACTTGGCACTAAATTGAGATTAACAGAACTCATACAAGACTTGGTAGTACCTGAGGCTGTTCACAAAGGAGCTACTTGTGAAGATTTGGATTGCAGATAAATAAGGTACATAGTACTGAACTAGAGTCTCTCCACCGCTCAGAACCACAGGAACTCCGGCCCCATATGCACTCCATTCATCATAACAAGACCACAAATCGCTCAATCTGAAATACTCGACCTTTTCTCTCTCCAATGGATGCCATAACCTATTTAGATTCCTAATCTCACCCTACAAAAAGAGACCCAAAAAAAACCAAAAATAAAAAATTAAAGACTTTTCCATCAAAACAGACATTCCATGAATTCTATAAATAGAAAACAACATGAACATACCTTAGGAAGGAATTGAGACCGAACAATTGGTGTTACATTTGTCAGGAGGCTCCTAAGATTGGATTGCTCGGTTCCCTGATCCTTGATCATGGTTTTAAATAGAGAATGAACAGGCTTTTTAACCTTTACAGAACTCTCTCTAAACCCCCCGGAACAAAGGAAACAGCGAATACAGAAAAGGGGAGAGAGAGAGAAGGAAGATATGAAGAGACAATGGAAAACGGTACGAGAGGCTTTTCAGACAGCGGCTTTTAAGGAAAATCTACAACAAAAACGAAAAACCGCAAAAATGTCAAAAGAAGCAACGTTTTATACTCTAATCTATTAAAGATTTACAGTCCTGTCTTGAAGAAAACTCTAGCTTACTCTGCTTTAACCACAATTCAAGAAATTTAGAATATGAAATAGAAAAAAAAAAAAAATCCCAAGTTTCGCACAAGATGCAAACTTTACATTAAGCTACTTCAAATTCACCTCAAAAGCTCACTATTTGACCCAAAAAAAACCCTGAATTTATAAAATAGGTATTACAATATTTCTTATATCTCTTCCTCCTAAGTGATTTTGTGGATGAAAGATTAATGGGTTTTTGATATTTCTTGATAGGTCTTAAGGAGGAGTTCCTAACAGAAAATGGACAAAAGAAAAAATATATATATAAACAGAGCGAAAATAAATAGAAACAGAAAGAGCAAGACAGAGGAGAGAGAAAGAAAACTAGATACTAGGGAAGGGAAGAGAAAGAATGGATTTGGAGGCAGTAATATGTTTCGGTTCCAGAAACAACCATGGTGGACGAGAAAAGCTTGTTGAGAAGAGGAAAATCTTTATCGCTATAATGTCCCCACTAAAATTATGGGATCAGATAATACTAAATTTTATGGGTCTATATGTGGACCGGTATCTGTCCTTTCCCTATTTAAAATGATCATGATATGTCGACATGTTGCTCACAACGCAGGTATATAAATTTTTCTTTTAAGAAACAAACTGTGTAATATCAGATTTAAAATTATTATACAATTTAATTATTCATAATGTACTTGTAATAAGTACTTAATTTGATTTTATTTATACCGCTATTGCATATAAGTCAAGTATGAATGAGTTATTTCTTATGTTCCATGAAAAAGTATTGGAATAAAATGAAAATATTATTGTTTTTATTTCTTTATGTTCTTTAAATACTACTTGTCAGCATTTTGATTCTTTAAAAAAAATAAAAATTCTTACATATACGAACTCATTAAAAAGCTCAAAAGAAAATATTGGCATCCTCGGTACTTTTTTTTAATGTTATGAGGTCAATCATGATAAAATTATAAAAATATTATTCATAACTATTCACGAAATAGAAAAATTATTTATCTTCTTAAGATTTAAAATATGAGAGTTTTCATGTTCTAGATTCTTTTATTATTTAATTTATATTTTTTTTAATAAATTGGTATATTATTTGATAAAAAAAAAAACAAAAAAGATTGTATATTAGAACTAGCCATTGATATTATTGTACTGTATCCCATTTTCATATTTAAACAAGTTTGTATCCCAAAAACCTAAACACGTGATATGATTTATTTATTAATCGTATAAAAAAATTTAAATTTGTAATACAGCGTGTATCGTATTCGAGTTAAACCCGCTTATATTAAGGCTTCAAATTTGTACTACCATGTTATATCTCGTTTATCTAAAATTTGATACTATTATCAACTAAAAAGTTATAAATAAATCTATAAAATATATATAGATATAAAAGGAAAATAATGATAATAATATTTAAATTTTATAAAGACAAACGATATAGTATCTTCATATTTGATAAAAAATTACATAACAATCAAAAGTTTGAAGTAAAGTAAAATCTTATCAATGGATATTAGTATTACTTTGATTTCTAAATTTATTACATTATTTTTTAGATTTTCAAGAAAAATATTCAAGAAATTTACATATGAATTTATAATTTTTTATCCATTTAAACCACAATAGAGAGAAATAATTTATATAACAAAATGTAAATACGGAAGAATACATAATATATCTCATGTCTCGTGTCTCATATTCGTGTGCGGAAATTTCATTGAAACCCAGACACAAATCTAATTGTATTTAAACGTGTCTAACTCGTTTATATCTCATATCAAATTTTTTTATATATTAATCCATTTAAATCATATTATATCGCATTCGAATTCCAAATTATCAACCTTATTATATATTCCAAATAAAAAGCGAATTAAATATTATAAGAAATATATTACACTGATTAAATTAACTAGATCTTTTCATATTGTTCTCAATGTAAATAAAAAATATAATCCAAACTGATTTTATAATCACGTCAAGAGCTATGGATAACCAAATTTTGCACTTTGTTTTTTTCTACTGGTAATGCAGCTGAAAACGTAAAAAAATCTTCACCGTTTTCTATGAACGTTCGGAGTAAGAAACAGTCTCTGACGGGGCGCGCAGGAGCTTTGAATCGTTGAAGTTGTTGGACAGATTGTTCTGTCCTTTTTTTTTTTTTTTAACCTGAATATGTTTTCTTTTATTTTCATCTTATGAATGAACCTGTGGTAAAAATATGTCAAAATAAGATCGAAAACGTATTAAGCAAGCAATAGTTTTCGGTTGATTACATATACTTTGCATGGAAATATCATAATTTTCATTTTTAATCTAACGTGAGACATCGTTTTCCTTAAAAACATTTGGCGAGTTCATATACTTTAATTTAGTATCAATCTTAGGTCACTCCTCATCAAGGATCTTAGCACCGTTTTCGAAAATGACTAAAAATGATCTATGAAATTCAAAAAAGTAATTAACTTACTTGATCACCATGAGTGTTTCATGATCGAAAGGAAATATGAAGAGGGCTCGGTAAGGAAAATGAAACTAACATTAACTAACTGTGAAAAGGAGTATAACTTTTTATACATACAGTACAAGTAATCACATGCTAAAATATATGCTAATATATAAATTACATGTGACAAGCAACTAACTGTAACTGTAATACTAAATAAATAAGTAATATACAATTTAACACTCCCTGCAACCCCTTCTCAAGTTGGTCATTGTAAACGGCCTAACTTGAAAACAAAATAAGAAAGTTATGGCTCACTACCTGTAAATGAGAAGAAATGTGATGAATAGAGAAAAAATCAAAAGTTACATGATCCTGTATGAAGTTTATGTTAAACTTAATGTGTTTAGTTTGACCATGTAAACAAAGATTTTTAGTCATCAATTTTGCAGACTTACTATCAGTAAATAGAGGTAATAGTAATGAGATTGAAATGTGCAAATCATGTAACGAGTAAGAAATCCACAATTTTGTTGCGGAGGCCATGCTACGATATTCAATATTCGCTGAAGATGTAAAAATTGTTGTTTGTTTAGGGAAGTACCAAGAAAAATAAAGAAACCCATAAGACTATATCACTATATCCAACTAGTGAACTATTTGTTGGGAAAAATAAACCTAAATCAATAGTCCCTTTAATATATTTTAGTACATGTACAGCAACTTGAAAATGTGAAGACCATGGTTGTGCTACAAACTGGCTTAGTTGTTGCACAACAAAAGAAATCTCTAATTTAGTAATGGTCAAGTAAAGTAATTGCCCAGCTATTCTTCTATAAGTATTCTTCTATAAGATGATGATGGATCTGTTAGCATTTCACTAGAACTATCATCAAGTCATAGCCTTGTTGGAAAAGGTGTTTTACAAGGTCTATGACCTACTAATCCAGTATCAAGAAAAATATAAAACATAAACTTCCCTTGATTGAGAAGAAAGGCATCATTGGTACGACAAATCTCTATCCTAAGGAAAAATCTGGTCTCACTAAGATCCTTTATGGTAAATGCATTATCTAAAGCATGTTTCACAGCTGCAATTTCATTAAGAGAATTCCCTGTTAGTAGCACATCATCAACATACACCAAAATAGCCATGAAAGCACTACCGGACTTCTTAACAAACATAGAGTAATCTAACTTAGATTGTACATATCCTAAAGAAACAATGAATTTAGAAAATCCTTTATTCTATTGTCGAAAAGCTTGTTTATGGCCATAAAGAGACCTAACAAGCTTGCAAACTTTGTCGAATTCTCCATGAAATGACTAGCAAGAGGATGCATATATATTTCCTTATCCAAGAACCCATAAAGGAAGGCACTGTTTACATCTAGTTGATCAACATGCAAATTTCTAGTAAAAGCTACAGCAATCAACACTCTTATAGTAGTTAATTTAGTAATAAGTGAAAATGTGTAGATGTAATCAACACCTTCAACTTGATTAAAATCATTGGTAAGTAGACGAGCTTTGTATCTTTCAATAAAATAGAGCCATCGAGTTTATATTTTATTTTATAAACCCATTTTAAACCTATAGCCCTTTTTTCCTTTTGGAAGATCTGTTATTTCCTAAGTATGATTATATTCTAATGCTAGTAGTTTTTTGTTCATGGCCTTTATCCATTTAGGATTACTTTTAGCTTCATAATAAGTTTAAGACTATTTGATAATTAATACATTTTCCAAAGAAATCATAGTCTTTTGGTAAATGAAGAAATGAATGATTATGAAACACTGGGTAAGTGAGGTAAAAAACATTCAAGTTAAATGTAGACATCTCAATTGTTGCAATGTGATGTACACTATGTACATAATCCTAAAGCTATTTTGGAATGTATCTGGTTCTTTGTGATTTTCAAAGATTACTGTTAGAAGTTGAAACGAAGGATGTAGTTCAGTTAGTTCACATGCATTTTCAAGTTGAAAGTTTGACACTAAAGGGATATCAGATGTGTTTGTATGTTGTTCTATATTTCATCACAAAGCATTAGAACTAAAGAACTAGAAAACAAACATTCTGTTTGTTGTGAATAAGAATCTAAATAAGAGGCTAAGGTTGTAGTGTTTGGAGTGTATTTGAATGGAAAAATGTGCTCAAGAAATTACACATCATGACTCACAAATATTTTGTGTTTCTAAGTCATATACTTAATACTCTTTTTGGTGCATTGGATAACCTATAAAAACACACTTCCTACTCTTTATATCAAATTTATCCCTCAGTTTTGGAAGAGTTGCAACATAACAAAGATACCTAAAGGTTCTTAAATTATCATAAGAAGAAGGTCGTTTGTGTAATAGCTCATGAGGTGTTTTCTAATCAAGCAATAAAGTAAGCATCTTGTTAATAAGAAATAGCAACTAGAATATAATCTTCCTAAAATTGTTTAGGTAAATTGGTATGTATTCTTAAGGTACAAGCAGTGTCTAAAATATGTCAATACTTCCTCTGGACTATCTCATTTTGTTGTAGGGTATACGGATTGTGGTTTGGTGAATAATGCCATTACAAAACCACAAGCTCATAATAGTCTTTTGAAAGAAGCTCAAGTGCATTATCTGATCTAATAGTCTTTGGTCTGATTCAAAATTGAGTTTTAGTGTATTAAATGAAATGTGTAAGAATTGAAAGTGTTTGAGATTTAAATACCATGAGGAAAGTCCATATGCACCTCATCATGTCCTCAACTATGGTAAAGAAATACCTTACAGCATTAATAGACACTACATTATACAGTCCTAGCAAATTAAAAGGTAACAATGACTTAGAAACACTAAAAGGAAAAGGGAGTCTATGAAACTTTGCACATAAACAAGAATCACAATGGAAATTGTTTATATTCAAACTATTACAATTTGGTACATAAAGCTACTTGGTTACAAAAACATGTCCAAGACGAGAATGAAGTAGCTCAAAAGGTAAAGAAGATGAAAAGGAAACATTACTAAAACTAAGTAATGTATCTTTATTATCACTAACAAAATTTTGAAGAGAAACTAAATTTGACTATAGCATGTAAATGACACAATGAACATTTGCAACAACTACTATTGCTTGTTTAATTAGGTCCTAAAACAAGCATTTCTTGTTGTCAAAGGATGCAAGAAGCTTAGAACGTTAAAGAAATTTATTAATAGAGAACAAATTATAGTAAAATTCCTCCACCAAAAACAGTTTGGTTGAGAAAATTTAATTAGTAATTTGAACATCTCCTATACTATCAACTAGTTCTTCTCAATCATCAAGTAATTTCACATGAATGGGGCTATGAAGTGTTTGTATGTTAGTTAATAGTTTAATGTGTAGTGTCATGTAATCTGAGGTGCCCATATCAACTATCTAAATATCCTCAAAATTATTATGAAAAGCAAGTGAAGATAGATCCATACTTATAAATGCCATGAAGGAACTACCTAATGCATGTTCCGTATCATGTATATATCACCTTTCTCCTTCAACATTCTTACAACCTCATTACAAATTTTGGTAACAAGCTGGTTCTCTGAATTATTCTTCCAAGATTCATCCAAAGGTGTATCTGCAATAGTATTATAATCCAAGACTTAAGCAACAACTCTAGTTCCAACAACATATGTCCTTAGATTTCTCTTTTCTTTGCTCCCTTTACACCAGTTAGGGAAATCAATAATCTCAAAATAATGCTCGACAATATGCCCTAACTTCTTGCAATGCACACACATTATGTAATGCCTCAGAACCTAAAACGCCACAGACTACCACAAGTCCTTAGTCCTCTAATATCACGTTAGGCTTTAAAAACCACAATGAATATTTCAAACTTAATATTTATAACCACCAATATCGATATAAAAAAAAACTTCCATTTCATAAAATTCAAACCCCATATTTCATACTCCACAAGTACCAATGAGATTGAAGAACTCTTTTGTCTTTCACAGCGAAAATAATGTAAACGAAAACAAACAACTAGTACAAATAGAAATTAAAAGATGGATTAAGTCTCAACTACAGCTTTCATTTTAATCCTTATTACAACTCCTAAAACTATTAGCTATCATCATAATAATAGTCTCTAAAACCGATATCCGGATAATAATAACTATCGTTATAATCTTCAACTCCAAAATTCTCATAACTCACATATTCTCCATAGCTATAATCTTTATAAATATCATTCTAACCTATAACTGAGAAAAAGAACTAATATAGTAAGCCGAAGCCCAATACGTAACATACAACCACATATGCGTAATCAAACGATACATGTTCACATGCATAGAAATGCAAAACAAATAAATCACACAATTCATTTAATTATCTTTGTTTTTAAGTCAAACACACAATAATGATCCTTATGACCTGTTCACATCACAATTGTATCATAACCTAATGTTTGGGCGTACCCCTTTAGACCCTTTTATAACTTAACGTTAAGCATGCATCTTTGGGTACTTCTACAACAACCTAGATGTACCTCAAATCATTTCCGTATGAGACTCTACAAGGGACAACGCGTCACACAAATCATTGGGATTACCCCTAAGGGATCTATCACTACGGGCCCCTAAGAAGAGCCAAATATAAGCAACAAAACAATACATAAACTAGATATACATTTAATTCATTTTAATTTTTGCTATCCTAATACTCACAGACAATGAGCAAGTGTTACATACCTTGATATTTGGAATCCGTTACCAACAAATCAAGCTTAACTTTAAATTCTAGAAACAATAGATACTCATCAAACTTTTTTGAATATTGAATAAACGTTGTCTCTTAGCTAAAACTCACTTTTAGATCATTTAATTCTCCTTAATTCACCTAATGATACATTAAAAAGATTTACTTTAGAGATAACAAAAGAATAAAACAAAAAGAAAAGGAGAAACTCAACTTAAAAGAGCAAAGCCTATGATAAAGTTAGGGACATGATTGTGCCTTATTGGCAGTATAACTTACTGAGTTGCATTTCACTACTGCAAAGGACACGATTAGGAACACAATCATATCTTTTAGTTGTTTAAGTTTCTAGTCCACTAGCCTATGTCGCCTACTGCAAAAGACACAGTTAGGGACACAATTGTGTCTTTTGGTCACGTAACTTTTTGGTTGAATTTTTTTTTTCTTCCACCTAAACTTCTTTCTAAACCCAACAACAACACTGTACAACTCTACATCACAAATCCTTTATTCAAATCCACAAAACCCTTCTAAAATCCATTTCTATAATGTTTTAACTTAAGAAGACAAAACTCAAAACTTGTCAAGAAATCAAGAGTTTTGGGGATTCTAAGGAATACACAACAATTACCTTAATTTCAACAATCTTTTAGAGTTTCTCGCTTTTCCTTAACCAATTACTCGCAACATTAAACGGTTAAAATAAAATCTTAGTTTCTAAAAGAAAGAAAACTCAAAACCGTAAATCAATCTCTGCTTACCAAGGTCCTCTAGGGTTACATTCCTCACACAAACTACTCTTACTCTCAAGGACTTCTAAGAATTATAGGAGAGAAATCTAAACCAGTAATACATAAAGAGTTCAATTGTGCACTAGTTAGGTTAGTGTTTCATTTTAACTCTTTTCTTGAATTTTCAATATCACCCTTCATTAACCTATGGCTTAAGACTTTAATATCATTTTCTACAAAACTTAATTACGCTTTTGATTTTATTAAGATTTTTATTATTTATTTACTCCCTTTTTTTTTCTCAGGTATTACACATTAACTTCCCTGCTGCTTGTCTTTTGTTATCTTTTTTATCATCCAAAACTACTTTCTTTTGTTGTTTGACATCAAAGGCTATGCTATCATCCCTAAAACAATTCCTTATGTAATATGCTTTTACTTTTCGACTCGATAAATCAAATAATAAGCTTTATTCACTGCAAGAAGGGGATCCATTGAAAGGATTTGATTTCTTTTATGTTCAAATGAATCATTTAATCCCATTAAAAATTGAACCAGCTTATTTCTGTTTGTCATTTCCAACCATTTTTCAAGTATCTCACAAATGCATTGTTGCATAATACCACACATATAGACTAGTAAAGAATTAAAATTGTTTAGTTCGTCCCACAATTGCTTCAACTTGTTGAAGTACATAGTAACACTAACAATCCCTTGATTAAATTTTGCAATTGGAAATATAATGGACCATTAAGAATTCTAAACCTTTTACTGATCTCTTTCCAGTTCTTTAGCAAATTGACAATAGATGAATCCTTCGAACAATTCCTTGTTCATAGAGTTTAGGATCCAACATCTTACTATGAAATCACACCTCATCCAATTACTTTTACCAAATGGATCAATAGGTTTGATACACAAACAGTCTATAAACACTAATTTCGCTTTAACTCCTAAAGCTAATAGAATCAATCTATTCCAGCTTATGAAATTTCATCCAGTAAAAACAACATTTGTAATTACAAATGCAAAACTCTCAAATCCAAAGAGAAATAGCGGATCATCACAACTATTCAACATTTTCGAATTAGAGATCAGAAACTGAGCCATTCAATCAACAAAAGTACTAATTTGATCACTACGCTAAAGCTCTGATAACATGCAAAGGACTAAAAATGATCTATGAAATTTTAAGAAGGTAATTGACTTACTTGATCACCATGAGTGTTCGTAACCGAAAGGAAATATGAAGAGAGTTTAGTGAGGAAAATGAAACTAACATTAACTAACTATGAAAAGGAGTACAGCTATTTATATACAAAGTACCAGTAATTACGTGCCAAAATATATGCTAATATACAAACTACAGGTGACCAACAACTAAATGTAACTGTAACACTAAATAAATAAATAATATACACTTTAACAATTTCTAAGAAGTAAGGTCCTTCATCATTGTAGAGGACCTCTGAATTTTTTTATCTTTTTTTCTTTTTAAGCTTTTCATTGTCTTACTAAGAACGAGTATGGGTTAAAGGAAAAATTTTAAAAATAATAGCATGGGACTCACCAAAATTTAAAATAATGTTTCAAGATTTTTAAGGATAAAATAAAGAGATCCTTAAAATGAAATCCTTAATGTATAGATATGATATTTTAAGGATTTTATAGGAATCCTTAGGATTGGAAATTTCCTTAATATTACTTGATTTTCATCCGCACAGTTTATAATTTGGTGTAGACCGTGCAGTCATCAAAACATAGTTTATTGAAAATAAAAAATAAAAAAAAAGAAAAGAAAAGAAAAGAAAAAAAGAAGTTGAAGGAATCAAGTCTCCACGTCCCTCGAGCAAAATTTCAGATTGTTGACTCTCTCTTCTATCCCTTATTTTTTATTCCTTCTTATCCCAATTTTGCTCTCTCTCTTTTGGCCAAATCTCGTATCCGAATTTATCATATTCTATCAGCACACAAAGAGACAAAAACGACGGAGGGAGAGAGGACTTGATCCAATTCCGGAAGACAACTTTTCTTTATCTTTATCTTTTTTTCTTTTTCCCTCTTGTGGTTAGACAGAAGACTGGAGTAGATAATTGTCATTCCGTGGGGTGTTGAACCATCTCTAATTCAATGAAATCCATTTTAATTCATATTAATATATTAAGATATTTGCTTTCTTAAAATACTCATAATTTTATCTCTCAGTTTCTTAAAAAAGGAAAAATTATCTAGCATTTTTTATATTATATGTCAGTCCCGTGATAATAAATTTTTCTTACAAAATAAAAAAAATATATATATATAGCTGTTGATTAGTTCACCAACAGCTGTGATTAAAAGTCAGAGTTTGGGAAAAATAAAATAAAATACAACGCCTAAGGTGCTCTAACAAAACAAACATTCAACAACAGCCATGGAACTTGCATGAGCTTCTTATGATTTAGAAAACGAATGAAGAACTCGGAATGGTGATGGCTTTGATAGCACGATTAGCACTTGTTCAGAAAATTTGAAAGGAGATTAATCTCCTCTTATTCTGCTCTTTATAAAATTGCATCAAATCGAAAAATAGATGACCAAGAGGTTCAAAAGTGATTTTGATGATAAGAATATTTTTCTTTAGATGGTATTGTAAAATCATATATATGCACAGAATCTCATGCCTTCATCGTCAAAAATAATTAATTTATCAAATTTTTCTTCCCGTTGAAGAAAAAAGAAAAAAAGAAAAAACGGAGTTATGCTGATTTTTTTAATATTTCAGAAATAATTTTCTCCACAGAGCAAATTAAAAGATTTAATTTGGATTGGATACCTATAGAGATGTAAAGACATTTATAATACGAAAGAAGTAATAGTAATTCCATAATTGGAAGCGCCGGAGATCGATTTATTACTCTAATTTTCCTAAAATCACAAATGGATAGAGATTCTTGGCCGATGATGATTCTATCATGCAAAATGTCACGTGGAACAAGAAATGCCTAACAACACCCAAGTCTATGTCCTATTATAAACGAACATGGGTCTTGGAGAAAATTTATTTTTCCATTACTATGGACAATTATTATTTGAAGAAAGTTAGAACAAGGCCACTTTTCATCCAAATTTATCTTTAAAGTTAATAATTTTTTTTTTTAATTGATCACCTTTGACATTATTTGTAGACTATATAAAATTATCAAACTGGCCTACCCCCTCTCTGTGGTGCATGAGATAATGTCCATATATGTGTGCCTGAAACAGTGAATACTAAAGGGAAAAAAAAAAAAAAACAGTAATGCTTAAGTAACTATGAAAATGGAAAATAATGTATAATTTTAATAGCCACAACGGCACCGGCACGCAGATAATATTCCTAGTGAATAATAAACATCAGTCGGTAGAAGAAGTAAATGAAATTATTTGACCCATATAAAAGAAATATTACAATAATAGCCAAGTATAAGGTCATTACTTTTAATAAGAGAGTGAAGTATACGTTGGCGTTGCTGGTGTTTTCATACTAGTATCTTGTTTTGTAGTCAGCTATAGTAAGAAGGAAAGAGAAAGCTAGGCATTTGGCAAACCGCGTGAACGAAACAACAAGGCGTTGGTACAATACAATCCATTTGCATACAAGTCACGTAAGAATACGTGGAATGAGATAGTTTTTTGCTTAGGCAGCACCATGTCTGCTTGGGGGAATGAAATCAGATAAGCGTCCTTCACATCAAGACGATGGATGTTTGGTAGGGTTAGAACTCGTAACCGAACTGTGCCTACGGTTCCGAATTGTGGTCGGAACCATCGGTTCCACGGTTGAGGGGCAGGTTCGTTCCCCTTAAGAATTGTTGAACCGGTATTCCCTCCGTTTTATCGACAAAAAGTAAAAAAAGAAAAAAGAAAAAGAAAAAGGTAGAAAGCAAAACCCAACAGAAATAGCAGCAGCTTTGTAAGCAAATTATTTATTTATTTTTTTCGGTAACATTGTAGCCAAATTATTGCTATTGAACAAGAAGGTTTATGAGAGGAATGAATGCATAGCAAACTTTCAAAGACTGCAGCGGAAATGATTTATACATTGTGCAATATTCATTCCATTTGTATAATAACACTATCTTTACCAGTAAAAAACCATCTTGTACTCTTAAATGTTATATATCAATACGTTAAGGAACTTTGCTTTTAAGAAACTTGATATTTTTATTCCTGAGTTGCTTCAAAAAATTCCTTCATATTATTTTTTTAATTTTTATGGGCTCTAGTCACTACTTTTAACTAATAAAAAAAAAAAAAAGGGATTAGGGACGTCTCCTATTAGACGAACATCTCTACGTCAAGGGACTTAGTTTACCACAAGAGGAACCGAGAGCGTTCCTACACGTGGGAGAGAAAGCCAACAATAAAGCTGGCCTAATTTGCATCATCGTCTACCTCATTCACATAATTTGATTTTTTTTTTAAATTATATTTTTAATTATTGAACTTTACAATTTATTATATTTGATTCCTCAAACTTTTTTCTCCATTTTAATCCCAACGTTACAAAAGTTTACAAATAAATTATTTATTGGTTAGTCATTACTTTCCTGTTAGAGATGATACATAACATGATTTGATTGGTTCAAAAATTAATTTAGTTAAATAAATTAATAATATATGTGTAGGCACTTCATTTTTTCCTCATGTAGTTTTAAAAAAATTTTAGAATAAGGAAAAAGAGTCCTAATTAAAAAAAAAATACAGGAAAATACATAAAAAAAAGTTTAGAAAAATTTAGAAAAAATGAAAAAAAAAATTGAAAACTTTAGAAAAATACCAAAAAATAGAAAATTAAAAAAAAAAAACACAAACACAAAAAATGAAAAAAATATTTAAAAAATCAGGAAGCCAAAAAATTTTTTATTTATTAGGAAAAATAGATTTTTGGGAAAATAAAATACTTTGATAAAAATAGTTTTTAAGAAAAATAAGAGCTTAGAGTTTTGCTGGAGTCATTAGGTTTGGTTTAGTTTATTTTTTATTTGAGTAGTTTTTATTTTAGGTAATCTTATGGGTTAAATAAAATTTAGTTAGAAAAATTAACAATGCATAGGCCAATAACTAAACTAGTAATGCGCTTGGTTTGAGTACGGGAATGAATAGGAAGTTTTAGGTTCGAATCTAACTATACACTTAAATTGCATTTTTGTCTTATATAGCAAATCGAGGGGTTATGTGTTACTTTTCCACAGGGCCACGTGGTGGTGACACACGATGACCATCTAGCGGTCTTTGTAGACGACGTGGCGCCACTTAGCATCATCTCCTTCATGAACAAAAGCAGCAAGCTCTGAACTTTCCATGTTCGGACCTCTCTCTTTTTTATCCTTTTTCTTCTATTTTCTATCAAGATCATGGTAGAATCTTTACGTTTTTGTGTTGCCAACATGGGATACTACTAAATGGGACAAACAACACATCATGATTCATCCAATTCGTGGATTAAATCAAGCTCAAAAAATGGAAAAAATTACGAACACAGTTTGGTCGACTTGGCAAATCCGAGCTATTTTGGCAAGAACAATTCAATCTAGGTTATGAATTGCTTTCACCGACGTGTTATTGCTTAGATTACTCAATCAAATCATATTTTTCTTCAAGTTTCAACCAAAATCTAGCAAGAACATCTTGTGGCCGCGTCACTTGAATCCACCATTGACAAACCTTCCAAGCTTGTTTTCTAGCTCTAAATCTATAAATAGGAACTTCTAATCTTCATTCCAGCATCAAGCATTACTCAAATCACATCTCACATTTTACATTTTATTGTGAAAACTTGATTTGATATATACTCATCCTAGCGAGTAACGTCCTGTGCACGTAATTGGGTCAATTGACTCAATGCAACCCGCCCAAAACCCTCCTGACCCATGCCCGTTGAGTCGCGATCCTTCAACTAGGTCTGCATGTGTTCTTCCCTATTATTTATTTTTTTTTTCTTCTCTTTTTTCTTTTTTTTTTTTTTCTCTTTTGGTTATTCATCTATTCATTTTTCTTCTCTTTATTTACTTGTTTACTAAAAAAAAAAAAAAGAATTCCTTTTTAGTAAGTTAGGCAAATATATGACTATTCAAGAAAAATATATATTTCTTAATCCCTAGTCAGAGTTTATATCAAATAAGTATAGAGTTTAATATATGTCAGATTAAGGAAAAAATTGAAAAAATAAAAAATTTGAGCTTTACAATATGTTGTTTAAGTAAAATTATTAAAAATATAAAAAAGTAGAAAATTATTTAAAAAATTAAAAAATTCTACAAAAAAGAAAATAAAAAAGTAAAATAATAAATATATATGCACATAATATATACATATATATAATAAATAAATTGATAAAAGTAATTTAAAAGAATAAGGAAAAAAATATAAAAAATAGTTCCAACCATCCTATGGTTACGGGATAGCTGGAATGGCCTAAACTCCAAGGTAAGTAGTGACCTACTTAGTAAAAGTCAATCGATTCAACCCACCATTAAGCCACCTACCACCCTAAAAGGTTTGCAATCACTATTTAAAAAGAAAAATAAAAGAGAAAACCAATCAAGTTTTACGTTATATTCATTGTTTATACTATAGTCATAATCTCTTTATATTCAATGAATGCTGCCTCGAGATGTTAAGGTGTTGTCTAGACTTAACGAACCCATAAATCAAATCATTCCAAACCAAACTAACTTGCAAAATGCAATTCTTTTACAATATTGTTAACTTTGTAGTTTGATAACCAAAAAAAAAAAAATAGCTTTGAACTACACCAAATGCTTACCAAAAAAGAAAAAAGAAGAAACTTGCATGAGAGAATCTTAGTTACACCTTCTATATTATTGGTTTTTATTAATCCATTGTACTTTACTGTTATAATCCTATAAAGATAATATTTATACCTCTTAATATATAATTGTTTATTAAATGGGTGAAATATACTTGTGTGTTGTAAGCCCCAAAGTTCAGCCAAGTAACCGTAAGATTGAACTTAGAACTCAAGGTTTAGGGCGATCGGCTAAAGGATCCGATCACACCCAAATTATAAACTATTAAGAGAAATATTAGTAAAAATGACCCCGTAAACTTAAATTTAAGAAAATAAATAGTAAAATAGGAGACTATAAAATTTTCAAATTTTAAGTATAATAACTGCTAATTACCGAAAAGGCAAAAAGTATAATATAATAACTAATAAATTATTAGAGATAGATTATATGTATACTAAAAATTTTAGAATGACCAAAATAATATTTAGGAATGTTCACGTGTACCCTACATGTATTTACGTGTAGATAAAAATACGCGTAATTACTAAAAT